>CM038682.1:741750243-742950243 GCA_021605205.1 Aegilops longissima
TGCTTTTATTTGCAAAGTTTTTCTCCTTTGATGAGATTTATGATGTTTTTGATAAACCGGCGTTCATTAACCCGGTTCGGCTTTCAACTACAAAGTTGTCAGTACATGATCAGTTATAATCCGGAGTTTATTAACCCGGTATGGTTTCGACTATAGGTCGCTAGTATTGAATATGGATAATCCGGTGTTTATCATAACCCGGTACGGTTTTATTATAAACCGGCACCATATGGAATGAGTTATCAGCACTCATGATTGGGGTTATCGCCCTTACTACAAAAGTTGGTCAACCAACGATGTGATTCAATATCACAGGTATCATTTATTTTCATATTTGATTATCTTTTTACAGCCTTGTTTATAAACCCTGGCTAGGTGTTTGGGCATCATGACCCGTCCGACGGTAAACCTCCAAGACACTTTAAACTTCTTGTATGCAGGAGCAGCTACAGATTTTGAACGTCATATATCGTAAGCATGGCAGATTAACAAGTATCAGGCAAAATAAAAACGCACGAAGGCATAACAGACCAAGTGTTTAAACTAGCCTATTACAAGGCGTTTCAGTGCCCAAAAGAATAATTGTTTTTGGCAAGTGTTGTGGTCCGCAGAAGGCTAACCCTGCCTCCGGATCATGCACTACAAAAAAATACACTTCCGTGATGATACGTGTTTTTCACAGTAGGTCGCGTTTTTTGTCATGCATGTACATCCATGACGATTTTATGACAGAATCAAGATAGTCATACCTGTGTTGTCGTAGAAGTGTTCCATGACATTACCAAAATTATCATCACGGAAGTGTCCACTTCCATGACGATAAATCGCGCGTCACAGAAGTGCTTTCGTCAAGGGTGACCGACACGTGGCATCCACCGTAACGGAACGCCGTTAAGCTATCGGTCGGGTTTTGGATCCGATAACCCGTTAACAGCCCCGACCAATGGGGATTTTCCACGTGTAAAATCATCATTGGCTGGAGGAAACACGTGTCGGCTCATCGTTGGGACAGATGTCATCCACTCATTGGACAGAAGGCGCCTATGATATGTCGACATGTGGCACGACCCATCAAGTTTAAATGGGCCGGCCCAACTAAAGGCCCACAAGATTTTGCGGACCATAATGGGCCGGCCCAGCTAAAGGCCCACGAGATTTTGCGGACCATAATGGGCTGGCCTAGCTAAAGGCCCACAAGATTTCGCGGGCCATAATAGGCCCGCCCAGGTAAAGGCCCACAAGATTTTTGTGTGCCATAATGGGCCGGCCCAGGTAAAGGCCCACCAAATTCTTGCGGATCATAATGGGCTGGCCCAGCTAAAGGCCCACGAGATTTCACCGACATAAATGGGCCGGCCCAGCTATAGGCCCACAAGATTTTGAGGACCCTAGTAGGCCGGCCCATTAACTGGCTGCCATGTTTTGGGCCAAATGCTGGCCCATATTTGATTCGATCCATTAATGGCCTGCCATGTTCCTGGCCTAATAATGGCCCATATAAGATCTGGCCCGTTAAAAGCCTCCCACTTTCTGGGCCAAATCATGGCCCGTATCAGGTCCGGCCCTTTAAGAGGCTTTGGGCTCAATTATGGCACATATCAGATTCGACCCATTAACTGGACGCTATGCTTTTGGGCCCACTTGCTAAAGGCACATTTAGTAATTTGGCATGATATTAGTTTCGGCCTGTTAAGGGCCCAATTAACATTTCGGCCCTATATTAATTTCGGCCTGTTAAAAGCCCGTCATATAGTTGGGCCTAACTACGGCCGTTTGCATCCGCCTGCTCGCGGCGGATATCCGATTGGGCCAAACAAGGACCGAGACAACTTTGGCTGTTAAAAGCCCGTGAATTGATTCGCACAATCATGGGCCAGTCCATATCGGCTGCCGCCCGTGAGCTATTCGTACGTTTCGGGCCCAACCTACTTCTCAGCCTCCTAAAGCCCATTGAGTTTTCTTGCGAAAAGAGGGCGGGGTTACTCGGCCTATTAAAGGCCGAATCTACTAGTGGGCCAGTTTGGCCGGGCCCATGATGCGGATCATACATCGTGATTGCATGACGGCCCGATTATGTATCGTAATTTTACGGTTTGGCGGTTTCTCATGCGAAGACAGGATATATATACAAGATAAAATAACTGCAGCATCGTGAATAAGAAAAAACCTAGACTATACAATAAAGAAATTATGGCATATTACATCCATTTGGGCATCAAAGTTCGCCACTATGATAATAAAGCACAAGCGGACAACAGATTACATACATTGGGCATCAAAGATCGCCACGATGCAAATAAACACGCCGACAAAATAATATACAAAACCGATGACACTTCAATAGAGTTCAAGAAAGGTTAGCCTCTTTGGGAGCTGCAAGGCAAGCAGCTGAGCAAGATGATGAGGCTGCGCTTGTTCAACACTTATATCTTCCTCACTCGGAAGATAAACAAGCATCTGAGATGACAGGTTTTGCACATAAAAGTATCGAGTCTTGACAATTCATCACATTTCTTCTTGTGAATAAAGTGACACAGTTTAAAATTGCATTAACACAATATGGTATTGTTCAGGTCAAGACATGGCAGGAAATGACATTGTGAAGGAGTTGGCAGCTTCACGACACCACCGGATTACAGATCAAGAACTCATAAGTATCAATGGTTAGTGTCTGTCAATTTATCCCATTTCAGATTGGCAAATAAAGAGACGGTTTAAATAATAGTAGAATGATATGACATTGTTCATAGTTAAGACATTGCAGAATATGACATTGTCTTTGTAGTGGGTAGGTTCACCACACCACCGGATTACGGATGAAGAACGAAAGCATACATGCGGTGCAAAAGAAGATCACTTGCTCTGTATAGTTTAATTTACATGGTATGAAGAAGGAACTTGGTTGTACAATTGAAAACTTAAATTGAGAAGGACAAACTTTTGTTTATGTACATAATAAACTTTAAACATGCAATTTGATGCAAACACCAAAATAAACAGCTGTTGCAGTCATGCCTAACCAAATATACACAACAAAGTTTGAAGGCTTGAGAAGGACAAACTTACATTCTTGGTGAAGACATGCTCTATAAAGCCCTTGTCCATCTTGATGGGGGGGCAATTCAAGAAGTTTATCACAGAATCTTCTTCATAAGCATTGCCTTTATTATACATTTTGTTAAGAGTAAATATAGATGTGATAATATACGAAAAATGGAGAATATTTAAGATAAGATGAAGAGTGATGCTACATAACCAAGTAGCTATAAATGTATGTGCAGCGATACAGGCAAAAGGCACAGCCAAGAGCAATGCACAGCTAAACTTCTTGATTACCAACCTTATGGTAAGAGTAAATATAGATCGATGTGTAGAAAATGGAGGCAAAGGAAAATAAGCTGCAGAGTGATGGTACATGAACAACTACTGTCAATATAAGTACATCGATAAAGGACAGCATGTACTTACAAGAACAATGCAGAGCTAAAAAAATCATTGGCATTGGATATATTCTACACTAATGTAACCATTCATACAGATCAGATAATTTGGGCGAACAATTGATAAGCAAGCTATCATGCATACTCTGTCACATAATGAACCAGGTATGTATGCAAGTACAGTGATACAGACAACAGTACTAACAAGAGCAAAGCAGCGGGCAGCATATTTGCGATATCCATCGTTCTTTTCAAACCGAATTCTTCTTGAGCTGATTTCCTGCAAAAAATCCGTAAGGCACATGCGGAAAAGTAGAAGTTCAAATTTTCATGTGATTTCATAGACAGTACCTCATCCTGGGAACGAGACCAGTGCATAACAAGGTTTTTCCATTCAATGTCTTCTAAATTTAGCATAGGAGACTTCACCGGAAATTCGTTTATAGACTTGCCATCAAAGTGTGATTTCCTCAGGTAACACCGATATTGCTGCAATGCTTCCTTGAAAAGCACAAGCAAGCTTTGCTCGTCATGACTATCCAGATTGACCCTCGCCTAGTTACAACAATGTAATGTAATACATTGATGTGTTCGATCAGCAGAAAACAGGAAAATAATAACCATGAATAATAGCACTTACACGTAAGTTGGACAGGAAGATGTGAAAATGGTGTTTGTCTTCACTATAATCTTCCCATGATGGGAATATATGCACGTAGTCCCTAACAACATTGAAAGCATTGTCTTTTAAACTGGGAATAAATGGAATGGGGTTCCAATCTGCAGGAATTGGCCGTCTCTGCAGTTGGGATAGGTCTTCGGCCGGTGGACTTGCTGTACTTTTTGGATGATGTCTGATTTCTCTGGCACCACCACGCTTTTCAAGGACTTTGCTGGTGCTCCTTCAGGTTCGGCAATCACCCTCTTCCTTTTTGATGTCTAATGCACAAGAACAACATTTGAGTGGAAAAACATGGTATGATGACAGATGGAATATGTATTGATAATGGATGGGCATGGCATCTCGAGTTATATGATGAGTAAACTAAGCAGATGGCGGTGCAACAAAGTAGAAGAAATGCAAGACAACATATGCAAGATACGCGCAATCAATAAAACCTTGCCAAATTAGAACAGGCACCTTGATGGGTGAACAGGACAGGCCATCTGCCTTTGACTCCTCGAGGTTAGAATAGTCATTAGGATGATATTTTGAACAACAATCAACAGGGGGAGCATATGAGTTTCATTGGTTCCAGAATGGCACTCAATGCCTTGGTGCCAATTTTGTAAGTCATTGCAGTGTTCCAAAATATTCTTCTAATGCACGGATTCGGATATTCACTGTAATTGCATATAATATCCGAGAACCATGAAAACATAAATAGTTGTGAGATTATCTTTGTAATGCGATGATATTCTAATATAGGGCGCCCAGTAAACACTTATGTGCTATCACCGGATTCTCGATGAGAGAGCTCATGTGTGATGTAATATGGTGCGTGCATTTATATAATCTGCACAAGTACACAAAAAATAGGCTCGAAGTAAGGATAGCTGGCGGATGATAGGTTCATAATATACTTGTAGAGAGTTTATTGCCAAACCATGATAACAAGAGCACACAACAACTAGGCAGATCATAGTGTACATAACAGGGTACACCATAACCACGATATATAAATCGGAAAGTGGAACTGGCTTGAAAATATGGTGTTGTATTGCCGCTAGTAATTGAAAGCCTATCGATCACGTCATGTGCCAGCTCTATCGAACATGGTAAAGAAGAGCAAGCAGATTTTGGATAATAAAATGTTGGTCGTGCAAAGGCCCACACATGATGAACCAGAGCGCATTAAGAATGCAACTCCCAGCTGTCTCTCGACCATTTCAGGTGGTTGGATGAAGATCCTACGTCTCCTAACCCTTCTTCTTCCTCGTCTCTGATTCTTCCCATACAGAACACCACACGGGTCGCCGGCGGACCACCGCCCACCTACCAGTTCCTCCCACCCCACCCCCACCCGCACCCCAACCCCCACCCGCGTCGAGTTTTCTTCATTCGGCGAGGCCCCACCACCACCCGAGCCCCTTGATCGCACCGCGAACTCCGTGAGCTCTGAAAAATCGACCGACCCAATTTTGAAATTTAGTCATCGTGATTTAACTAGTGTGGAATATAAAGGGGAAAAACATAAGCATTGGGAGTATAGTGTTGAGCGTGCCATGGCGGATCTGAAGGTGCAAACCAGATAAAGGCAACTTCGCAACCAAAACAAGAAATCAAAGTAAAGCAGTGGCGATCTATTTTCTTGCTGCGATAAATAAGTTGAGCAAATACGAAAGAGTACCGCCTCTGCTGCGGCGCCGTGTACGCATCTGCTGAGAATTTGACGGTGCTGCGGTAGCGATGGCTGTCGGCGGCATGGAAGCAGATCTAGGAGGGTAGACAGTGGCGGCGGGGCGCGGTGGACGAGTCGATCGTAGGAGCGGCTTCGGCAAGGTGGACGACGGCGGGGATGAAGCGAGAGGACGGGATGCAAGGATCCCGGTCCAAAGGCGTGGATGATAGAGGTCGATCTCTTGTAATGGACGGCGATGTCAGGGTATCAGCTCCGGCATGGTGGAGGAGGACGGCGGTGGATGGGGTGGCGGACGGCGGACGGAGGAGGGTGGGGTGGAGAGGTGTTTTGGCGCCCACGGAGTACCTAATGGGGAAAAGGGAGGTAGAGAGGAAGGGGAACCATGTATTCAGGGCACTCTTGTCTCAAATGCGAGAAATTTACAAACTTAGCCCCTGCTTCAAATTTCTACTACATCACAAAGAACATTAGTCGGTTGGGATAGGACGGTAATCTCAAGATACACGAATATTTGCCGACGAGAGTTTGTTTTTGGCGCCCGCCATGTATGAATATGAATCGGGAGGAGTCGATTTCGCCCAAGGACACACTGTGTTTTGGCGCCCACCGTGTATGAATCCGGGTGAGGCGGTTACGTCACGCTTTGGGTGAAATTACAAACCTACCCCTATCGAAACCTATAGAAATCCAGCAGATAGGCTTTGCGTGGCGAGGATAGGCGAGTGATTTCCATCTCGCAGATTTTGGTTTGGTGATTCTGCGACTTTCCCCGCTTCGTTCAAATTTTGCAGAGTGCATGTTTACTGTGCCAACTCAATTCGAATCCCGTTTGTATTCTATTTTTTTCAGGCAGGATCCGTTTTTACTTGGAATTACATTCTATATACATCATTCTTTTTATATACTTTCAAAAGCACAACACCATTTATACATAAATATGGTTTAAAAATGGCATGATCTCAGATTCATAAGGTTGTATCCATCAATTTGGATTTTCAAATATTTGAAACCACTTTATGTTGAAATCCAATGTATGCATTCCTCGCTAACTGTCTCCAATTAATGTGTGTTTCATGCGGGGTTTTTTTACTTCTCAAACATGTATAATGTGTTTCACACATGCAACATATAGTGTAATCCCGTTTAGACATTAATTGCATATAAACCATGCATTGTTTGTAATTGAAGAATCTATGGATCACCAATATTGATAAACTATATAACATTACACGTGTGCCCAAATTCAAATGAATATGCATGTTTGATACACCAATTTGCGTTATGATATTATCGATGTCGTGATCTCCAGTTTAAATATTTGAATCCCCTTTAATCCAGATATTCGTCTCATATAGCTATCACTCATGCTTATATAGGACTATCTCTCTGACCTATACGCGTTCATCATCTCTCGGTATCTCTCGTGCTACCGTATGTCGACAATGATCTTTTATCTTCGTAACACCGACGGTACTCTCTCCCTCAACCTTCATCATTCTATCTCTCTCTAAGTATATCTCGCTCCCTTCTATGTGTCTCTAACTATGATTCTCCATGTGGAATCTCTTTCTCTCACACAAACACAAAACTTTGTCTCCCGGGGTCTCATTTCTCTCTACTATTCCCATGTGTGCCACTCGCACACCCCTCATACAGAGATGTCTTTCGCTCCTTAGATATGAGAACCTACGACTCTTCCTCCTCAATATCTCTTTATCACACACAAAAACAAACTCTGTCTCCCAGGGTCTCATATTTCTCCATTGTTCTCTTGTATGTCGCTCACACACACCCTCTCTCTCTGGAGATATCTTGCATTCCCTCATATGTCTCTCTAGCTATCACTCTCGTTGTGAAATATCTTTCTCTCTCCCAGACACAAAACTCCGTCTATCTGGATCTCATTTCTCTCTGATATATGTTTGTATGTGACTCACATGCACCCTCTATCTATCTCTCTCACACCCACACACATAACCCAGCCTTCTGATCCACTCGACTCTTATCTCTAACGCACACTAGCTAGCATCTTTATCTTTCTATTTATCTGTTTCTCCATCAACCTTCTTTCTCACCCTCACTCTTGATTCCTATCACGCACACTACGTATGTTTCTCTCTACATGCAGTCAAGTGCCCTCTCACACACATATATAACTTCACCCTTTGAACCACCTGACGGTCATATCCAACACCCAAACTAGCGGATGTCCCTCTAGCTAGCATCTCCATCTCTGTATCTATCTGTAGTTTCTCCGTCAACATTTCTTTCTTGCACGGAGTCTTGCTTCCTATCACCCACACTATATATGTCTCTCCATACATATGCATTTATAGGTTGATCTCTTTTGCACAATTGTTGCGCCTCACCCCCTCTGCTCGCCATAGATGCATGCTCCAGCCCACGCCACTGTCTCTTCAAGACAAAAACACATTCTCAATTGTCGGGTCTTCTTCCCTGCATTCTCACATGCATTCATATTGTCATACCGATCCGTCTCTCCCATGTCGTTGATCTTATGACTTATGTCTTCTTTCTTTTATCTCGATCATGCGCGCGCACACACACACACATCCCACATATACATGTATACCTCTCACACATGCACGTTCAAGGTCTCAATGTCTCCATACGTAGTTAATTACCCTCAATCCTAACGCCACATCGAATCGTTCTCCTCTTTTGTGCACATAACAATCTCCTTCTAGCTACCCCCCCTCCCCCCGCGCGCCTCTCACTCTTCCCCTTTATCCCCGAAACCAATAAGACCATCCCTTTGTTTAATTCCTGCCTACATGCACCATCGATATATAGTAGTCTTCCTCGGTGTCTCTTGAACAAACACGTTCTCTCGATGTCGACTCCTCTCACGCGCACGCACCTTCTCTTCCCTCTCTACGGGCATTTTCTCTCTCGCACCCCATCGTTGGTGGCCTCTGCCATACACATCACCTCTCTATGATGAAGCCATGCACACTTAAATTACATCCGCCACAGAGGACCCCACACACACACACACACACACACACACACACGCACACCCCCCCACACACACTAAGACTCCATCTCTCTCTCTCTCACACACACACACACACACACACACACGCACCCCCCACACACACTTAGACTCCATCTCTCCTCTCTCACACACACACACAAACTAAGACTCCATCTCTCTCTCTCTCTCTCTCTCACACACACACACCCCACACACACTAAGACTCCATCTCACACACACATGCTCTAGGCGGAGCATTTGTTCCTACCACCATTCATCCAACCTTACCCGTATGATAAACAATCACCTTTATTTACTTGCATAACATGGACAAATTCCACTTTACTTTAGTTGTCAGCAAACTTATCATCTGTACCCTTATAAAAAACGAGTTGGCGATGATGGTGTGCCTGCCATCTTGTAATACAAACCGTATGATCTATATCTGACGGATAGAAAGCAAACTATGATAATTTTACAAAAGATACCCGCACCTCTCTCCACATCATTATCTACCACAACCTCAATGCTCAGCAATTAAAAAAGGAATAAGTCTCTGGAAAAATCTAGCATGCATGGTGGCCGCTGCTGCTTTCTTGGCGCCTGCCCATCCCCATGCCTCCGCCCATTCCGACCACCACCACCACCACGCTCCTCCTCCTCGCCTTATCTCTCATCTTTCATTTTTTCGATGACATTCTCGAGATACCAGTTTTCTGATAAAATTTTCGAGATATCATTAGTTTTTACACATGGGATTACTCCTGCATGGGTCAATCACAACAGGTGTTTTGTAAAAAAAATGCATATTGATGTTCCGTGCAATGCACGAGAATCTTGCTTGTAATTATATAACGCAAATCACGAGCAGGAAGTGACATTTTTTGACACAACCACGTTAACATGGCCACGTAAACCACTAGCTAAAGTAAATACCATTATACTTATATCCCGATGCAAAAGGTTGATGACATGTACGAAGAGTAGAGTCACACACACACACTCTGTCTCTCAGAATCTCTCTCTCTCACACACACACACCAGTTACGTGACGCCCACTTAAGCAGACATGAGTATGTTACAATTTGTGCACCCGTGGGTACACGTGATGCTGCGCATTTATTTAAGCCGGAAGGCGAACCCAAACAGTAGCTGCATTCATTCCCCTCCCGCCGCCTCTTCTCTGGTCGCCGTCTCCCGGTAGCCATGGGCCGGCCGAAGGTAACAACATACGCCATACTCCCGCCGGAGCGGCATTTTAATATGGAAATTTTAGTGGTCATGCATGCATCTTTTTGTGCTAGCACTCCTATATAAGGGTTGACCGATCGCTTCCCGCAGACGTGCGCGGGCGGTGGAAGAGGAAGGAGAAGGGAAGCGGGCTGTGGAGTAACGTTTTTACCACAATTTCTTAGGAAACTGAGTGCAATAATTGAGTAGTTTTGCAAACTACCAAGACTACACCAAACGGTTCAAAACCTATACTCCTTGCCAGCGCTTCTGCAAGAAACGGTCATCGTCGCTCGAGCGTCGATTACGCATTAATGCTGGCAGAGCGGAGGCGACCTCTCACCGGCACCGGCTTTGAAGTGGCGCGACGGCCGAGAGAGCGCCGCTTCCGGGCACGCGATCGCTCCAGACGAGATCGGCCATAGGCCTGTTTGGATCCATGGGTTAGAGTTAGTTTGAGCTAGTTGGGGCTCAAATAGCCCTAAAGTATCCAAGCATGAGGGTTTAAATTGGAGCAACTTGCACCGAACCCACCAAAAACTATCCCACCCAAGAGGTGCTAATCGGAGATAGTTCTCATTGGGACCATCAAAAATCACTTTTCTCTCTCCATGAAGTGCATTTATTGTCAATCTAACCTGTCACCCAAACACCTCTTTGGCTACAGTTAGTTCAGGGTTAGTCATGAGTTAGTCTAACCTCTAGCTAAGTTAGAGTATCAAACAGGAGCAGTATAGGACATGCAAGTTGCTCAAAGCATACAGGCAAATTCGTATGTGAAAGGATTTTTTCTTTTTGAAAACGGAATGTGAAAGGAATTTTTTTTAGAATGCTCTTGGCATGTCGCTAACATGTGATAGTTAACCGACCTCAATAGACGGCGAAACGCCAACCCGCCGCACTTTGATAGAGACGAGGAGGAGAAGCGATACAGTCGCTGGATTACAAGAGATAGGTGTCGCATACGGAAGCCAAGAAATATGGTGATAGCATGGGTTAGCCATGTACTAGTATGATGTAACTACACTTTGGGCTGCCGTGTGTCGATTTCTTCCATCCAAAGGTGGAGATGATTGGTTAATTTTATATCGCTGAATAATATTAAATATTATGAGTGCAGACGCTCCACCACGAGGTTCCTTGCTCCTTCTCGGTCGTCCCGAATCTATCTTCTTCCACTCTATTTTTTTACGTGAGCTTTGTTCATCCTTCTGCCAACACGCGAGACATCTAGCATCAAGGTGCACGTGTTATGCAAGGATCGTTCCATCTATATGAAGAACACGTGGGACCGAACTACTGAGACGGACATGTACCTAGGTGTGGACGTCTTTAATCTGAGTAATGTAGCGCAGAAAGTGATGTAGAAAGGCACAAATGGTATGAACATGCGTGGCATATAGGGTGTGTTTGGTTGCGTTCTCGTCTCAAAGATAGTTGTTCCCTCTTCATGCATGCTCAACTCAACACCCCCTCTTCATGCATGCTCTCTTCATGCATGCTTCTAGTGTATTTGTGCTAAACTAGTGTGGACTCATGCACCCTCCATACACTCTACCAAACACCCAAAAGTAGGTCGAGAAGGGAACTCTTAGGCGGCATTTGTCTCTTACTACGTACTACCACTAAATGTTGTACGTGCAATGCACGGTGATGTTATGGAGTATGTGCCTAAGTACTCTACTACTACTATATTAGTTGGAGGCACATATTAACTTTTATATTTGTTTACCTGTTGCCCCGAGACCTTCCAACTAGACGTGTCTTTCTCTCCAGGTCGAACTTTGTATCGTTCATACCACTAAGTACTACTACGTGTGGTCTCCGACCCAGAAGTGGAAGAAGTGGAGACGCTCTACCACGCTGTTTTTTTACATTGGGCTCTACCACGCTGTTCATGTCCCACTCCTTTCGCTGACGTGTGGGACATCCAGCACGTGTCGTGTTTCACTACTAGGGAAAAGCTTATACACAGACGCTTACTACCAGCGAGGGTTTATACCCCTCGCTGCTGCTACTTACTAGTAGCGCGTGTTTTTACCCCTCGCTACTACTAAGTTGATAGTAGTAGCGCGGGTTTTTAACCCTCACTACTACTAAGAGGTCTCTACTGTGCCCCCCGGGCCAATGCCATAGTAGTAGCGAGGGTTATAAACCCGCGCTACTAGTAGTAAAATAGTAATAGCGCGCGAGCTACAACCAGCGTTACTACTATCATTCAACGAAACCCGTTTTTTGACCCTACTCAATAATAGCGTGTATTTGCTAGGTGGCGCTACGGTTTAGATTGCAGTGGTAGCGTGGGTCAAGAGCATCGCTACAACTAAGGGCACCCATCCCTGTCAAAAAAAACTCCCCCTCTCTCGCGTGAGCCCCCGCTCTCTCTAATGTGACTCCTTGCCGCTACAGCCACATACGCCGGCCGCCTCGCCTCGCTCCGGTGACTCCTTCCACCGCCAGGCACGCTCCTGAGCTTGCCTCCCTCCGCTACTTCCTCCCCTTGGCTAGATTCGACGCTCGTGCCCACCAGCAACCCTCCCCCGCGGCTAGGGTTTCGGGCGCGGCGGTCGGGCGGAGCGTCATGTGCCGCCGCCTCGCCCTCGCCGGCGCCCCTCCTCCCACCTGCGCTGCCTCCGCCGCCATCCCAAACGTGAGCAAGCTGGCTAGGGTTCACCGCCCCTGAGGGAGTCCTGGACTAGGGGTTGTCCGGATAGCCGGACTATCATCACGGCCAGACTCCAAGACTATGAAGATATAGGATTGAAGACTTCGTCCCGTGTCCGGATGGGACTTTCCTTGGCGTGGAAGGCAAGCTTGGCAATACGGATATGTAGATCTCCTACCATTGTAACCGACTCTGTGTAACCCTAACCTATCCGGTGTCTATATAAACCGGAGGGTTTTAGTCCGTAGGACGAACAACAATCATACCATAGGCTAGCTTCTAGGGTTTAGCCTCTACAATCTCGTGGTAGATCTACTCTTGAACTACCCATATCATCAATATTAATCAAGCAGGAGTAGGGTATTACCTCCATCGAGAGGGCCCAACACAGGTAAAACATCATGTCCCTTGTCTCCTGTTACCATCCGCCTAGACGCACGCCGGGACCCCCTACCCGAGATCCGCCGGTTTTGACACCGACATTGGTGCTTTCATTGAGAGTTCCTCTGTGTTGTCACCGATAGGCTCGATGGCTCCTTCGATCATGAACAACGACGCGGTCCAGGGTGAGACTTTTCTGCCCGGACAGATCTTCGTATTTGGCGGCTTTGCACTGCGGGCCAATTCGCTTGGCCATTTGGAGCAGATCGAAAGCTACGCCCCTGGCCATCAGGTCAGATTTGGGAGTTTGAATTATACGGCCGATATCCGCGGAGACTTGATCTTCGACGGATTCGAGCCGCTGCCAAGCATGCCGCACTGTCTCGATGGACACGATATAGCTTTGCAGCCGAACAGTGCCCTGGAGGCCGCACCATCACCCGCTCCGGTCCTCAATCCGGAGCCGGATTCCTTGATCAAGGACGAGTGGTTGGACACCGCCTCGGGGGCTACGATCTCTACGGCGATTGAGCCGAACTCTATCCCTGTCCCCTGCGAAGATCATGACTCCAAGGTGCCGGACTCCTCCCCGGACTCCTAACCTTCCGCGCCCCTACCAATCGATTCCGATTGGGCGCCGGTCATGGAGTTCACCGCCGCGGACATCTTTCGGCACTCGCCCTTTGGCGACATCCTGAATTCACTAAAGTCTCTCTCCTTATCCGGAGAGCCCTGGCCGGATTACGGTCAGGAAGGTTGGGATGCGGATGACGAAGAAATTAAACACCCACCCACCACCCACTTTGTAGCCACTATCGATAATTTAACCGACATGCTCGACTACGACTCCGAAGACATCGACGGTATGGACGACGATGCCGGAGATGACCAAGACCCAGCGCCTACAGGGCACTGGAAGGCCACCTCGTCATACGACATATACATGGTGGACATCCCAAAAGATGGGAACGGCGATGGAACAACGGAGGATGACCCCTCCAAGAAGCAACCGAAGCGCCGACGTCAGCGGCGCCGCTCTAAATCCCGCCACAGCAAAAACGGTGATTCCGGCACGGGATATAATAACACCCCGGACAGTGCCGAAGACAACCCCCTCCAGCAGGACTCAGCGCGGGAGGAGGGAGAAGCAAGTCCGCACGATAGTGTGGAAGAAAGAGAGGTCGAGGACGACAATTATGCGCCTCCCTGCGAAGATGAGGCAAGCCTCAACGACTACGAATTTGTCGTGCCTGAGGATCCTGCCGAACAGGAGCATTTCAAACGCAGGCTTATAGCCACGGCAAAC
Organism: Aegilops longissima; assembly: GCA_021605205.1. NCBI lineage: Eukaryota > Viridiplantae > Streptophyta > Magnoliopsida > Poales > Poaceae > Aegilops > Aegilops longissima. The sequence goes on from CM038682.1 coordinate 741,764,627, forward strand.
AGCCTCAAGAAAAAGCAGCAACAGCCTAGAGCTGACCAAGACCTGCTAGCTGACAGATGGACTGAAGTCCTGGCAGCCGAAGAGTATGAACTCGAACGCCCCTCCAAAAGCTACCCCAAACGCAGTCCGTTGCCTCGATCAGAAGAGGAAGCACCCAAGTCACCAGCATACGACATGACAGACCGACCACCTCGTGGCCGCGATAGAGAGGCCTCTAGACCCTCCATTCAAGCCGTACCCCGACGCCGTTCAAAAAGTACCACGGCACGGGAAAACGCGCCGGACTTGCGAGATATATTGGAGGATAAGGCAAAACATACAAGATCGATCTACGGATCGCGTGGGCGCCCCACGACACGTGATGATAACCTTCACGCCGGATACAGAAACTCCGGCAGGGCCGAACACAATAGACAAAGCTCACTTGAGCTGCATTGTGATATAGCCTAATACAGAGGCGCCGCACACCCACTATGCTTCACAGATGAAGTAAAGGATCATCAAATCCCTGAGGGCTTTAAACCCGTAAACATCGAATCATACGATGGAACCACAGATCCTGCGGTCTGGATCGAGGATTATCTCCTCCATATCCACATGGCTCGCGGTGATGATCTACATGCAATCAAATACCTCCCACTCAAGCTTAAAGGACCAGCTCGGCATTGGCTCAACAGCTTGCCAGCAGAATCAATTGGTTGTTGGGAGGACCTGGAAGCAGCATTCCTTGATAACTTCCAGGGCACATATGTGCGACCACCAGACGCCGATGACCTTAGCCACATAATTCAGCAGCCAGAAGAATCGGCTAGACAGTTCTGGACACGGTTCCTAACAAAGAAAAATCAAATCGTTGACTGTCCGGATGCAGAGGCCCTTGCAGCCTTCAAACATAACATCCGCGACGAGTGGCTTGCCCGGCACCTAGGACAAGAAAAGCCGAAATCTATGGCAGCCCTAACAACCCTCATGACTCGCTTTTGTGCGGGAGAGGACAGCTGGCTAGCTCGAAGCAACAACTTGGCCAAACACCCTGATAGTTCGGATACCAAGGACAGCAATGGCAGGTCGCGTCGCAACAAGAACAAGCGCCGCATTAACAGCGATAATGCTGAAGATACGGCCGTCAATGCCGGATTTAGAGGCTCTAAACCCGGTCAGCGGAAGAAGCCATTCAAAAGAAATACCTGGGCCCGTCCAACTTGGACCGAATACTCGACCGCTTGTGCGGATACATGGCACCCCGAAAAACAGCCAATCACACCAGCAGAGATTGTTGGGTGTTCAAGCAAGCAGCAAGTTAAGTGCGAACTAAATGACAAGGGGCTGCATAGCGATGACGAGGAAGAGCCCCGCCACGAACAATAGAGGACAGAAGAGTTTTCCCACACAAGTGCGGACGGTGAACATGATATCGCAACCCATATACCCAAAAGGGAGCGGAGCGTGCACTAAGGGGCGATATGCGATGGAGCCATCGCCCAAGTTCAACCCATGGTCTTCTGGCCCATCACCTTCGATCGAAGGACCACCCTACTAGCATCCGTCATGGCGGTTTCGCGCATTGGTTCTTGACCCAATTATCGACGGATTTCACCTCACCGAGTCCCGATGGATGGCGGCAGCAGCTGAACCTGCTTTATCGGGATACGGTCGCCAAAATGGGCATAGACCCTCAAGGATTAAACCTACAAAGACGACCTTTAAAGGCGTCATACCGGTGTAGAGGCCAATTATGCGGGCTCGCCACACTCGAAGTGGTCTTCGTATCCTGGATAACTTCGGCGAAGAGTTAATCTTCGACATCGTCCCGTTCCGCAGCGGCTATCACGCACCGCTCGGACGAACCGCATTTGCAAAGTTCAATGCGGTGTCGTACTACGCATACCTCAAGCTCAAGATGCCAGGCCCTCGAGGAGTAATCACGGTCAATGGAAACACCGAACGCTCTCTCCGAACAGAGGAGCACACGGCGGCCCTCGCGGCGGAGGTGCAAAGCAGCCTCTCACGGCAAGTCTCGAGTCCGGCCACTAAGCGTCCGGACACTGCCAAGCGCGCCCGGACTAACCGACAACAAGACCGCCTGGCACGATTCAAGCACGCGTAGCAATCCGGCCCCAACCCCAGCCCTCGCGAAGTTGCAAGGACATTACTACGCGTACATAACTACGCTCTGGAGATACCATGGGCATAAGGGGAGGGGCACGACCACGGCGCGCCAAGAATGCGGCTCGACCGCACCAGGGGCTCCCGATGGTGTAATTCCTTTTCTTCTTTTTTTTCTTTTTTTTTCAGGACTCCGTTTTCCAGAAGTCCTGTCCGGCACTAGAATCGTCGAACTCACGATGCAACAGCCAGGGAAGCAGAAAGTTACGTCAAGTGTTCAGGTGGTCTCTATTACGAGCATTATACCTGTTTTACATACCATCCCGCAGCTTACCCCTGGAGGGGGACATGTTAGATAGTCCCATCCCTTGCTTATCGCACTATTTGTATCATTCTGCTTTCATCGCAGTACTTTTTTGAATAAACAATGCATAGCTTTTGCCTATTATTGCACTCTTTTTTATCTATATATATGTTCATATCATGACATGTTGCACCCGTACACTTCGGTACGGCCAATACACCAGGGGCTTAAGTACCCCACAATTATGGTGTGATAAGTCCGAACACTTTCACAAGTGCGGCACCCCGAACTTATAGCATTATATGAATCGGCTCGAATCATGTCTTGGGTCAATAGTTGGGTTTGCCTCGGCTCCGTGTTTTGGTACCTTACGTTCCGTTATATCGGCTAAGGTAGCACCGGAGAACCATCTGCGATTGTGCCCCAGCTTGAGCTGGGTTGAGCACCTCGGTGGAAAGCTAAAACTGACCGTCATGATAGGGCGAGAGCCGATCGCTGTTCGAGAGGTTTTTCCGGGTCCCTAAAGACCTATGCCTCTTAGAGCGAGGAACCGGAGTTGTCCGGCCAAGGCGTGGATAGCGCCCCGAACTCGGTCTTCCGAATACTAGGGGCTTCGCCGAAATTTAAAATTATAGAATTCTATGGCTAAGTGAGAGTGTTCAAGCATTATAAGTCCGGTTGCCTAGTTCGTTGCGTTGAGCGCCTCCCTAGATGGACCCAAGAATGGGAACAAGAGTGCTCAAGTTCATCCCGAACACCCCAGCACTCGTGGCATGGGGTTTGAATCCAACGACTTGCCATCTCTCAAATTTGATAAACGGCCGCACAGAAGGTAATATTTTAAATTAAACAAGCGTTGCTTAGCACATATGAACAAGTTTTCAGCGTACAAGATAACAAATACGAGTCTATTCAAAAATTACATCTTTGGAGCACTCATCCGCTATTTGGCGGGCACCCTTCAGGAGGCCCTCATAGTACATTTCGGGCGTGCGATGCTCCTTGCCCTTCGGTGGCCCGTCCGTCACAAGCTTCTCCGCATCCAGTTTGCCCCAGTGCACTTTAGCATGGGCAAGGGCCCGACGGACACCTTCAATGCAGACGGAGCGCTTGATGACCTCAATCCGTGGACAGGCGTCCACCAGCCGCTGCACCAAGCCGAAGTAGCTCCCAGGCATGGCCTCCAATGGCCACAGCCGCGCTATAAGGCCCTTCATGGCCTGTTCGGCGACCTTGTGGAGCTCGACCAGCTGCTTCAGCTGGTCGCTCGGCACTGATGTCCGCCTCGATATCGAGACCAGAAACCCTTTTCCGTCGAGCTCCCCTCCTGGGCGCGGTAGAACGCGGCAGCATCAGACGCACTATGGGGCACATCTGTGAATGCTCCTGGAGAGCTCCGAATTTGGGTAAGTAATAGGTAATTGACTTTTACATTCTTGCTTTGCATAAAGAATGCTTTACCCGCCGCTATCTTCTTTAGCGATTCAATTTCTTGGAGGGCTTTTTGGGCCTCGGCCTTAGCAGCTTTGGCATTCTCAAGAGCCGAGGCGAGCTCGGACTCTCGAGTCTTCGAGTCACGCTCCAAACTCTCGTGTTTTTCCACGAGCTTGAGCTCTTGCCGCTTGGCCAGCTCGCCTCCCCTTCTCTCGCTCGATGCGTTCCGCAGCCGCTTTGTTTTCAGCCACGGACACCGCTTCCTTCAGGGTCGCCACCTCGTTCGTGGCCCCTGCAGTACCCATGTTATTCCTGTTATTTTTTGGCAACCAAAACCTTTTCTATAAGGTATTTTTCTTAATAAGGTATTATTTACCTTCCTTGTCCTCGAGCTGCTTCTTGGCTTGTCCGAGCTCGTTCTCGGACCGCTCGAGGTTCTGCTTCAGTGCATTGACCTCCGCAGTCAGTGCGGCAGAGGTCAGCAGCGCAGCCTGCATTCCAATATTTACATCCTTATGTTAGACTCCTGCGTATATCTTTTTAGATCCTTAGTCTGGCTTTTCTTTCCGAACAACGAACTAAGCATCAAGGGCTACTTTCTATGCGATAATATTTTTACATATTCTAAACTTACCTCAAAGCCTGTTAGAAAGCTGGAACAGGCTTCGGTCAGCCCGCTCTTGGCGGACTGAACTGTCCGGATCACCGCACTCATAACAGTGTGGTGCTCCTCCTTGATGGAGGCGCTGTTAAGCGCCTCCAGTAAGCTATCCGGTGCCTCCGGTTGGACGGAGGACACCGGCGTCTTACCCTTCTTACGAAGGGACCGCCGGACTCCGGAACCACTGAAGGTTCCGGCATGGAGTCCGGACAAGGGTAGGGCTTAGAGCCCCAGGGGGTCTTGCCCCCCACGCGCCTGGAGTTCGGGAGGTCGCCTTGTGGCGCCTCCTGCGCCATCTCCTCTTGACCAGGCCCCCCTTGGGGCACCACCTCGACGTCGTCCGCAGCGTGAGGCGAGGAGGCGGTCGAAAGTGAAGTACTCTCCATCTCCGACGAACCCAGGGACCCGCTCGTCGAAGCGGCTAGGTCGCTCTTGGGCGGGCTACATGATTGTTCGACATTAGAGAACACTATGCTATAATGAATAAGTCATGGGTATCCGGACACTTACGATCTCGCCAGGGGCTTGGCCCTTGTTGGCCAATCCTCCTCGTCGCTGTCGACGTTGGTGGAGAAGTCCGGAGGAAGGGTTCTTCCTTTCTTGGACCCACCGGCCTCCCCAGTTGGGGCGGCCTTCCTTTTCCTCTCCTCCCCTGCTGGGGGAGAAGCTTCTTTTTCCTCCTCGTCGTCCTCGGGAGAAGATTCTGCTTGAGAATCGACAAGACTGGCGTCGGGAGCTCCTTCGAGTTCCGTGGCCTCCTTCTTAGCCTTCTTCTCGGCACCACATGGGGTGCCGGAGCCAGCAGCCCCACAATCGAGGCGTCCGCTGGGTCTTCCGGCAAAGGAGCCGGACAGTTAATCTATCCGGACGTCTTCAGCCAGTCCTGTCAAATATTGGGGAGTTTTAGATCCCACATAGAGTCAATCTATGAAAAAAGAGTCTCGTAAAGGGCAAAATAACTTGCCTCGACGGCTGGACGTTGCGAGCTGTATCCGCAATCTTCAGTAGCGGATGAGGGAGCCTCGGCGCCCTTGAACAGCCCCTTCCAGGCGTCTTCGTACGTAGTGTCGAAGAGCCTTTGTAGAGTCGAGTGTTGTGCCGGATCGAACTCCCATAATTTGAAGGCCCGTTGTTGGCATGGGAGGATCCGGCGGATGAGCATCACCTGGATTACGTTGACAAGCCTGAGATTCTTGTCCACCAGGTTTCGGACGCATGTTTGGAGTCCGGATGTCTTGTCCGAATTCCCCCAAGTCCGTCCCGTCTCTTTCCATGACGAGAGCCGTGTGGGGAAGCCAGATCTGAATTCGGGGGCCGCCACCCATTTGGGGTCGCGTTGCTCGGTGATGTAGAACCACCCCGATTGCCACCCTTTTATTGTCTCCACAAAGGAGCCCACGAGCCATAGGACTTTGGCTATCTTGCCAACCATGGCGCCTCCGCACTCCGCTTGACGGCCGCCCACAACCTTCGGCCTGACGTTGAAGATCTTCAGCCATAAGCCGAAGTGGGGCTGGATGCAGAGGAAGGCCTCACATACTACTATTTTATTTTTCTAGGACACATTATCCTTGCTAATTTTGATGGCTTGTTGAATCAGTTCCCCCTTTATTTGTAGTATGCGCAGCAACTCAAAGTCTGTTTGTGGCTGTTTCGCGATCTGGTTACCCCGGCGGACCTCACTGTGTTCTAAGCGTCAACCTTGTGCACACAAGAACTTGAGGGTACCCTGCTCCAGTGTCCAGAGGTAATTCAGAGTTAATTTTGTAGCTATTCTAAGCTGTGACCTTGTGCAACCTTGTGGGAACAAGCACCTGTTCTAAGTTGTGACCTTATTTGTGAGGCTGCTACCAATTTCTGATTTACTTCTATAGCATTTTGTTTAGAAAGTATTTCATTTAGATTTACTACAACCGTCCATATCATGTGCATAATATTTTTTTCATAGATAGTTAATTGAGTTCTTCCAGTGGACAAAGCACCCTTGCTGTTGAACGCTGCATAATTTGTTTGTTTTCACCAAGGTATCCTCTAGGAGGAGATTCAGAAAGATTTAGAAATTTTGGATCTTTGGAAGTGATATGAATGGCTACATTTAAAAAATTTAATCATATGAACATATATAGTAGATGATATAATTTGATCCGGAGTAGCAATAGCTTGGAAGCTTAGAACGGTTCTTGAGAAAAAGCTATACTCAGATAGATATGCATGAGCAAGACAAGAGCTAACCCACTAGCAGCGCCTCGGACATGTGGGTCTTATCTGTGATTCCCCGCTTGCAGCCTTTGTTTGTTCGAAAGATTTCTTCATGTATCATAATAATAGAAGGGATTTTTTGCGGACAGACCAACTGACTAATGGTTGTTTGCTTTGTAGGAATTGGGATGGGCGATGTATGTTAGATCCCTTCCATGCAAGGATCGATGCATAACATAGTATGAACATGCAGTAGAAATGTTACGGAGGGACATGCATTTTCATCTTCTAATATGCACTGCTGGCATATAAGTTCTGTTTGTTTCACACCCACATAGTGACATAAAAGCTTCCATGGTTAATTTTCTGAACCATTATTTGGGCCTTGGGCTTGGTAAATTGGAAAGCCGTTGTGAACCAGCCACCTACATGTAGCCTGTAGGGAAGCCATCAGAGGAATTAGCGCCTCAAAAAAATCAGAGGAACTAGCGGAGAAGGCTTCAGCTATTGGTGTGTGGCTGCGTCTTGAACTGCGGCAACCACAGCAACGAGGATGCTAATGCGAGGGCGCAAGGTACGATTTCTGCGGCGGACAGAGATTGGCGTCCGTGTTGGCGTCTGCGTCGTCCTGCGTTCTGCGGGAACATGTCCGATACGGTGAATTGGTGATAACTTGCAGATTTCATTTGAATCGGTACTTAGTTATGTGCTTGATGTTATCAGATGAACCATGAATCAACGATGTGAAATTCACCATTTATCTTTTATTCATTCTTCCATTGATCACGTGTGGGTTACAGATTTTCAAATATTTATTCTCGAGGACCGAGGCAACCAAATAAGTGGAAGAAAAGTTAGACGTTGTGGCAGCCAAAGGAGGTATTTACCCATGTCTTACTCCTACCTTTGTTCTTATATGTTCTCATTTGAATTGTACATGGTAATTGCAGTAAACTAAATATGGTCATACTAGTGTATGTAGTGTATGTAATAAGGATTGAATGTTATGTTTTCTTCTTTCTTTTACAGATCTGTGCAGGGCCTAAAATTCAATCTTAGCTTGGGCGCCTTTACTGCTTTTTGATTGGATCCTGGGAGAGCTGTCGTGGTTAGATTTGTGAGCTGTTCTAGATTTACTGCATGGCTTGGTTCTAGATTGGTTCTAGATTGGACAGTAATTCGACTACCCAGATGCTAGCCAGTAGCCTCCTGAATCTTGTATTCGGAATTCTCTTGAAATCTGAGCACATCCCACGCTTGAAGAGTTCACTTTAGGATTTGAATATTAATCTCATGGTCCAAACTGCAAACATTGATGCTGGTTGATGTAGAGGCTAACTTGCTAGTGCATTTATTTTAACTGATGGTCCAAACTGCAAACATTGACGCAAGAGTTTTACCGTGGGTGTTGTCCTTATTGATTCTTTATGCAATCCATAGTGAAGTAATGTCGGGGAACCCCCCTCCAGGTGTTAGTTTTAGCATCTAGTTCTGCATCATGGCTGTAAACTAAACTTGGTTCAGTTAAAAACTGCACTGTCCAATTTGGACAGCAAGCTTATATCTGAAAAAATGAGTTAGCTAGGCTTAGAATTTTGAGTTGGCCCCTTTACATAATTTTTAGATAAAGTTCCAAGGTTTCTTTAGAGTATTTATTTATGTCGTTTGGATGTTTCGGTTTGATAGCAGAAATCAATTTAGTTTGCTGTCCCGAAATATATGTTCCTGGGTACAGTATTTTGATATGCTCGGAAACGACTACATCTTGCTCCATGTTGTCGGCTCAGCTAGAGTCCTTAATCATGAGGAGATGGGACACGTCGATTGTTAGAGTACACTTGACAGGTGCATTTTGTGAAATTCTAGCCAGAAGATTGATAGCATGCTTGCCTGCTTGTTCTTTTCAGTTCAAATAAATGTTCCTTTTCTTGTTGAATCCAAAGTAGCTAGCGGAGATCAAGTGGAAAGGTTGTTGATTGTCCCAAAGTTCTTGGACCATTTAGTTTGAATTTCCAGTGAGGAATTAAGTATATATTTTCGGCATGAGCCCCTTTAAATTGCTAGATGAGAAAGAATCTTAACTTAATTAATGGGTCTTGTGAATTGGAATATACAATTTAGTTGAACTGATGCAATTTGCGTACTAACAAGTTTTCACTTTCTCGACATGGGCGCAAGGGTGATCGACGCTGACTAGCGCAGCCGGTGGGCGCTGTGCTCTTCAACCACTCAGAGGCGGACTTCTCCGTGAAGCTGGTGGCCATGTCGCGTAGATGATTGTCCACGTGATTTCGACGTCGGAGGTCGCCGAGGTGGAGGACCTCGACGCCACCGTCCGGGGGGAGGGAGGATTCGGGTCCACCGGCGTCTAAGCTCCGAGCCTTGGTAGATACATCTAGGGAAGTTGTATGTTTAGGTTGGTGATGGAACACCAGGGAAGGTACCCACCTTTCGATGATCATTGTGTGTGTCTGATGTTAAATGGAATCTTGAGAATGTTATGTGACGTTGGTTTGGTTTGCACTGGGCGTATTGCCATTCATGAATACTACATCTAACTTTTTATTTTTTTAATTCCTAAATTATTAGTAGTAGCGTGGGAAACAAATGAGCGCTACTAGTAGTTAGGTTAGTAGTAGCGTGGGAAATAAGAAATGAGCGCTACTAGTAGTTAGGTTAGTAGTAGCGTGGGATATATGTGAGCGCTACTAGTAGTTAGGTTAGTAGTAGCGCGGGTGCACCCGCGCTGCTACTAACGTTTAGCTGTAGCGCGATACTAGTAGCGCGAGTACCCGCGCTACTAGTAGCATTTTACCCGCGCTGCTAGTAGCCTTTTTCCTAGCAGTGTTTGGCACCCTTTGTCGTAAGAGTTGAAACGCTAGCATTCATCACAAATAAAAAATAATTATAAATCGACAGTGATACTTTTTTTTTGCGAACCAATCAGCAGTGATACTATACCACGCGATTTCCTTGCTCCTCGATATCGGAAAGAATACTTCCGTTCGCCAACATGTGGGACATCGACCATCCTGGTCCACTTGCCATGCACGCAGAACTCCAAGGGAGACTCACCCAGGTCGTCGAGCTGCAGTAACAATGACTAATGAGCCGTCAAATCACAGGCCCACTTCCCACTTTGAAGTTGCTCGGACGAAGGAACCATCATGACTTCATTGAATTCCGCTTCTTGAAAACTACTATACCAGATCTTCGCTCGCTCTGATTTACTCTGCATTCACGCCTGACGAACCTACTCCGGCGCCAGTTGTCCATCCGTCTGTCGCGGCTCATTGCCATTCGCCCGCTATATTAACTTGAGCCCCAGCTCCCAGCCAAAGCCAAAGACCCACACTTATTCTCCTCCGGTCCCTTCCTTCTGTCGGCACCACTTCAACCATGGCCTCCTGGCGCTCCAAAGCTCTCTTGGACGTACTCTCGCAGGAGCAGATGAGGGACATCGGCGGCTCCGCTCCGGGCGCGCTCCAAAGCTCTCTTCGACGTACTGTCGCAGGAGCAAACGAAGAGATCGCCGCACCCCCGCCGCCCTCCCGCCACGACCACGAAGGCCGGGCGCGTCTTGCGCGGTGCAGCCGGCAGCGAGGAAGAGTAGTACACGGTAGGTTGCCGCCGCTCTGGTCCCGGGAAGGCCACCACTACTCCACTCAGTCGACGCCAAGCTTGGTGGGGTAAGCATCGGCGGCCGATTAGCCGCTTGACGGTAACGTGGAGGCGGAAATCTTCAGAACCTTGTGCTCTAGAGGAGGAGGTTATCGAGGCGGATGAGGAGGAGGCAAAGGCCATGGCCGGCTTTCTCGGGTTCATGGCCGGACATGGTGGTCGGGCGCCAGCGATCGTTTAGATTAGGTTTACAGTAGGTTTTAGTACGGTTTGTGCGAAATATGTAATGAATTTCGTCCAGTTTGTAGGAAAAGTTTTTGAAATGTAATGAATTTCATCCGGTTAATTTGAAATTTGCTTTGTTTGCACGAATTTCGTCAGGTTAGTTCATATAGTTGCCGAAAGGTATGCGGGCAGCATCGGATGGCATCCACCAGTGTCCTCGGACAGATGCCGGTGTAAATTTGTGGGCCAGCGCTGGAGATGCCCTAACTATCATGCTATAATCGCTAACAATCCTCCATTATTTGGCAGGGAACAGTTATGCCTCGATCAAAATCAGATCCGCGGTGTTTCGCACTCCTCCCACGTAAGAGTGTAAACTCTTTCTTACATAAAAATGGAGCAAGTGGACGGCACTGTAGCACGTCATATCACTCGAACTAGCCCGCCTAACAAGCGGGAAAGCACCGCCCTCGTCATTTTGTTCTGGATTTCTATCGATCGATCGCACGAAAATTTTACGCTTCGCAAGTTCTAAAGGAAAAGGCGGCACACTTACGACTCGTACGCGTCGCAACCCTGACAGTCCGGCTCGCACGCCGCTCACCAGAGGGGACACGCGTTGTCTTGCAGTTTCACTGACATGTGGGAGTGTAATTGAATAAACCGTCGATAGCCGAAATCTAATCGGTCGGCGGGCGTCGGCTGTGAAGAGAGAAACGGGGGAGGGAGAAGAGATCGCCCGCCCGCCGCGCACGGACTCCAAGAAATATATGGTGATAATGTGAGGTGGGCCATGCTGGAGTCCGGACCGCTTTCGGAGCCCGCTCTCACCACCCTGGCCCCTCAAGACGCCAGCTGCCCGCTGCATGCATAGCAAGTAGTCCCCGCTTATGTGGAGGAGAGAGAGGAATTGATAAAGTCAAGGAGTAACAGTGGAGACAATAGCTTTCATAAAAAATAAACAATGAATACTCGTTGCTCGTCCTCTCTATCGGAAAGAATACTTTCATTCGCCGACATGTGGGACATCGACCATCCTAGTCCACCTGCCATGCACAAAATTATCCTGGTCTACCCCGGTCGTATCGCATGCCCAACCTTTCCCACTGTAAGTTCTTCGGATGAAGGAACCATCATGACTTCGTTGAATTCCGCTTCTTCAAGAAAACTTACTGTGCCCGCAATACTGCTACCACACGCGAAGATTGGACGGCACTGTACCACGTCATATCACTGAAACCCACTAGGCCAAACTAGCCCGCCTAGGTCATCTATTTTGGAACGGAGGGAGTGTGTCTCTGCACTGCTATGATTTTGTGCTGCATGTTCTCTGTACTTTTGCTACGATTTTCTTGCCCTATGAACCAAATGAAGCCTGAATGTATGTCGACTATTGTCTGATCGATCGCTAAGCCTACAATTTTAGGAGCTAGGGCTATGGGTCGATCGACGAGGGATAAGTATAAGCGTACCACGAGCTCATCAGCCCCAACGTTTCTCTTCGGTGAGTGTTTTGGAAGTACTATAGCTTGCACAGTAGCTAGCCTACTAACACCAAGAATCATCAAAGAAACCCTGCGGATATGATAAACAGTTCAAACTTACATCTAAGCATGCCATATATTACATCAAAAGCTGGTGAGGATACATCTGTTTCCAAAACTCGGAGAGGGTTCGCATGATTCATCGCATGATTCACTATCAAACAAAAGTAGCAAGATCCGCCCACACAAGACAGTGCACTATCCCTAAGATGGTTTGATAACACTCATAGTTCTGGTAATTAAACACGGGGCAATGCAAACTACCCTGAAGGATTAGCGCGACCAACTATTTCTTGTCATCGATCTCTCAGGCAATGACCACAGCACGGACAGCGGCATGGGAATCGATTTCTGGGGCGATGTCCACAGGACTGACCGCGACATCGGAATCGATCTCTGGGGCGATGTCCAGAGGATGGATAGTGGCATCGGAATCCATCTCTGGGGCGATGTCCACAGGATGGATAGTGGCATCGGAATCCATCTCCGGGGCGATGCCAACAGGACGGGCCACGACATCGGAATCATCAAGGACAACCACCGGCACCTGCACAACCCTAACATATTAGCAAGCACATTGCAAATAATCAAAAACCACAACTATGGTAATAAGCCATTATTTTTTACCTTGTGCAGCTCACGGGGATCTCATCCCTCAGGGGCCATCTCCTCGTCCTCGATGGGGCCATCACCTTGCCGGGAATATCGCTTCTCAACGGCGACTATCTCCTCAAACTCGGTCTTGAGCCTCACATAGGTGGCAATCAGAGTTCCTGGGGTCGGCACGGTGGGGCCCTTGATGTTCTTGCAACTTTCTTTGAGGAGTTCGTCCGCCAACGTCCTCAAGTCTTTGGCTAGTGCTTGTTTCTTGGAGTTCTTCGTCTCCATGGGTTGGCCCGCCAACATGGTCAACTCGTTGGTCAGTGCTCGCTTCCTGGAGATCGCTGTCTCGAGTGGGTTGTCCGCCGGCAACTCTTTGCCTAGTGCTCCAGGATCCATCAATGAACTGACAAACAAAAAGCAATCGAAAGGAAACCACAATCGCAATGAAAACGGGAAAAGAATAGGATGTGAGAACTGGTCGGTGCTTCGCAAAAAGAAGATTATTGGAATGAAAATATAGCAGCATAACTGATTCGCCCACCTTTCCTTTGTCAGTACAGAAGAAAAATGGCAGAAGTGAGTAGCCTGGAGGGAGGTTTTCTTCAAGAAAGGGAAGAAAGGGCTTGAACAAGCGTTCCAATGAAATGATGGTTGCTTCGTCCAGTCCAACTTGGAGGCCACCTTACCACTGCTGGTAAAGATGTGGGTTTTGTGATATGACGGGTCATGACGGCCACACCGGGGTGACAGGTGAGTCTCGACTGTAGCACCTCGCTGTGATTTGGTGGATGGCACGCGGGCCCGGATGCTTTGAAATGTCCCGCATGTAGATAGAGCGGCTAGTCATATAAGAGTGCTCAATATTGTGCACCGCGACCAAGGCGGAGAGGAAAACGAGAGAACTATGTAATTAATGCATGAGTTTAATTAGGGTAGTTTTGTAAAGTACAAGATACATTCCTCCAATCGCAAAATGCCTTGGTTCATGAGATTTGAGATTTGAGCCCTATAAACCGGAAGGGAGGGGGTACTGCACACGGTGTAGTCTAGTCACTTGTTGAAATCTCTAGAAAGGCAAATACTCCTTTCCGGTTTACAGGTCTATACTACTCCCTCCGTCTAGGTGTGTAAGTCATCTTACGAAAACCAAATAGTCCCAAAACACTTAGGTGTGGTGCATTAACTTCTACCATATTTCTTGTTTCTTGACCTATCAACCAATAAGAGATGAGAAGTGTGCATGCTTTTAATGACTTGCAATGGCTAGTTCATTGCATGCAATGCTATTAATTAGCAGATAAACATTGGTGACCCCAGGAGGAAATGGTGCTAAGCGCGTGGACCTATGCAGAATGAGTATCAACCAATGGATAATGGAGTTTAATTGTTAAACAATACTCCCTCCTTTCCGGTTTATAGGGCTTATCTCAAAATTTTATGTTTTCCATTTTATAAGGCTCAATTTGGTTGTTTTCCATCACATTTTAAGATTCCAAGGTGCATTAAATCATTGCATGCAAGTATTAAGAGAAAATTGACCAATGCATGTACTTTATGCATGCATGCATTGCAATTAATGCATTGATAAACATAATTTTTTGAGGAAAACAAGAGCATTTATTAGGTGCTTTTGCAAAACTACAAACTGTATTCCACCACTCACCATCTACATTGATTGGTGAGATTTTTTAATTGAGCACTATAAACCGGAAAGGAGGGAGTAGCAATTTTGTGTCATGCAAGAGCCTGTCTAGTATATGCGTGCTCCAAGGAACCGCACCACGCGAGCGTTCTCAACTGCCACGTTCGGGTTGCGCTTGGCTCTTCGCCTCTTCGAGAAGATGAACAATGATGCTACTCCTACCTCTACAGTATCAAATCCACTGCTGCATGTCCGTCCACCTCATGCGGGAGGGATAGCGTGTAGCGAAAACTTCTACTTACTGCTCCTGCCTTTGCGTCTATGACAGGTGGGCCCTCCTGCCATGCAGCCAAAGGCAGGTGCAGTTAACGCACCGGAGCTCAGTCCGCGAGGGAGAGGGCGTCGTAGTAATCAAATTTCTCGGTCTTGTACGAGTTGACGTGACACATCCAAGCACTGCACTCGATAAAAGTCTTTTTACACATTTCAAATGGGCTACTTCGTATGTAGGAGTAGACATATTCTGCTTCGTATGTAGTCACTTGTTGCAATCTCTAAAAAGACTTATATTTGGAAATGGAGGGAGTACAATGCATGCATGCATGCCGTGACATTCCTTTTGATACTTGCATGTGTTGATTTGATGCACCTTGCCAAATTTTGACTATAAATTTAACTAACCAAATTTTCATGCATGTCACAAAAAATTACTGGGCTGTTTGGATTATGACTATGTTTGTCTTATGTTGCCACATTATTTTTCCCACATTTGCCACACTTGCCTAACCTGAGTTGCTCAAATTGTTAGACACACTTTGGCTTGCCTAAGGGAATCTTGCCACAATTTTGTGTCTATGACATGTGGGGTTCACTTTGCTAATAAAAAATTCTTGTCTTAGGTGTGGCTAATAAAAAGACTTATATTTAGGAACGGAGGGAGTAGAAAATATAAATAATAATGCATGTTGGGGCAACCCACGTTTCCGCTAATTTTAGCCGTGGGCTTGTTCACAATTTTTACGAGGGGGTGGTTGTTCATTTAATGGAGGGACTTGTAGTACCAGACTTGAACGATGCAAAGTGCGACCTGGCACACCGTAACACCACTTGGAACAAGAGGGCAGCTATCTCAAAAAACAATCAACAACTAAAGAAACCGCAACCTGGCATGTAGTAGTACACAATTTTAAACGATTGTTTTGATGTAGTGCAAAAGGAAAACTACCCCACTACTTACATATAGGCCGGAGCCTCCGCGCTTGCTTGCTAGGGTTGCTCTATTCAAATACTCTCATCCTCTCCAGATATAAACAAGATAGGGGTAGTAACACTGTCTTTCTCCCTTCAAACAACACTGGCTTTCTATCCTCACCGCTGGTTACAGATCCGGACGTACTCCGCCGGTGAAGGGGAGGAGGGGCAGCGTTTAGGCCGTTGTCAACAGCGAGGGAGGAGACCCACTGCCGGCTGCACCGTTATCTCTGGCCGAGCGCCGGCGCGGGAGGTCCTCCGATCCTTCGTCATTGCTCGTGGGCGGATCCGCCTCCCGCCGCCCACCTATCCACATCCCGACGACCTTCAGGTATATCTTCGTTCGAAACCACCTTAGCTCTACTTCCCCAGCTCGCTACGTCGCTGCATGTGCATCATTTTCTACCTCTCAGCCCCTCTTGATCGAATGGTCCAACGTCACCTTTTTTTCTATTGTTAGAGGTAAAGCTACTTCATGGAGTCGAATCTTGTAGTCCCTCCGTCCGAAAATACTTGTCATTGAAATGGATGTATCTATATGTATTTTAGTTCTAGACACATCCATTTTGATGACAAGTAATTCCGGACGGAGGGAGTACTTGGTTCAAACAAGAAATAAAGTGGGGTGGGGAATTTAGTATGTACATCGGACTTGGTACAAACAGGAAGGAAAGGGGTGAAAGTAGTACAGATGGTCATCCAACGGTCTCTTGGTCAAAAAGGAAATATAGGGGTAACGTTGTACACAATGGTATGACCAGGACTAGATTTGCTATCCACACATAGGAGTAGGTGGCTAGAGTGAACAAAAATGGGACCAACCCAGATATGTTTCCTGGATGTTTGTTTCTCGGGGCAACAAACTATGAATCACCACTTTATGCCCCGGTTTACGTCCATGGTGCTGTACTGCTG
This sequence comes from Aegilops longissima, assembly GCA_021605205.1. NCBI lineage: Eukaryota > Viridiplantae > Streptophyta > Magnoliopsida > Poales > Poaceae > Aegilops > Aegilops longissima. Next base: position 741,781,132 of record CM038682.1, read on the forward strand.
GTGCACCCACTGTCCCATGCCCTTATACCAAATATTTAGGCTCAGGTCGGAATAAAGTGGCAGAAAACATAGATCTTGATGAAAATAGAGGAATAGGAAATGAATGTAGGTATAAAACTACGGAACAGGGAACCGGAGGAAACTCTCAGGAGAATGTGTTCGGATGGACTACGAAATGTACAGATTTGTTTTTTTAGAGTAGCATGCTTGGCAGTACGAGATGATATTTGTCTATTCAGCTGCACAGTGACTACTCTTGTCCTCACCTCACGTACCACACATAGGTTGATTTTTTTATTCTTGCAAACACAGCACAGCAACCTGTCTAACGCATGGCAGCGAGCTCCTGCCTCAGGCTTCCGCCCAAAAAATGAGCAGCGCGTGGATGTTTCTTATCATATGGAATCAGTAATACCAGACCAGCTTTCCTATGAAACACTATTCACCTTTCCCGTGTTCCGAACGGTTGGAAGGGAAAGAATACCGTAGGAATTGTGTTCCTCTGAAAATCCTGCACCAAACACTGTGAACCTAACGCAGCCTTAGCTGTTCTTAATATAATGTCCTGGTAAAAATGAAGCCATGCCACTCTTTTTGCTGTATTGTTTGAGACTCGACAAGTTTAGCCAAATGTTTTTGCCTGTAATTGTTTGAGACTCGATTGTTTCCTCTATGCCTTTTGTGCAAACAGGATATCCAATTCACCGGTTGTTTGTTGACCTTTTATGTGCATTTGCACAAAACTCTTCTTAAAAGAAGTGACTTTTGTGTTGTTTAAGCTGGAATATCGAATGGAACAGTTGGTTCATTTTGGTGGAACTGCACAAAGGAGATCTGTGTTCCAATCCTCATCATCCATATTGGCGCCATAACCTTCCTTTAGGTAAGAATGATATTTAATGCATGTGTTCATCTCTATTTTTCGACTGCCATGAGAAAATAATGCTGTTTTTTACTAGTACACTTGTACTCCCTCACTGACAAAACCAATTCTGAATTAGAAGGCCAATCATGTACTTGGTTTCACCAACTTGTGAGGAGAAAGAGAAACAGAGCATGAAGAGGAAGAAGAAGAATAATAAACAGTGCCAAGGCGATCTTGCTGAAGCCAGAGGCCTCAGTCGAGGCCATTCAAGGGCTCCGGCAACGACTACCTTACATGTGAGACGATCCTCCAGGGATCCCTTCCACTTATGTTGTCTCACTTAATTAATTAGGAGTACTTAAGTACCAATAATTTATTACTGCCTAATTTTCCTGTTGGAGTTAAACAAATCTTTAGTAGGACCCTATGCTGAATCATGTACGTGTGAATGTTTGTCTATGGAGGTGAATCATGTGGTGCAGCAGGGAGGGAATATTATTAGTGTCATGACATAATAGTGCTATTATTTTGCATGTCAATTTATTGCCATTGGTTCAATGAGGCAATGTTTTGCGATTGTCCATCATGAATTTGATGCTACTTGTTTGAGTAATATGCTAATGTCTTCCTATCCTTTCTCACTAAGCTAATGAAGGTTTCACCTTGTTCCTACTTGTGCAAACAGGGATCATGTTGTGCCAATCATACATTTTAGTGGAACTACACAAGACAATACAATGAACTGTATCCCAGCCGATGCTTTAACTCTGCTGGAAGTTCTTGATAATCTTCGATATAATCTCAAAGACTTTGGTAAACAAAAGTGATTTCAACCATACATTTGAAGTGTACAAAAATATATACTATTGTGTGATTCCAGTGAGTGCTTGATCATCTCTTATGGGACTACATGAATAAGCTTTTTTTCTCAAGTTGGTACGGGCCTAAGGCCTTCATCCATATTAGTTTGCTGTCATCTCTATTTGTATCGTGCTACTGTCATGAGAAACTCCTTTATCTTTGCACTTTTAAGTTTTGCAACCTATGATAAATGGCAATGCTTTGAGTGTTGAGTTGAGCTAATTGGCACTGATTAAATAAACTAATACCTCTCTTTAAGCAAGACTACTACATTGCTAACTTTACCCATTAAGATAATGAGGGTGCTTATATTTGTTAGTGTATGTTTCATCAACTAGTACCACTATTATAGTAATCTCACTCTCTCAATATATGTGCCAACAGGGATGCTCGATTTTGGTGGAACAGCACAAAAACTTTGGGTGCTTCATTGCCTCGACAGCTTCCGTCCTTTCCTGTCAGTCGCTAATCTCCGCTTGCTTTCTTCCTTTGTTGTCAGTCGCTTGGCTTATCTCGGCTTCCAGTTAAAGGAAATAGTAATTGATATGCTACCTCACACAGGTTGGTACTGGTCTTTATCCTGATTATTGTGCCTGTCATATGTATTGGTAATTTGGTATTGTGCTACTGTTTGCCGATTTCATAAAGGAGTAATTTGGAGCCTGAACTCGCAAGCAAATCATTACATCGGGTGATTTCAGTAGAACTGCACAAAATGATCAGATGGACAGGTACTTATGCTGCTTCTATGTACTCCAAAGTTCACTCAGACAAGCATCGATGTTGACAAGAAGTGCATATATTCATTCGAGTATCAACCGGCGTCAACCAATTGTCAAACTCCAAGTATTTAGAGAGTGAACCCCAAAACTATTACTTGGTGCATAGCCCAGAAAAACGCAGTCCAGTCTTTGGTTGTGCCTTTTGGTTATCGGCACATATGGTAGCGAACTATATGGCATGGAGTCTAAAGATTCCAGACAAGTTGGTTGACGCGTATATTCATCTGGCACTTAATCAGTCTGCACGCCAAGGATGCTCCATTTCAGTTGAACTGCACAAAAGTTTTGGGTGGTTCATTTTCGCAACCGCCTCCTTTCTCGTCTGCAATGTAGAATTTTGGCGAGATACAGGACCAAGATGAGCCAGTAAACTGGTTGGATGAAAGTAGTGGCCAAGTTGCTCAAACCTCCCTCGGCACGAGGCCACTATTTGAGGATAAACCTACAAGCAAAGTTCAGATTATCTCATGTTGCCTCTTATGTACTCGAAAGTTTACTCGTACAAGAACTAATTTTAGCAAGAAATACCTCCGATTGAACACCATTTACCAGTCTATACCCTAGGTAATTAAAGTTCGTCCATGGATCATATTGGCTGTGATCTCAATCATTTGGATGCATAAACATACTGAACATGTGTATATCTGAATCTTTTTGTGAATTACGTATGAATATTGTCGTGTGATCTATCAATCATTTGGATGCATAGATATGCTGAGCTTGTGTATATATGAATCTTTTGAGTTGTTGATAGTGAATGTTGGCTATGAATATGAACGTGTCCTGTGAACCTGAGTTTGATATGAATGTTTACCTTTTCTGTTGTATTTGTGTGTGAACTTGTTAGTATGCCTACTATGGGGTATAAAACGCAAGTCTCTTATAAAAGTAATGTTGTGTCCAATTTATGTTTTCCCTTCTAACCACATTATATATATTTATATTATTACTATTATCGTATATTTTATAGAGACTTATATATACATTATAAAAACATCCCACGTGTTATTAACTTATAAAAGTAAATGTTTAACGGAAAATCCTGGTTGTTTTTGACTCACAGGCAAGGAAAATCTTGGTGATTGCATACAAAAACTTGCGAAGATTTTGAAGGACCAATTTAATAATAACGCGCTCATTTTTATTTTGAGAAATAACTCGCTAATTTCTTATTTTATATATATATATATATATATATATATATATATATATATAATGTGCCTCTCCGGTTTATTCTTTGATATTAATTGCTCCTTCTAACATAACATTATATGTATAACGAGCCCACCTAATACGTGTATTTCAAGGAAGTGCAAATGGGCTGGGATTTCTTAGAAAATATAAATGGTCCTGATTGACGTGAAATTATTTGTTCACCCAGCCCAGCAAATGGACTGTACATTCTAGAAAACATGGGTTAAATATATGCCACATTTTTGCAGGCTGACATGTGGGCCAATAGGTCGAAGCCTACGCAGGGCGTTGTCAACTTGGTCAACAAATGATTGTGTCATCCACAGCCATTGGATTTATATCCAACAGCCGGCATGCACATTCAATCTCTCGTCTTCTTCCTCCAGCGTCGCCAGGACCGCCTGGTCTGGCCTCCGGCGGCTAGCGGCTCTACTTAGCACGCATCGCTGTGAAGCGCTACCCCACCGCCGGCCAGGCTATCCCTCCACCCCTCGACACCTCCTGTTATTCTCCATAGACTACAGCCCCACACCGCAACAGAACCAGTTATAACCCTTCTCCTCCTCTCAATCTGCGACTCCACTGCCGCGTTTTCCCATCTCCGAGTCGTTCCCGTCTAAGGCCTCGCCGTCGTCCATCGCCTCGCTGTGTTCGGTGCAGCGTGGTCAACAAACGAGAGTCGTCGGAAGAGGACTGTACGTGGAAAGCCTGACGGCTGGGACCCACGAGGTCCATGGTCGCACGCAAGGAAAGTTCCTCCTTATTAAGCTAAAAAAAATGTTTCCTCCACCTGACAGCTGGGACCCGCCGGCTGTATCTTCGCACGGAAGGAAGTGCCTCCTTGTTTTGCGAAAAAAATTAGTCATCCCGTTGATAGCTGGGACCCGTCAGATTTGGTGACTGACTTGTGGGCCTACTAAGTGGACGTGTATGCACGGCTTTGTCAACTTAATCAACAAATGATTCTAGCAGCTGGACCGTTGGATGTTAATCCAACAGCCGTGCTCCTTCTTCAACATCTGTTCTTGCTCATGTCTCCCGTGGGCGGCACCACGGCTGTGCTGCCGCGCACCCGAACCGGTGAAGTTTCCCACTCCTCTCCATCTGCGACTCCACTGCCCCGTCTTCCCCATCTCCGGTCGTTCCATCTGGTGTGCTCGCACGGTGGTCAACGTGGTCAACAACCGAGAGTCATCGGAAGATAATCAGACGTGAGAGGTCGACATAGTGGGGGCCACGCCCATGGACGCATGCATGCAATGGAACGTGGTGAGGTCAACATGGTCAAGGAACGACTTCCATCGGAAGTATACTGTACGTGGAGAGACTCAGCTAGGTCCACGGCTGCAGCAAGTAAGTGCCTCCTTATTACGCGGAAAATAATGATTCCTCCAACTGACAGCAGGGACCCACTGGACGGGCCACCGTATTTTGTGAAAAAAATGTTTGCCCCTGACTGCTGGGACCCACCTAACGGGCCACCGTATTTCGCGAAAAAAACGTTCCCCCCGCTGTCAGCTTGGACCCACCGGAAGTGCCTCCTTATTACTCACAAAAAAATGAATACTCCCCCTACTAGCTGGGACCCACCTTTGTGGGAGACTGACTTGTGGGGCTACTAAGTTGACGGGGACGAAGGGCTTTGTCAACTTAGTCAATATGAACGATTCTAGCTCCAGTGACCGTACGATGTCCATCCAACGGCCGTAGTGCCTTTTCAACCTCTGGTCTTCTTGCTCCAGCCGCCCAAACCAGCGCCGGTCGTGCCTCATGCTCCTCCCTCCCGTGGCCGGCTGTGCTGCCGCGGAGGCCTCACTGCCCCCTACTATTCCCACCGCCGGCCAGGCCCTGCGGCGACGGCAGCCTCACACCGCAGCCGAACCAGTGAACCCTCATACTCCTCTCCGCGCGGGCTTCCACTTCCGCGTCTTCCCCGGCTCCGTGTCGCCCCCTTCCTAGGCCTCGCCGTCGTCCACCGCCGTGGTGCTCTCTGCGCGGCGTGGTCAACGTGGTCAAGGAACGACTTCCATCGGAATAGTACTGTACGTGGAGAGGCTGACAGCTGGGTCCATGGCCACAGCCCAGTTTTTTTGTGATTTGCCAAGTAAGTCACTTTGTCAGGCTTGTTGGGCTGCAAATCTTTCAAGACGAGGAGAGCTTTCATTCGGCTGGCCGAGAAAATGGCTCATCAGTAATGAGAAATGGGTTGTACATTTTTAAAACACATCAAACCGGCAATTAGTTTCAAATATCTTTTTTTCATTTTGATATTTTAAATTACATTAATTTTTATGCGTGGAGAATTTGTTGGATTTTATATTGATATACATTTATTTTTAAAATCAATTTGAATGTGAGTCGAAATTTGGGATTAAAAACAGTTCGGACCGCTTTTGAAATATGCAAAATTTCGTATAATTTTTAACCGTGGCCACAATATGGGCTGTAATGCTAACAAAAGAATATGGGCTCCAAAAACCTTAAGAATTAGCAAATGGGCTGTAAATTATTAGAAATAATGGCAGATGGGTTGTATGTTGTTTTCCACAGATTTGAGGCTTTCCTAAAAAGGTTGGCGACAAGCAAGGATCGTTGGATGGCCATCCAACGGCCGTCGTCTTCTTCAATCTCTGCTCTTCCTGCTCCAACCGCTCAAACAAGCGCCAGCGGACTGCTGCTCCTCCTCCTCCCGAGGCCGGCTCTGCTGCCACGCCCCACCGTACTCCCATCGCTGGCCTAGCCATCCCTCTACTCACCCACACCTGCTATTATTCTCCGGCGACGGCAGACGAACCAGTAAACCCTCGTACAGTCGTACTCCCCTCCGCGTGGGAAACAACTGCCGAGTCTTCCCTGCCTCCGTATCATTCCCTTCCTAGGCCTCGCCGTCGTCCACCGCCCTGGTGCTCTCGGCACGGCCTAGTCAACGTGGTCAACGACCGACATGCATCTGAAGTGGATTGTACGTGGAGAGGCCGATAGCTGGGTCCACGGCCGCACGCAAGGAAATGCCTCCTTATTACGCGCAAAATAATGATTCCTCCACCTGACATCAGGGACCCACCGAAAGGGCCTCTGTATTTCGCGAAAAAACGTTACCGCCGCTGACAGCTCGGACCCACCAGCTATATCTTCGCACGCAAGGAAGTGCCTCCTTATTACGCACAAAAAATGAATACTCCGCTTTGTTAGCTAGGACCCAAAGATAGTGGCAGGCTGACTTGTGGGCCTACTAAGTTGACGGGGACGGAGGGCTTTGTCAACTTAGTCAATATGCACGATTCTAGCTCCAGTGACCGTACGATGTCCATCCAACGGCCGTAGTGCTTCTTCAACCTCTGGTCTTCTTGCTCCAGCCGCCCAAACCAGCGCCGGTCGTGCCTCGTGCTCCTGCCTCCTGTGGCCGGCTGCGATGCGGCGGAGGCCTCACCGCCCCCTACTACTCCCACCGCTGGCCAGGCCATCCCTCTACTCACCCACACCCCCTGTTATTCTGCGGCGACGGCAGCCTCACACCGCAGCGAACCAGTGAACCCTCATACTCCTCTACGCGTGGGCATCCACTGCCGAGTGTTCCCCGGCTCCGCATCATCCCCTTCCTAGGCCTCGCCGTCGTCCATCGCCCTGGTGCTCTCGGCGCGGCGTGGTCAACGTGGTCAAGGAACGACTTCCATCGGACGTGGACTGTACGTGGAGAGGCTGACAGCTTGGTCCACGGCCGCAGCAAGGAAGTGCCTCCTTATTACGTGCAAAATAATTATTCCTCCACCTGACAGCAGGGACCCATCGGACGGGCCACCATATTTCACAAAAAAAAACGATTCGCCCCCCTGACTGCTGGGACCCACCAGCTACATCTTCGCACGCAAGGAAGTGCGTCCGGGCAAAAAAAAATGATTCGCCCCCCTGACTGCTGGGACCCAACTGCTACATCTTCGCACGCAAGGAAGTGCCTAACAGTCGGGACCCACCTGGTCGAAGCGTACGTAGCGTTGTCATTCTGGTCGCGAACGTGTACGTACATACTGGTCGTTGTAGAAGCGTGCACGTGTCGTAGTAGAGGTGCGCACGTAGCATGTACACGTACGTACAGCGGCAAGGGTGCAAGAAAGAAAATACAGCCACGTATGTGTACATACGGGCGGGGTCTCGAACGCCTACTCGCGCATACGTCCATGGCTTGGTCGGAACGGAGAAACAGCGTCGTCGTCGTGTTCATGGGGAGCCAACCGGCTGGGTCAGAACGGAATGCATGGTCGTGTTCATCGGGAAGGCTTGGACGGAACAGGCGATGGAAACGAGGCCTGGCGTTCCGCACAACGGAGCAAACGGACCTCCTACATTCGGAACGGTGTCCTGTTGATCGGGAGGGGTGTGGCGTACCGCAAAACGGAGGAAACGGACCTCCTACGGTCGAAACGGGGGTCCTGTGATTGGGAGGGGTGTGGCGTACCGCAAAACGGACGAAACGGACCTCCTACGATCGAAACGGGGGTCCTGTTCATCGGGAGGGGTGAAAGAACATGCGATGCCCCCATGTTTGGTTTTGGTAATTGATGACAATCTCTATGGACTAATGGTTGCCTTGAGTTATATTTGAAGTTTTTGTCCATAGGCTTTTCTTGAAGTCCATGTGTTGGTTTCAAGGAGTTTATGAGTTGACCAAGGTGCTATTAAGGAATTATCCAAAGATTGGTCATGTGAGTGTTGAGCTTATTGCAAGCATGTCTCGAAGAAGAAGATTATGTGATCATTCATGTTTACCTTCAAGACATCATCCAAATGAAGAGAGTTGAAAGATTCAAGGTTGATCTAGCCTAAGTACAGAGAGTGATTCAAGTTGATCAACACACAAAGCGCACAAGTTGTACCGAGAGGGACCAAGTGTTCCCATGGTATGGTAAGCATTGTCCATTACGCTTTGTGTACTAACCCATGGTCTACGTGAGAGTTCTTTGTGGGGTTAGGTATGTTTCCATGGTCTTGCGTCAAGAGGAAGATCCCATACAACCCATGGAGGATGACATCAAGTGGTGATCGTCATCAAGTTTGCTGTGTGCAAGTTCAAGTGGAGCAACACGAAGAGTGGCTCACCCATAATGGAGTATGGGGGAGCAATCAAGTTTGAATCTTGCCATCCATTGTGGTGTCAATGGACTTGTGAAGATGTGCTGAAGAGTCGCTCATCCATAGTGGACTATGGGGGAGCAATCATCTAGTCTTCATTGAGCCAACGCAATCAAGAAAGGTGGTCCAACTTGAGGGAGTCAAGATCGTCTTCATCTAGCTCAAGTGGACCATGTGCAAGGCAAAGGTTTGCCCTTGATAGGTTTACTATTTTACCGGTCTCGTGGTGGTAGTTGGGAGACCGGGTTATAGGATCGTTTGCCGTACTATCAAGGGGGGCTCTCAAGTTGGTAGCTTGATCGTATCGTTAGTAAAGAGCTCAAACCATTGCATCCTTGCATCATGTTTCTTTGTTCTTGTTTGGTTCTCTTTGTGAGTCTTAGAGCTTATGGTCATCTTGATGACAAGCTTGAGTTCATCGAAAACGGAGTTCGCATGCGTCTTCTATGATGTTTTCGGTGTTGGAGGTTTTACCGGTCTTATCCAAGGAAGGGTTCTCACCATTTTCTTATGGGCCTTTTCTCATTTGCTTCTTATTGTTATTTCTATCAAGATTGTGTTAGCCCTTGTTGTTAGCTTTCCAACAAACTTGGTTTCATCGAATTCGGAGCTCGTATGCGAAAGTTGTGTCTGTTTTGATATTGCCTGTTTTACATAGAGAGGTTGTACCGCCCCGTAGAGAGGTTGTACCGGTTGACCGGTACAACCGGTGTTTGGAGCGGTTGTACCGCTCCAGAATTGGTCCGGAGGCTGTACCGGACATGTACCGCTCCACCACCGGACTAGTTTTTGTTTTGGAGCGGTTCTTGGGCGGTTGTTGACCGGTTTAACCGGTACTACCGGTTCCCCAAGCTGTTGTACCGCTTAGAGCTTTTCCCAGGTTGGTTTTTCCTCTGCTTTGGCCGGTTGTACCGGTTCGTGCACCGGTTGTACCGGTCCTACTGGTTTCTGCACATAACGGGCAGATTCGTGGGGACCTATTTAAGGGGGTCTTCTTCCCCAATGGATTCCCAACTCTTGAGCTCGTTTTTGCCCCCATTGTTGACCTTCTTTGAGCTTGCTAACTCTCAATCCCTCCATGGATTCTTGCTAGTTTTTGAGGGAAAAGAGAGAGGAGATCTAGATCCACACTTCCACCAATCACTTTCTCCTCTATGTGAGGGGAACCCCTTGGATCTAGATCTTGGATTTCTTTGTGTTCTCCTTCTGGTTCTTCCTCTTACTTTCCTCCCTAGCATTAGTTGCTTTGGTGGGATTTGAGAGAGAAGGACTTGGGTACTCTGTGTGCCCTTGCCATTGCATTTGTGCATCGGTTTGAGTTCTCCATGGTGATACGTGGAAGTTACAAGTTGAGAAGCTTATTACTCTTGGGTGCTTGGTGCCCTTGAGCTTGTTCCTCTTGGGTGCTTGGGCGCCATAGTCGGTTGGTGGTGTTCGAGCTCAATCATTGTGGTGTAAAGCTCCGGACAGCGTCGGGTCTCCAATTAGGTTGTGGAGATCGCCTGAGCAATTTGATGGTACCGTGACCGCCCCAAGGGTTGCCAAAGTGTACGGGTTCGGTGACCGCCCCCAAGGGTCGCCATTTGTACGGATTCGGTGACCGCCCTCAAGGGTCCCTTAGTGGATTCACGGCATCTTGCATTGTGCGAGGGCGTGAGGAGATTACTGTGGCCCTAGTGGCTTCTTGGGAGCATTGTGCCTCCACACCGCTCCAAACGGAGATTAGCATCCGCAAGGGTGTGAACTTCGGGATACATCGTCGTCTCCGCGTGTCTCGGTTATCTCTTACCCGAGCCCTTTACTTATGCACTTTACTTTGTGATAGCCATATTGTTCTCTGTCATATATCTTGCTATCACATAGTTGCTTATATTGCTTAGCATTAGTTGTTGGTGCACATAGGTGAGCCTAGTTTTTTTAGGTTTTTTGCTTGACGAATTAACCGCTAGGTTTATTCCGCATTTGTTCAAGCCTAAACCATAATTATTTTAAAACGCCTATTCACCCCCCCCCCTCTAGGCGACATCCTCGATCTTTCAATTGGTATCAGAGCCTCGTCTCTCTTTATTAGGCTTTACCGCCTAGAGAGTAAAGATGTCGACTAGAGGATTAGGATTATCTGACACTCTTAGTTTCGATGGCACAAATTTTGATGTTTGGGTAAATCACATGCTTAATCTCTTTAGGGTCATGGACCCAAATTTAGAGCGAATTGTAGATACGGGTTTTTCTCCTCCAAAGGATCCCCAAAGATTATCTTTAGAGGATGAGAAAAACTCTTATCTCAATGCTCAAGCTTCTAATGTGCTTTTTGATGCTTTGAGCAATGTAGTTATATTTCAACTCATGCCGTTCTGAGATGCTCATGAGTTGTGGACGAAGCTTAAAGATAAATATGGTGTGTCCAAGATTTGTGGGGATGATTGTTCTCCCTCCACCTCCGGTCATATAGTCTTCTCAACTTCTTCTACTTCACCTACATGTGGTTTGCCACAAGGTAATGATATGGTGAGTAGTGTTGGTCATTGCAATGATGATAGTATGCTTATTGTGGATGATCCTTCATCACTGTATTATTGCAATGCTCCTTCTTTGGGCTTTAACACTTTGAGCACTCCAAATGTTTCACATGCTTGTGTTGATAGTCCTTGCATATCATGTAGAAATTGCTTGACTAAATCTCATGATGATATGCTTGCTATGTCTTGTTGCCATGATAAAAATGCATCTATTTCCTCGAATTGTTGTGCTAACAATGTAGAGGAAACCCAACACTCCATGGAACAAGATGTGGTGTTTAATGATGCCTCAAGGGATCCTACACCATCATCTATTGCTTTTTGCCTTATGGCTAAGGCGTCAAAGGTATCTCCTACTTTGTACCCCAATATGTCTCTTGATGATGATGAGGATAATGATGAAGAGAATGATAATGTTGCCTCCTTAAAAACTAAGGGGGAAATGATTTTTAAAGCTCTTCATAAAAATAAAATTGCTCGTTCCAACTTCATGGAAATAATGTCCACTGCGATTGATGGCAAGAAATACATTGAGGAGTTGGAATCTCATCTAGAGGAGCATGAGGCCACCATTGAGAAAATGGAAGCTCATGGGCGTGATTACGCAGATGAGATCGCGGAGCTATCTCAAGCTCTTGAATATGAACAAACCACCTCCGAATCTCTTGAGGAGACTTTTGCTCTAGAATTATCTAGAGTGAGGGAATCTCATGATAGAGCTCTTGAGGTGGCCAACGATTTCAAAACTAAAAATGCTAAGCTTGAAGTTTCTCATGCTAGACTCCTTGAGGATTTTGAGCACCTCGAAAATGGCTCAAGGGTCATCAAGGTGAGCTCATCAAACTCACTGAGTCTCATGCCCAACTTGAAGCTTCTTATTTAAAAGAGCTTGCCAAGTTGCCTTCTCCTCTTGTTGTTAATGATGATGCTTGTGCTACTAATTCTAGTACTTGTGAAGCATCCATTTTGAAGGAGAATGTTGAGCTACGGGCTCAACTTGAGGTGCTATCTAGCAATTATGGGAAATTGGAAGAAAGTCATGAAAAGCTCTCAAGCTCTCATGATGATCTTCTAGTATCCCATAGTGTGCTAAAGATAGCTCATGAGGCCATGATCTCTAAGGTAACATCTAGTGAGCCTCATGTGGGTACTAGCACTACTTCTAGTCAAAATAGTATATTGCCATGTGCTAGTCCTTGTAATTCATCTACTCACAATGTTGGTACATCTTGTGATGAATTGCTTTCCTTGCCTTTTTGCTCTAACGATGAAGCTTATACTTCCTCTAGTACTTGTGTTGAGACTAACCGTGTAGAGGAAATCAAAGAGCTCAAGGCCCAAGTCACTTCTTTGAAGAAAGACTTGGAAAAGTGTCATGAAGGAAATCCACACTCAACAATATCTTGAGTGTGCAAAATCCCCAATGACAAAGGTGGACTTGGACTCAACTCCAATAAGAAGAAGAAGTCCAAGATGAACAAAAGGAAGGGCCAAGAACAAGTCAAGAATTCGGCCAAGATTGTTTGCTTCAAGTGCAAAGTAGAAGGGCATCATGTTAGATCTTGCCCATTGAAGAAGAAGGCCATTAGTGTCAAGCAACAAGGGAAGAGGGCACAAGTTCAATCACATGCTCAATCTCAAGTTGAAGAAAGGACTCTTCCCAAAAATAATCAAGTTAATGCTTCTCAAGTTGAGAAATCAAGTGAGAAGAAAGTGAAGAGTAGACGTTGCTACCTATGCCGTGAGAAAGGTCACCTCGCTTCTTCATGCACTAGTGGTAACTTATCCAACCCAATTATTATTGATGATGTCTATTCTCTTGGGAAGGATAAGGTTGGCAATGTGGTTGCCAAGTTTGTTGGTACTCAAAGTGGTTTGAAGCAAAGAACCATTTGGGTATCCAAGCCTATTGTGACTAACCTCTTAGGACCCAACTTGGTTGGGGACCAACTAGCTCAAACTTGAATAATAGGTGTTGTTGGAGGGCTTTGGAGACTTGGATACTTTATGAAGAATTAAGGGGACTTCATCACTCTGATTGTCTCAACCCAAGTCAATTGAATCATCAAGTTTATATCTTATATCCAATGTGCCTCCTTGCGGTAACTTGTACTTAAATTGTTTACCTTGAAAGTTACTTGCCCCCTTGCATGTTTTGGTTTTGTTCCTTGCATGTGTTTGTATATGTTGCGCTTCCAACTTGCTTATCTTGAGCAATCAAGTATGTGTGTGTTGGTTTGCACATCATGTACGTGTGCGTCGTGCGTTGAGCCTTTTTGCTTCCTGTTTGTATCCTAGTTGGCTCGTGTGAGAGATCAATGGAACATCCCATTTTGGGGGAGTGATGTGCTTTGTGCACCTCACAATCCTATAAATGTGTGTGCATGAGGAATACCATCTAGTATTGATATTACAAGATTATCTAGTCGCTAGGTGGTATATCTCTCATGAGAAATTCAAATTCTAAAAATTCCATTGATTATCTCGTGTTGGATCCTCTTATTGCCTCTTGTTAAGTTCTTATTGGTATCACATTATGGGGGAGTAATATGCTAAGTGCATATTACAAGCCTAGAAAATGTGTACGTTTGAGATATTGTCACCTAGAATTGATACTGTAAATTATCTTGTTCCTAGGTGGCATGTTAGCTCTACAAGTTGCAATTTGCTTGTGTTTGTTGTGAAGATGATGTTGGATGTCCTTGTTATCTACCACCGGGAATTATTTCCAAATACTTCTTGTCTTTTGACAAATGGTAGTCACTTATGTGTGGTAGAATTTGTTGATCATCTTTACTTTGGTTTTTGTTTTTATTTGCCTTTTCTCTTGCCAAGGTTTGTGTCAACTCATGGCGTCTTCCCTACCACTTGTGGATCTTATTTATTTCTTGTTCTTGTCTAGTGTTTTCTAGATATAGTGAAAGTAGTGATCCCACCTTGTGCATTTTGTATTCAAATGCAAATCCTATATAACGCACAACTCGTGGGGGAGCTATCCTATTTTCTTTAGAACACTCTTCTTGTGATCCTTATCAAGTGTGTTTTGGTGGAAGGCAAGCCATTTCCTTTTGGACTTTGTGCCATCATGAAACTTTGTTGAGAGCTTGGTTTGTCTGGAACCATCCTCTCTTTGGGAGTTTGACATCTTTAGTTTAGTGTGTATCAATGGACATCTCATTCCTTGATGTATCTTTAATGATATCTTCCAAGTGATGATTTCTCCATTTGGTATCCTTTTCACTTGGCATTTCTTTGTCTTTTGGTATCGGTTCTTGAAAGTTTTGAGCATGCATATTTACTTCATGTATTCTATTTGGCATGCTTTCTTTCGTTGACTCAATATATAGGGGAAACTCCACCTAGTCTCAATTTGGATGAGATGTGCATGAAATTCATTTTCATATCTATATGCACATATTTATGTGGAGTTTGTCCTATGTATTGGTGTTTCTAACTATTTGGTCCCGATGAGTTTGGGTACCGTTTAGTTTGTGTTGTTCTTCTAGGAACATTTGGAGATGCATTGGATGCTCGGCTCACTCACAAGGAAGGTGTTGTCACCATGTGCATATTGAGTCAAGCAAGGATGATCAATGAACTACTATCTACCTTCAATTGGTATCTACTACATCCTTCCAATGATATCTCAGTAACAAGTATCTATTCATGCTTTCTCCTCTTGCATTCAACCTTGTGTAGGTTGCATCTTGGAATGATATTCATTTCATATCTTGTGATACTTGTTTCCTTTCTCAAAGCATCCCAACGATGATCTCTTGTTGCTAGTTGTGATGCCTTTGATGGATGTGTGTTTGGACTTCATTTATATACAATAAGACCATATCTAGCCAAGTGCTATGCTTTCAAGAAAATATCTTATTGGTATATGTATGACTTCCTTTTGGATATCTCATTCCTTCATGTTGTAACTATTTCGGGTGTACATCCTTCTTTGTAGATATATATCATCATGATTTCGTCTACCTAGAACATTATACACTTGAGAGAAATTACATCTCTAGATGATATCCTTTCTTTCACGTCCACCTTGTCTCTCTTTTGTTATTTCTTTGGTGGCTCCGTGAAAGCTTTTGCCTTGAGTGCGTGTCCTCTATCGTTGCATCTTGTTGCACTCTTCTGTGGTGAAGATTATTTTCCTCTTGCTTATCTTTACGAGGTTTTTGCCATCTTAATTGGTATCCCTCGTCTTGATGAGCCTCCCCTTGTCTATCTTCACCACGGGTTGTCACAAGCATAGGTTCTCTTTTGCTTATTAGTAAGCTTGTGAACCTATTTGCCAGTTGTGTGTGGGAATGATAGGCCTTGCACCGTGTGCTTCATTCTTTCAAGACTATTCTGATGCTTAATGCTCATCCTAATTTTAGTCTTCTCGAGTTCTTCGCCATGACTCACACACATCATTTTGGTTGAGCCTATTCTTAAGTTGCCTCTTTTACATGTTGCTCAACCATGTGCTTGTTGCAAGCGCTAGGCTTTGTTTCCTATATGCTCACCTGCACTGGATGTGAGTTTCTATTGATTTTGGGGGAGCTATGATCCTATTTTGTGCACTTTGTATTCAAATACAAAAATTCTTATGTGTGCACAAATCATGGGGAGCTTCTCTAGTTTGGTTAGAACACTCCTTTGCGCTTATCATAATGTATTTATTCTTGTGGCATGTAGGATCATTGGTCTAGTTGGTTCAATTGATATCCGTTGATTGCTTGCTTCAATTGGTATCTTCTGATTGCTTGTGTCTCTCTTTGTTATGTCTTTGTGGCATATCTTTCTGTTGCAATCTTTGTGCCTCAATATAGTTTGTCTTCCTCCAAGTATTTACCGTTGGATATGTGTATTGCATTCCACTCTCTTGTTGAGAAATACACAATTTATGGAGGAACACATTTTATATTGGCCTTCTAAGCTTTTAGCCCATTTTGGCAATCGATGCCAATGGGGGAGAAGTTTCAAAGAGTTGTGTGGAGAAGTTTAGAGAGTTGTCTCCTCTTGCTTTGGTTTTGTTCCTTAGCATTTGCATCTCATTTGCATGCACTATTGGTTGTTGTATTGCACGGTGATGCATAATTCTTTATATAAACTCTCTTGAAAGTGATTGTCATCAATTACCAAAATGGGGGAGATTGAAAGAACATGCGATGCCCCCATGTTTGGTTTTGGTAATTGATGACAATCTCTATGGACTAATGGTTGCCTTGAGTTATATTTGAAGTTTTTGTCCATAGGCTTTTCTTGAAGTCCATGTGTTGGTTTCAAGGAGTTTATGAGTTGACCAAGGTGCTATTAAGGAATTATCCAAAGATTGGTCATGTGAGTGTTGAGCTTATTGCAAGCATGTCTTGAAGAAGAAGATTATGTGATCATTCATGTTTACCTTCAAGACATCATCCAAATGAAGAGAGTTGGAAAGATTCAAGGTTGATCTAGCCTAAGTACAGAGAGTGATTCAAGTTGATCAACACACAAAGCGCACAAGTTGTACCGAGAGGGACCAAGTGTTCCCATGGTATGGTAAGCATTGTCCATTACGCTTTGTGTACTAACCCATGGTCTACGTGAGAGTTCTTTGTGGGGTTAGGTATGTTTCCATGGTCTTGCGTCAAGAGGAAGATCCCATACAACCCATGGAGGATGACATCAAGTGGTGATCGTCATCAAGTTTGCTGTGTGCAAGTTCAAGTGGAGCAACACGAAGAGTGGCTCACCCATAATGGAGTATGGGGGAACAATCAAGTTTGAATCTTTCCATCCATTGTGGTGTCAATGGACTTGTGAAGATGTGCTGAAGAGTCGCTCACCCATAGTGGACTATGGGGGAGCAATCATCTAGTCTTCATCGAGCCAACGCAATCAAGAAAGGTGGTCCAACTTGAGGGAGTCAAGATCGTCTTCATCTAGCTCAAGTGGACCATGTGCAAGGCAAAGGTTTGCCCTTGATAGGTTTTCTATTTTACCGGTCTCGTGGTGGTAGTTGGGAGACCGGGTTATAGGATCGTTTGCCGTACTATCAAGGGGGGCTCTCGAGTTGGTAGCTTGATCGTATCGTTAGTAGAGAGCTCAAACCATTGCATCCTTGCATCATGTTTCTTTGTTCTTGTTTGGTTCTCTTTGTGAGTCTTAGAGCTTATGGTCATCTTGATGACAAGCTTGAGTTCATCTAAAACGGAGTTCGCATGCGTCTTCTATGATGTTTTCGGTGTTGGAGGTTTTACCGGTCTTATCCAAGGAAGGGTTCTCACCATTTTCTTATGGGCCTTTTCTCATTTGCTTCTTATTGTTATTTCTATCAAGATTGTGTTAGCCCTTGTTGCTAGCTTTCCAACAAACTTGGTTTCATCGAATTCGGAGCTCGTATGCGAAAGTTGTGGCTGTTTTGATATTGCCTGTTTTACATAGAGAGGTTGTACCTCCCCGTAGAGAGGTTGTACCGGTTTGAGCTTGCTAACTCTCAATCCCTCCATGGATTCTTGCTAGTTTTTGAGGGAAAAGAGAGAGGAGATCTAGATCCACACTTCCACCAATCACTTTCTCCTCTATGTGAGGGGAACCCCTTGGATCCAGATCTTGGAGTTCTTTGCGTTCTCCTTCTTGTTCTTCCTCTTACTTTCCTCCCTAGCATTAGTTGCTTTGGTGGGATTTGAGAGAGAAGGACTTGGGTACTCTGTGTGCCCTTGCCATTGCATTTGTGCATCGGTTTGAGTTCTCCATGGTGATACGTGGAAGTTACAAGTTGAGAAGCTTATTACTCTTGGGTGCTTGGTGCCCTTGAGCTTGTTCCTCTTGGGTGCTTGGGCGCCCTAGTCGGTTGGTGGTGTTCGGAGCTCAATCATTGTGGTGTAAAGCTCCGGGCAAGCGTCGGGGTCTCCAATTAGGTTGTGGAGATCGCCCCGAGCAATTTGATGGGTACCGGTGACCGCCCCCAAGGGTTGCCAAAGTGTACGGATTCGGTGACCGCCCCCAAGGGTCGCCATTTGTACGGGTTCGGTGACCGCCCTCAAGGGTCCCTTAGTGGATTCACGGCATCTTGCATTGTGCGAGGGCGTGAGGAGATTACGGTGGCCCTAGTGGCTTCTTGGGGAGCATTGTGCCTCCACGCCGCTCCAAACGGAGATTAGCATCCGCAAGGGTGTGAACTTCGGGATACATCGTCGTCTCCGCGTGTCTCGGTTATCTCTTACCCGAGCCCTTTACTTATGCACTTTACTTTGTGATAGCCATATTGTTCTCTGTCATATATCTTGCTACCACATAGTTGCTTATATTGCTTAGCATTAGTTGTTGGTGCACATAGGTGAGCCTAGTTGTTTTAGGTTTTGTGCTTGACAAATTAACCGCTAGGTTTATTCCGCATTTGTTCAAGCCTAAACCGTAATTATTTTAAAACGCCTATTCACCCCCCCCCCCTCTAGGCGACATCCTCGATCTTTCAATTGGTATCAGAGCCTCGTCTCTCTTTATTAGGCTTTACCGCCTAGAGAGTAAAGATGTCGACTAGAGGATTAGGATTCTCTGACACTCTTAGTTTCGATGGCACAAATTTTGATGTTTGGGTAATTCGCATGCTTAATCTCTTTAGGGTCAGGGACCCAAATTTAGAGCGAATTGTAGATATGGGTTTTTCTCCTCCAAAGGATCCCCAAAGATTATCTTTAGAGGATGAGAAAAACTCTTATCTCAATGCTCAAGCTTCTAATGTGCTTTTTGATGCTTTGAGCAATGTAGTTATATTTCAACTCATGCCGTTCTAAGATGCTCATGAGTTGTGGACGAAGCTTAAAGATAAATATGGTGTGTCCAAGATTTGTGGGGATGATTGTTCTCCCTCCACCTCCGGTCGTATAGTCTTCTCAACTTCTTCTACTTCACCTACATGTGGTTTGCCACAAGGTAATGATATGGTGAGTAGTGTTGGTCATTGCAATGATGATAGTATGCTTATTGTGGATGATCCTTCATCACTATATTATTGCAATGCTCCTTTTTTGGGCTTTAACACTTTGAGCACTCCAAATGTTTCACATGCTTGTGTTGATAGTCCTTGCATATCATGTAGAAATTGCTTGAGTAAATCTCATGATGATATGCTTGCTATGTCTTGTTGCCATGATAAAAATGCATCTATTTCCTCGAATTGTTGTGCTAACAATGTAGAGGAAACCCAACACTCCATGGGACAAGATGTGGTGTTTAATGGTGCCTCAAGGGATCCTACACCATCATCTATTGCTTTTTGCCTTATGGCTAAGGCGTCAAAGGTATCTCCTACTTTGTACCCCAATATGTCTCTTGATGATGATGTTGATACTAATGATGATGAGGATATGATGAAGAGAATGATAATGTTGCCTCCTTAAAAACTAAGGGGGGAATGATTTTTAAAGCTCTTCATAAAAATAAAATTGCTCGTTCCAACTTCATGGAAATAATTTCCATTGCGATTGATGGCAAGAAATACATTGAGGAGTTGGAATCTCATCTAGACGAGCATGAGGCCACCATTGAGAAAATGGAAGCTCATGGGCGTGATTACGCAGATGAGATCGTGGAGCTATCTCAAGCTCTTGAATATGAACAAACCACCTCCGAATCTCTTGAGGAGACTTTTTCTCTAGAATTATCTAGAGTGAGAGAATCTCATGATAGAGCTCTTGAGGTGGCCAACGATTTCAAAACTAAAAATGCTAAGCTTGAAGTTTCTCATGCTAGACTCCTTGAGGATTTTGAGCACCTCGAAAATGGCTCAAGGGTCATCAAGGGTGAGCAACAAAATCCGAGTCTCATGCTCAACTTAAAGCTTCATATTCAAAAGAGCTTGCCAAGTTGTCTTCTCCTCTTGTTGCTGATGATGATGCTTGTGCTACTAACTCTATCTCTTGTGAAGCATCCATTTTGAAGGAGAATGTTGAGCTACGGGCTCAACTTGAGTTGCTATCTAGCAATTATGGGAAATTGGAAGAAAGCCATGAAAAGCTCTCAAGCTCTCATGACTATCTTCTAGTATCCCATAATGTGCTAAAGATAGCTCATGAGGCCATGCTTGCTAAGGTAACATCTAGTGAGCCTCATGTGGATACTAGCACTACTTCTAGTCAAAATGCTATATTGATATGTGCTAGTCCTTGTAATTCATCTACTCACAATGTTGGTACATCTTGTGATGAATTGCTTTGCTTGCCTTTTTGCTCTAACAATGAAGCTTATACTTCCTCTAGTACTTGTATTGAGACTAACCATGTAGAGGAAATCAAAGAGCTCAAGGCCCAAGTCACTTCTTTGAAGAAAGACTTGGAAAAGAGTCATGAAGGAAATCCACACTCAACAATATCTTGAGTGTGCAAAATCCCCAATGACAAAGGTGGACTTGGATTCAACTCCAATAAGAAGAAGAAGTCCAAGATGAACAAAAAGAAGGGCCAAGAACAAGTCAAGAAATCGGCCAAGATTGTTTGCTTCAAGTGCAAAGTAGAAGGGCATCATGTTAGATCTTGCCCATTGAAGAAGAAGGCCATTAGTGTCAAGCAACAAGGGAAGAGGACACAAGTTCAATATCATGCTCAACCTCAAGTTGAAGAAAGGCCACTTCCCAAGAAGACTCAAGTTAGTGCTTCTCTTGTTGAGAAATCAAGTGAGAAGAAAGTGAAGAGTAGACGTTGCTACTTATGTCGTGAGAAAGGCCATGTCGCTTCTTCATGCACTAGTGGTAACTTATCCAACCCAATTATTATTGATGATGTATATTCTCTTGGGAAGGATAAGGTTGGCAATGTGTTTGCCAAGTTTGTTGGTACTCAAAGTGGTGTCAAGAAAAGAACCATTTGGGTGGCCAAGCCTATTGTGACTAACCTCTTAGGACCCAACTTGGTTGGGGACCAACTAGCTCAAACTTGATCAATAGGTGTTGTTGGAGGGCTTTGGCGACTTGGATACTTTATGAAGAATTAAGGGGACTTCATCACTCTGATTGTCTCAACCCAAGTCAATTGAATCATCAAGTTTATATCTTATATCCAATGTGCCTCCTTGCGGTAACTTGTACTTAAATTGTTTACCTTGAAAGTTACTTGCCCCCTTGCATGTTTTGGTTTTGTTCCTTGCATGTGTTTGTATATGTTGCGCTTCCAACTTGCTTATCTTGAGCAATCAAGTATGTGTGTGTTGGTTTGCACATCATGTACGTGTCGTCCGTATGTTGAGCCTTTTTGCTTCCTGTTTGTATCCTAGTTGGCTCGTGTGAGAGATCAATGGAACATCCCATTTTGGGGGAGTGATGTGCTTTGTGCACCTCACAATCCTATAAATGTGTGTGCATGAGGAATACCATCTAGTATTGATATTACAAGATTATCTAGTCGCTAGGTGGTATATCTCTCATGAGAAATTCAAATTCTAAAAATTCCATTGATTATCTCGTGTTGGATCCTCTTATTGCCTCTTGTTAAGTTCTTATTGGTATCACGTTATGGGGGAGTAATATGCTAAGTGCATATTACAAGCCTAGAAAATGTGTACGTTTGAGATATTGTCACCTAGAATTGGTATTGTAAATTATCTTGTTCCTAGGTGGCATGTTAGCTCTACAAGTTGCAATTTGCTTGTGTTTGTTGTGAAGATGATGTTGGATGTCCTTGTTATCTACCACCGGGAATTATTTCCAAATACTTCTTGTCTTTTGACAATTGGTAGTCACTTATGTGTGGTAGAATTTGTTGATCATCTTTACTTTGGTTTTTGTTTTTATTTGCCTTTTCTCTTGCCAAGGTTTGTGTCAACTCCCGGCGTCTTCCCTACCACTTGTGGATCTTATTTATTTCTTGTTCTTGTCTAGTGTTTTCTAGATATAGTGAAAGTAGTGATCCCACCTTGTGCATTTTGTATTCAAATGCAAATCCTATATAATGCACAACTCGTGGGGGAGCAATCCTATTTTCTTTAGAACAATCTTCTTGTGATCCTTATCAAGTGTGTTTTGGTGGAAGGCAAGCCATTTCTTTTTGGTACTTTGTGCCATCATGAAACTTTGTTGAGAGCTTGGTTTGTCTGGAACCATCCTCTCTTTGGGAGTTTGACATCTTTAGTTTAGTGTGTATCAATGGACATCTCATTCCTTGATGTATCTTTAATGATATCTTCCAAGTGATGATTTCTCCATTTGGTATCCTTTTCACTTGGCATTTCTTTGTCTTTTGGTATCGGTTCTTGAAAGTTTTGAGCATGCATATTTACTTCATGCATTCTATATGGCATGCTTTCTTTCGTTGACTCAATATATAGGGGAAACTCCACCTAGTCTCAATTTGGATGAGATGTGCATGAAATTCATTTTCATATCTATATGCACATATTTATGTGGAGTTTGTCCTATGTATTGGTGTTTCTAACTATTTGGTACCGATGAGTTTGGGTACCGTTTAGTTTGTGTTGTTCTTCTAGGAACATTTGGAGATGCATTGGATGCTTGGCTCACTCACAAGGAAGGTGTTGTCACCATGTGCATATTGGAGTCAAGCAAGGATGATCAATGAACTACTATCTACCTTCAATTGGTATCTACTACATCCTTCCAATGATATCTCAGTAACAAGTATCTATTCATGCTTTCTCCTCTTGCATTCAACCTTGTGTAGGTTGCATCTTGGCATGATATTCATTTCATATCTTGTGATACTTGTTTCCTTTCTCAAAGCATCCCAACGATGATCTCTTGTTGCTAGTTGTGATGCCTTTGATGGATGTGTGTTTGGACTTCATTTATATACAATAAGACCATATCTAGCCAAGTGCTATGCTTTCAAGAAAATATCTTATTGGTATATGTATGACTTCCTTTTGGATATCTTGTTCCTTCATGTTGTAACTATTTCGGGTGTACATCCTTCTTTGTAGATATATATCATCATGATTTCGTCTACCTAGAACATTATACACTTGAGAGAAATTACATCTCTAGATGATATCCTTTCTTTCACGTCCACCTTGTCTCTCTTTTGTTATTTCTTTGGTGGCTCCGTGAAAGCTTTTGCCTTGAGTGCGTGTCCTCTATCGTTGCATCTTGTTGCCCTCTTGTGTGGTGAAGATTATTTTCCTCTTGCTTATCTTTATGAGGTTTTTGCCATCTTAATTGGTATCCCTCGTCTTGATGAGCCTCCCCTCGTATATCTTCACCATGGTTGTCACAAGCATAGGTTCTCTTTTGCTTATTAGTAAGCTTGTGGACCCATTTGCCAGTTGTGTGTGGGAATGATAGGCCTTGCACCGTGTGCTTCATTCTTTCAAGACTATGTTGATGCTTAATGCTCATCCTAATTTTAGTCTTCTCAAGTGCTTCGCCATGACTCACACACATCATTTTGGTTGAGCCTATTCTTAAGTTGCCTCTTTTACATGTTGCTCAACCATGTGCTTGTTGCAAGCGCTAGGCTTTGTTTCCTATATGCTCACCTGCACTGGTTGTGAGTTTCTATTGATTTTGGGGGAGCTATGATCCTACTTTGTGCACTTTGTATTCAAATACAAAAATTCTTATGTGTGCACAAATCATGGGGAGCTTCTCTAGTTTGGTTAGAACACTGCTTTGCGCTTATCATAATGTATTTATTCTTGTGGCATGTAGGATCATTGGTCTAGTTGGTTCAATTGATATCCGTTGATTGCTTGCTTCAATTGGTATCTTCTGATTGCTTGTGTCTCTCTTTGTTATGTCTTTGTGGCATATCTTTCTGTTGCAATCTTTGTGCATATAGATACATCCTACGTACTGGTCGTTGTAGAGGCGTGCACGTGTCGTAGTAGAGGTGCGCATGTAGCATGTACACGTACGTACAGCGGCAAGGGTGCAAGAAAGAAAATACGGCCACGTATGTGTACATACGGGCGGGGTCTCGAACGCCTACTCGCGCATACGTTCATGGCTGGGTCGGAATGGAGAAACAGCGTCGTCGTCGTGTTCATGGGGAGCCAACCTGCTGGGTCGGAACGGAATGCGTGGTCGTGTTCATCGGGAAGGCTTGGACGGAACAGGCGATGGAAACGAGGCCTGGTGTTCCGCACAACGGAGCAAACGGACCTCCTACGTTCGGAACGGGGTCCTGTTGATCGAGAAGGGTGTGGCATACCGCAAAACGGAGGAAACGGACCTCCTACGGTCGAAACAGGGGTCCTGTGATTGGGAGGGGTGTGGCGTACCGCAAAACGGACAAAACGGACCTCCTACGATCGAAACGGGGGTCCTGTTCATCGGGAGGGGTGTGGCGTACCGCAAAAAGGGACTCCACGGGATATTGTTCATCTCCACCGTCGACCTCCTCCAGCCTCCACGGGCTACCGTCGACCTCCTCCAGCCTCCACGGGCTCCTGCTCATCCAGCCTCCACCGCGCTACTCCACCGCTCTTGCTCAACCACCCTCCACCGCTCACTGCTCATCCAGCCCTCCACACCACGGGGTCCTGTTCAACCACCCCTCCACGGGCACCCCTCCACCGTCTACTGTTCATCCAGCCCTCCACACCACGGGGTCCTATTCAACCACCCCTCCACGGGCACCCCTCCACCGTCTACTGTTCATCCAGCCCTCCACCACACCACGGGTGTCCTGTTCATCCAGAGGCAACGCCACCACTCACTGATCATCCAACCCCCCCTCCCCCAACGCTCACGGTTCATCCCAGAGGCAGCATCGATCGGCTTCAGCTAGCAGCAGTAGCAAAGGAATCGCTCGATCGGGTTCAGTTAACAGCCATCGATCGATCGCTCGGGTTCGATGAACGCCAGCTGCGGTGCAATCGCTCGGGTTCAGTTAGAGCCCAACGCCTCGCTCGGGTTCAGTTAGAGCCAATGCATCGCACACACGCGCGTACGTGTACAAGACAAACGCGCATCGCTCGGCCCCCGACCTCCCGCCGTAACCGGGAACTCCCCGAAATTTTCCTCCTCTCGCTTCTACCATGGTTTTTTCCGTCATGGACGGCCCAAAGAATGTCATGCAGCTGTGTCTCCGGCCCGCCCAGGACGAAAAGCCCATTTTTTGTCATGATTTTTTGTCATAGAAGTAGGAGCCCACCACATCTATGATGATACCGGGTTTTGTCACAATTATCATCATAGAAGTGTCATATGTATGACAGAAAAAAATTCGTTCGGCCCAAAATGTCACGGATGTGTCTTTTTTTTATAGTGATGACTCGTAACCAGGTTGAATTGACGGCTGCGGATCATCTTGCACCAGTTCATCCTCCTCATCTCTACCCAGCGGCTGGAAGTCAATAGCTGCCCAGTCGATCCCAGTTAGGGCTTGGAACATAGCTTCGTCGCTTATAAGGGTGGACGGTTCAATATCAGGGGCATAGGCGTGCTTACGGATTGGCGGGATAAGATTTTGAGCTTCAGGAGTTGGTGCAGCAACCCGTTTGTTATTGACGGATAACTCGCCTGGTAATGTGAAATATCAGCTTCTTCAGCCAATTGACAATCTAGTGGACGCACTTCCCGGTTTATGGCTCGAAGGTCATCATTACCAAATTCTGATCCATCCTCTTTTAAGCTCGGATAACCTTTACCCACATCCACCGAATCAAGATCAGGCACCCATGCTTTTTCCCGGATTAGCGAGGTCAGAGTACCAGCCCTTGCAGCAGATCTTTTTAGCTCTTCTACCCGGGCAGGCAGCATTGACAACCTTGCTAAGGTATCCTTGATAAGAGTGGGGGCGGCTTATTGTGAGAAGCAGCGCAGATGATCCGTTGCGCGCAGGTATATAATTGTTCAATAAGAGTATAAGCAGCCTTCAACTTCTTCTGCATGTCAGAACCCAGATGGGTAATGCGAGTCCCTGCATCATTATAAAACATCAGTAAACCGGCAATGTACGGGATGATATGTTGAAAATTTAAAGCAAGTAGACTTACCAAAGAAAGTAGTGGTCATAGCATTGATTTGCCGCTTTAGACCAGTCAGTTCTTCCGCCACCAGTTTAAGGGATACCTCTGCATCCTCTGCTCTTTTTTGCAAAGCAGATTTTTCTATGTTCCAATCCGCCCGCTCCTTATTGAAGCCTTCCTTCAGCTTTTCCATGGAGGCTAAGGCACTGGTTAGCTCAGCTTTTGCTTTGGAGATTTTTCTTGCTGGGACTGGATGTATTCTTGCAAATCAGCGGCTTGAGTTTCCTTTTTGCTCAGCTCAGTCTATAAGAGACAGACATATCATGAGTTGACAGTACATATTTCAATTACCAAGCACATAACAAGTTATGCACCTGATACTTGGGGGCTAATGCCTATTTTCTTGTTATCAGAAGTTTCTACAAGTCCCAAGCACAATACAAGTATTACTCTTGGCACTTGGGGGCTAATGTGTGTTTGCTCAAAGTAAGATTAGGGGGGTTCTTCTAAAGTCCCGGTTCATAAGTTAAACCGGCCCTTGGGGACTATGCCAGTGAAAGTTATAGTATTATAATTCTAAAGTACCGGTTCATCTTTAAAAGATAACCCGGCCCTTGGAGGTCAAGCATGCAAAGTTGAGATATTAAAAAGTCCCGCTTTAGATTGATATCATAAACCGTCACTTGGGGGCTACTCGAGTTGACATTTGGAATTGGATATAAGAGAGAAACAGTTATGCAGACTTAAACACTAGTTACCTCATATCGCTCTTTCATCAAGTTTACTAAGCCGGCTTCATAGTCGCGGCTTGTGTACAGACGGTTCAAGAAGCCACAGTGAATGTCTTGGGCGTTGAGATGGGGGTAGCTTGACAAATCTGCGTTCTACTTGCCTTTGCTCATAGCAGAAAGTTCATCCTTGGCTTTATGCTTGGATAAAGCGACAGGATTGCTAGGAGCAGTGTGGCCAAAGCCAGTAATCATAATGTCATCTTCCTTGTCATCAGCAGCTTTCACTGGAGTTGACGGTTTGTCTGCAGCCTTAGTTGGGCTTGCCGGTTTGTCATCATTCTGGATCAGGCTTGTCGGTTCATCAGTATGACCCGTTGTGTCGGCTTCTACTTGTTCAGCAAAGAAGTCATGTTTTTGTGGTGGCGGATCATCAAGCATGGCGTCGGCATTTGTTCCTTCTGGGTCTGGAGTTCTTTCCGGTTCAATAACTACATTATCATCCGCCGGTTTATTTAACCAGGCCTTCTTGCGGGGTCTAGGCCTGGCGCTGCAAACAAACATGAAGATCAATAAATCGGACATATATAATATAGTAAGGATAAAATCAAAACATAACTCACCCAGGCACTGTCTTGAGAGGTGGGAGTTGTGTGGCCGTTGACTCGCCAGAAGATGAATGAGGTGTACCCTGATAATTTGAATCAGGAGGATTAAGAGGCTGTCAGAAACAACCCATCTTGGGGCAAGAAGTATCAGGAATATAAGAGACCTCTGATCGACGTTTCCGGACTGGAGTGTTCGGTAAACCGGCGGAGGTAACTACCTAGCCACTGTGCCGGGTTGTGCGGCGAGCTTCGTGTTGCTGCTTCTTCAAAAGAAAGTTTGGGTCCAAGTAAGCTAGGGGTGAGAAAATTTTATTTTCCGGTTTGCTTGACGGATTTTCTGTGTTGGTAGAGGATCTGAACCGGAGGAAAGGATAATTACCTCTGCATCCTTAGCTTGGCTGCCTTCAGCGTCGTCCTGATAATATTCATTGTCAATGAGGTGTATGAAAAAAGAACCAAGGGAGTCAAGTTCTACCTCTGATTCCGGATTATCCAAGTCAGCATCAGCGTTTGCTTCAGAAGACTCAGTGGTCCTCTTCTTGGCAGGCTTTTTCGTAACCTTGGTCTAGGGGCGAGGTGTCTTGGCTGGTTTACCCTATGGTTTCTTCTTCTAGAACGGATCATCGCCCTGTCAAATATGGACAAAATTTTGAGAGAATATTTGAAAGGAGCAAGTCAGAACAAAAAAGTTATGTGATTCTTACAGTTGGCGGTTTGTTGGAAACGTAGAAAGGACTTAATCCGGTCTGGCTACAGACAGCTTCCGGTTCATTCACTATTTTCTTAACAGCTTCAATAACTTCCGCCTCTGTTAGCTGAATATCAACATGTCGTTGAGGGTCTTTCAAACTCCCTGTGTATTCACACACCAAACCGGGGCGCCGACATAAGGGTAGAATGCTCCAGGTTATCCAACAGCGAGCAAAATAAACACCTGTTAAACCGTTTGCCATAAAGGCTCTGAGCTTTGACAGTTGTGGAGCATAGTTGGACCTTTCCTTGGCAGTTAATCTCTGAGGAAAGGGGTGTGTATTGCTAAGATGGTGAGGGAGGTAACCCGGCAGAGGATTTTCATCAGTCGAAGCTGTGTCTTTGCAATAAAACCAAGTCTGATTCCAGTCCTTAGGATGACTATGAAGCTTGGCGTGAGGGAAGCTGACATCCTTCCTCTTTTGAATCGCCATTCCACCAAGCTCAGTGTTGGGTCCGTCTGTGAACTCTATGTGGCAGTTTAAATAGAAGAAATCCCTAAACAGTTCAACTGTGGGCTCCTCTCGAAGATAAGCCTCGCAAAATACTTGGAAATGGCAAACATTGGACACAGAGTTTGGGCCAATGTCTTGAGGGTGGAGTTGGAAGCTAGCAAGTACATATCGAAAGAACTTTGATCCGGGAGGGCTAAACCCTCGGCTCAGGTGATCGACAAACACGACTACTCCTCTATCCTTGGGCTCACGAGGATTTTCTGGATCGGGGACCCTCCACTGGACAGTTTCTTTTTTCGCTAAAGTGCCAGTTGCGACACATCCCTCTAGTTGTGATTCCGTAACCCGGGAAGGGACCCAGTTGCAAGCATAAAATTGTTTGGCCATTGCAATGAAAGGCTGGAAAAAGATAAATGTCGGTTTAAGATTTATGATGGGCAAGCATAAAGCGATGCAAGATAAGAAGAAGCAGAGGTATATGCATATTGCTAAACCGCAGTTTGATATTACTAAACCGGAGTCTGACAATGGAGAAGGTGCAAAGATAAATGAATCGGCGGTTTAAGAGGGGACTAATGATACCTACCGGATTACTATTCTTCAAAAAGCTAAACCGCCTATATTGGTGTGAAAGGTGCAGATCTAAAAAACCTAAGTGAGGGAAAAACAAGTTTCACAAATTGGTATGATAATTTCAGATCTGCGGTGTGACAGAAAACTAGAATATACTTAGACCTAAACTTCAGGTGTATAAGCAGTTCATCAGGTTCAGATGAGTTTTTCTATATGAAGGGGATGCTCTAATGAGGAAAAAGGGAGCTCTAACTACAAAGGCACCGGAAAATATCAGATCTAACTTGCCATTTGCGCTACTGAGAAGAACAGGGAAGAACAGCTCTAGAACTTCGAAGAACTCTGATGAGTACAAACCCTAATGATAAGATCTAGGGTGGAAGGAGAGAAGGCTTACCAGTGTCAAAGGAACAGCGGAGAGGCGCGACGGCTTTTTGGTACGATAAGGGTGATGCAGCGGCCGTTGTTGGGGCAGATGCGAAGGTCGACGGCGGCGGTGGAGCTCCAACGTTCGGGCGACGCGAGGAAGAGGACGATGTGAAGGGGCACGAAGGGAAAAAAATAAAAAGGACCCTTCGGCTTTATTTATAAGGTGAGTGGATAAGTGACAGGCGCGAGAATCGAGGAGTCCAAAAATGGGATATGTGACAGCTCTGTCGCCTCGATTGTCGGAGGCGCATTAATGAAGGCGAGATATATGCAATTTTTAATAACAGGTGACGTCATGGCGGTTATTCATGATCATGGAAGATGACGTCATGGCGGTTTATGAGACTTACGTGAAGGTGCTGAAGGAAGAATTCTTCTCAAGTGATGAAGATTGACATGAACCAGTTCAAATCAATCTGGGGCCTAATGTTGGGGATATTACTACTGGGTATAAACCGGCCAGGAGAGGTCGGGTTATCCCCTTAACAAGTTATTTGTATTTGAAGGCCATGAAGACAAGGAGTGCGGCACTTTACAAAGGCCCAGGGCCCAAAGGCGGATTAAAGCCCGTTGACATAAACCGTCATGATATGTAAAACTTGTGTTGTAAGATAGAAAGAGTAGAAACCGAGCCGGACACGTTTATGAGCCGGCCTCAGGATTCTGTAAACCGACGGGTGTCAACCTATGTATATAAAGGGACGACCTGGCGGCGATTTAGGGACAACAAACAACAACTCGAGAGTCAGGCATAGCGGATTCGCTCCCTGGTCATCGAAACTCTAGCAATTCCACAACAACTAGATTAGGCCTTTACCTTCACCGCAAGGGGCCGAACCAGTATAAAACTCTCTGCGTCCTTTGTCCGCTTTAACCCCTTTAAGCTAACCCGTCGCGATAGCTCCACGACTAAGTCCTTTCACTAGGACATCTGCCGTGACAAAACCACGACAGTGTGGGATGTACATACCTACGGAAATGATTGGGTTTTGATGCCTCGCCCGATCGCACACAGCCCCAGCCTGGGTCCCAGGAGGGCCTATCCCCGATGATTTCTCGGCCGTGTGGGAAGGACACCCTATCGCACACACTCACATGGCGACGGTTCCAAATGCCGTCGCAGAAAGGGGTTAAAAACCGTTTGTTTAGGACCGACACGCACCAGTGTTAGTCCTGATAGTATTTGCATATCTATGTTATAGATCAATAGCTCGTGTATAGCTCCCCTGATTTATTTTTGATATGTTCCTAGAGAAAACTAAGTTGAAAGATGATAGTAGCAATGATGTAGACGGGGTCCGTGATCTAAGGATTATCCTCATTGCTGCACAGAAGAATTAAGTCCTTGATGCACCGCTAGGTGACAGACCTATTGCAGGAGCAGATGTAGACGTTTTGAATGTTTGACAAGCTCGGTATGATGACTACTTGATAGTTTAGTGCACCATGCTTTATGGCTTAAAACCGGGACTTCAAAAATGTTTTGAATGCCATGGAGCATATGAGATGTTGCAAGAGCTGAAAATGACATTTCAGACTCATGCCCGTGTTAAGATGTATGAGACATCTGACAAGTACTTTGCCTACAAGATGGAGGAGAATGGCTCAGCCAGTGAGCATGTACTCAGAATATCTGGGTAGTACAATCGCTTGAATCCAGTGGGAGTTAATCTTCTAGATAAAGATAGTGATTAACAGAGTTCTCTAGTCACTATCGCCAAGCTACTAGAACTTCATAATAAGCTATAATATGCAAGGGATGACAAAAATGATTCTCGATCTCTTCGCGATGCTGAAATCGGTGAATATGGAAATCAAGAAAAAGCATCAAGTGTTGATGGTTGACAAGACCACTAGTTTCAAGAAAAAAGGCAAAGGAAAAGAAAGGGAACTTCAAGAAGAATGACAAGCAAGTTGCCACTCCCGTGAAGAAGCCCAAAGCTAGATCTAAGCCTGAAATTGAGAGCTTCTACTATGAAGGGAATGGTCACTAGAAGCGGAACTACCCCAAATACTTGGCGGATAAGAAGGATGGCAAAGTGAAGAAAGGTATATTTGATATGCATGTTATTGATGTGTATTTTACTAGTGTTCATAGTAACCCCAGGGTATTTGATACCGGTTCAGTTGCTAAGATTAGTAACTCGAAACAGGAGTTACAGAATCAACAGAGACTAGTTAAGGGCGAGGTGACGATGTGTGTTGGAATTGATTCCAAGGTTGATAAGATCACCATTGCACACTCCCTCTACCTTCGGGATTAGTGTTGGACCTAAATAAATGTTATTTGATTTTTGCTTTGAGCATGAATATGATTGGATCATGTTTATTGCAATACGGTTATTCATTTAAGTCAGAGAATAATTGTTGTTCTGTTTACATGAATAAAACCTTCTATGGTCATACACCCAATGTAAATGGTTTATTGAATCTCGATCGTAGTGATACACATATTCATAATATTGAAGCCAAAATATGCAAGGTTAATAATGATAGTGCAACTTATTTGTAGCACTGTCGTTTAGGTCATATTAATGTAAAGCGCATGAAGAAACTCCATGCTGATGGACTTTTGGAATCACTTGATTATGAATCATTTGATGCTTGCGAACCATGCCTCATGGGCAAGATGACTAAGACTCCATTCTCCGGAACAATGGAGCGAGCCACTGACTTATTGGAAATAATACATACCGATGTATGCGGTCCGATGAGTGTTGAGGCTCGCGGCGGGTATCGCTATTTTCTAACCTTCACAGATGATTTGAGCAGATATGGGTATATCTACTTAATGAAACATAACTCTAAAACATTTGAAAAGTTCAAAGAATTTCAGAGTGAAGTGGAGAATCATCGTAACAAGAAAATAAAGTTTCTACGATCTGATCGCGGAGGCGAATATTTGAGTTATGAGTTTGGTCTTCATTTAAAACAATGTGCAATAGTTTCACAACTCACGCCACCTGGAACACCACAGCTTAATGGTGTGTCCGAACATCGTAACCATACTTTATTAGATATGGTGCGATCTATGATGTCTCTTACCGATTTACCACTATCGTTTTGGGGTTATGCATTAGAGACAGCTGCATTCACGTTAAATTGGGCACCATCTAAATATGTTGATTCGACACCGTATGAACTATGGTTTGGCAAGAAACCTAAGCTGTTGTTTCTTAAAGTTTGGGGTTGCCATGCTTATGTGAAAAAGCTTCAGCTTGATAAGCTCGAACCCAAATCGGAGAAGTGCGCCTTCATAGGATACCCAAAAGAAACTGTTGGGTACACCTTCTATCACAGATCCGAAGGCAAGATCTTTGTTTCTAAGAATGGATCCTTTCTAGAGAAGGAGTTTCTCTCAAAAGAAGTGAGTGGGAGGAAAGTAGAACTTGATGAGGTAATTGTACCTTCTCTCGAATTGGAAAGTAGCTCATCACAGAAAACCGTTCCCGTGATGCCTACACCAACTAGTGAGGAAGTTAATGATGATGATCATGAAACTTCAGATCAAGTTACTACCGAACCTCGTAGGTAAACCCAGGCAAACGTCAGGCCGGGCCGGGTTTCGGTCCGGGCTTGTAAAAGCTCGACCTTAATTTCTCAAGCCCGAGCTCGTCCCGAAGCCCGAAATACTCACTGTTTTCAAGCCCGAGCCCGGCCTGAAATCAAGCCCGAAAGCCCGGCCCGAGTGCTGTTTTTTAGTACGCACACGTGCAAGCCCAGCCCGAAGCCCGAAACCCGGCCGGAAATTCAGAAAATTAGAAGCCCGAGCCCGGCCCGAACTATCTTTCGGTCTGCAAAAAAAAAGCCTGAGCCCATCCCGAATGTCAAGCCCGACACGTCCCAGCCCGGGTATTTCGGGCCAGGTCGGGCCGGGCTATCCATGCCCGGGTTTACTCGTAGGCCAACCAGAGTACGTTCCGCACCATAGTGGTACGGTAATCCTGTTCTGGAAGTCATGTTACTAGACCATGACGAACCTACGAACTATGAGGAAGCGATGATGAGCCCGGATTCCGCGAAATGGCTTGAGGCCATGAAATCTGAGATGGGATCAATGTATGAAAACAAAGTATGGACTTTGGTTGACTTGCCCGATGATTGGCAAGCCATAGAGAATAAATGGGTCTTCAAGCAGAAGACTGACGCTGATGGTAATGTTACTGTCTACAAAGCTCGAATTGTCACAAAATGTTTTTGACAAGATCAAGGTGTTGAGTACGATGAGATTTTATCACTTGTAGCGATGCTTAAGTTTGTCCGAATCATGTTAGCAATTGTCGCATTTTTTGAAATCTGGCAAATGGATGTCAAAACAGCATTCCTTAATGGATTTCTTAAAGAAGAGTTGTATGTTATGCAACCAAAGGTTTTGTCGATCCTAAAGGTGCTAACAAAGTGTGCAAGCTCCAGCGATCCATCTATGAAACTGGTGCAAGCATCTCAGAGTTGGAATATACACTTTGATGAGTTGATCAAAGCATATAGTTTTATACATACTTGCGATGAAGCCTATATTTGCAAGAAAGTGAGTGGGAGCACTACAGCCTTTCAGATAAGTCTATGTGAATGCCATATTGTTGATCGGAAATGATGTAGAATTTTCTGGAAAGCATAAAGGAGTGTTTGAAAGAAGTTTTTCAAAGAAAGACCTCGGTGAAGCTACTTAGATATTGGGCATCAAGATCTATAGAGATAGATTAAGACGCTTGATAAGACTTTTGATGAGTACATTCCTTGATAAGGTTTTGAAGGTGTTCAAAATGGATCAATCAAAGAAGGAGTTCTTGCCTGAGTTGTAAGGTATGAAGTTGAGTAAGACTCAAAACCCGACCATGGCAGAAGATAGAGAGAGAATGAAAGTCATTCCCTATGCCTCAGCCATAGGTTCTATAAAGTATGCCATATTGTATACCAGACCTATTGTGTACCTTGCCATGAGTTTGGCAAGAGGGTACAATAGTGATCCAGGAGTGGATCACTGGACAGCGGTCAAAATTATCCTTAGGTACCTAAAGAGGACTAAGGAAATATTTCTCGGTTATGGAGGTGATAAAGAGTTCGTCATAAAGAGTTATGTTGATGCAAGCTTTTACACCGATTCAGATGACTCCGACTCTCAATCTGGATACATATTGAAAGTGGGAGCAATTAGCTAGAGTTGCTCCATGGAGAGCATTGTAGACATAGAAATTAGCAAAATACATACGGATCTGAATGTGGCAGGCCCGTTGACTAAACTTCTCTCACAAGCAAAACATGATCACACCTTAGTACTCTTTGGGTCTTAATCACATAGCGATGTGAACTAGATTATTGACTCTAGTAAACCCTTTGGGTGTTGGTCACATGGCGATGTGAACTATGGGTGTTAATCACATAAAGATGTGAACTATTGGTGTTAATCACATGGCGATGTGAACTAGATTATTGACTCTAGTGCAAGTGGGAGACTGAAGGAAGTATGCCCTAGAGGCAATAATAAAGTAGTTATTTATATTTCCTTATATCATGATAAATGTTTATTATTCATGCTAGAATTGTATTAACCGGAAACTTGATACATGTGAGGATACATAGACAAAACACAGTGTCCCTAGTAAGCCTCTACTAGACTAGCTCGTTAATCAAAGATGGTTAGGTTTCCTAACCATAGACATGTGTTGTCATTTGATGAACGGGATCACATCATTAGGATAATGATGTGATGGACAAGACCCATCTGTTAGCTTAGCATAATGATCGTTAAGTTTTATTCCTATTGCTTTTCTTCATGACTTATACATATTCCTTTGACTATGACATTATGCAACTCCCGAATACCGGAGGAATACCTTGTGTGTTATAAAATGTCACAACGTAAGTGGGTGATTATAAAGATGCTCTACAGGTATTTCCGAAGGTGTTTGTTGGGTTGGCATAGATCGAGATTAGGATTTTTCACTCTGAGTATCGGAGAGGTATCTCTGCGCCCTCTCGGTAATGCACATCATAATAAGCCTTCCAAGCAATGTGACTAATGAGTTAGTTATGGGATGATGCATTACAGAATGAGTAAAGAGACTTGCCGGTAACGAGATTGAACTAGGTATGAAGATACCGACGATCGAATCTTGGGCAAGTAACATATCGATGGCAAAGTGAATAGCGTATGTTGTCATTACGGGACGACCGATAAAGATCTTTGTAGAATATGTGGGAACCGATATGAGCATCCAGGTTCCTCTGTTGGTTATTGACCGGAGAGCTGTCTCGGTCATGTCTACATAGTTCTCGAACCCGTAGGGTCCGCACGCTTAACGTTCGATGACGATTTTGTATTATATGTATGTGATTTGGTGACCGAATGTTGTTCGGAGTCCCGGATGAGATCACGAACATGACGATGAGTCTCAAAATGATCGAGAGGTTAAGATTCATATATAGGATGATGATATTAGGACACCGGAAGTGTTCGGGGGGTACCGGGTGCATATCGGGTCACCGAAAGGGGTTCCGTGCATCCCCCCGGCAACTACAGACCAGCCCCTAAGGGGCTGGTGCGCCCCTCCCATATGGGCTGGACAAATTGGACTATAAAAGGGGAAGGAGGAAAGGAAAAAGGGAATAGGATTCCCCCTTCCCCCTCTTCCCTTCCTACTCCGAATAGGAATAGGAAAGGGGGGAAGCCAAATTGGGAGGACCCCAAGTAGGATTCCTCCTACTTGGGGTGCCCCCTTGGCTGCCTCTCCTCCCCTCCAACCTATATATATGAATAGGGGGAACCTCTAGAACACACACCAACAATTGTTTGCCGTGTGCGGCGCCCCCCTCCACAGTTTACGCCTTCGGTCATATCTTCGTAGTGCTTAGGCGAAGCCCTGCACGGATCACTTCACCATCACTGTCGGTGTCAAAACCGGCGGATCTCGGGTAGGGGGTCCCGAACTGTGCGTCTAGGCGGATGGTAACAGGAGACAAGGGACACGATGTTTTTTACCCAGGTTCGGGCCCTCTCGATGGAGGTAAAACCCTACTCCTGCTTGATTAATATTGATGATATGGGTTGTACAAGAGTAGATCTACCACGAGATCAGAGAGGATAAACCCTAGAAGCTAGCCTATGGTATGATTGTTGTTCGTCCTACGGACTAAAACCCTTCGGTTTATATAGACACCGAATAGGGTTAGGGTTACACAGAGTCGGTTACAATGGTAGGAAATCTACATATCCGTATCGCCAAGCTTGCCTTCTACGCCAAGGAAAGTCCTATCCGGACAAGGGACGAAGTCTTCAATCTTGTATCTTCATAGTCTAGGAGTCTGGCCAAAGATGATAGTTCGGCTATCCGGACACCCCCTAGTCCAGGACTCCCTCAGTAGCCCCTGAACCAGGCTTCAATAATGACGAGTCTGGCGCGCATATTGTCTTCGGCATTGCAAGGCGGGTTCCTCCTCCGAATACTTAGAAGGTTTTGAAGACAAGGATAGTGTCCGGCTCTGCAAAACAAGTTCCACATACCACCGTAGAGAGAATAATTTTTGCAGATCTGCCGACGTATTCTACAACAGGACATCACACCACGGCCAGGCCTTTATTCAATCGCTTTTTACTTGTCCCACCTCAGCGCGTTTAGCGGCGGTTTCCTTGGCACGTCTTATCGAAGCGTAGATCGTGCCCCCTTATTCCGGGATTCTCATCAATACGGACGTGGGTAACCCAACCGCGCCATTGATTGCGGCGCTTGGGAGATAAGCGAGTTTTATCAGGTTGGTGGGGGACGCATAGCCACGTCCGTCCATATAAGGGGATAAGGATCCACCTTTTTACCTACGCCTTCTTCCTCCTTTGCTCATCCATTTCCGCGCACTCTAAGCTCCAGCGCCCAAGTCCGCACATCCTTCCTCAACCATCTCCAGCCATGTCCGGAGCGGGAGGCAGGTGGATGGTCTCCTCCGTCACGGAGGGCCAAGTAAAAAAGTTGCGGAAGGCCGGATACTTGTCCGGCGACGTCGCACATCGGCTGCCCGACGAAGGGCAGCTCATCCCCACCCCCAGGCCCCATGAGAGGGTGATGTTCCTCCCCCACTTCCTCCGCGGACTAGGGTTTCCACTTCACCCAT
Organism: Aegilops longissima; assembly: GCA_021605205.1. Classification (NCBI taxonomy): domain Eukaryota; kingdom Viridiplantae; phylum Streptophyta; class Magnoliopsida; order Poales; family Poaceae; genus Aegilops; species Aegilops longissima. Next base: position 741,819,021 of record CM038682.1, read on the forward strand.
TTGTCCGGGGGCTCATGTTCTACTACGGCCTAGATTTCCACGATCTGGCCCCGAATTTCATCCTCAACATCTCGGCGTTTATCGTCATGTGCGAGGCCTTCCTCTGCATCCAGCCCCACTTTGGCTTATGGCTGAAGACCTTCAATGTCAAGCCGAAGGTAGTGGGCGGCCGCCAAGCGGAGTGCGGAGGCGCAATGGTTGGCAAGATGGCCAAAGTCCTATGGCTCGAGGGCTCCTTTGTGGAGACCATAAAGGGGTGGCAATCGGGGTGGTTCTACATCACCGAGCCGCGCGACTCTAAATGGGCGGCGGCCCCTGAATTCCGATCTGGCTTCCCCACACGGCTCACATCATGGAAAGAGACGGGCCAGACGTGGGGGGATTCGGATGAGCTGTCCGGACTCCAAACCTGCGTCCGAAACCTGGTGGACAAGAATCTCAGGCTTGTCAACGTAATCCAGGTGATGCTCATCCGCCGGATTCTCCCATGCCAACAACGGGCCTTCAAATTGTGGGAGTTCGATCCGGCACAGCACCAAACTCTGAAAAGGCTCTTCGACACTACGTACGAAGATGCCTAGAAGGTGTTGTTCAAGGCGCCGAGGTCCTACATCCGCCATCAAGATCGCGGATTCAGCTCGCAGCGCCAAGCCAGCGAGGTAAGTTATTTCACCCTTTATGGGACTCTTTTTCATAGTTTGACTCTATGCAGGATCTAAAACTCCTAACCTTTGACAGACTGGTTGAAGACGTCCGACAGATTAACCGTCCGCCCTTTGCCGAAGACCCAGCTAACGCCTCGATTGACGAGGCTGCTGGCTCCGCACCTCACGTGGTGCCGAGAAGAAGGCCAAGAAGGAGGCCACGGGAACTTAAAGGAGCTCCCGGTGCCAGGTGCTGTCGGACTCATTGCCCGACAACCCTGAGGCGGAATCCTCCTCTGAGGAAGAGGAGGAGGAAAAAGAAGCCTCTCCCCCAGCGGGGGGAGAGAAGAAAAGGAAGGCCGCCCCAACTGGGGAGGCCGGAAGGTCCAAGAAGGGAAGGACCCTCCCTCCGCACTTCTCCACCAACGCCGACAACGACGAGGAGGAGTGGCCAACAAGGGCCAAGCCCCTGGTGAGATCGTAAGTGTCCGGACTCCGAAATAGTTCATGACTTTTTATTTGTCGCATAGTGTCTTCTAACGCCGAATATGACCATGTAGCCCGCCCAAGGACGAGCTTGCCGCTTGTCGAAGCGGCTCCTGGGCTCGCCGGATGTGAATAGTACTTCACTTCCGACCGCCTCCTCTCCTCGTGTCGCCGGCGACACCGCTGTGGAGTCCCAAAGGGGCCCAGCCAGAGGAGGTGGACTGGAGGCGCCAAGCAGGCGACCTCCCTGACTCGGGCGTGAAGGGGCGAGACCCGGAGGGCTCTAAGTTTGGCCTCAGGCCGGACTCCGCATCGAACCTTCAAAGGTTTCAACTCTGGCAAGCGGCCCTTCAGAAGAAGGGTAAGACTACGACGCCGGTGACCTCCGTCCATCCGGAGGCACCGGATAGCTTGCTGGAGGCGCTTAAAGGCGCCTCCATCAACGAGGAGCACCGCACTGTTATGAGTGTGGTGATCCAGAGAGTTCAGTCCGCCAAGAGTGGGCTGACTGAAGCCTGTACCATCCTTCTAACAGGCTTTGAGGTAATTTTAGAATATGTAAAAATATTACCGCATAGACAGTAGCCCCTGATACTTAGTTCGGTGTTCGGAAAGAAAAGCCGGAGTAAGGATCTAAAAAGATATACGCAGGAGTCTAACATAAGTATGTCAATATGGGAATGCAGGCTGCGCTGCTGACATCTCGCCAGACCGATCAAGGAGGTCAACGATTGAAGCAGAGCCTCGAGCGGTCCGAGAACGAGCTCGGCCTTGCCAAGAAGCAGCTCGAGGACAAGGAAGGTAAGTAATACCTTATTAAAGAAATACCTTATAGAAAGGATTTGGTTGCAAAAATGACAGGAGTAACGTGGGTATTATAGGGGCCACGAACGAGGTGGCGACCCTGAAGGAAGCGGTGTCCGCGGCCGAAAGCAAAGCGGCCGCGGAGCCTACCGAGCGAGAGAAGCAGGAGGCGCAGTGGCGGAGGTGCGGCAAGAGCTCTGTGCCTCGTGGAAAAACACGAGAGTTTGGGCGTGACTCAAGACTCGAGAGTCCGAGCTCGCCTCGGCTCTTGAGAGTGCCAAAGCCGCTAAGGCGAAGCCCAAAAGCCCTCCAAGAGATTGAATCATTAAAGAAGATAGCGGCGGTAAGGCATTCTTTATGCAAAGCAAGCATGTGAAAGTGAATTACCTGTTACTTACCCGAATCCGGAGCTCTCCAGGAGCATTCGCAGATCTGCCCCGTAGTGTGTCTGATGCTGCCGCGTTCTACCGTGCCAAGGAGGGGAGCTCGACGAAGAAGGTGTTCTGGTCTCAATATGCTGAGGCCGAAAGTCCGGTGCCCCTGAGCGACCAGCTGAAGTAGCTGGTCGAGCTCCACAAGGTCGCCGAACAGGCCATGAAGGGCCTCATAGTTCGGCTGTGGCCATTAGAAGCCATGCCTGGGAGCTACTTCGGGCTAGTGCAGCGGCTGGTGGACGCATGTCCATGGATTGAAGTCATCAAGCGCTCCGTCTGCATTGAAGCTGCCCGTCGGGCCCTTGCCTGTGCTAAAGTGCACTGGGGCAAGCTGGATGCGAAGAAGCTTGTGACGGACGGGCCATCGAAGGGCAAGGAGCATCGCAAGCCCGAAATGTACTATGAGGGCGTCCTGAAGGGTGCCCGCTGTATAGCGGGTGAATGCTCCAAAGATGTAATTTTTGAATAGACTCGCATTTGTTATCCTGTACGCTGAAAACTTGTTCATATGCGCTAAGCAACGCTTATGAATTTAAAATATTACCTTATGTGCGGCCGTTTATCAAATTTGAGAGATGCCAAGTCGTTGGCTTCAGCCCCCATGCCACGAGTGCTGGGGTGTTCGGGATAAACTTGAGCGCTCTTGTTCCCATTCTTGGGTCCTCCGAGGGAGGCACTCAACGCAACGAACAAGGCAACCGGACTTATAGTGCTTGAACACTCTCACTTGGCCATAGAATTCTATAATTTTAATTTCGTCGAAGCCCCTAGTATTCGAAGACCGAGTTCGGGCGCTATCCACGCCTTTGGCCGACAATTCGACTCCTCGCTCTAAGCGGCATAAGTCTTTAGGGACCCAAAAACCTCTCGAGCAGCGATCGCTCTCGCCCTATCATGACGGCCAGTTTTAGCTTTCCACCGAGGTGCTCAACCCAGCTCAACCGGGCACAATCGCAGTGGTTCTCCCAGCGCTACCTTAGCCGATATAACGGAACGTAAGGTACCAAAACATGGGAGCCGGGCAAACCCAACTATTGACCCAAGACATGATTCGAGCCGATGCATATAATGCTATAAGTTCGGGTGCCGACTTGTGAAAGTGTTCGACTTATCACACCATACTTTTGGGGTACTTAAGCCCTGGTGTATTGGCCGCACTAAAGTGTACGGTGCAACATGTCATGAAATGAACATATATATAGATAAAGAAAGGAGTGCAATAATAGGCGAAGCTATGTATTGTTTATTCAAAAGGTACTGCAATGGAAGCGTAACGATACAAATAGTGCGATAAGCAAGGGATGGGACTATTTAACAGGTCCCCCTCCAGGGGTAAGCTGCGGGATGGTATGTAAAACAGGTATAATGCTCGTAATAGAGACCACCTGGACACTCGACGCAGTTTTCTGCTTCCCTGGCTATTGCATCGTGTATTCGGCGCGAATGCCGGACAGGGCTTCTGGAGAAACGAGTCCTGAAAGTAAAAGGAAGAAAAAGATAATAAAATAAATAAATAAATAAAGGAATGACACAAACGGGAGCCCCTAGTGCGGTCTAGCCGCATTCTGGGCGTGCCGTGGTCGTGGCCCGTCCCCTATGCACATGGTGCTTCAGAGCGCAATTACGTGCGCGTAGTACTGGCTTCGTGAGTTCGCGAGGGCTGGGGTTGCATTACTACGCTTGTTCGGAACGTGCCAGGCGGTCTTGCTGTAGGTTACTCCGGGCGCGCTTGACAGTGTCCGATTGTTTATTGGCCGGACTAGAGAATTGCCTTAAGAGGCTATTCTGCACTTCTGCTGCAAGGGCGGCCGTATGCTCCTCCGTTCGGAGGGAGCATTCGGTGTTTCCATTGACCGTGATTACGCCTCGAGGGCCTGGCATCTTGAGCTTGAGGTATGCGTAGTGCGGCACCGCATTGAACTTTGCAAATGCGGTTCGTCCAAGTAGTGTGTGATAGCCGCCATGAACGGGACTATGTCAAGATTAACTCTTCGCTTCGAAGTTATCCGGGATCCAAGACCACTTCGAGTGTAACTGAGCCTGCATAATTGGCCTCTACACCTGGTATGACGCCTTTAAAGGTCGCTCTTTGTGGGTTTAACTTTGAGGGGTCTATGCCCATTTTGGCGATTTGTATCCGATAAAGCAGGTTCAGGTTGCTACGCGTCCATCAGACTCTAGTGAGGTGAAATCCGTCAATAATTGGGTCAAGAACCAATGCGGCGAAACCGCCGTGACAGATGCTAGTGGGTGGTCCTTCGATCAAGGTGATCGGGCAGGAAGACCATGGGTCGAACTTGGGCGATCGGCTCCATCACAGATACGCCCTTTAGTCCGCGCTTCCGCCTCCCTTTTGGGTATGTGGGTTGCGATATCATGTTCACGTCCGCACTTGTGTGGGAAAGCCCTTCTGTCCTCTATTGTTCGGCGGCCGGGGCTCTTCCTCGTCATCGCTATGTAGCCCCTTGTCGTTGTTTTCGGCGCTTAGCTTGCCTACTTTCTTGAACACCCAACAATCCCTGTTGGTGTGGTTGGCTGGTTGTTCGGGGGTGCCATGTATCTGGCACAAGCGATCGAGTATTCGGTCCAAGTTGGACTGGCCCTGGGTATTTCTTTTGAATGGCTTCTTCCGCGACCGGGTTTAGAGCCTCGAATCCGCATTTACTATCGATCTTCAGCATTATCACCATTAATGCGGCGTTTATGCTTGTTGCGACGCGACCTGCCATTGCTGTCCTTGGTATCCGAACTACCGTGGTGTTTGGCCAAGTTGTTGCTTCGAGCTAGCCAGTTGTCCTCTCCCGCAAAAGCGGTCATGAGTGTGGTGAGGGCTGCCATGGATTTCGCTTTTCCTGTCCTAGGTGCCGGGCTAGCCACTCGTCGCAGATGTTGTGTTTGAAGGTTGCTAGCGCCTCGAATCTGGACAATGACGATCTGATTTTTCTTTGTTAGGAACCGCGTCCCGTAATTGTCCGGCCGATTCTTCCGGCTGCTGAATTATATGGCTAAGGTCATCGGCGCCTGTGGTCGCACATATGTGCCCTGGAAGTTATCAAGGAATGCGGCTTCCAGGTCCTCCCAACAACCGCTTGACTCTGGCGGCAAGCTGTTGAGCCAATGCCGAGCTGGTCCTTTAATCTTGAGTGGGAGGTATTTGATGGCATGTAGATCATCACCGCGGGCCATGTGGATATGGAGGCGATAGTCCTCGATCCAGACCGCAGGACCTGTGGTACCATCGTATGATTCGATGTTTACGGGTTTGAAGCCCTCGTGGATTTGATGATCCATTACTTCATCCGTGAAGCACGGTGGGTGTGCGGCGCCTCAGATATTATATATCACGACGTAGCTCATATGAGCTTTGTCACTATGTTCGCCCGCCGGGTTTGTTGTATCCGCGTGACGGTAATCATCCCAGTCGTTACGCCCACGCGATCTGTAGATCGATCTTGTATGCTTTGCCTTATCCTCCAATATATCTCGCAAGTCCGCGGTTTTCCCGTGCCTTGGTACTTTTTGAGCGGCGCCGGGCGTGGCTTGAGCGGAGGGCCGAGAGGCTTCTCTGTCAGCGCCATGGGGTGGCCGGTCTGCCATGTCGTCGCCGGTGACGGGGTGCTTCCTCCTCCGATCGAGGCAACGGCCTGCGCTTGGGGTAGCTTTTGAGGGCGCTCGAGTTCATACTCTTCGCTGCAAGGACTTCACCCATCCGCCGCCTAGCAGGTCTTGGTCAGCTCTAAGTTGTTGCTACTTTTTCTTGAGGCTGCTTGCCGTGGCCATGAGCCTGCTTAAAACGCTCTTTTCGACGGGGTCCTCCGCACGACGATTCGCTATCATCGAGGCTTGCCTCGCCTTCGGAGGGGGGAGCATAATTATCGCCCTCTACCTCTCTTTGTGCCGCAGACTGTCAGGCGAACTTGCTTCTCCCTCCTCCCGCGCCGAGTCCCGCCGGAGAGGGGTCATCTTCGCACCGCCTGTGGTATTATTGTCTCCCGTGTCGGAATCTCCGCTTTTACTTTGTGGCGGATTTAGAGCGGCGCCACGACGCCGGGCGCTTGGGTTGTTTCTTGAGGGTCGCCTCCGCCGCTCCATCGCCATTCCTTCTTTTGGGATGTTCACCATGTATATGTCATATGACGAGGTGGCCTTCCAGCCTCGTAGGCACTGGTTCTTGGTCGCTCTCAGATCGCCGTCCATACCGCCGATGTCTTCGAGTCGAAGTCGAGCATGTCGATTAAATCATCGGCAAGGCTACAAAGTGAGTGGTGGGTGGGCGAATTTCTTCATCGTCCGCATCCCAACCTTCCCGACCGTAGTCCGCCATGGCTCTCCGATAAAGAGAGAGACTTTAGTGAATTCAGGATGTCGCCAAAGGGCGAGTCTTTGAAAGATGTCCGCGCAGTGAACTCCATGACCGCGCCCAATCGGATTCGATTGGCAGGGGCGCGGAGGGTTCGGAGTCCAGAGAGGAGCCCGGCACCTTGGAGTCACGGTCTTCGCAAAGGACAGGGATGGAGTTTGGCTCAATCTCCGTAGAGATCATAGCCCCCGAGGCGGTGTCCAACCACTCGTCCTCAATCGGGGGAGTCGGCTTCGAGCTAAGGGTCGGAGCGGACTCTGGTGCGGCTTCCAAGGCACTGTTCGGCGGCAGAGCTAGATCGTGCCCATCGAGACAGTGCGGCGCGCTTGGTTGTGGCTCGAATCCGTCAAGATCAAGTCTCCGCGGATGTCGGCCGTAGTTTAAACTTCCAAACCTGACCTGATGGCTGGGGCGAAGCTTCGATCTGCTCCGGATGGCTGCTTAATTGGCCAGCAGCAAAGCCGCCGAATCGAAGATCTGTTCGGGAGAAAGGTCTCACCTGGACCGCATCGTTGTTGATGATCGAAGAAGCCATCGGCCTATCGGTGACGACATTGCAGGAATTCTCAATGAAAGCACCAATGTCGGTGTCAAAACCGCGGATCTCGGTAGGGGGTCCCGAATCGCGCGCCTAGGCGGATGGTAACAGGAGACAAGGGACACGATGTTTTTACCCAGGTTCGGGCCCTCTCGATGGAGGTAAAACCCTACTCCCGCTTGATTAATATTGATGATATGGGTAGTACAAGAGTAGATCTACCACGAGATCGAGAGGCTAAACCTTAGAAGCTAGCCTATGGCATGATTGTTGTTCGCCCCACGGACTAAAACCCTTCGGTTTATATAGACACCGAATAGGGTTAGGGTTACACGAGTCGGTTACAATGGTAGGAAATCTACATATCCAGACGCCAAGCTTGCCTTCCACGCCAAGGAAAGTCCTATCCGGACAAGGGACGAAGTCTTCAATCTTGTATCTTCATAGTCTAGGAGTCTGGCCAAAGATGATAGTTCGGCTATCCGGACACCCCTAGTCCAGGACTCCCTCAATCACCATCACCACCCGTCGTCCTGACGGAACTCACCCTCGACACTTTGCTGGATCAAGAGTTCAAGGGACGTCATCGAGCTGAACATGTGCAGAACTCGAAGGTGACGTACGTCCGGTGCTTGATCGGTCAGAACGAGAAGAAGTTTGACTACATCAACCGCGTTGTCAAAGGCTTCCGCTTTCATTCTACGAGGGTACGTGGACACACTATCCCCCTCTCGTTGCTATGCATCTCCTAGATAGATCTTACGTGAGCGTAGGAATTTTTTAAAATTGTATGCTACGTTCCCAACATATTGTTCCCCTTGGATAAGGAGTGGTGTCGGTGTCAAAACCGGCGGATCTCGGGTAGGGGGTCCCGAACTGTGCGTCTAGGCGGATGGTAACAGGAGACAAGGGACACGATGTTTTTACCTAGGTTCGGGCCCTCTCGATGGAGGTAAAACCCTACTCCTGCTTGATTAATATTGATGATATAGGTAGTACAAGATTGGATCTACCACGAGATCAGAGAGGCTAAACCCTAGAAGCTAGCCTATGGTATGATTGTTGTTCGTCCTACGGACTAAAACTCTTCGGTTTATATAGACACCGAATAGGGTTAGGGTTATAGAGTCGGTTACAATGGTAGGAGATCTACATATCCGTATCGCCAAGCTTGCCTTCCACGCCAAGGAAAGTCCCATCCGGACACGGGACAAAGTCTTCAATCTTGTATCTTCATAGTCCAGGAGTCCGGCCAACAGTGATAGTTCGGCTATCCGGACACCCCCTAATCCATGACTCCCTCAGTAGCCCCCGAACCAGGCTTCAATGGCGATGAGTCCGTCGCGTATATTGTCTTCGGCATTGCGAGGCGGGTTCTTCTCCAAATTCCATATACTTGTCGAATAGTGATCGGCTTCTGATAAATGTTGCGCTCCTTGGCTTCCACGCCCGATAATGGCCATCTTCCACGTGTTGAATGAATGCGAAAAGCCAGGGTATTTTTACACTTATCCCCCTAGCTGCGCAAATGAACCGTCTATAAAAGGGACAAGGATCTAGATCCGAGTCGCACCATCCTCCCTCCATGAGCTTTCATCGGAGCGCCTCTGACAAAAATCCATTCCATCATGGACAATGACGCTGCTCCTCCTCTCGCCTCCCAGCCCTCACACGAAATTGGGAGAGATGCTCAGTCCCGCATAGCGCGCTAGTGACACTCCAAACCAAGGGATTACTTCCCCCGGCTTTCATGGTTCCGGTTCGAGCCGAACTCGCCACCTATAAGGGCGGAAAGCAAGCGGAGAGTGTCCCCAACCCCTCCAAGGGGGAGCGGGTATGCTTTGTCTCTTACCTAGTAAGAGGACTCGGATTTCCAATTCATCTGTTTCTCCGGGGGCTCTTGGAGTTCTACGGCTTCCAGTTGCACCACCTTACGCCTGCCTCCATTTTGCACATCGCGGGCTTCGTGGCCCTTTGCGAACTGTTCTTAGGCGTCGAGGCTCATTTTGCATTGTGGAAGAGATTATTCTGCCTTGTACCCCGTTCTCATGAGGGGTCAATATATCAAGTGGGCAGAGCCGAGCTGTGGCGCATCGCCGGGACCGGATATCTATCCGGAACCCCAAAGAAGGCGTCCGAAGACTAGCCTTCGGAATGGTTTTACATGGAGGACGTCCCGCTGCCGGATCCTGTTCGGATCGGCCTTCCGGAGTTTAGCAACGCCTCTCAAGAAGCGCCTAAGCTGGCGCTCATGAGCCCCCAGAGGGAAAATGACCGGGGCGTCCTTTACTTGATGAGCCGAATAAGATTATCGGCTCATGCCGATTGACCATGATTGAGTCATGGCAATCTGCATTATGAGGGGAGTGCAGCCGCTCCAATATAGGGGCCACCCCATGTGGGACTTCAACGGGGAGGACGATGCCACCCGCCATGGCCGCAAAGGGCCGGGATCTGTCACCGAACTGGTGAAGACCTTGTCCGCCATGTACAAAGGGGAAGAGGAGGATTTTCTCCGCGTCAGTCCACTGAATGGGTTTTCTTAGAATAATCCTCGAAGTTGGGTAAGCAAATATCTTTGTGGCCTGTCTGATCCGTGTTTCCGTGGTTAAATATCTCATTTCATGGTTTCTACGCAGGAACGGTGCTGGGCCGTGGAGAAGATACACAGCCCGCCCCCACAACCCGAGGATCCGGAACGGTCCCTCGATCCGGCCTCCGAAGAGGACCCGGATATAAAGGTGGAGCTGATCGACGGGGTGTTCCACCAACTTAGCATCGACAATGCTTTGGTTGCCATTACGGCCGACTACCCCGGATTATTTCCGCCTCCTGTGTAACCGTGACCGAAGTCCGGATACCATGACCCACCTGTGCTTTACTTCTAATCACCACATATTTGATGGTGTTTCGCAGGGGGTACCTTCGGAACGGGAATCCGAGCCTGCCGCGGCCGTCCAACAAGGGGCAGCTCGGCCCAGCAGGCGGAAAAGAAGTGCGGTACAACTCGAGACGTTGCCGCAACGGTATGATGTGCCATCGTGTTTTAAGGAGAGGTTCCTGGGAGGCACACTGACACTCGTGGTTTTTTCAGGAAAAAGAGCGCTCGCCGGACTAAGTCCGCAGAAGTTGCCAATCGGACCTCCGCCAACCAGGCTCAAAAGTCGAGTCCGGAAGGGGTTACAAACACATGGCATTCGTCGGATGCTCCTCCAACGGAGGATGCCGACAGACTGTCCGCCACCAAGTCGGAGGTGGAGAGCGCCATGAATCATAGGCGTCACCGGACTATTCTACGTGACGCATGTTTCTCCCAAGAGGCGTTGGACGCTTTTAGTTCGGGAGAAGCGCACCTCCATGCCGCTCAAGATGGCCTAGCTAGAGCCATGGAGAAGTATGTGAAAGACATACGGGTAAGGAATTTTGACAGTTATATATGCCAGTAGCCCCCGAGACTTAAAATAGTTAGAATAACTGATTTAAGGATCATTTGGAATGCAGGTTCTTACCGAAAAGAATGCACGTTTGTCCCAAGAGCTTGAAGAGTGCAAGGCCCAACTTGAGGTCAAGATCGCGCGACAGGGGAAGCCATGAAGACTCCCTCCGTAATATATGCCCTTCAAAGTAGAAGTAGTTTCGCAAAGTGCGGCGTGTGCATAAATCGACATTAACATTGCGAGATAGCGCCGGATGGATCCGGACAAGCAACAGCTCCTGCGCCAGCTAAAGGCGGCGAGGCGTGCTTACGAGGGTGCGGCAGAGAAAAATAACCTCCAAGATGCCAACACCCAACTGGGTGAGGAACTAAAGGATGTTCGTGCCTAGTTGTCCGACTCAGAAGGAGAATCGACGGCTTCGCGCGCATTTTCAGTAAGTGCTTAAACGAAATTTGAAAGAGTTCGGCGAGGAAGGCGACTAACATAAACATGTATGTAGGTTTGCTCACAGGTCGCCCCGAGGAGGAGATGCCCAGTTCTTGGTGATCTTCTTCCCGAACTCGCGCACCTGCACGAATGAGTTCGGCAGTGATGAAAGGCGCCGCCAGTGCCTTGTGGCCATCTATCTCCCTGCCTCAAGGCATTGGGGAGCTGGCAGAGCGGCTTCAAGGAGCACAGCGGCGCTTCCGACTATGGAAGATATCGGCATGCCGTCAAGGCGCCAGGAGGCTGGGCCATGGTAAAGACGCGACACGGTTATTGACCCAAACCACATGGCCGAGGTTGGACCTGTGGGGCCTGATGGGAAGGAGATCCCTGTAAGCTTAGTGTACGGCCAAGTAGAATTGGCAGCCAAGTATTCCCAGCAAGATTGTAAATTAGATAGCCTATTAGATGGCATTGAGGAGGATTACAATTAGTCGAGTTGACTATGTAATTGAATATGACATGAAAAATGTCTTCTAGCCGGATTTTAGATCGTTTGTCATAGCGGACCTTTTCGCTTCGACCTCGGGACCCAATAGTCCGGAGTGTGTCCGAATACCCTCGCAGTTATGTAAGAATCGGGGCATGCATGGAGACAAGGTGTAGGGGTCATTATTGCTGTATCAGACAAGTGCCCAACTAGTTATGTTATATTACATGGATAGTAAGAAACATCTTCCAGGGAGAATATTTCCGTTAAGGGTTCCTTTCCCTGGGAGGCATGCCCTAAAGTGCATGTCCAAACTGCTAAGAAAGCAGAAAATCATCTGGGGGCGGATGGATAAATAGTTAAAAAATCATCTTTCAGTTCATCGAGCGAATATTCCCTTAAGAACGCTAGCTTTCGGCTTCACCCAGTCTGAGGTACACATCCGCTGACCCGCAAGAATAATCGCAGAGGTGCTCCTTTACCACCTAGCCGAACAATCGGGAACGTGGGGGTAAGCACAGAGCCAGCAACCCAGCTTGGCCAAAACTTAAGTCATATCGATGCATATAATGGTGAGTAAAAGGTACATGCGGAAGTTTGACACATGTGTTGGGCATGAAGCCCGTATAAATAAGCTCGCTAAAGAAGCCCCCAGTATAATGAGCGCGGACAGCGCATCAAGTATGTGCTAACAAAGCGCAAACGAGCCTCTAAAGGCTTCAAGAAGAAGGAGGAGGAAGGAGAGAAATAAAAGACAGCAAAATAGAAAATGTGGAAGGAGGAAGGAGACGAACTCGAGTCCGGCGCTTAGGCGAGAATCTTCGTGAGACGGGTTGCGCTCCATGGGTTCGCTCGAGTCGGTTATCCGATGCGTTTAGCAGACGGTAAGCTCCGCCGGTCGACCTGGTCGATGATGAAGGGGCCTTCCCATTTGGGCTTGAGTTTGTCCTTTTTCTTGTCCGGCAGGCGTAGAACTAGTTCGCCAACGTTGTAAGCTTTGGCCCATACTTCCCTGCTTTGATATCTTCGAGCCTGCTGTTGATAAAATGCGGAACGAGCTTTTGCCACATCGCTCCTCCTCCAATGTGTCCAACTGTCCTGCCGATCGAGCTCGGCTTCTCTTTCTTCATACATGCGCACGCCAGGTGAGTCATGCATTATGTCGCAGGCAAGACTGCCTCTGCGCTGTACACCATAAAAATGGTGTGAATCCGTAGTACGATTCGGCGTGGTCCGCAGCCCCAGTCGGAGTCGAAGCTCCTCAACCCAAAGGCGTGTTAGATTCCTTGAGGGACCGCACTAGTCTGGGTTTAATGCCGCTCATGATTAGACCGCTTGCTCGCTCGACTTGACCGTTGATTTGAGGGTGATAGATCGAGGCATAATCGAGCTTGATGCCCATGTTTTGCACCATAATTTGACCTCATCGGCCGTGAAGTTGGTGCCGTTATCGGTGATGATACTATGGGGACGCCGAACGGTGCACTACCCCGATATGAAGTCTATCACCGGCCCGGATTCGGCCGCTTTAACGAGCTTGGCCTCTATCCATTTGGTGAATTTATCCACCATGACCAATAGGTATTTTTGCTTGTGGGTTCCTCCCTTAAGGGGTCCAACCATGTCAAGCCCCCAGACCGCGAACGGCCAGGTGATGGGTATAGTTTTGAGGGAGGTGAGTGGCATGTGGCTTTGGTTAGCAAAAAGCTGGCAACCGACGCATCGTTGGACTAAATCCTGCGCATCTGCCCGGGCCGTCGGCCAATAAAATCTTGTACGGAAGGCCTTGCCTACAAGGGCCCGGGCTGCGGTGTGGTGCCCACCCAGTCCGGCATGAATTTCAGGAGGTTTCGCCCTTCCTCTTCGGAGATACACCTTTGAAGGACTCCTGTTATGCTTTTCTTATAGAGCTCTCCCTCATGGACTTTATAGGCTTTGGATCGCCGTACTATGCAGCAAGCCTCATTTTGGTCTTCGGGGAGTTCCTGCCTAGTTAGGTAGGCTAGGAATGGTTCCGTCCACGGGGCGATAACCGCCATTATTTCGTGGGCGGAGGGTGTTATCTCGTTGGCAGAGCATCCGATTGTGTCGAGTGTTCGGTGTCGGCGGTGCGGTTGGGTCCGGATTGTTATTTCGGACTCCTTCCCATAGTACGGATGGCTTGAACAACCGCTCGGGAAGATGTTTGGCGGGGCGGCATCGCGTTTTGCGCCGATGCGTGCCAATACGTCTGCCGCTGGTTGTTATCCCGGCTATATGATGAAATTCGAGCCCTTCAACTGTCTTGACATTTTAGGACCGCATTGCGGTACGCTGCCATTTTCGGATCTTTGGCATCAAAGTCTCCGCTTATTTGGGATATCGCGAGGTTGAATCGCGCACCTCTAGGCGTTTAATGCCCATGGAGATCGCCATCCGGAGGCCCCGCGAAGGGCCTCGTATTCGCCGCGTTGTTGGAGTCCGTATACATTATCTCAAGGACGATTGGACTGTGTCCCGGTTGGGGACGTCGGACGACGCCAGCCCCTGTGCCAGCCAACATTTTGGAGCCATCAAAGTGCATGATCCAATTGGAGTATCGCCGTACTCTTTAGGGAGTTCGCGGTCCATTCGCCACGAAGTCGGCCAAAACCTGCGACTTAATAGCTCGTCGTGGCTTATAGGTTATGTCGAATGGAAGGAGCTCTATGGCCCATTTAGCAATCCGCCCGTCGCGTCGGTTGTTTATAATGTCGTTAAGAGGTACTTCGAGGCTACCGTTATCGAACACTCTTGAAAGTAGTGTCGCAGCTTCCGGATGCCATGAACACGCGTATGCTATCTTTTGATAATGTGGGTACCGGGACTTGCATGGAGTTAGGACAGTGGACACATAGTAAACCGGGTTTTGAAGAGGGAACCTGTGTCCGTCCGTTTCTCATTCGACGACGAGCACCGCTCTGACAACTTGATGTGTTGCGGCGATGTATAATAGCATTGGTTCGCCCATGTTGGGCGCGGCCAGGACCAGATTTGTTGCCAATATGGCTTTTATTTCTTCGAGTCTGGTCGTGGCGGCATCCGTCCACTCGAAGTGTTCGGTGCGCCGGAGGAGGCGGTAAAAGGGTAACGCCTTTTCTCCCAAACGGGAAACAAAGCGGCTTAGAGCCGCTACGCATCCAGTCAATTTTTGTATTTGTTTGAGGTCTTTTGGAATATCCAGTTGTGACAGAGCTCGGATCTTGGCTGGGTTTGCTTCAATTCCTCTACCGACACAATGAAGCCCAAGAGCTTTCGGCCGGACGCCAAGACGATTTTTCGGATTGAGCTTAATGTCATATTTTCGGAGATTGTCGAATGTGAGCCTCAAGTTGTCTACTAGAGTTTCGACATGCTTGGATTTGATGACCACGTATCTACATATGCTTCCACTGTTTTGCCGATCTGGTTTGCCAGACATGTCTGAATCATGCGCTGATATGTTGCGCCGGCGTTTTTGAGCCCGAAGGGCATTGTGTTGAAGCAGAATGGGTCGTATGGAGTGATGAATGTTGTTGCGGCTTGGTCTGGCTCCGCCATCTTGATTTGGTGGTAGCCAGAGTATGCGTCGAGGAAGCACAATGAGTCGTGTCCTGCTGTAGCATTGATAATTTGATCAATGCGAGGGAGGGGGAAGGGATCCTTTGGGCAAGCCTTATTAAGGTCTTTGAAATCAACACATAGGTGCCAGGATTTATCCTTCTTTGGTACCATCACCAGATTTGCAAGCCAGTCCGGATGTTTTATATCTCTGATGAATCCGGCTTCCAGAAGTTTGGCTAGCTCCTCTCCCATGGCCTGTCTCTTGGGTTCGGAAAAGCGCCGAAGAGCCTGTTTGATGGCTTGAATCCTTTTAGGTATTTAGGCTGTGCTCGCCAGTCCGACGGGGATTCTGGCATGTCGAAGGGTGCCAGGAAAAAATGTCCCAGTTTTCTCATAGAAATACTTGTAGTGCGGCGTCTACATCAGGGTTTAATTGTGCCCCAATGGAGGCCGTCTTTGCAGGGTCCGTTGGGTGGACTTGGAATTTGACTATTTCATCCGCTGGTTTAAAAGAGGTGTACTTGGATCTTTTATCAAGTATCACGTCGTCCCTGTTCACCGTGGAGCGCATCGCAGTGAGTTCCTCGGCCGCTAGGGCTTCGGATAGTGCCTCGAGGGCTAGTGCGGCTGTCTTGTTTTCAGCACGGAGTGCTACGTTCGGATCACTAGCGAGAGTGATGATTCCGTTAGGTCCGGGCATTTTAAGCATCATGTACCCATAATGGGGTATAGCTTGAAAAATTGTGAATGCCTCTCGCCCTAATAAAGCGTGATATCCGCTGCTGAACGGGGCAACTTGAAATGTGACCTCCTCGGACCTGTAATTGTCCGGCGAGCCGAACACTACGTCCAGTGTGATTTTTCCTGTGCAGCATGCTTCCCGACTAGGGATTATTCCTCTAAAGGTTGTGTTGCTTCGCTCAATGCGGTTCCAGTCTATTTCCATTTTTCGGAGGGTTTGCTCGTAGATGAGGTTTAGTCCGCTGCCGCAATCCATGAGTACCTTAGTAAGGCGAAAGCCATCCACTATTGGACTGAGGACCAATCCGGCTGGTGCTCGGGCTGTTCGGAATTTGGGTTCGTCACTGGCATTAAAGGTAATAGCCGTGTCACTCCATGGATTTATTGTTGCTACTTGGTAGACTTCGGCAAGGTTGCGGAGTGTTTGTTTCCGCATGTTATTTGATGCGAAAGTCTCGAAGACTGTTAATACCGTACTGGTGTTGCTGGGCTGGGATTCTGAGGCTAGAAGCTCTTCGCCACTTTTGGCCACCTGCCGTAGTATCCAACATGCTCGAAGGCTATGAGTTGGAGTGGTGCCCTTTGTGCTATGAATTTTGCAGGGTCCGTTTAGCCAACCCTCCAGTACGGTTCCGTGCCCTTTAGGGGGTTTTTGTTTTTTGATGTTTAACCAAGGTGCTTGATGATGATGCACCCTTTTATTTCGGACTAAGGCTGTATTCGGGGCCGGATTATCCCAAAATTTACTTTCGGTTTTCCAAGCACTCTCCATCGCACAGTACTTTTGTACTATGGTCACCAAGTCAGCAAAGCGTGTAATTTCGCTACGACTTATGGCGTTTAGGATTCCCTTGTCCGTGCAATTATTGCAGAAAAGTGGGATTGCGCCCTCCTCTCGGCAGTCCTTTATCCCGTCCATAACCAGGAGGAATCGCCCAAGAATGATGTAATTTGTTTCAGCGGGCTCTTGCCGAATTCGGGATAGATCGCTAATGTTTGGGTGGGCGGTGGAACTAGATCCGAACCCCGTCAATTTAAGACTCGGGGCCGAGAAGTTTCGAACTTGGAAGTTTGGATTTTGAATGCTATCCAATGAATCCAACCCGCGCTGACTTTAAGTTCGTGGCTTGATCGACATCCGTCCCTCTGCGGGAATCCGCATGGAGGATCGGGAACCGGACGTAGCTAGTCCTTAAGATAGAAGGAGAATCACCGTATTGCTCCTCTATCACAGCAACGTGATGGGTATCCTGGGGAGAGTTGATCTCTCTCAGATCGGTTTTAGGCCCGATCTGGCCGTAGTCTGTGGCGACTCCCAGGGCGGCGATGCGATCCAAGAGCTCGTTGATGGAGGAGAGCTCAATCGGATCTAACTCCTCGGCAAGTTCCGAGTTAACGTGAAGATTGGTTTCGATGACCCGAGAAGTCATCGTCGGCGCGTATGGCGACCGGCGGTCATAAGAAACCACATAACCAAGAGTCGACCAAAGGCCAAGGCTCCTTTGGCGATAGTACCGTCTTTAAAGACGGATGAGGCATCCTTCCTGACGGCGACGACACAGAGGAACTCTCAATGAAAGCACCAATGTCGGTGTCAAAACTGGCGGATCTCGGGTAGGGGGTCCCGAACTGTGCGTCTAAGCGGATGGTAACAGAAGACAAGGGACACGATGTTTTTACCCAGGTTCGGGCTGTCTCGATGGAGGTAAAACCCTACTCCTGCTTGATTAATATTGATGATATAGGTAGTACAAGAGTGGATCTAGCACGAGATCAAAGAGGCTAAACCCTAGAAGCTAGCCTATGGTATGATTGTTGTTCGTCCTACGGACTAAAACCCTTCGGTTTATATAGACACCGAATAGGGTTAGGGTTACAGAGTCGGTTACAATGGTAGGAGATCTACATATCCATATCGCCAAGCTTGCCTTCCACGCCAAGGAAAGTCCCATCCGGACACGGGACGAAGTCTTCAATCTTGTATCTTCATAGTCCAGGAGTCCGGCCAACGGTGATAGTTCGGCTATCCGGACACCCCCTAATCCAGGACTCCCTCAAGTGGCGTCTCTCCGGAGAGTCAGACCACGCACCAGTGTCACCACTTGGGTTATAATGGCATGCCCTCACTCTGGCCACAAGTCTATCTCCTCCGAGAGTTAAATGAATGCCACCAGATTTTTCTCGGTGATCAACGACACTCGATCATCCGAGAAAGCTTATAGTATGGAATCCGTTGTGTTTTCGTCTAAGGAGCAACGAACCACGACTCAGAAACATATTTCAAGTGCCCCTGAGGTACTAGGACTTAACCAAAGGCTCGGTTCGTGTGCCCTGCGAAACCTCAACCGATTCTGGGGCTAATGATGAGGTCACTATTACAGGTAGGGTCAAGAACCCATCATACGGGGCCCACCTGGGGCCCCACACCATCATTGGTAGGTCCCTGGACCATATTAGCATTCGGATGCACATATCAGGAAGTCCACTCGGACACCTCGACAGCACTCTCGGCGACCACTCTTCAGTCGGCACGATAATCACCACTCAGACAAGGAAAATGGAGGGACGGCGTGGGAGTTGCAATGGTCGAGGAATCCTAAGTCACCCTTAAAGTATAGTCATGGTTGCTATTACTTGTAACTGTTGTAGTTGTTGCGCTTTATACCAGTAACTTCCATACTAGTGAGCATTAAGTGCATGAGCGACGTGGAGACGTTGGAGCTGTGGCGCACTCTATATAAGCCGCACTCCTCCTGAGTTGGGGTTAAGCAACCTCTATAATCATACCCATCTATAAAAATCAAGCCTCAGGGCACGAGACGTAGGGCTATTACCTCCGCCGAGAGGGGTTGAACTCGCTAAGCACCGAGTGTTACACCTGAGCCGTAGCTAGACTTTGCGCCTCTTTCGTACCCCTAGTACTCATTGTCAGGATCATAACCCCGACAACTGGCATTGGCACTAACTTAGTAGGTTAGTCCATCAAAATAATATAAAATAACATATATAGAATACAAAAGTGATAATATAATAACATGAAACAATAAAAAAATTATAGGTACTTTCGACACATATCATTGCCCCTTCAGTGGCTCAAGATACGTGTTGATATCGTTGCCTGGTTGGATCGGCCCTTGAACTAGCATAACCATGTGTATGTACATCAGTTTCATGCAGAGTTAGGGGACGTTGTACATCCATACAAACACTAGCCATGTGCTATGTTTGTTTCTCTGGTTGCCAAAGATATTTAGTCCATCTGTACTAATATCGAACCTGGGGGTTTCTTGGTTTTGCTGTGAATTCTACTTCCATGTAGTCGGGTGCTTTCGACTAGAACCATCTGCAATGTGTTTATGAATGCCATCATTTTTTGATGTGAGCTTCCTAGTCTTGTGCCAAGTCATGTACTTTGCTTCCTTCTCGTCTGTGAAATAATGTTGTAGGGGAGGAATGACTGGAAAGGACCATACAACCTTTCGAGGATCCTTCTTTCCATGGTTGTATTGAGCTTCCTTGCAACTTGGACACTCTATCGTGTACTGATGCTCTTTTCGATATATGATGCAATCATTTAAGCATGCGTGATATCTTATGTGCATCAAATCAAGAGGGCACACGATCTTCTCTGTATCATTGACACTACGAGGCAACACATACTCCTTGGGCAAAATTTTGTGTAAATAATCCAATGTAGCATCCAGACTTGGTCTGGGCTCTTGTATTTTGCTTTGATGTCTACAAGTTTGAGCATGACATGCGGGTAGGTGTTCTCGGGATTGCAACGTTCATATAGTGGAGTTTTGGCATCTCCAGTTGCGCCAACTTGAGAGTCTCTTTAATAGGAGCTCTATTGTTACTCGTCTTTTAATGTTGTAGCCAACTTCCGAAGTAGATTAACATGAGGGTCCTTCGGCATTGTAGCCAATGACGTCACCTACGTCAAAGACTTATCATATCCATCCTGATGAACCTCTTCATGATCGGGTGTGTCTTCATCGTTTCCTATTCGGGTGCTTGTTCATCGATTCCTCCTTCCGGCACCAAGATCTGCGAGCAGTGGTCTCTCGGCGAGTCCATCACCGTCGCCGGGCAAGTGCAAGGCTCCCAGGCCAGGGTATGAGTTTACTGTAGTGGCCCTCCGCACGGCGCAGGAGGCAGTTGGCCATGCGGAGGGCACCGTCCGCTACAAGATAATCTAGATGTTTTTTAAGCTTAAGTTAAACGGATGAAAATATCGTTCATCTTATGTAAATTATGACCGAACTTTAGTGAATTCCGTCGTGTTTGATGAAATTCATCGATTTTGTTTAAATTTGGTTTAAATGTATGCGAGCATAGTTGGATGACCATCTCCCATATCACTGTACGCAGACGGGTATCGTTTCCAGTTTGAGGGTCGCGTTGGAGATGCCCTAAGAGCATCTACAACCGAGATGGGCAAATTCGGCCCCTCAAAAGCCCGCGCGCTCGCCTGGGTGCATCTGCATGCACTGACTGGGCACCCTTCAAATAATGCAATCCACATTCGGACACCTCAATTGTCATTTCTCAAATCCATACAAACTCATGCAACTACATCGACGCACACACCTCATCCGGCTACTCCATCACTACTAAGTAAACTTGCCATCGGGCAACCAAAATTTGGCATGTTTGTCTATTATGGAGTTCATCCACGCCTGCCCTTGCCCTTCCCCGCGCCCTTGCCATCCTTCTCGCAGAAGTACCTGTTGGGGAACGTAGTATTTCAAAAAAATTGCCTACGCACACGCAAGATCCATCTAGGTGATGCATAGCAACGAGCGGGGAGAGTGTGTCCACGGTCCCTCGTAGACCGAAAGTGGAAGCGTTTAGTAACGCGGTTGATGTAGTCGAACGTCTTCGCGATCCAACCGATCCAAGTACCGAACGCACGGCACCTCCATGATCTGCACACGTTCAGGTCGGTGACGTCCCTCGTACTCTTGATCCAACTGAGGCCGAGGGAGAGTTTCGTCAGCACGACGGTGTGATGACGGTGATGATGAAGTTACCGACGCAGGGCTTTGCCTAAGCACTACAACGATATGACCGAGGTGGAATTCTGTGGAGGGGGGCACCGCACACGGCTATGACAACTGTCAACTTGTGTCTATGGGGTGCCCCCCTCCCCCGTATATAAAGGAATGGAGGAGGGGAGGGCCGGCCCTCATAGGGCGCGCCCAAGGGGGGAGTCCTACTCCCATTAGGAGTAGGTTCCCCCGCTTCCCTTGTTGGAATATGAGAAGAAGGAAGAGGGAGAGAGAGGGAAGGAAAGGGGGGCTGGCCCCCCACCCAATTCGGATTGGGCTTGGGGGCGCGCCCTCCACCTGGCCGCCTCCTCCTCTCTCCCACTAAGGCCCAATAAGGCCTATTGATTCCCGGGGGTTCCGTAACCCCCCCCCTCCCCGGTACTCGGTAAATGCCCAAACTCATCCGGGACCCTTCCGGTGTCCAAACATAGCCTTCCAATATATCGGTATTTATGTCTCGACCATTTCGAGAGTCCTCGTGTCGGTGTCAAAACCGGCGGATCTCGGGTAGGGGGTCCCGAACTGTGCGTCTAGGCGGATGGTAACAGGAGACAAGGGACACGATGTTTTTACCCAGGTTCGGGCCCTCTCGATGGAGGTAATACCCTACTCCTGCTTGATTAATATTGATGATATGGGTAGTACAAGAGTAGATCTAGCACGAGATCAAGGAGGCTAAACCCTAGAAGCTAGCCTATGGTATGATTGTTGTATATTGTATATATCTATCGACTAGCCTGGCCTCAGTTTATATAATGCACTAGAGGCCTAGGATAACAAGAGTCCTAGCCGAATACGCCGGTGGGGAGGAGTCCTTGTCTTGATCGCCAAGTCTTGTGGAATCTTCCTTGTATGCGGCAACTGTCCGGACTGGCCCATGAGTATCTGGCCAAGGGGCCCTCGCCCAATCCAACTGATCGGGAGACGACGTGGTGAGTACCCCTAGTCCAGACACCGTCAAGATACCCCTGAACCGGTCTTCAAGTTAGGGACGCTCCTCGATTCTTCCGAACTGTTCTTCATCTTCGATTGTCGGTCTTGAAAACTGGTTCAACAAATCTTCTCATCTTCGATCTTGAGGATCACCGAAATGCATTCGACGAGTTTACACGTCGGGTATCCGAGGAGCCCCTTTAAGTTTCCGGCCTTTATCAATGCCTTGTTATTTTTATGCCACACCTCGGGTTTGAAGTTGTTCCCGGGCGGCAGCGTCCTCTTGCGTCCGAGCTCCAACGCCGGACTGCATTCGTGGTATCTTTTGCAGCCGAGCACCAACGCCGGACCGCTTCCCAGCTCTAACGTCGGAATGTATCCAAGCTCCAACGCCGGACTGTATTCGAGCTCCAATGCCGGACTATGTGTCCGAGCTCCAACGCCGGACTATGTATCCGAGCTCCAACGTCGGACTATGTGTCCGAGCTCCAACGCCGGACTATGTATCCGTGCTCCAACGCCAGACTGTATCCGAGCTCCAACGCCGGACTATGTGTCCGAGCTCCAAGGCCGGACTGTGTATCCGAGGTGTCGTAAATCACCTTGGTTCAAAGAAGTTTGAAGGAGTTTAGCCGAGCTTAATGTCGGAAATGCCCTCTATGGAGCCAGCCACTAGCGCCCGAGCTTTATGCCGGACTGCTTCGAAGTGGTGCACCACCCCGAATGTGGGCCGATTTTTGTCAATATTTTTTATTGATGCAATTTATTCTCTGACGAGATATATAGCCAGTAGCCCTCAAGGTGTGTATCGGTATAAAACCTGAGATGCACATGAAGGATGACATAAGACCGCTGATCCCCATAGCCGCTGAGACTCAGGTTGATTTGCAAAATCGGTCTGAGGATCAAGTCCTAGCTCGGCAGAATACTTCGGGACACAAAAAGCGGCGTGCTCAGTCCTCAAGACTCAGGTTGGGTGCGGCCGACCAACCTGAGGATCAAAATCTCCTCGGAAACTGTATTGCACTTAAGATTTTCTGCATAGAACAAGCAATGCAAGAGCTCCCCGAGACACGGTCGGTGGCAACACCGATCGGGGATCAATGTGCCCTTTAATATTTGTAAATAATAAGCCCGAAGCCCAAGAGCCTCGAGCCTTAATGCGGCACGGAGGCGAATTAAGGATCGATATCCATAGTAAAATCACAAATTATGTGTAATGACTCAATGTATCCAAGTACTTTATGTCATTAATGCTCGGATCCGCATTGTACAAAACTTTGTTGACCGACCATCGGCTTCAACCTCCTCGGCCAGTAGTCGAGGAGTGTTTGTCCTACTTTATAAAGCCTTTATGAGGGCAAAGATTTACAACAAACAAGGCAATCTGGCCATTCGGTTTTATAAACAAAGGTACGCAGAGAGATATGTTATATTACTGTTTAATGTAAGAAATGTCTTCCAAAGAAAATAGTCCCGCTTATCGGTTCCTTTCTTTGGGTTATCATGCTAAGCATGATCATGAAACCTCAGCTCCAATGTAAGAGCTAAATATTGAGGATTTAGTTTGGGAGGCCGCCACTAGCCCCGGTAGTGTTCGGCGACATCGAGGTCAAGCCGAAACACTTCGCCAATTTTATGAATGGCCCATCATTTAATATATTCATCGGATCACTGACCAGTTTACACCTATTGTGACAGATCAGTTTTGGCTTTCTCCAGAGGTGCTTGACCATGCGAGCTGGAAGCACAATCGCAGATGTTCTCCTTTGCACACCTAGCCGAACAAAGCGGAACGTAGGAGGCAAGCACGGGAGCCGGGCAACCCAACTATTGACCGAAGACACAATTCTAAACTGATGCATATATAGCAATATCCGAGAATGTTTTTGCCGAATCTCTAAAGGTGTCCGGCGTTGCATGAGACTTGTGCTAAAAACACACAAATAGTTTAAAAGTGACAAAAGCTTGGAAAACCAAAAAACGTCAGTAAAAACATGACGTCCGAACAAGATCAAGTGTTCGGTGCCAATCCGAAAATTAGACTTTAGAAAAAAAAAGTGCTTCTGCCGTGCTTTAACATGACACATCCTATCTCAAGACTTCAAGCGGGTCAGCCTACGGCTTCAGTCTCCCATCCCGAAGGCGGAGTACTTCTCATTAGGCCAGTTTAGAAAACTAAACTCTAGCGGTTTTGAGAGAGAAATTAGGCTCCCCGGCTAGTGACCGCACACTCGTGTCGAGAAAAGGAGTGATAAATAAAAAACTTTGCAACGACTAAGAAGAAAAACACTTAGTATAAAACGGCTCAAATAAACATAAGAGCCCCCAAGTGACTTGGGTAAAAGTTGACTATATAATGTAAGGTGACATGTAAAATGCCTTCTAGCCGGATTGTAGATCGTTTGTCGTAGAGGACCTTTTCGCTTCAACCTCTTGACCCAATAGTCCGGAGTGTGTCCGAATACCCTCGCGGTTATAAAAACCGGGGCATGCGTGGAGACCAGGCATAGGGGTCATTAGTGCTTTATCAGACAAGTGCCCAACTAGTTATGTTATATTACATGGTTAGTAAGAAACATCTTCCAGGGAGAATAGTTCCGTTAAGGGTTCCTTTCCCTGGGAGGCATGCCCTAAAGTGCATGTCCGGACTGCGAAAAGAGCAGGAAAACATCTAGGGGCAGGTAAATGAATAGGTAAGAAATCATCTTTTAGTTCACCGACCGAGTATTCCCTTAAGAATGCTAGCTTTCGGCTTCACCCAGTCTGAGGTACACATCCGGCTTACCCGGCAGTAACAATCACAGAGGTGCTCCCTTTACCACCTAGCCGAACAATCGGGAACGTAGGGGTAAGCACAGGAGCCAGGCAACCCAGCTTGGCCAAAACTTAAGTCATATCAATGCATATAATGGTGAATAAAAGGTACATGCGGAAGTGTGACACATGTGTTGGGCATAAAGCCCGAATTAATAAGCTTCTGTTAAAGAAGCCCCCAGGTATAATGAGCGCGGGTAGCGTGTCAAGTGTGTGCGAACAGAGTTTGGACAAGGAAAAAAATTTACAAGCAACTTTTTTCCAAAAAAGTATAATGCTTGGTCGAGCCGAACACAAGTCAAAAATTTAAAACTCTGAGCATGAAAGCGACTTAGCTGGTTAATGTGTTCGGTATTGATGACGCGGTCCGAGCTTGATACGAGACAAGGTTCCATCCCCCAAGCTGGTCCCGAGGTGGCGGAGCAAAGAGCTCGGCACTCCGAAGTAGTGACATAGCACGGTCAATGCAGGCCGGCAGAGTGATGCTGAGGTCATCGGCATGGGGTAATGAAGTGTTGACGAAGCCCCCCGTCCAGCCGAGGTGACGCCAAAGGATATAGTCCGGCTGGATCATTTTACTGTGCACAAAAAATAGTGCAAACCGGAGATAAGGATAATTAAAAAAAATCGTTGCATAATAAATAATTTATGCAAAGTGAGTAATAAAAGAAATATGGCCTGGCGCCGAAGTCGATGTCGATGCAGGTCGTCAGCGTAATGCAATAAGGGCGTGGCAAAGCCTGGATTCACAGGTCGGTCCGAGATCCGGATGCAGCGTTCGCCGGACTGTGTACGGAAACTGACTGAACCATCATGCGACCGTCGATAATGCGGCCACCATTTGATAGACCTGTGTAAATATGATGGACAAACCGGAGTAATAATTTCTTGGGAAAAATTTAACCCAAACAAGCAAAAAGAAATACTAGGATTAATAGCACCTGGTTTATTTGTTCTAGCAATCCGAAGGAAGGTGATTTCCAAAATTAGGACTCGATCCCCTTACCCATTGCCTGGTCGGCTAGTGACGCCGAAGTGTCCGGAGTAGGTTGATGAAGAGATGGCGAAGCCCCCGGTCCAGCCGAGATGTCAAAGTAGGTCGGCGTGATGGACACCAGCTTGAAGAAGCAATAGTGCGGCCCTGCCGATGCAGTTAAATGGCGTGGTCGATGCCGGCTTGATGAAGCGACCGTGCGGCGATGCCGGTATGCCCGCTCCGTGTAATCCGTGGGGCGGCGATGTTGGTGATGATTTATCCTTCGCAATGCCGGACTCTTGTTCGGCTTGCCGAGATGATGATCCAAAGAAGTTGAGCTCGGCTCAACAAAGTGACGACGTGTCTAGCGCAGGTCGGCAGCCGTGGAGCAATATTGCCGGACTGGTTTGACACCAGCATGATGTTGAAGATCATGTTGAAAAGATCTTCAAGTTAGTGGGATCTGTTCGGGAACAAAACACAATACCCCATCCAAAACTTCCTTCAAAAAGGATGTCCGAAATCCCGTTCATAAAAAAGATGAACTCGGGTCGGATTCGTTTTCGCGCAGAAAACAAATCCGAAAAGTGATGCACTAATCGAAAGGTTCCCGGAGTTTGAACGGTCGGATCGAGCTGAAAATTTGAGGGGTGGTAGATATAGGAATTCCGCAGCCGATCAACGGTTGGATCTTCCAAAAGAAGTCCGAGCTAGAAGCTGGACACCACGCCCTAAACTCGTCTGGATTCTCGTCCAGATTCAATGCGGCTCCGGTATATCGGAGATTGCCAAAGATTCCTCCATCGGAACTCGACGAAATTTTCCAGGGTTGTTGCAGACTCAATTCCGCACAATTCCACCGAAGCAATCGTCAAAGCGATACTCGAGGAGGCGGTGACGGCGGATGCAAGTTCGCTGTCCAGAAAAACAGCACGGTCGCCCGAGGGCAATGTTGACGTTGAGCCCCCGGGCTCCCTGGATGATTCCTCCATGATCTTGATAGAGATCGGAGTTGATGTTGATGAAGGCCCTCATCCGAACATGACGACCGGAAGTAGGGCGCAGTCCTTGGTCGAACCAAGATGACCAGTCGAGCTGGTGACGAAGATGCCGAAGTCGCAGTTGATCTGCAGGCGAGCCATCAACCTTTTGCCGAACACACAGCGGAACTCTCAATGAAAGCACCAACGTCGGTGTCAAAACCGGCGGATCTTGGGTAGGGGGTCCCGAACTGTGCGTCTAGGCGAATGGTAACAGGAGACAAGGGACACGACGTTCTTACCCAGGTTCGGACCCTCGATGGAGGTAATACCCTACTCCTGCTTGATTAATATTGATGATATGGGTAGTACAAGAGTAGATCTACCACGAGATCAAGGAGGCTAAACCCTAGAAGCTAGCCTATGGTATGATTGTTGTATATTGTATATATCTATCGACTAGCCTGGCCTCGATTTATATAATGCACCAGAGGCCTAGGATAACAAGAGTCCTAGCCGAATACGCCGGTGGGGAGGAGTCCTTGTCTTGATCGCCAAGTCTTGTGGAATCTTCCTTGTATGCGGCAACTGTCCGGACTGGCCCATGAGTATACGGCCATGGGGGCCCTCGGCCCAATCCAACTGATCGGGAGACGATGTGGTGAGTACCCCCTAGTCCAGGACACCGTCACCTCGTCATGTCCGTGATCACATCTGGGACTCCGAACTACCTTCGGTACATCAAAACACATAAACTCATAATACCGATCGTCATTGAACGTTAAGCGTGCAGACCCTACGGGTTCGAGAACTAGTAGACATGACCGAGACTCACTTCCGGTCAATAACCAATAGCGGAACCTGGATTCTCATATTGGTTCCTACATATTCTACGAAGAACTTTATCGTTCAAACCGCATAACAACATACGTTGTTCCCTTGGTCATTGGTATGTTACTTGCCCGAGATTCGATCGTCGGTATCTCAATACCTAGTTCAATCTCGTTGCCGGCAAGTCTCTTTACTCGTTCCGTAATGCATCATCTCGTGACTAACTCATTAGTCACATTGCTTGCAAGGCTTATAGTGATGTGCATTACTGAGAGGGCCCAGAGATACCTCTCCGACAATCGGAGTGACAAATCCTAATCTCGATCTATGCCAACTCAACAAAAACCATCGGAGACACTTGTAGAGCATCTTTATAGTCACCCAGTTACATTGTGATGTTTGATAGCACACTAAGTGTTCCTCCGGTATTCAAGAGTTGCACAATCTCATAGTCATAGGAACATGTATAAGTCATGAAGAAAGCAATAGCAATAAAACTTAACGATCATAATGCTAAGCTAATGAATGGGTCAAGTCAATCACATCATTCTCTAATGATGTGATCCCATTCATGAAATGACAACTCTTTGTCCATGGCTAGGAAATTTAACCATCTTTGATTGACGAGCTAGTCAAGTAGAGGCATACTAGTGACACTCTGTTTGTCTATGTATTCACACATGTACTAAGTTTCCAATTAATACAATTCTAGCATGAATAATAAACATTTATCATGTTATAAGGAAATATAAATAACAACTTTATTATTGCCTCTAGGGCATATTTCCTTCAGTCTCCCACTTGCACTAGAGTCAATAATCTAGATTACATTGTAATGATTCTAACACCCATGGAGTCTTGGTGCTGATCATGTTTTGCTCGTGAGAGAGGCTTAGTCAATGGGTCTGCAACATTCATATCCATATGTATCTTGTAAATATCTATGTCTCCCTCCTTGACTTGGTCGCGGATGGAATTGAAGCGTCTCTTGATGTGCTTGGTTCTCTTGTGAAATCTGGATTCCTTTGCCAAGGCAATTGCACCAGTATTGTCACAAAAGATTTTCATTGGACCCGATGCACTAGGTATGACACCTAGATCGGATATGAACTCCTTCATCCAGACTCCTTCATTTGCTGCTTCAGAATCAGCTATGTACTCCGCTTCACACGTAGATCCCGCCACGACGCTCTGCTTGGAACTGCACCAACTAACAGCTCCACCATTCAATAAAAATACGTATCCAGTTTGTGAATTAGAGTCATCCGGATTAGTGTCAAAGCTTGCGTCGACGTAACCATTTACGACGAGCTCTTTGTCACCTCCATAAACGAGAAACATATCCTTAGTCCTTTTCAGGTATTTCAGGATGTTCTTGACCACTGTCCACTGATCCACTCCTATATTACTTTGGTACCTCCCTGCTAAACTAATAGCAAGGCACACATCAGGTCTGGTACACAGCATTGCATACATGATAGAACCTATGGCTGAAGCATAAGGAATGACTTACATTTTCTCTCTATCTTCTGCACTGGTCGGGCATTGAGTCTGACTCAACTTCACACCTTGTAACACAGACAAGAACCCTTTCTTTGCTTGATCCATTTTGAAATTCTTCAAAACTTTATCAAGGTATGTGCTTTGTGAAAGTCCAATTAAGCGTCTTGATCTATCTCTATAGATCTTGATGCCCAATATATAAGCAGCTTCACCGAGGTCTTTCATTGAAAAATTCTTATTCAAGTATCCTTTTATGCTATTCAGAAATGCAATATCAGTTCTGATCAACAATATGTCATCCACATATAATATCAGAAATGCTACAAAGCTCCCAGTCACTCTCTTGTAAATACAGGCTTCTCCAGAAGTTTGTATAAAACCATATGCTTTGATCACATTATCAAAGCGTATATTCCAACTCCGAGAGGCTTGCACCAGTACATAAATGGATCGCTGGAGCTTGCACACTTTGTTAGCACCTTTTGGATGGACAAAACCTTCTGGTTGCATCATATACAACTCTTCTTTAAGATATCCATCATGGAATGCAGTTTTGACATCCATTTGTCAAATTTCATAATCATAAAATACGGCAATTGCTAACATGATTCGGACAGACTTAAGCATCGCTATGGGTGAGAAGGTCTCATCATAGTCAACTCCTTGAACTTGTCGAAAACCTTTCGCAACAATTCAAGCTTTGTAGACAGTAACATTACCGTCAACGTCAGTCTTTTCTTGAAGATCCATTTATTCTCTATGGCTTTCCGATCATCGGGCAAGTCAACCAAAGTCCATACTTTGTTCTCATACATGGATCCCATCTCAGATTTCATGGCCTCAAGCCATTTTGCGAAATCTGGGCTCATCGTCGCTTCCTCATAGTTCGTAGGTTCATCATGGTCAAGTAACATGACCTCCAGAACAGGATTACCGTACCACTCTAGTGCAGATCTTACTCTGGTTGACCTACGAGGTTCGGTAGTAACTTGATCAGAAGTTTCATGATCATCATCATTAGCTTCCTCACTTACTGGTGTAGGAATCACTGGAACTGATTTATGTGATGAGTTACTTTCCAATAAGGGAGCAGGTACAATTACCTCATCAAGTTCTACTTTCCTCCCACTCACTTCTTTCGAGAGAAACTCCTTCTCTAGAAAGGATCCATTCTTAGCAACAGATATCTTGCCTTCGGATCCGTGATAGAAGGTGTACCCAGCAGTCTCCTTTGGGTATCCTATGAAGACACATTTCTCCGATTTCGAGCTTATCAGGTTGAAGTTTGTTCACATAAGCATCGCAGCCCCAAACTTTAAGAAACGACAACTTGGGTTTCTTGCCAAACCACAGTTCATATGGTCTCGTCTCAACGGATTTAGATGGTGCCCTATTTAACGTGAATGCAGCCGTCTCTAAATCATAACCCTAAAACGATAGCGGTAAATCAGTAAGAGACATCATAGATCGCACCATATCTAATAAAGTACGATTACGACGTTCAGACGCACCATTACGCTATGGTGTTACGGGTGGCGTGAGTTGCAAAATTATTCCGCATTGTTTCAAATGAATACCAAACTCATAACTCAAATATTCTCCTCCACGATCAGATCATAGAAACTTTATTTTCTTGTTACGATGATTTTCCACTTCACTCTGAAATTCTTTGAACTTTTCAAATGTTCCAGACTTATGTTTCATTAAGTAGATATACCCATATCTGCTCAAATCAACTGTGAAGGTCAGAAAATAACGATACCCGCCGCGAGCATCAACACTCATCAGACCTCATACATCAGTATGTATTATTTCCAACAAGTCTGTTGCTCGCTCCATTGTTCCGGAGAACGAAGTCTTAGTCATCTTTCCCATGAGGCATGGTTCGCAAGACTCAAGTGATTCACAATCAAGTGATTCCAAAATCCCATTAGCATGGAGTTTCTTCATGCGCTTTACACCAATATGACCCAAACGGCAGTGCCACAAATAAGTTGCACTATCATTATTAAACTTATATCTTTTGGTTTCAATACTATGAACATGTGTATCACTACTATCGAGATTTAGTAAAAATAGACCACTCATCAAGGGTGCATGACCATAAAAGATATTATTCATATAAATAGAACAACCATTATTCTCTGATTTAAATGAATAACCGTCTCGCATCAAATAAGATCCAGATATAATGTTCATGTTTAATGCTGGCACCAAATAACAATTATTCATGTCTAAAACAATTCCCAAAGGTAGATGCAGAGGTAGCGTGCCGACGGTGATCACATCGACTTTGGAACCATTTCCCACGCGCATCGTCGCCTCGTCCTTAGCCAATCTTCGCTAAATCCGTAGCCTCTATTTCGAGTTGCAAATATTAGCAATAGAACCAGTATCAAATACCCAGGCGCTACTACGAGCATTAGTAAGGTACACATCAATAACATGTATATCAAATATACCTTTCACTTTGCCATCCTTCTTCTCCGCCAATGACCAGTCCCTTTGCAGTGGAAGCACTCAGTCTCAGACTTAGGTCCAGACTTGGGTTTCTTCACTTGAGCAGCAACTTGTTTGTTGTTCTTCTTGAAGTTTCCCTTCTTCCCTTTACCTTTTTTCTTGAAACTGGTGGTCTTGTTGACCATCAACAATTGATGCTCCTTCTTGATTTCTACCTCCACAGCTTTTAGCATCGCGAAGAGCTCGGTAATCGTCTTATCCATCCCTTGCATATTATAGTTCATCACGAAGCTCTTGTAGCCTGGTGGTAGTGATTGAAGAACTCTGTCAATGACACTATCAACTGGAAGACTAACTCCCAGCTGAGTCAAGTGATTGTGGTACCCAGACATTGTGAGTATATGCTCACTGACAGAACTATTCCCCTCCATTTTGCAGCTGTAGAACTTATTGGAGACTTCATATCTCTCAATATGGGCATTTTCTTGAAATATTAACTTCAACTCCTGGAACATCTCATATGCTCCATGACGTTCAAAATGTCGTTGAAGTCCCAGTTCTAAGTCGTAAAGCATGGCACACTGAACTATCGAGTAGTCATCAGCTTTGCTCTGCCATGCGTTCACAACGTCTGGCGTTGCTCCTGCAGCGGGTCTTGCACCTAGGGGTGCTTCCAGGACGTAATTCTTCTGTGCAGAAATGAGGATAATCCTCAAGTTACGGACCCAATCCATGTAATTGCTACCATCATCTTTCAACTTAGCTTTCTCTAGGAACGGATAATTCAACGGAACAACAGCACGGGCCATTTATCTACAACAACATAGACATGCAAAATACTATCAGGTACTAAGTTCATGATAAATTAAAGTTCAATTAATCATATTACTTAAGAACTCCCACTTAGATAGACATCCCTCTAATCATCTAAGTGATCACGTGATCCATATCAACTAAACCATGTCCGATCATCACGTGAGATGGAGTAGTTTTCAATGGTGAACATCATTATGTTGATCATATCTACTATATGATTCACGCTCGACCTTTCGGTCTCAGTGTTCCGAGGCCATATCTGCATATGCTAGGCTCGTCAAGTTTAACCCAAGTATTCTGCATGGGCAAAATTGGCTTCCACCCGTTGTATGTGAACGTAGAGCTTATCACACCCGATCATCACGTGGAGCTTATCACACCCAATCATCACGTGGTGTCTCGGCACGACGAACTGCAGCAACGGTGCATACTCAGGGAGAACACTTATACCTTGAAATTTAGTGAGAGATCATCTTATAATGCTACCGCCATACTAAGAAAAATAAGATGCATAAAGGATAAACATCACATGCAATCAATATAAGTGATATGATATGGCCATCATCATCTTGTGCCTTTGATCTCCATCTCCAAAGCACCGTCATGATCACCATCGTCATCGGCTTGACACCTTGATCTCCATCGAAGCATCGTTGTCGTCTCGCCAACTATTGCTTCTACGACTATCGCTACCGCTTAGTGATAAAGTAAAGCAATTACATGGTGATTGCATTTCATACAATAAAGCGACAACCATATGGCGCCTTCCAGTTGTCGATAACTGTGTTACAAAATATGATCATCTCATACAACAATTTATATAATCACGTCTTGACCATACCACATCACAACATGCCCTGCAAAAACAAGTTAGACGTCCTCTACTTTGTTGTTGCAAGTTTTGTGTGGCTGCTACGGGCTTAGCAAGAACCATTCTTACCTACGCATCAAAACCACAACGATTTTTCGTCAAGTTTTCTGTTTTAACCTTCAACAAGGACCGGGCGTAGTCACACTCGATTCAACTAAAGTAGGAGAAACAGACACCCACTAGCCACCTGTGTGCGAAGCACGTCGGTAGAACCAGTCTCGCGTTAGCGTACGCGTAATGTCGGTCTGAGCCGCTTCATCCAACAATACCGCCGAATCAAAGTATGACATGCTGGTAAGCAGTATGACTATTATCGCCCACAATACTTTGTGTTCTACTCGTGCATATAATATACGCATAGACCTGGCTCGGATGCCACTGTTGGGGAACGTAGTATTTCAAAAAATTTGCCTACGCACACGCAAGATCCATCTAGGTGATGCATAGCAATGAGCGGGAGAGTGTGTCCACGTCCCTCGTAGATTGAAAGCGGAAGCGTTTAGTAATGCGGTTGATGTAGTCGAACATCTTCGGATCCAACTGATCCAAATACCAAACGCACGGCACCTCCTCGATCTGCACACGTTCAACTCGATGACGTCCCTCGTACTCTTGATCCAGCTGAGGCTGAGGGAGAGTTTTGTCAGCACGACGGCATGATGACGGTGATGATGAAGTTACCGACGCAGGGCTTCGCCTAAGCACTACAACGATATAACCGAGGTGGAAACCTGTGGAGGGGGGCACCGCACATGGCAACTATCAACTTGTGTCTATGGGGTGCCCCCCTCCCCCGTATATAAAGGAGTGGAGGAGGGGAGGGCCGGCCCCCATAGGGCGCGCCCAAGGGGGGAGTCCTACTCCCGGTAGGAGTAGGTTTCCCCCCTTCCCTTGTTGGAGTAGGAGAAGAAGGAAGAGGGGGAGAGAGGGAAGGAAGGGGCCCCCCCACCCAATTCGGATTGGGCTTTGAGGCGCACACCCTCCACCTGGCCCCCTCCTCCTCTCTCCCACTAAGGCCCAATAAGGCCCATTGACTCCCCGGGGGGTTCCGGTAACCCCCCGGTACTCTAGTAAATGCCCAAACTCATCTGGAACCCTTCCGGTGTCCAAACATAGCCTTCCAATATATCGATCTTTATGTCTCGACCATTTTGAGACTCCTCGTCATGTACGTGATCACATCCGGGACTCCGAACTACCTTCGGTACATCAAAACACATAAACTCATAATACCGATCGTCATCGAACGTTAAACGTGCGGACCCTACAGGTTCGAGAACTATGTAGACATGACCGAGACTCACTTCCGATCAATAAACAATAGCGGAACCTGGATGCTCATATTGGTTCCTACATATTCTACGAAGATCTTTATCGGTCAAACCGCATAACAACATACGTTGTTCCCTTTGTCATTGGTATGTTACTTGCCCGAGATTCGATCGTCGGTATCTCAATACCTAGTTCAATCTCATTACTGGCAAGACTCTTTACTCATTCCATAATGCATCATCCCGTGACTAACTCATTAGCCACATTGCTTGCAAGGCTTATAGTGATGTGCATTACCGAGAGGGCTAGAGATACCTCTCCGACAATCGGAGTGACAAATCCTAATCTCGATCTATGCCAACTCAACAAACACCATCGGAGACACCTGTAGAGCATCTTTATAGTCACCCAGTTACATTGTGACGTTTGATAGCACACTAAGTGTTCCTCCGGTATTGGGGAGTTGCACAATCTCATAGTCATATGAACATATATAAGTCATGAAGAAAGCAATAGCAATAAAACTTAACGGTCATAATGCTAAGCTAACGGATGGGTCAAGTCAATCACATCATTCTCTAATGATGTGATCCCGTTCATCAAATGACAACTCTTTGTCCATGGCTAGGAAACTTAACCATCTTTGATTAATGAGCTAGTCAAGTAGAGGCATACTAGTGACACTCTGTTTGTCTATGTATTCACACATGTACTAAGTTTCCGGTTAATACAATTCTAGCATGAATAATAAACATTTATCGTGATATAAGGAAATATAAATAACAACTTTATTATTGCCTCTAGGGCATATTTCCTTTAGTACCGGTCGAAGATGCAGTACGGATCGAGCCGGATCTGCTTGTCACTAGAGTTGTCCTCGCCGGAGCTGTCCTTCTTCTGCACCTTCGGTGGTAGTCCGGCCATGGCACGGACCACCCAATTCTACTCTCGGGCAAAGGCGCGCGTGTTCCTTCGCTGCCGTTCTTCACAATGCAGGCGCGGATGGTTTCCTCCTCTACGGCCGCCAGTGCCGCCGCCATTTCCGCCGCGATATGGGCCTCGGCGGCCCTTATCCTCTCCTTCCCACGGCAGGCCACCCGTTCCCGGTGGGATTCATAGTATGTCCGACCGGTGATGGGGAAGGAGAGGAGTTCCGGCTGCCGGGATCGCGATGATCCAGCCCCAGAGGACCAGAGCGCCCGTTGAGCCGACACTATGGAGTGTGGGCAGATCCGTCTGTCGGCCGGCCGCTGTCCTCCCGGGAGCGGCTGAGTGCAATGCAGACCACCATTGCCTCCTTCAACCCGCACGGGATGACACCCCAGTCGACGGATCCAGTCCAGTCGGAGTTAGATTCGCTGCCTGCCATACTGGAGACGGGCGGATCCCACCGGAGGTGAGCTCGGGTGGCGGAGGGGAGTGGAATGAAGTGGCTAGGGTTTGGTCGGGCGAGCGAATGGGGACGAATATATATGGGGTCGGGTGGTCTAGCATGGGTCGGGTCCGACGTGGTGGACGTCTCCATATTCGTCTCCTATTTAGGCTAGATATGAGGGGTGCCGGTCAGTCCGGACGTTTGAGGACCGCTTGAGGTGTCCGTCTGTGTCAAAAAATCGTGACCGATCAGTAACCGGGCAGGTCGCGCGGACTTTTGAGGAGGGCTTGAGGCGCCAATGCTCTAGGGGTTTTCTGCTGTGTTTTTCAAAAGAAAAGCCTACATCTTCTGGTCCTGTTATCTACATTTGTACTAGTAGTATCTACGTAGATTGGACCATAGCTACTTTGCTTAATAGCCTCCGTCTGCTATGGTCATTGGTTGACTCGCATGACACATGGCCCACGTTCCTGTAGATCTCACAGCGATCTCCGGCGGTCGATCGACGTGACCATCCTACAAATTTCTAGTCCTAAGACTGGGCTGTATCCAACACTTGCAATGAACATCCACTGGCCTGGACCAGAAGCAGGAATTTCTCAAGAAGATATAGAGTTCCATTCCATTTTGCTAAGAGAAACGTCCCAATAAGTTAACTGAATCGCACGCGCCGACTAATTCAACCGAACGGTAATGCGGGCGATATATATACTTTTGAATTTTGATGAAAGAGACAGCACCTTGGCGCCACCTTTGATGCTTCCAATGTCTTTTTACCCCAACACATAGATATTGCCAAGTTGCGCCAACGAGTGTAATCATCAGTTTCGCCCGCATTTCTTTCTCATCGTTTGCCCCGGTAAAATTTCATAGATGTGGCTTTCACGCACCGGGGAAGGTGAAGATCGTGACCCCATCTCCCATCTCTCATTCCCTTGGAGGCGGTAAATTATCATTGAACACGACACTTAGAGGCATCATGAGCGAGACAGATTAGTTAATTGTTCCACTCCATGACAACGCCAAGGACAACGAACATGAGTACATGGCTTTGGTTAGGTCTTCAAGACAGCATATTATACTATATGATGCCTGGCACATGGATCAAGGACTAGTCAAAGTGTGCTCAAGGGTTTGCCGCAAAAATAATAAAGCTCAAGAGTATGGATCATGACGGTTGATCAGGGGACCTTTATATTTCCCTGAAAAAAGGGAAAAAAAAAAGAAGATGGGACCTTTATATTAGGGTTTATGTGTGGGCAAATTTGACAATTTTAACTTGTGGATGAAATTATTTCACAAAATAAACTGTCACTAAAAAAATTTCACTCAGCTGGTCTTTTTGAGTGGCGCCCGACACGAAGGCGCCACAATACACTGTGCAGCGCCTGACTGACAGGCGCTGCACGCCTAGCCAGTGTCGCACCCGTGTGATCCGAAAATTACTAAGTCGGCGTGCAGCGCCTAGCTTCTAGGCGTTGCACTAGTGGTTGCTTAATTTTATAGTGCAACCCCTTGTGCAACGCCTAGAAGCTAGACGCTACATTATATAGTGTGGCACCTAGCTCTTAGGCGCTGCACATTGACTTAGTAATTTTTAGGCAGTTCAGGGTGCGATGCTGGCCAGACGTGCAGCGCTTGTCAGTCAGGCGTTGCACAGTGTAGTGTGGCGCTTTCGTATCGGGCGCCACTCAAAAAAGTCAGCTGAGTGAAAAAAATTTAGGAGCAGTTCATTTTGTGAAATGATTTCATCTACAAGTTAAAATTGTCAAATTTGCCTTATGTGTGTTAGATTAATCGAAGGTTGTGTTTGCTTGGACCAACGCGCATGCGGATGATTCATGCAGTGTTCGTCTTTGCAGCGAAAGAGAAGTTTGAGATGGACACGAGCATTGGAGCATCTACAACCGGACTCTCCATGGCAGTCCCAAAATTCCAGACGGACTGCCTCGTTAGTGATCGGACAAAAAACACCAATCAATCGGACTGCACAATTCGGCCCAAACATCCAGACGGATCGGTGCTCCCATGTCCGGCCCATATCTGGGCGGATATGGGACGGTCGGACTCTTCAGTACACGCATGCCATGTCGGCTTCGACAAGTCGGACCCATCACAAATTCTCTCAAAATTAATGTTTTCTCCTCCACTTCTATCAAAACCCTCCCGCCTTCGTCCTCCATTTCCTGCCTCCACGCAGCTGCCCACCTCCTCCCTTGTTTCCCGTCCTCGTCTGTCGCCGCTGATGTTGTCACCGACGATCTTGTCCGCCACCATGGGCACGGATGAAGTCATGGCAGAATCAGTCGGGTCCCCGGCTTGGCGGCAGATCCTTGCAAGACGGAGAACCTTGCCCGGAAGGAGCCGCCAGAGGCAGCGCGGGTGTGAGGCAAAGATAGTGGCGGCGAAGGTAGCTGCGAACGCAGCCTTGGTGGCCACTGATGAGGACATGGACACGACGTAGGCCAATCTGTCGGTCATGGCTATGGAGACAAACAACTTGTCGCCATTGCACGACTCCGTTCGTCCCTCCCAATGGACAGGCATCCCAGACTTGAGCTTTCGCAAGCCGTCCTAGAGGCGAACATGATGGTCGACTCGCCGATGCTCCAAATGCATTGTGCATCCTCGGGCAATGCCGGCTCCGGGCATGCCGACTTGGTGTTCGACGGAATGCCCGACCAAGACTAGGTATAATTTTTGTCCCTTTCACAGTTGCATTTATAGATTTTTTTTGTTGCACATATCATCGGGTCGTATTTGTCAGGCGATAGTTAAATTGTGATGCCTATTGTACGAACAAATATTGCATGACACGTTAAATAATGGTCAAAAGTCTTTGCAAATACCATGGAGGATGCCAATTCCTCGGTGTTTGTTGGGCAAACGTCACACACTAAAAAGAAGAAGAACGTTGTGGAAGTTGTGAAGCCTAGAGGTCCGGCATTCACATAATTTAAAGATGTTTTGTTGTGTGAAAGTTGGTGTAACACTAGTGTGGATCCGATTTGTGGAACCGAGCAAAAAGGCGAGAAATGTTGAATTTTTTTTGGAAACTTAACCATGAGCAAAAATACTATATGAAGCCATGCCCTATATGCACCAACCGTGTCATGTGCTCTGTTCAACATAGCAAATTTGCCAGTCATCCAAGGGGCCATTAGCACATTTGTCGGTTATCTCAAACAAGTTGTAGGCCAGAACCAAAACGGCACCGAAGTTCAAACCCATTCAACTTTGGCGGCAGCTTTGTACCATCAAGTGGAGAAGAAGCCATTCACTTTTTCACATTGTTGGTTGAAATTAAATGGGAAACCCATGTGGACAACCGTCCTCGTTGATCTTGAAAAGGCCGCAAAGAAGTTGAAGAAAAATGATGGGTCGAGCTCGGCACAACCAATTGGAGTGGACGAGGAAGGAGAAGAAGAGAATTGTGGGGCGAACTTGCAAACCAGCCGCCACAAAGAGAAACCAGCAAGTGATGGGGAACAAGTGGTAAAAGGAGAGGGTGGCGTGTGAGGGGGCGACAAGCAAAATGTCCGCCACTTGGACGGGCATTTTT
This sequence comes from Aegilops longissima, assembly GCA_021605205.1. NCBI lineage: Eukaryota > Viridiplantae > Streptophyta > Magnoliopsida > Poales > Poaceae > Aegilops > Aegilops longissima. Next base: position 741,858,392 of record CM038682.1, read on the forward strand.
GACGCTAAGGAGGTGAAGGAGAAGGAAAGCTACAAGTTGTTCATTGATGTGCAAAAGGTTCGAGCGGAAGAGGTTGATCTTGGGGAAGTACAAAGTGGAGTTGGAGAGGCAAGAGAAGGTTGCCAAATGGGAGCTTGAGTAAACGGTGACCATGCATGGTCTTGAGGTCGAGAAAGAGAAGTTGCGGCTTGCCAGAGGGACGAAGGAATTAAGGATCATGTTCTAGGACATCAACCTCTTGGGTGATGAAGGGATAAGGGGTTGCTCTGCATGAGGAAGAGGATCAATGACCATGACAACGGAAGTCGTTGATTCAGTCGTGTATCGCTTATCTATGTATATACTATTGAATTTTATTTTGGCACGTGCTGAATTTATTCGTGTTACACTATCTTTGTATTGTTGAATGTACGATGAATTTGCGTTGTATGATAGTCGTGCATGGATTTGGATCAAGATTTGGGAAAGTGTGGCTGTGGAGAAGGCCAAATGGGTACCTGCCCGGCGCCGTCCACGGGCGTATAGACGCTCAGAATAGCTACTTGCGGTTGTGGATGTTCTAAGCATCTACAAAACCATCAGTAACAAAACTCGGACCCCAAATGCCCGCGCACGCGCCCGGGCTCATCCGTGGAGAATGACCGGACATGACATAAAATTGCTCCTCCACAATCGAATCTATCAAATCAAATCCTCAAATCCATACTAATCTTATGCAACATACGTACGTAGTTGAACATATTTCATCGGACTACCAAAAATTGACATGCTCCACTAACTACAAATGAAACGACAATGAAAGAAGTTCATCCATGTCCAGCCTTACCCTTGCCTTTCTTGTCTTCCTTGTGGCAGTAGCCGTCGAAACACAAAATTGATCTAGGTGGATCTGCTCACTGCCAGAGCAGCCTGATCTAACCCATGGAGGCGCATATGGCCTCTGTCTCAGTGCCCGACGTCGCAGGGACGAGTTGCCACATGACCAGTTTCGGCGGCACTGCGGGGTTGCGCCATGCGGTGGTCACTTTCCCTCCGGGCTCACACCTTGCCCCGTCACACTCGGCCCCACGTGGGAGAAAGGTGTGCACCTCCGCCCCACGGCGATCGGCGGAGAACACCTTCCATCAACTCCTTTCTCTTTCCCTCCTCTCTACTTACCCTTCTCTCTCTCTCCACACACACACACATACACACAAGCTCCCATGTTGCTCTCTCCTCTAACTCTCTCAATTAGGATTTCATGGATTGTAACATCGACGATGTTTCTAAAACATAACCGGTGTTGCAATGCGTGAGGCGAGGGGTCTTCTGCAGCATGAGCTCTGTTGCAAAAAGAATCTAGAACATGACCTTTGTTGCAAAGGTCTAATGCAACACAGACTTTATTGCAAAGGTTTTCCGCAACATCACCAAGGTGAAAAACAACGTTGAACCACTCCATGGCGCAGATCCGACGGCTCATGACCTGACCGATCTTTTAAAAAGATCACCAATCCCTAGCAGTTTAGAACTGGATCGTAGGATCAGCATAACGCTATCTAATAAGTTGACCATTCTCTGCATTGCCAAGCCAGTGTGGGCGTGTGGCAGCGCCGTGTGCGAATTCTGAGTTCACGGAACCACCCAGCCAGCCAGCAGGCCCAGGCCTGAGGTTCGCGCCTACGCGCCCGGCGCCATTGCCGCTGCCAAAAAATGCCCTACGAATTCACAGACCAGACCATGCCACCTCCACCGCGCGGCGCCACTCGCCCTGCCAAGAAAGGCTCGTACGACTACGAGGGCGAGCGACAGGGCACAGTTCCGGCGATGGCGAGAGCTGAGGGCACACTTGCCTGCGCAGCGCAGAGCAGCGGCCATGTTCGGCCGAACCCCCCAGCGGCGGATGCCTGGCATGGCAGCGCTCGTGCCGGCCGCTCGCGGGACACGCCGGCAGGCCGGCCTGATTCCACTGCGGCTCCGGGCCTGCACGTCCGTTCGTACGCACGTACGTACGTCCGCGCCTGTGCTTGCCGGAGCTGCATGCAAGAATCGCGTCACAAGATGCACAGAAACCCGGGCTGGGGCTGGAGGTGCAGTGCACGCACCTTGTAAATGCGTCGCCGCCTCGGAGGGAGGGGCGAGAGTTCCATGGCACTCTGGACATATTAGTACCAATGTACCATGTTTCATGTGTGTGTGTTCAAAACAGAGTTTACTACGAATCGGCGTGGCTCTGCATTGAGGCCAACTCCACCCCAGATGGACGTCCGGATCGACCGTTTTTTGTCCGTTTGAGGTGACAATATATGTTCAAACGGACACGCATGTCCGGCTCGAGTTGAAGGCGCCCAGCACGGCAACTACCCCAAAGTGTCCACCAACACCCGCTCGGCCCCGCTAGCGCTCGCACCTCGCACGGTCGCGCCGCGCCCGTATCGCTCATGCTCGCCCGGCGCCCCGCGCGTCGGCGCTGCGCCCTGCCACCCCGCCACGCCCCGCCTGCACGCGCCCTTCGCGACCACCCCGCCAGCCGCAGCGCGCCGCCCTACCGCGCGCCCGCCTACCGCCCGCCCGCCCGCCGCCGCGCCGCCTTGCCCGCCGCCCGCCCCCGCCTCGCCCGCCCCGCCCGCGCGCGCCTCGCCTCGCCGCCACCACCACCGCCGCCACCCGGCCCCCGCGCCCCCCCGCCACGCCACGCCCCCCCACCCGCCCTCCAAGCCCTGCCGCCCGGCAGCGCCCCGCCCGCCCAAGCCCACGAGCCTCGCGCCCGCAGGTCGGGTGCCCGGCTTTGGCAAGCGCTTACTCAACCCCGCAAGCAGAAGAGCTCAACCCCGGCACCAGCAGCTCTGGTTTGGCACGGGCAAGTGGGTCAGAACAGAGAGAGAGAAAGAAAGAAAGAAAGAAGTGTGATGGATGTGTCGATGGCAAGTGGGCCAGCACGCACATGGGGGCGGACGCAGCGGGACAGCGGCGACGGGAAAGTGTCCGGTTTCTGTCCGCTTTGGACGCAAACGTCGCCCAAGTTTGCTCTGGAAATGCGGTAAAACGGACGCGAAGCGGACAGATTCTGCGGATGGGGTCGCGCGTTGGGTCGTCTGCTATGTCCGTTTTACCCCAAACGGACACACCCGGACAGGATGGGGTCGCGCGGTGGAGTTGGCCTGACATTGTCAATTGCAACTATTTTGGGATTCGAACTTCTACGCAACTTGGTTTTCCTTTCTTCGCTTTAAGGCCAACTCCAACTCACGACTCCAAATCGTCCGCCCACCTCTGTTTAAGGTATACGGACAGAAATCGCGGCCCAACACGCGGGAGCAAGCGAACAAATGTTCGTTTTGGATTCGCTTTCGACCCATTCCCGGCTTCATGTTGCGGTTCAAGTCTCTTTACTCGTTCCGTAATGCCTCATCCCGTAACTAACTCATTAGTCACATTGCTTGCAAGGCTTATAGTGATGTGCATTACCGAGAGGGCCCAGAGATACCTCTCCGATACACGGAGTGACAAATCCTAATTTCGATCTATGCCAACTCAACAAACACCATCAGAGACACCTATAGAGCATCTTTATAATCACCCAGTTACGTTGTGACGTTTGATAGCACACTAAGTGTTCCTCCGGTATTCGGGAGTTGCATAATCTCATAGTTAGAGGAACATGTATAAGTCATGAAGAAAGCAATAGCAATAAACTAAACGATCATAGTGCTAAGCTAATAGATGGGTCTTGTCCATCACATCATTCTCTAATGATGTGATCCCGTTCATCAAATGACAACACATGTCTATGGCTAGGAAACTTAACCATCTTTGATTAACGAGCTAGTCAAGTAGAGGCATACTAGGGACACTCTGTTTGTCTATGTATTCACACATGTACTAAGTTTTCGGTTAATACAATTCTAGCATGAATAATAGACATTTATCATGATATAAGGAAATATAAATAACAACTTTATTATTGCCTCTAGGGCGTATTTCCTGCACATCATTACCGTCGCCACGCCGTCGTGCTGACGGAACACTCCCTCGGCCTCAACTGGATCAAGAGCTCGTGGGACGTCATCGAGCTGAACGTGAAGGTGTCGTACGTTCGGTGCTTGGATCGGTTGGATCGCGAAGACGTTTGACTACATCAACCCCGTTACTAAACGCTTCCTCTTTCGGTCTTCGACGGTACGTGGACACACTCTCCCCGCTCGTTGCTATGCTTCTCCTAGATAGATCTTGCGTGATCGTAGGAAAATTTTGAAATACTACGTTCTCCAACAACTTTGACTAAAGGGCAAAAAAGTTGTCGACAAACATACCCGTGATAACTTAAGTGAAAATAGCACGGTTATATATGAAACGCAAAACCCGATAACTTACGTACAAATACCATGATAAGTTTGATTCGAGTGGATGAAGTTGTTGAAAATATACCTCGGGAACTCATATGTAAATAGCACAGTAATAGTCTTGATTTGGGGAAGAGTAGTAAAAAGTGATCGAAAAATACACATGGTAACTTTTTGTATGTAAATAGCATAGAAATTACGCACCACAACCTTGATAATTTATGTTCAAACGCCGCGGTAAATTTGATCTGGTGAAAAAATTTGTTGAAAATATACCCCTGGTAACTTCTGTGTAAATAGCATGGTAATATACCCATCACATACCTGATAACTTACGTACAAATACCTTGAAAATATTGGACTCGGTGGGGAAATTGTTGACAACATACCCCCATAAATTTTGTGTAAATAGCATGGTTACATACGGATCACATACCTATGTACAAACACCACGGTAATCTTGATCAAGCGGAAAAAATGTTAGAACCGCATGCCCGATAACTTATATGAATAAAGCATGGTAATATATGAACTGCAGGGTCGGTGAACCATTTTTATGCCTTCGATAACTTATGTGGAAATAGCACGGTAACTTGCATATAATGGGCATGGTAACTTATGTAGCCTAGGCGTGATAAATTTTGGCTGAAAAAAAGTCATTGGAACATGCCAACACGGGATCTAATTTCGAAGATCTCGTCGTGACGAATCTTTTATGTAAAAACGGTTTTTACATCGGATCGATGATTTGAGCTACAGAACATTTTAAATTTTTTGAATAAAAAGAATCTAGAATGACATCAGCTTTTTATTCTCTAGTGTATGCATATAATTAGAAGGAGAAATGCACGTGAAAGGAGAAAGAATGCTAATGTATGCATGTATTTAAAATGAAGGAAGTAGAGGTGTGACAGTTTTGCTTATATGGCACACATGTGCCAAACATCATAGTCCTTTACAGAAGCGTGAAGGACCAAATATCTGTTTCAATGATATCCGCCAGCACCTCAAGCACAATTATAACCGCAATTTGATCCTCAATGTTGTATCCTTCTCGAAACATAATTGAGCATTTCGAGGCACTCAATTGTTGTCTAGTGCCCTTGTCATACCTTATCAACAACTTTTTAATAGATAGAGCTTGATCAAGGAAGGCTTTGAAGAAAAGGAGATTATTATCAGGGAATAGAAGATGAGCCACCCTCGGCGCCCCCTACGTATCTTAAAAACTTGGAGCATAGCGTAATTTAATGGAAGCACAAGAGCATTAGCAACCAACACACAAAAAATAAGATGAAAGAGAATCAGCTTGTCTAATTTCCTTTGTTGGACTAAAGGAATCCAAAAGACTGTCATTAGACCGGACTGCATATTTCACCAAAGTTGATCCACACCAAGGAAAAACCCAGCGCGTCCAACATACCTCTGTCATAAGCTTTTCCTAAGTTCAACTTCTACGCACAGAAGCCATCACACTCATCTTTTAGTGAACTCACAGTGCATACACTAAGCCAAACATTATGAGTTATTATACCTACGCCCATGAATAAAAGCACTCTAGGACGTAAGAGATCACACCATCCAGAATCGGCCGTAACGGTTGACGAGGCATTTGGACATAAATTTATAGGTCGGCCATAAAATTGATGGTGCATAAACCTTTCAAATTTACAGGGGTTTTCACCTTTGAAATCAGCGAAATCGTCATTTTATTAAGCCCTTCTGGCATGCAAATGGTTTTAAAAGTAGCTTGATGACCAGAATGATATCATCTTGCAAAAGCTTCCAATTACGCACAAAATCTTATAAAACTAGTTTGAACATGTTCATAGAACTTCTCCAAAACCGCTTCAAGAAGCTATAGAAGGCACGCTAATGAGCAGGCCTGCTAGTGGAAGCGGTTGATCCTATTTGCCGCCCGTGCTGGCAAATGGGTGACCTGACGCCTACTGGCAAGGCAAGTTGGACCGGTCCAGTTCGGCCATTTTCTCCCCGTTTCTGGTTTTGCTGCTTTTTGATGCAGCTTTTTCCTGCTGTTTTTTTTCTTTTCTGTTATTTCTCCTTTTCATTTGTTAATTCACAAATGAAAAAAAATTGTTTCTGCACACCGTTCGATTATACAAAAAACTTTACCGTGTATTACAAAAACGTTGATCATATATTAGGAAACTGTTCAACGTATATTACAAAAAGCTCACCCTGTATTAAAAAATGTTCATCATATATTTATATAAAATGTACAGCGTATATTAGAAAATGTCCTCAATATATTAAAAAATTGTTCAGTTTGTGTTTTAAAAACAATTCACCATATATCAAAAAAAAATTGTCAGCGTGTATACAAAAAATGTTCACCTTGTATTATCGAAAATTTTATGTAGAGAAAACCATATTTTATTGCAACAAAACAGAAATAAATATAAAAAACGCCAGAAAACTGGTTAGCTACAGCGCGCCATCGGCTACAAAGAATGCTTATTGGGCCGGCCTATTGCACTCGCCCCTGTGCATCGCCTCGTCTGTTTGACGCCTTCGAGCGACAAACAGCGTGTAATCTATATCTCGCTTAAAGTGAGATGTATGATCCCCTCGCCTGAAGTTTTTCTCCGCGTGCTGCAAAACTGGGCATGCTTATTTTCACGCCTTCATTTGCTCGCTCACTGTCATTGGCTACATTCGCTTCTCTCGTTTTACTTTTGTTTGTTTTTAATTTTATGTTCTTTGGTTTTATTTCTTTTGTTCTTGTTTTTTGTTCATTTATTAGTTTTGTCAGTTTTTTTCAGGTTTTTTATTTCCTATATCTTTTTACTCCTTTTTTTTGCTAATTTCTTGGTCTTCATTGATTTTTATTAGGTCCTTTTTTTCTTTTTCCTTTGGTTTACTTTGTTTCTTTCAGATTTTCATTGTGTTCAACGGCTTTCTTTGGGTTTTTATTTATTCTTTTCTCAACACGTGTCTACTTTTTTCACATACAATGTACATTTCTTCATGTACATCAAAAACCTTTTATGCATCCTTAACATTTTAAGTACATGATTAACATTTTTAATAAATATTCTCATGTATATGTTTTCATACACCTTGTATATTTTTTGTTTACATAAGACACATTGTTTTTATACATGTTCAACATACTAAAAGTAAATTATGCAAAATTTTCTAAATGTGTGTTTTTGTCTAGATTATTCATATACATCAAAAACATTTTTTATACACGTTTAGAAAAAATAATTAAATGTTTAATATTTTCAAATACATACTTAACAATTTTGCAAACACATGTTTTTAACATTTTTTAATATCTTTTAGCCATATTTTCAAATATGCTTCGAAACTTGTATTTCAAATGCTATCAACACTTTTTAAAAGTTGCACATACATTTTTAACACTGCACAAAAAAATTCAAGATTAAGTATTTCTTTTAGAAATATATGTATTTGATATCCTTTTGACAATATGACAAAAAATATAAAAGAAAAGAAAAAATCAAAAAGAAATTGAGTTAACGAACTAACAAAGCAAGCCACAACACCTAACAAGTTTAATTTTCTTCAATACGTAGTGCTGAGTATAAGAAACATAATAAACGACAGATCTGTTTTTTTTAATTCAAGCGTGATTTATTTTTGAAAAAAGTGAATATTTTTATAAACGCGAACACGTTTTTAGAAAACACAGATAATTTTTTAAACATGCGCACATTTTTTGAAGTTCCAAACTTTTTTTTTTTCAAAAATACATCTCTTATGAATAAAAATAGATAATGGGAACATGTTTTAAAATTCTGAACAATTTTTCAAAAGCGCAAACATTTTTCAAAATTTCTGAACATATTTTTAAAACGGGAACATTTATTTAGTTTCTGAGAAATATTGATAGCAGGAACATTTTTTGACATTATGAACAATCTTTGAAAAACACGTCATTTTTGGGGGAGAATCGTTCTGCTGTGAACTACATGAGCTTGGTTTCTATTGATAAAAAAATCGGTATATAACCCTTTTATACAGAGAAACAATCAAGTGAAGTGCCCCGCCAAAAAAAAAGAGTAAAGTGAATGGAAGTACGAAGGCTACTATACCACACAGACCATACAAGTACAAGCACAAGAAAAAAGAGAAAAACCTGGGCTGCGCTACGGCTATCTACAGTTTCCTCTGCAGTCTCTTCGTGTCTATTTTCCTCCCGCGCGCGCCTGTTCGGTCAGGGGCGGTCCGATATGGCGGTAAAGGTGATGGAGGTGCGGGTGGTGTTGCCGGTGGACGACGACGACGACGGCGAGGAGCGCGCCACGATGGAGGTCAGCAGCGACGACGACGTGGCCTTGCTCCTCAGCTTGAGGTCCCTGAAGTCCCGGATCACGTCGGGCTTGGTGATCTCATGCGACTCCACGTCCTCCTCGCCCTTTAGCATCCGGGTCACCGTCGACATGTCGGGCCGGCGTTTCGTCACGTTCTTGGTGCACAGGAGCCCCACCTTCAGGAACCTGCACGCCTCGTCCACGTCCAGGTCGTCGCCCAGGGAGCTGTCGATGATCTCGTCCAGCTGCCCCTGGTCGTAGTATGCCCACGTCTGCAGAGGAAGAAAGGTTTGGTAAACAGTAATCTCTTGTAATACCGTACTAAGTAAACAGGCCTACGATGAACAATTTAGAATAGGCTCATGTACGGCTGTACCTACCTTCTCAAGAAGAATCTGATCTTCGTAGGGTAGTTTTGTATCAGTGTTGCATCTTCCACTGACTATTTCTATCAGCAGAACGCCGAAGCTGTAAACATCTGATTTCCGGGTCACTTGTCCTCGGATGGCGTATTCGGGAGCCAAGTAACCTCTGCAGGCAAAAACTACAGTGAGCAAAAGCAACAGAGGGGATATCTAATTAACTACCACTAGTATATCATATTTTGATTTTTCCCTCTTTTCTCAATCTTAATGTGCTTATTGAAAAAGCAGCATCCCTATGCAGCCCTTGCTTACACCGATAAGAGTTTATCGCCCACCAAGTTCAAAGGATCGGACAAACTAGCATTTTGGTATGATGAGAAGAGAAACACAAGTAAACATATAGCAAAGCAGACAGGTTCGATTAAATGGTTTACACTTACAGCGTTCCTGCAACTCTTGTGCTAATATGTGATACATCCGAAGGTAGAAGCTTCGCTAAGCCGAAATCAGAAATTTTCGGGGTAAGATCCTGATCCAGAAGTATATTGCTAGCTTTGATGTCCCGGTGGACAACATGAGGTCGGACACCGTCATGGAGGTATGCTAGTCCCTGGGCAACACCAATGATAATATTCACTCGAGTTCTCCAGTTAAACTGGATTCTGCTATGCTGCTGAGAACCTGAAAAATGGCAAGGACCAAGAAGGATTACGGCATCTGAAATTTTTCTAGGAACAAAAGAATACAGAGGTTCAGCAATGATAACCTACCTAGAAGGGTTTGTGCAAGGCTATTATTTTCAAGATAATTATAGACAAGGATCTTGTGGCTTCCTTCCACACAACAGCCATAAAGCTTGACAAGATTCTCATGGGAAATATCAGAAATCGTAATAAGTTCACTAAGGAATTCCCTCGCGCCTTGCCTAGACTGCAAAGAGAGCACCTTTACTGCAACAGCTGTTCCATCCCTGAGCGTTCCCTGAAATGGCATGTTATTAGCGATTTTAAAACACTTGCAACAACTAAGTCCGGCATCCAATACATAATAAATAGGTTATTACCTTATAAACTGGTCCATAACCTCCCTCACCAATCTTATTGGATTGGTCAAATCTTGCAGTTGCCCTATCCAACTCCTTATAGCTAAATCTTGTTATGTTCTCAACACCCGGGAGGTCTGCAAAAGATTAAATATAAGTGAAAACGAAGGCAGAATGATAAAGAGGTAACAAAGTGATATCATATTCCGACTAGTGATTTTCAACAAAACTGTAGGCATAAGAGCTCATACCCTCATTGAGTGGACCAGTTTGTTGCTGACCCCCGCTCGTCCTCTTGAAAATGCGAGAAAAACAACTCATTACCAAGTTGTTTCAATTCTCGAGCCACAATACAAACCTCTGTACTGTGATTCACTTGGTAGAGATATTAATTTAATAGCAATCTAACCACAGGCACATCATCATTCATGTTCAATAACAGCAATCATGAGCCTTCAACAACAGTGATTATATCCTGAAATGGGAAACATGAACACAGGTTCAGGTTACGTGTGACCTAACAAAAGTAGCATGTGCAATGTATAACATGTCCAATTCAAGATCTCCGTTTTAGAGAGAAATACTTTCTCCTAGTCAAAATACATGTTATTTAAATCCATGTGAGTCAAACATTTTTATGTTTGACTGTCAATGTAGAAATAATTACGAACATTGCAGCATCACATTGATAAGATCGATTTTGAAAGACAATACAATTTTCAAAGAAATCAATGGTCAGAATGTCACGTTAGAGACCACGGCAATGTTCAAATTGACATGTATTTTGACTCGGATATTCTGTATGCACAAGATGGCAAGAATATTGCCTGCAAATAGTTAATGCATTTTGGTAATAATAAAAGTTGAAACACAGAATTCAAGTTCAAGTATTGCTCGGGTAGTTTGCTGACATAATAACTGAGAAGCTCTACCTAAATTCACATGGTTCAGAAACACCAACAGGTAATAGCTCATGAACTATGGGCTAAATTTAAGTATTTAACAGTAGAGGGGAAAGAAAGGTTCCAAATAGAAATGCTCCAGATTTGTGGGTGCTCTACGAAACTGCCGTTGCAACCTCTAGGTTTGTATTGTGTATGTTACATTTCTATCTGTATCACAGTGTCATGCATATTTATTTACAGTTTACATTATGCAGCTATATGTGGGGTTCCTGTCTCCCACTAAGTACACAACTACACTGAAATTGCTTTGCTTCAAACTTGAATTGAGCAGCAAAGCCACTTAAGCATTTCACCGTGATTCAAACTTTATTTTTTTGAAACAAGTCGTGATTCAAACTTGGTTGTTTCTGGAGTTTTACCCATCAGAAACATCATTGACAGCTTTGCATATGCAGTGGGGTGTTAACTACACTAGTGTTAAAAAATGTCTTACATTATGGGACGGAGGGAGTAACAACCAACTATCACTGATTTGGTAGGTTGCAACTGACATGTAGTATGTGATGACATGCATAATCAAATGAAGTAGCCCTTAGGCCGTTAGGCCACAGCAGCTCATTTTTCTAATCCAAATGGTCTCCTTGATTGACCAGTTATACCTTTCTTGGATAGGCATCGATGTCATGATCGACCCCTGCAAATATCTTATGAACTTGAGGACAAAACCAAAAACCGCATACAAGTTTCTTTCCATGGAATAAACAAGGATGGGATCACTGAGAATACGCGCTACTAGACCTCAACAGTAAACAAAGACGATATTCTGCATCCAGACCACGTCACGGCTTCCTTCTTCTTAATCTTAAGCGGAAGGGTGGTTGCAGCTAGCACATGGTATTGGACAGGCCATGTGTGGGTTGTCATCTAAATGATTTCTGAAGGCTAGCTAGCAATGCAAGATTGGCCGGGTCAATCAATTCACAGGCACCGTATCTGTCGCCAGTCCTGTAGCATTCAATGTCTGGCATTTCTGCACTCCCACGGATCCTCGCACCCTATCGCAATCCAGCAGGAAGTTCCAGCAATTGGGCGTTACTGAAGAACAGGGTGCAGATATGATTACTGAAACTCTATAACTATGTTGTGGATTCATCCAAAAGCATCCAATTCAAGCAAGGGCTACAGTCAGAGTCAGGCCGATTACTAGGAGTAGATGCTTCCTCAGTTATTTTCTCTCGTCGGATCGCGAACTGCCGACTCCCTGCAATCGCCTTATTTTCTATGGCCCGGCAGCATCAACAGCCAGTAATTTCAGAAACGCCGCGACCAGAGAGCAAGGAAAGGAAAGGTAGGAAAAAAGAAATCGAAATCTTTGGTCACAGGATCCAGAAAAGAGCAGCGAGGCTCACCTGAACCGCCGCAGGCAGGAGAGGGAGCGCCGAAACCGGCGGCCTCAGCTTGGCGCCGCCCCCGACGGGGGTTCCACTCCACCGGAGCACCGGCGAAACAACAGCCCGACGCGGAGATACTCCGATCCCACGAAGCTGGCGGGAAACTCGCCGCGGTCCGCCCGACTCCGGCGGCGGCGAGAGCGAGCGGAGGAGGTTGGAATGGGCGAAGGCGAGGAGCGAGGGGGAGGGAAGAAAGCCAGGCCATCTCCTCCGACTTGGCCATTTCTAGTACGAAGCCGTGGCGCGGTCAACATCGTTGACTTCGTAAGCCGCCCAGGCAGCCCGGACCGCGTGGAGGGCCTGGGCTGGGCTGGGCTGGGCCTGGGCCTGGACCGGCGCGTGGGGTTGGGTATGGACGTGTGGTAGGTTGGAGTGACGAGACGAAGCTGGGGGTGGTGGGGTGGGTTGACGTTGGTGTTGACCTAGGCAAAGCTGGCGTGATCTGGTTTACGCGCGCGCGTGGTGAGTATTCTTTTCGCCATCGTATCACTGCCCATTTGTTTCCGGCCTGAAAAGGACCGGCCGACCAAGACAAGAAAACAAGGCGGGATCATCATCGATCCAACTCACCAACCTGGTCCGTTCACATTACCCCGGCTAGAACGAGTTTTGCTCGTCTCAATCCGTTAAAAGTCCGATCGTGCATTGATAAGTAGTAGTACAAATTAGTGAGAAAAGGGGAATTTCTTTTCCCTCTCGCACCTGCGGCGGCCAGGGCACACGTCCTTCCACACTTCGTCGGTGCGCCCATGGATCCACCTCCCCTCAGCCTGCCGCTCATGCGGACGGTGTTGGGGAGGGGGTCACGAGGCATTGGTTAATTGTTTAGGTTGAGTTTTTTTTTTTTTGCATGAGTGGCATTTGGACGGATGGCGGTTCTTTACCTTTGAGCTAGTCTTTGAGGGCATAGGTCAATCAATTGTTGGCATCTATAATTAATCAAAGATGATAATTGGCGATCGTTGGCCAGGAGGACAACCCTAGCGAAAGCATTCCCTGCCGTTGCGCGAATCTTGGCACAAGGTCAATGTCGCGTATATTCTCTTTAGGCATTCGCAGTAAGCCCCTTCCTCACAAATGTTCGGGTTTTTTCTCCAAAAAATGCACAATCAAGCGGTTGAACTCACGACCTCGTGCGCATGTGCGGGCGCGCATCGCTACTGGACTGAGAGGTAGCAGTTTCATTATTTATAGCATGCATAACATGGTATTTTTATTTTTAAGAAGATGGCAATTTTGTTATTCAAAGGATGGCAATTTTATTATTGAGAGGATGGTTTTTTAATGGCATGGCATTTTTATTACTAAGCGCGTGACATTTTTAATAATAATAGGATGACTTTTTTGTTTTTAGTGGCATGACAATTTTAGTGGGGTTTAGGGCATGTCCAAATGAGACCCTCAAAGCTTTGATATATGTCTGGATTGTAGAGTCCGGATCTTTGTCAACTTTTGTAGTACGATCGTGTCGGCGTTCTGGGAACGGGGTCCCAGACTTGCTCGCTGCCCACAACAAGTGGCTAAGCCCGGCAGAGCCGTCGCCCATCTTTATCAACAAGGCATCCAAGACCCTCGCGAGCGTCCAAGCCTCGCAAGGCGGACGACGCTAGACCTCCTCTGTAGTAGCCTAGACAGGCAGGCTCGCGAGGAGCGGAGATATCAAGGCGGGGCAAAACCTCACGAGGCTCTCGTGACGTGAGCCATGACGAACGACACCAGGCGGACGCCAGCGCGCGCAGCATCCTTATTTCCTCTTTGGTGCTAAGGAGGCCAGCGCAGGCGAAGAGTACCGAGGCATCAGGCAAAGGTTGCTATATTGGTGCAACGAGACCAAGACCAGGAGGACGGCAAGACGAAGGTCATCGTGGAGCTCAAGACGGCGTCACCACCAGAGCTTTTCGCAGGCGAAGACCACTTTTGTTAGGATAGCTTGTACTAGCTGCCCCCCTTCAAATTTTCCCGCCGTTGTTGGCTCCCTTTTCCCGCTCGATATTTGGGAAGGGGACCAGGGCCTCTATAAATAGGTCTAGCCACCACAGTAGTAGGCATCAGATCCAGAGATGCGCACAAGCTCGTACGCACAAGAACACCTCGACCTCAGGAGGCTGTTCTTCCCTTGTACTGTTCATCATTAGCCCAAGAGGCAATCCACCACCACCACACTGGAGTAGGGTATTATACCACAATGGTGGCCCGAACCAGTATAAACCTCGTGTCTTTCTGCGTTGCGAGTTCGTTGAGTTCGTCCGCGAGATCTTAGTGAGCTAGGGCGTAGATCGGTAGGAGGGAAAGACTTTGCGCGCATCCCAGTGTTCGAACCTTAAGGGTTTGCCGGAACCCCACATCCGACATTTGGCGCGCCAGGTAGGGGTGTGCCGGAGCTTCTTCTCCGCCAACCAGCTCGCCGACGCTCCACAGCCACGATGTCCAGCGACCAAAGGGCCGGCTCCGATCGCTGGGCAGCCTGGCCAGCCCGGGCAGCGCCGCCTGCCCATGAAGATCTCGACCCCGCACTCCAGGCGGCGCGAGCGCCGCCAAACTCCGCCGGGCGCGGACAGCGCGGCGAGGCGTCATCCACCCTCACCCTGTGGCAAGTACGAGCCACGGCAAGGGCGGCGAGTCATGCCGCAGCAACGGCGTCGCACTCACGGCGGGAGCAAGCAAACATGCGGGCGGCACTCACGGTGGCAAGGGAGCTGCTGCGATGCAGGATGATGGAGAGCGGCCGGGATACGCTGCTGGAGCATGTTGCCGAGCTGCTGGATGCTGCGGCGTCGGGAGCACCACCCTTCTGCTATCGACTTCCTCCTCAGGCCACTGCAGGGCCGCGCGGTGAACCTCACCACGTCCGTGTGCCCTCAACTACGCCCCGGGGCTTCATCAACATCAGCACGGCCAGTGGCGTAGGGAGCTTCGACTCCCCGATGCCGCCCGCGACAAGCATGAGCCCAAGCGTCGCCCTTCATGGTCCCAGCCGGATGCCACGCTACCATCCTCAGGAGGCCACCCTGGGCCAAGCAACATGGAGCGTGGGGCACCATGGCGAGGTATTCGGGGTGACGGCCCCGGAAGCCTACGTGCCCTGCATGATGGATCAAGGGTACGCACCAGAGGACGACTTCGGCTCATTCATTGGAGAAGATTGGGGAGAGGGGGCGCTAGGAGCCGAAGCCTTCCAAGAACCAATGGAGAATCACAATGATCGCGCCGGCAACGGCAACCACATGGTATCGCTAATCTCTCAGGAACAGGCTTATGCTAACCACGGGCTGCAGATGAATCAGGTTGCAGCGTCGATCGACGACCCTGGCACGGAGGCACCTGTTCGAACAAGGGAGACACGCTGGGGGCCGCCGGGAGGGAGCCAGGAGCAAGGCCCCTCCCCGCGGCGCGCGACGCCTGGCGACACCCGGAGGTAGGCCCTCTGCCGGGGAGGCCTCGACAACCCTTCCCCCGGCAGAGGACCTGTGGTCGCCGAGGGAACCGCTGGCGTCCTCTTTCCCTCCTTTGTGTCGTCCTAGTGACCGGTCGGCTCAGAGGAGGTCGAGGGTGGCGCAAGGCGGGGCCCTCGTCTGGCGATATGAAGCAAGGCCGGTACCTGTGAAGAAGGCCCAGCGCATGTGAAGCTCGCCGCCCGTGACACTCTCACGTAACAATGAGTTGGGGCTGTACACGCCCCGGAGTCTCAGGGGTGTCGGCCTCAGGCTCTGGGGCTCCCTCCCACGCCTAGTGGCAGCACTTAGCTCCGCGCTGGTGAGAAGACTGAAGGCCAGAAGACTAGACTAGGTGCCGGACGCGGCCTTTTGCTTTGGATCTCTCTTTCTGTAGCTTTACTTTTTGAATCTGGATTTGAGCTGAAGTCGAATTTTTATCGATGCGCGCGGGGGGAGCCTTTTCTCGTTTGAGCAATTTCTTGCCTTCTGGATCTCGTTTTGTCTGGGACTCATGTCCGTCGCCTTTCCCTCACGAGCTCCTCGTGAGCGGGACTGCGCGAAGCACGTGCACACCAAGCGCACACTAGCACTGCAACTGGTGCTCACCCCTCGTGGGGCCCCTTCTGACGGGGCGACGAGCTCAGCAGGATTCTCAGAAACTCGACGCGTCGCGACCTAGCTCAAAGCTGGCACTGACTAAGGTAAACCACGACAGAGAACTCGCACCCGGATTCATGAGCTCACGAGGACACAAACTCGCGTTGCTTAGGAAAGTAAAAACTATAGTTTGTTTACAAGAGGGGCTCCCCCTCTCAAAATGCTCTCACAAGTTTTCCAAGGGCCACGCCCGAGTTTGTGCGCAGGGTGAAATGACAGGAGAACAAGGGATCATCCAGAAATGTCGCTCGCTGCGTCACCCGTCGATGCGCCACTCGCGTCGTCGTCATCTTCATCGGCATCGTCGCCACCATCGGCGACGCCCCCGTCGCCGTCGTCAACCACGTCGCCTTCATCTGCGACTACCACCACCGCGTCATCCTCCGAAATGAAGACCCTGACCAACGCGTCCACATTGTCCTCAACCCAACGTGCTAGGTCGCCTTGGACAGTCGTGGGTACGGGGGCGATAGCGACATCGAAATCAAAGTTGGGGTCGGCATTCAGGAGGTGGCTGAAGACACGGGAGAAGGCGCGCTCGAGCAGGCCATGACCCCTTTCCTCCACAAGCTGGCGAGCTCTGGCAGATCGAGCCTCCAGGCGTGTGACCACCTCGGTGAAGAAGGTCAAGTGGCTGGCATAATCATTCAAGTGAGGGGTCGGCGCCTCCACATCGCAAATATGGCCCAGGGCGATATTGGCCCTGTTCCGGAGATCCTGAAGCATAGGGGCATGCTCGCGCTCCAGCGTTCGTCGTTGGAGCACTTCCTCCGTGTTTTGCCTCGCGACGGCCTCTGCATCATCAATCCGCCTCCGGAGGGAACGTAGCTCGGCGCGGGCGGAGGCCAAGTCCGCCTGCACCGTAACTAGGGCAGCGGCCGTGGCTTCCGCACGCCTCTCAGCCTCCTCCAACCTGGGCCTGAGGGCAGCGGCCCTGCCCTCATCCTCCGCGCCTACGAGCTTCAGCTTCAGGTTGTACCTACCCTCCAGATCTGTGCGAACCTCGGCCACCCGGCGGTTCACCTCCTTCTCAACTCCGGCCTCGCGAGCTCCGATGGCATCTTCTGCTTGAGCAACTTGACGTTCCCTCGTCTCCAGTCGCTCGAGCTCGAGGCTGCGCTCCACAGCTTCCAGGGCCAACTTCTCACTGCGCTTCTGGACCTCCTCGTCCTCCGCGGGTGTCCCCCACAGCGATGCAAGAGCGGCTCTGCGCACCCCCACCTATTTGTCAAGGGATGCGCTCCAGGCCTGGAGCTCCCATGCATGTTCCTCCGCAGCCTCGCGACGGCGGTCAGCCTCGCGAGCCTCTTCCAAGGCTCGTGAGCGGGCTTCGTGGGTGATCTTGAGGGACGCCTCGGCCCTCGCATTCTCAAAGTTGTGCTGATAGCGACCGAGGTTGATGGCCACCCTCAGCTTGCGCCGCTCCTCCACCAGCCGGAGACCTTCGGCCTCAAGGCGCGAGTCAACACCCTCGAGCTCTTCACCAAGTTGGCTCATCGCGCCCATCGCCTCCTGGAAGAACTCGTGACGAACCACGCTCCGCCCGCGCTCGAGCTCAAACGCTCGGCCCTCCTTGTCCTCCACCTGGGGGGTTGCGGGCGGGGGACCAAGCGGCGTGCCACCCCCCGGCAGGGGGCTGGGGGCTGGCGCCGCACCCAACACCAGCCCGTCCTCGCGAGACGCCCAAGCCGGCTGAGGCTCGCTGCTTGAAGAGGAGCCGAAGATCGAAACCAACCAGCTGCTGTCTATGAGCAAAGGAGGGGTCTTGGGCACGCCCGCCAGGCTCCACGCCAGACCGTGGGGGAGGAGTGACGAAGCCGCGAGCTCAGCGCGCCATGAAGGCGGAGATGCTCACCCAACCGACCCTGCTCCAGGGGCGGTAAGCAGATCAGGAACGCTCAAGGCGGATGGGGGAGCTGATGAAGGAGGAGGCCGCTTCTCGGGAGACACAACAGCTTCAACGGAAGGAGCCCTGAAAAGCTAATATCAGGATAAGGAGGCAACACGCAGGAAGCCGTGACGACAAGGTACTTATGGGTCAATGGCGATGTACTTTCGCCGCTTCAGCGGTCCAAAGATGTTGCTGCCGCTAGGGGATCCTTTACTCTTGCAGAGCTCCCCGAAGTTGATACGTCTCCAACGTATCTATAATTTTTGATTGCTCCATGCTACTTTATCTATTGTTTTGGACTATAATGGGCTTTATTTTCCACTTTTATATTACTTTTGGGACTAACCTATTAACCGGAGGCCTAGCCCAGAATTGTTATTTTTTGCCTTTTTCAGTGTTTGGAAGAAACGGAATATCAAACGGAGTCCAAACGAAATGAAACCTTCGGAAACGTGATTTTCTCACCGAACGTGATCCAGGAGACTTGGACCCTACGCCAAGGAACATCGAAGGTGGTCACGAGGGTGCCCCCCCCTAGGGCGCATCCCCTGCCTCGTGGGCCCCCTATTGCTCCACTGACGTACTCCTTCCTCCTATATATACCTACGTACCACCAAACGATCATAACAGGAGCCAAAAACCTAATTCCACCGCCGCAACTTCCTGTATCCACGAGATCCCATCTTGGGGCCTGTTAGGAGCTCACGGGGGGGCATCCACCACGGAGGGCTTCTACATCAACACCATAGCCTCTCCGATGAAGTGTGAGTAGTTTACTTCAGACCTTCGGGTCCATAGCTAGTAGCTACATAGCTTCTTCTCTCTTTTTGGATCTCAATACAATGTTCTCCCCCTCTCTCGTGGAGATCTATTCGATGTAATCTTCTTTTTGCGGTGTGTTTGTTGAGACTGATGAATTGTGGGTTTATGATCCAGCTTATCTATGAATAATATTTGAATCTTCTCTGAATTCTTTCATGTATGATTGAGTTATCTTTGCAAGTCTCTTCGAATTATCCGTTTGGTTTGGCCAACTAGATTGGTAGTTCTTGCAATGGGAGAAGTGCATGGCTTTGGGTTCAATCTTGCGGTGTCCTTACCCGGTGTGATGAAAGGGTTGCAAGGCACGTATTGTATTGTTGCCATCGAGGATAACAAGATGGGGTATTTATCATATTGCATGAATTTATTCCTCTACATCATGTCATCTTGCTTAAGGCGTTACTCTGTTTTAACTTAATACTCTAGATGCATCTTTGGATAGCGGTCGATGAGTGGAGTAATAGTAGTAGATGCAGAATCGTTTGATCTACTTGTCTCGGACGTGATGCCTATATACATGATCATACCTAGATATACTCATAACTATGCTCAATTCTGTCAATTGCTCAACAGTAATTTGTTCACCCACCGTAGAATACTTCTGCTCTTGAGAGAAGCCACTAGTGAAACCTATGGCCCCCGGGTCTATTCTCATCATATCAATCTCCATCACTTTTATACTTGCTTTGTTTTACTTTGCTTTTTACTTTTTACTTTGCATCTCTATATCGAAAATACCAAAAATATTATCTCTACCAGATCTCACTCTCGTAAGTGACCGTGAAGGGATTGACAACCCCTAATCGCGTTGGTTGCGAGTAGCTATCGTTTGTGCAGGTCGAGGGACTTGTGCGTGGCCTCCTCTTGGATTGATACCTTGGTTCTCAAAAATGAGGGAAATACTTACGCTACTCTGCGCATCATCCTCTCCTCTTGGGAATACCAGCATAAGCTCAAAACGTAGCAAGAAGGATTTACGCACCGTTGTCGGGAGTCTCATAAAGTCAACATACCAAGTACCCATCACAATCCCTATCTCTCGCATTACATTATTTGTCATTTGCCTCTCATTTTCCTCTCCCCCACTTCACCCTTGCCGTTTTATTCGCCCTCTCTTTCCCAATCTCCTCCTCTTTTTCCCTTTGCCTTTTCCTCGTCCGTTTGTTTGCTCGTGTGTTAGTTTGTTTGCTTGCCGTCATGACTAGTCTCATATCTTCTCCGTTATCTCCCGAGAATGAAGTTCTAAATTTTAAGCAAAGGGAGGTAGAAAATCTAAAAGATGCTTGGTATAGAATTTGCAATGCTCAAAATAGATCTACTAGGAAGCAATCTACTTCAGTTCTTGTTCGTAATTTTTACGTAGGTGCTAATCATTGGTATAGATATATCCTTGATACCATTACCGGAGGGAATTTCTTGGGTAGCCATACTTTTGATTCTTATAATGCTTTAATAGATTTATTTGGCTCACCTCCTCTTTTGGTTCATGGAACTATGTTAACTTTGGAGCATGTTATGCAAAGGCTTGAAATTATTGAAAACAAAGTTGCTACCATTGAATCCATTGAAAATCTAGATAAAAAGATCCATAATCAAATTACTCAATATGGATCTAAGGTAGGAATGACTTTGAAAAATATTAAGGGGAAGGAACCTATGGTTAATGAGAAAATAAATCTAAATTCCACTCGAATCGATAAACTTGAGGGTATCATTACCAACTTGGGAACCGCTTTTTCTTCCGTAAAGAATACTCCTAGTCCTCCCACTAAAATTGCCAAGCTTATGTACTCCCTCCGTCCGAAAAAACTTGTCATCAAAATGGACAAAAAGGGATGCATCTAGAACTAAAATACATCTAGATACGTCCCCTTTTATTCATTTTGATGACAAGTATTTCCGGACGGAGGGAGTATGTTCCTAAAAATAAGGGTGAATTATCTAGTAAGGAAACCGCGGATCTTAAATCTATAAGTATTCATCCCGATCTTTTTACTATCATTAAGGAACCATCTGCTACAAATGAATTTTTCGATCTTATGCCTAAAAGTTTGATAATTACTAGAAAGAAATAAATCTATAAGAAATATAGATGCCTAATTGAAGAATTGCCTACCAAAGATGGCAATACCTAGATCTATCCTCGCTTTTATGCCTAGCTAGGGGCGTTAAACGATAGCGCTTGTTGGGAGGCAACCCGATTTTATTTTTAGTTTTTTGTTTTTGCTTCTGTTTAGGAATAAATAATCCATCTAGCCTCTGTTTAGATGTGGTTTTATCTCTTAATTAGTGTTTGTGCCAAGTTAAACCTATTGGATCTTCTTGGATGATAGTTATTTGATCTAGCTGTAATTTCCAGAAACTTTGTGCTCAGTGCCCGAATTGTTAAAAAAACACCAGAACGTGATAAAATACTGATTCCAATTGCTGATCATCAATAAACAAATTGTCCAGGTCTTATAATTTTGGTAGAATTTTTTGAGTTTCATAAGTTTGCGTTAGTTACAAATTACTCAGACTGTTCTATTTTTGACAGATTCTGTTTTTCGTGTGTTGTTTGCTTATTTTGATGAATCTATGGCTAGTAAAATAGTTTATGATCCATAGAGAAGTTGGAATACAGTAGGTTTAACACCAATATAAATAAAGAATGATTTAATTACAGTACCTTAAAGTATTCTTTTGTTTTCTTTCTCTAACGGAGCTCACAAGATTACTATTGAGTTTTGTGTTGTGAAGTTTTCAAGTTTTGTGTGAATTCTTTTGATGGATTACGGAACAAGGAGTGGCAAGAGCCTAAGATTGGGGATGCCCATGGCACCCCAAAGATAATCCAAGGACACCAAAAAGTCAAAGCTTGGGGATGCCCCGGAAGGCATCCCCTCTTTCGTCCACTTCCATCGGTAATTTACTTGGAGCTATATTTTTATTCACCACATGATATGTGTTTTGCTTGGAGCGTCTTGTATAATTTGCGTCTTTGCTTGTTAGTTTACCGCAATCGTCCTTGCTGTACACACCTTTTGAGAGAGCCATACATGAATTTGAATTTGATAGAATACTCTATGTGCTTCACTTATATCTTTTGAGCTTGATAGTTTTGCTCATAGTGCTTCACTTATATCTTTTGAGCGTGATAATTTTGGCTCTAGTGCTTCACTTAGATATTTTAGAGCACAGTGGTGGATTTGTTTTAAAGAAACTTGATCTCTCATGCTTCACTTAGATTATTTTGAGAGTCGTTAATAGCATGGTAATTTTCTTAATGTTAATATACTTGGTATTCAGGATATGTGAAACTTTCTTTTGAGTGCGTTGAATACTAAGATAAGTTTTATGCTTGATAATTGTTTTGAGATATGAAGATAGTGATATTAGAGTCATGCTAGTTGAGTAGTTGTGAATTTAAAGAATACTTGTGTTGAAGTTTGTGATTCCCATAGCATGCACGTATGGTGAACCGTTATGTGATGAACTCGGAGCATGATTTATTTATTGATTGTCGTCCTTATGAGTGGCGGTCGGGGACGAGCGATGGTCTTTTCCTACCAATCTATCCCCCTAGGAGCATGCGCGTAATACTTTGCTTTGATAACTTCTAGATTTTTGCAATAAGTATATGAGTTCTTGGACTAATGTTGAGTCCATGGATTATCGCACTTTTCCCATCCTTCCACCATTGCTAGCCTCTCTAATACCGCGCACTTTTCGCCGGTATCATACACCCACCATATATCTTCCTCAAAACAGCCACCATACCTACCTATCATGGCATTTCCATAGCCATTCGGAGATATATTGCCATGCAACTTTCCACCGTTCCGTTTATTATGACACGCTCCATCATTGTCATATTGCTAGCATGATCATGTAGTTGACATCGTATTTGTGGCAAAGCCACCGTTCATAATTCTTTCATACATGTCACTCATGTTTCATTGCATATCCCGTACACACGCGGAGGCATACATATAGAGTCATATTTTGTTCTAAGTATCGAGTTGTAATTGTTGAGTTGTAAGAAAAATAAAAGTGTGATGATCATCATTATTAGAGCATTGTCCCAAGTGAGGAAAGGATGATGGAGACTATGATTCCCCCACAAGTCGGTATGAGACTCCGGACGAAAAAAAAGAGGCCATAAAAAAAAGAGAAAAGGCCCAAAAAATGAGAGAAAAAGAGAGAAGGGACAATGTTACTATCCTTTTACCAAACTTGTGCTTCAAAGTAGCACCATGATCTTCATGATAGAGAGTCTCTCATTTTGTCACTTTCATATACTAGTGGGAATTTTTCATTATAGAACTTGGCTTGTATATTCCAATGATGGGCTTCCTCAAATGCCCTAGGTCTTCGTGAGCAAGCGAGTTGGATGCACACCCACTTAGTTTCTTTTTGTTGAGCTTTCATATACATATAGCTCTAGTGCATCCGTTGCATGGCAATCCCTACTCACTCACATCGATATCTATTGATGGGCATCTCCATAGCCCGTTGATACACCTAGTTGATGTGAGACTATCTTCCCTCTTTTTGTCTTCTCCACAACCACCATTCTATTCCACCTATAGTGCTATATCCATGGCTCACGCTCATGCATTGCGTGAAGATTGAAAAAGTTTTGAAAATGTTAAAGTATGAAACAATTGCTTGGCTTGTCATCGGGGTTGTGCATGATTTAAATACTTTGTGTGGGGAAGATGGAGCATAGCCAGACTATATGATTTTGTAAGGATAACTTTCTTTGGCCATGTTATTTTGAGAAGACATAATTGCTTAGTTAGTATGCTTGAAATATTATTATTTTTATGTCAATATGAACTTTTTTCTTGAATCTTTCGGATCCTAATATTCATACCATGATTAAGAAGAATTACATTGAAATTATGCCAAAGTATCACTCGGCATCAAAAATTCTCTTTTTATCATTTACCTACTCGAGGAGGAGCGGGAATTAAGCTTGGGGATGCCTGATACGTCTCCAACGTATCTATAATTTTTTATTGCTCCATGCTACTTTATCTATTGTTTTGGACTATAATGGGCTTTATTTTCCACTTTTATATTACTTTTGGGACTAACCTATTAACCGGAGGCCCGGCCCAGAATTGCTGTTTTTTGCCTTTTTCAGTGTTTCGAAGAAACGGAATATCAAACGGAGTCCAAACGGAATGAAACCTTCGGAAACGTGATTTTCTCACCGAACGTGATCCAGGAGACTTGGACCCTACGCCAAGGAACATCGGAGGCGGTCACGAGGGTGGGGGCGCCCCCCCCCCCTAGGGCGTGCCCCCTACCTCGTGGGCCCCTTGTTGCTCCACCGACGTACTCCTTCCTCCTATATATACCTCACGCACCCAAGCGATCGTAACAGGATCCAAAACCTAATTCCACCGCCGCAACTTCCTGTATCCACGAGATCCCATCTTGGGGCCTGTTAGGAGCTCCGCTGGGGGCATCCACCATGGAGGGCTTCTACATCAACACCATAGCCTCTTCGATGAAGTGTGAGTAGTTTACTTGACCTTGGGTCCATAGCTAGTAGCTAGATGGCTTCTTCTCTCTTTTGGATTCCAATACAATGTTCTCCCCTCTCGTGGAGATCTATTCGATGTAATCTTCTTTTTGCGGTGTGTTTGTTGAGACCGATGAATTGTGGGTTTATGATCCAGCTTATCTATGAATAATATTTGAATCTTCTCTGAATTCTTTTATGTATGATTGAGTTATCTTTGCAAGTCTCTTCGAATTATCCGTTTGGTTTGGCCAACTAGATTGGTAGTTCTTGCAATGGGAGAAGTGCATGGCTTTGGGTTCAATCTTGCGTGTCCTTACCCAAAGTGAGAAAGGGTTGCAAGGCACGTATTGTATTGTTGCCATCGAGGATAACAAGATGGGGTATTTATCATATTGCATGAATTTATTCCTCTACATCATGTCATCTTGCTTAAAGTGTTACTCTGTTTTTAACTTAATACTCTAGATGCATGCTGGATAGCGGTCGATGAGTGGAGTAATAGTACTAGATGCAGAATCGTTTCGATCTACTTGTCTCGGACGTGATTCCTATATACATGATCATACCTAGATATACTCATAACTATGCTCAATTCTGTCAATTTCTCAACAGTAATTTGTTCACCCACCATAGAATACTTATGCTCTTGAGAGAAGCCACTAGTGAAACCTATGGCCCCCGGGTCTATTCTCATCATATCAATCTCCATCACTTTTATACTTTCTTTGTTTTACTTTGCTTTTTACTTTTTACTTTGCATCTCTATACCAAAAATACTAAAAATATTATCTCTATCAGATCTCACTCTCGTAAGTGACCGTGAAGGGATTGACAACCACTAATCGCGTTGGTTGCGAGTAGCTATCATTTTGTGCAGGTACGAGGGACTTGTGCGTGGCCTCCTACTGGATTGATACCTTGGTTCTCAAAAACTAAGGGAAATACTTATGCTACTCTGCTGCATCATCCTCTCCTCTTCGGGGAAAACCAACGCAAGCTCAAGACGTAGCAGAAGTCCACACAAAGATGACCGAAACGCTGGACGTGACGGCCGGTGCGCCGCGGGGCCGAAGAAGAGCCCGGAAGGATATCTTCAGGGGTACCTGGTTGCGGCAAACAGCCGGGCACCGTTTCACCACGACCTCCCGAGGCTCCTGGAGCATTGGCCTCGGGAGTCGCATGCTGCATCTCCTCAGCAACCGGCGCCTCAGGAGGGGGGTGGCAGACTCCTGAGGACGATGCCCCAGGATCACCACTCGGCATGTGCTCCTCAGCACTCGAGCCACCGGCTTCCGCCGGAGCTCGCCCACCTGCACCATCACTTGGGGCGAGCTCAGCACCAGGGGCAAGGAAGGAAACCACGACGACGGAGTTCTCACGAGGCCCCTACAGGCCGATCGGCCGCGGCCCCTACTCATCAAAAGGAGGCATGTTCTCTGCAAACTCATCCTTGTTCCTGCAGCGGTACAGTAAGCAATTCTTCCCAGGTAGTTCGGCCGGCAAAGGGACACCCGTCAGGACCTTGAGCACTGTCTGCCGCGTCCCGAGAAGGAGCCCAAACTCCTGAAACCTCATGTGGTCCTGACTGTTGAGCAAGGTCCACATTGGGCGAGAATGGCGCTGAAGCGGAGCAACCCGGCGCTTGACGAATTCCTTCACCACCATCGGCACAGTCACGCCGCGATCCTTCAGCAACCTCAACCTGAGCCAGACGTGGGCAAGGCGGGGGCTCGTGAGCCGCTGATGGCTCCAGCCGGAGTTAGGAACAGCGGGCCCTGGCGGAGCCTGGAGCAGAGGACTGAGCACGCCGGCATCAACGAACACCCATCGTGTTCGGAATTCGCCCGTGGATGGAGGAAGCTCGAAGTCGATTCCCTCGCCCGCCGTCGTGGCTATGGCCTGGAAGCTCATGCACCCTGAGCTCTGCTGAGGGTCGATCAGATGCAATTGGAAGAAATGGCGGAGGAGGGCCACAGAAGGGGCTATGCCAACCATGGCTTCGCACACGAAGGCGAAGACGGCGAGGAGAGTCACGGATTGAGGGTCAAGATGCAGCATGTGGATCTGATAATGCTCAAGCACCGCATTGAAGAAGGCGGAGAAGGGAGGAATCAGGCCAGCCCAGAGGGCATCAATGAAGATTGGGACTTCAGTGGCCGCCTGAGCCGTGCGGGTGCGAGACGCAAGCCAAGCCACCGTCTCCCCCCGACTTTTTGAAGCTGGAAGCAAGCATCGGGCGCACCTTGTCCATGGCCTCGTCGTTGAGCACCCGACACCGGCCGAGCACCGGTGCAAAGGATGGAGGCGCAGCTGGCAGAGACAGAGGCCCCTTCCCCTTTTCAGCTTGTTTCGGCGCCATGGCGATGGAGCAGGCGGAGCGCAAGTCAGATTGGAAGAAGAGGAACGAAGTCTCGAGGAAGCAGGGGAATTGGGGAAGCAAGGCGCAGGCGACAGAGGGATAACTGTGTAGGCCGCAGGGGCCGCATAGCTAGGCAGATTCAAAGGCAACGTGGGAAGTGGAGACGCCCACGTCCAATCAACCTCCATGCGTCAACCGAGGCCGCAGGCTTTTGGGGCCCGCGGTGCTCCGAACTTGACCCTTGGCTTCACCGCGAAGCCAAGCCCGAGCGCACCTTGGGCCCGGGGGCTACTGTCGGCGTTTTGGGAACGGGGGTCCCCAGACTTGCGTGCCTGCGGTCCACCGCGTGGCTAAGCCAGCAGGCCGTACGGCCCATCTTCATCAACAAGGCATCCAAGACCCTCGCGAGGGTCCAAGCCTCGCGAGGTGGACGACGCTAGACCTCCTCTGGAGTAGCCTAGCCAGGCAGGCTCACCATGAGCGGAGATATCAAGGCGGGGCAAAACCTCACAAGGCTCTCGTGACGTGAGCCATGACGAACAGCACCAGGCGGGCGCCAGCGCGCGCAGCATCCTTATTTCCTCTTTGGTGCTAAGGAGGCCAGCGCAGGCGAAGAGTAACGAGGCATCAGGCAAAGGTTGCTATATTGGTGCAACGACACCAAGACTAGGAGGACGGCAAGACGGAGGTCACATTACAAAAAGTTGTCTGCGGATTGGACTCGTGAAATATTATACTCTCTGTGGTTGTGTGTGGTACTCGTGTTGCAGATCCGGACACGTTCATTGCGTCCGAAGACGAGGAACCCGCCTGGCAATGCCGAAGACAGTCTGCACGCCGAACACCTCGTCATTGAAGCCTGGTTCAGGGGCTACTGAGGGAGTCCCGGACTAAGGGGTCCTTGGGCGTCCGGACTGTTCGACATGGGCCGGACTAATGGGTTGTGAAGATACAAGACCGAAGACTCTCTCCGGTGTCCGGATGGGACTCTCCTTGGCATGGAAGGCAAGCTTGGCGTCCAAATATGAAGATTCCTTTCTCTGTAACTGACTATGTACAACCCCAGTCCCCTCTGATGTCTATATAAACCGGAGGGCTTAGTACGGAGAACGACCATAATCATAGTCATACAGGCTAGACTTCTAGGGTTTTAGCCATTACGATCTCGTGGTAGATCAACTCTTGTACTACTCATATTCATCAAGATCAATCAAGCAGGAAGTAGGGTATTACCTCCATCGACAGGGCCCGAACTTGGGTAAACATTGTATCCCATGTCTCCTGTTACCATCGAACTTAGACGCACAGTTTGGGACCCCCTACCCGAGATCCGCCGGTTTTGACACCGACATTGGTGCTTTCATTGAGAGTTCCACTGTGCCGTCCTCAAAAGGTTTGATGGCCCCTTCAATCATCTACAGCAATGTTGTCCAAGGAGAAGTCTTTCTCCTCGGACAGATCTTTGTGTTCGGCGGCTTCGCACTGCGGGCCAACTCGCTTGGCCATCTGGAGCAGATCGATAGCTACGCCCCTGGCCGTCCGGTCAGATTCGGGAGCTTGAACTACATCACGGGTATCCGCGGAGACTTGATCTTCGACGGATTCGAGACCACGGCATCCGCTCCCCATTACCACAATGAACATGACTTAAATCTGTTATCGGACCATACCCAGGAGACAACACCTGTAACTGCTCTGGCCTTAGATCCGGAGCAGATCGCTCCATCCGAAGACGGGAAGCTCAACCCCGCCACGGATGCCGCAGTCCCAGCGGTGTTAGAGCCGCACACAGACCCGACCTCGAGTGGAATCTGTGTCACCGGAGCCTCGGACTCGTTTCCGGCTGCAGGTTCCGAACCATGTGCGTCCACAAGCGTCGAGCTCAATCAGTCATCGATCGTTGAATTCAGCTCCGCGGACATTTTTTTGGCACTCGCCTTTGGGAGAATTTTGCTTCCCACCCACCGCCCACTTCATAGCCACCTGTCGAGGACCTAACTGACATGCTCGATTACGGCTCCGAATACATCGACGGTATGGACGACGATGCCGGAGAAGAGGAGGCCTAAAACCAGCCGTTTACCGCATGTTGGACAGCCACCTCCTCGTATGACGTATACATGGTGGACACACCCGAAGAGAACAGGGGCGACGGCAAGAAGGATCCAGTTGAGGATAAACCTCCTGAGATACCACCAAAGCACCGGCGTCAACGGCGCCGCTGAAAATCACGCCGCAACAAAGATAGTAACACCGGCACAGGAGAAGATAACACTCCGGACAGTGCCGAAGATAATGAAGACCCCGTTGAAGCAACTTCCGAACAAGAAGAACGGGAAGATGGGCAAGTTAGCCCTGATAAACAGGCCATAAATGAAGACTCGGAGGACAGTAATTATCTTCTGCTCTCCGAGGATGAGGTAAGCCTTGGCAACAAGGATTTTATCGTGCCTGAGGAACCTCTCGAGCAGGAGCGCTTTAAGCGCCAGCTAATAGCCACTACAAGGAGCCTTAAAAAGAAGCAGCAACAGCTTCAAGCTGATCAAGACCTGCTCAACGATAGATGGACTGAGGTCCTGGCAGCCGAGGAATACGGCCTCAAGCGCCCAGCAAAAAGTTACCCGAAGCGCAAATTGCTACCTTAGTTCGATGATGAGGCGCTGGAGCCCATACCATCGTCGCACAATGCGGCTAACCGACCACCATGCGGTCGGGACAAAGCGCCAACTCAGGCCGAACACCAACCCGCCCCACCTCACCGTAAAGGCAGAGATAAAACAGCTCGGGGTTATACACATGACCTTCGGCAGGACCTGGACAGTAGAGCAGGACATACCAGATCGGTCTACGGATCGCAAGGACGTGCCCTGACACGCGGCGACGACTATCTACTCGGACGTGACAAGCCTAGTCACGCCCATGCCGAAAATCACAGGCGGACTCCATCGGAGCTACGTCGCAATGTGGCCCGATATCAAGGCGCCGCACACCCTCTTTGCTTCACAGACGAAGTAATGGAGCATGAATTCCCAAAAGGGTTCAAACCCGTGAATATCGAATCATACGATGGAACAACTGATCCCGCGGTATGGATCGAGGATTTCCTTCTCCATATCCATATGGCCCGCGGAGATTACCTTCATGCCATCAAATACCTCCCACTAAAACTCAAAGGGCCAGCTCGGTACTGGTTAAACAGTGTGCCCTAAAACTCTCTTGGCAGCTGGGAGGATTTGGAAGACGCCTTCCGCGACAACTTCCAAGGTACATATGTCCGGCCACCAGATGCCGATGACTTAAGTCACATCGTCCGATGGTCTTGAGAGTCACCAGAAGCTCGGACTAGATTCTTAGTTAAAAAGAACCAAATCGTCGACTGTCCTGACGCGGAAGCCCTAGCAGCCTTCAAACACAGCGTCCAGGACAAGTGGCTCGCCCGCTACCTCGGTCAAGAAAAACCAAAATCCATGTCAGCCCTTATCGCTCTGATGACCCGCTTTTGCGCGGAAGAAGATAGCTGGCTCGCTCATAGAAGCAACAGCGCCAGCGATCGGGGCACTTCCGAAGTCCGAGACGGCAACGGCAAGCCACGATGTGATACGTCTCCGTCGTATCTATAATTTTTGATTGTTCCATGCCAATATTATTCAACTTTCATATACTTTTTGGCAACTTTTTATACTATTTTTGGGACTAACATATTGATCCGATTGCCGATGCAGTTCACATGCATTGCATGTTTTGGTTTCACAGAATATCCATATCAACCGGAGTCCAAACGGGATAAAAATGGACGGAGCTTATTTTTGGAATATTTGGAGAATCTGGAAGAAAAATCAACGCGAACCAGTGTCCAAGGTGGGCACGAGGTAGGGGGCGCGCCCCTGACCCTCGTGACCCACCTGTAAGGCGGTTGACGCCCTTCTTTGACCGCAAGAAAGCTAATTTTTGGTTAAAAAAATCACGGTGAAGGTTTCAGTCCAATCGGAGTTACGGATCTCCATATATATATGAAACGGTGAAAGGGGATCAGAACAGAATGCAGAAACAGAGAGAAACAGAGAGATAGATCCAATCTCGGAGGGGCTCTCGCCCCTCCCACGCCATGGGAGCCAAGGACCAGAGGGGAAACCCTTCTCCCATCTAGGGAGGAGGTCAAGGAAGAAGAAGAAGAAGGGGGCCCTCTCCCCTTGCTTCAGTGGCGCCGAGCGCTGCCGGGCCATCATCATCACCGCCATCTTCACCAACAACTTCACCGCCATCATCACCAACTCTCCCCCCCCCCCCCGTCTATGCAGCGGTGTAACATCTCTCTTACCCACTGTAATCTCTACTTAAACATGGTGCTCAACGTTATATATTATTTCCCAATGATGTATGGCTATCCTATGATGTTTGAGTAGATCTGTTTTGTCCTATGGGCTATTTGATGATCAAGATTGGTTTGAGTTGCATGTTTTATTATTGGTGCTGTCCTATGGTGCTCTCCGTGTCGCGGAAGCGTGAGGGATCTCCGCTGTAGGGTTTGCAATATGTTCATGATTTGCTTATGGTGGGTGGCGTGAGTGACAGAAGCACAGACCCGAGTAAGTAGGTTGTTTGCGTATGGGGTAAAGGGGACTTGATGCTTTAATGCTATGGTTGGGTTTTACCTTAATGATATTTAGTAGTTGCGGATGCTTGCTAGAGTTCCAATCATAAGTGCATATGATCCAAGTAGAGAAAGTATGTTAGCTTATGCCTCTCCCTCAAATAAAATTGCAATAATGATTACCGGTCTAGTTATCGATTGCCTAGGGACAAATAGCTTTCTCGTGACAACAAGCTCTCTACTAAAACTAATTTAGTTGTGTCTTTATCTAAACAGCCCCTAGCTTTTATTTACTCTCTCTTTACTTTCTTGCAAACATATCCAAAAACACCTACAAAGTACTTCTAGTTTCATACTTGTTCTAGGTAAAGCGAACGTCAAGCGTGCGTAGAGTTGTATCGGTGGTCGATAGAACTTGAGGGAATATTTGTTCTACCTTTAGCTCCTCGTTGGGTTCGACACTCTTACTTATCGAAAGAGGCTACAATTGATCCCCTATACTTGTGGGTTATCACGATGCAGTAAACACAAACGTCGCAATGAGAGAATGCACGACACAGCGGTCAACGCCAGATTCAGCGGTCCCAAATCCGGTCAACGGAAAAAGCCATTCAAGGCAGACAGAGACGGACCATCCAATTTACACAAGATATTGGATCGGCCCTGCCAGATTCATGGCAACCCCGATAAGCCAGCTAACCACACCAACAAAAGTTGTTGGGTCTTCAAACAGGTCGGCAAGCTCAACGCCGAACACAAGGGAAGAGGCCGCCCGGTGATAGCGATGACGAAGAGACTCACTGATGACCCACAGGTATAGGGGATCTATCGTAGTCTGTTCGATAAGTAAGAGTGTCGAACCCAACGAGGAGCAGAAGGAAATGATAAGCGGTTTTCAGCAAGGTATTCTCTGCAAGCACTGAAATTATCGGTAACAGATAGTTTTGTGATAAGGTAATTTGTAACGGGTAACAAGTAACAAAAGTAAATAAAGTGCAGCAAGGTGTCCCAATCCTTTTTGTAGCAAAGGACAAGCCTGGACAAACTCTTACATAGAGAAAAGCGCTCCCGAGGACACATGGGAATTATCGTCAAGCTAGTTTTCATCACGTTCATATGATTCGCGTTCGGTACTTTGATAATTTGATATGTGGGTGGACCGGTGCTTGGGTGTTGTCCTTACTTCGACAAGCATCCCACTTATGATTAACCCCTACTGCAAGCATCCGCAACTACAAAAGAAGTATTAAGGTAAACCTAACCATAGCATGAAACATATGGATCCAAATCAGCCTCTTACGAAGCAACGCATAAACTAGGGTTTAAGCTTCTGTCACTCTAGCAACCCATCATCTACTTATTACTTCCCAATGCCTTCCTCTAGGCCCAAACAATGGTGAAGTGTCATGTAGTCGACGTTCACATAACACCACTAGAGGAGATACAACATACATCTCATCAAAATATCGAACGAATACCAAATTTACATGACTACTAATAGCAAGACTTCTCCCATGTCCTCAGGAACAAACGTAACTACTCACAAATCATATCATATTCATGTTCATAATTAGAGGGGTATTAATATGCATAATGGATCTGAACATATGATCTTCCACCAAATAAACCAACTAGCATCAACTACAAGGAGTAATCAACACTACTAGCAACCCACAGGTACCAATCTGAGGCTTTGGGACAAAGATTGGATATAAGAGATGAACTAGGGTTTGAGAGGAGACGGCGCTAGTGAAGATGTTGATGGAGATTGGCCCCCTCCCGATGAGAGGAGAGTTGGTGATGACAATGGCGATGAGTTCCCCCTCCCGGAGGGAAGTTTCCCCGGTAGAACAGCTCTACGGGAGCCCTAGATTGGTTCCGCCAAGGTTTCGCCTCGTGGCGGCGGAGTTTCTTCCCGAAAGCTTGCTTGTGATTTTTTCTCGGACGAAAGACTTCATATAGCAGAAGATGGGCACCGGAGGGCCACCAGGAGGCCCACGAGGCAGGGGGGCGCGCGTCCCACCCTCGTGGCCAGGGTGTGGCCCCCCTCTGGTATTTTCTTCATCCAGTATTTTTTTATTAATTCCAAAAATGACTTCCGTGAAGTTTCAGGACTTTTTGAGCTGTGCAGAATAGGTCTCTAATATTTGCGCCTTTTCCAGCCAAGAATTCCAGCTGCCGGCATTCTCCCTCTTCATGTAAACCTTGTAAAATAAGATAGAATAGGCATAAGTATTGTGACATAACGTGTAATAACAGCCCATAATGCAATAAATATCAATATAAAAGCATGATGCAAAATGGACATATCAACTCCCTCAAGCTTAGACCTCGCTTGTCCTCAAGCGGAAGCCGATAACAATAAATATGTCCACATGTTTAGAGGTAGAGGTGTCGATAAAATAAAATACGGACATGAGGGCATCATGATCATTCTTATAACGGCAACATATATGGATATTGTCATATGATTTCTTATGCTCAAGTAATAATATATTCACAATGTCAAGTATGAATCAGAAACTTCATTGAGAACTAAGAAACTATAATCTCAGTCATTGAGGCAATTGCAATTTATCATAATATCAGAAAGAGTCTATGTAAGAGCTTTTCAGCAAGTCCACATACTCAACTATCATTTAGTCTTTCACAATTGCTAACACTCACGCAATACTTGTGGTTACGGAGTTTTAATCAGACACAGAGAAAGATAGGGGCTTATAGTTTTGCCTCCCAACCTTTTACCTCAAGGGTAATGTCAACAATAATAGTTCATGCTAACTTACATCCAATTGGATATATATATATATATATATATATATATATATATATATATATATATATATATATATATATCAGATCTTTCCAACACAAGGTGCTTGCCAAAGTATAAAATGTAAAAAGGAAAGGTGAAGATCACCATGACTCTTGCATAAGGGTAAGAGATAAAAGTAAAAGATAGGCCCTTCGCAGAGGGAAACAGAGGTTGTCATGCGCTTTCATGGTCGGATGCATGAAATCTTAATGCAAAAGAACATCACTTTATATTGCCACTTGTGACGTGGACCTTTATTATGCAGTCCGTCGCTTTTATTTCTTCCACATCACAAGATCGTATAAAGCTTATTTTCTCCACACTAATAAATCATACATATTTAGAGAGCAATTTTTATTGCTTGCACCGATGACAACTTACTTGAAGGATCTTACTCAATCCATAGGTAGATATGGTGGACTCTTATGGCAATACTGGGTTTAAGGATATTTGGAAGCACAAGTAGTATCTCTACTTGGTGCAAAGAATTTGACTAGTATGAGGGAGAAAGGCAAGCTCAACATGTTGGATGATCCAGGACAATATACTTTATTTCAGATATAAGAAAACATAACCCATTACGTTGTCTTCCTTGTCCAACATCAACTCTTTAGCATGTCATATTTTAATGTGTGCTCACAATAATAAAAGATGTCCGAGATAGTATATTTATATGTGAAACCTCTCTTTCTTTATTACTTCCTATTAATTGTAAAGATGACCAAAGCTATGTTTGTCAACTCTCAACAATTTTTAATCATCATACTCTTTCTATGTGAAGTCATTACTCTCATAAGATCAATATGATCTCTTTATTTCTTTTTATTCTTTCTCTTTTCTTTTATTCCCTCAAGATCAAGGCAAAATAATCAAGCCCTTGACTCAACACTAATCTTTATTATATATAGCTCACAGACTCGATTACATAAAGGGATCATAAAACAAAACTCAAAACTAAATCATACCAAAAACTTTATTCTACTAGATCAAGATATTACTAAAAGGATCGAACTAAGAAAAACGGTAAAGATAGGAGTGTGATGGTGATACGATACCGGGGCACCTCCCCCAAGTTTGGCAGTTGCCAAGGGGAGTGCCCATACCCATGTGATTATATCTCCTTTGCTGGTGAAGAAGATGGTGGAGTTGTTGATGTGTGGGCTTGTCATCCATCTTCCAAGGCATATGCTCACCATCATAGAAGGATGATCGAGTCTCCGGGATCCTCAAATCTGCAGCCAAACTCATCCTCTTGAATCTATATTCATGCTCACAGTTTTGGTTTTGCAGGTCATAGATTTGGGCTTGGAGATGCTCGATCTTCTCGTGAAGCTTGAAGATGGTCTCCCCAATGTTCTTGGCATCCAGCTTGTGGTTGTTGGTGAACTCTGCGATCATCATGTGGTTGGCGTTGAGTCCACGTTCCACCATCCCCTGGCACTTGAAAACTTGTTGTTCCATTGCTCCGAGCCTCGTCTCCATGCTTCCGGTCCTCCTTGGTCCCTCAACATCGCGGATGCAGCAACCCATCACGCATCTCAATGGTTTGAGGGTGTTGCAGCACCTCCGCGAGGTAGGGGTTGATGACCTTCTCGAAGAACTTGTCCTTGGGGGCACTTGGAGATGTCATGGTGATCTAGATCTGTCAGAAAAACAGCTCGAAACAAGAACAGAGGATAATTGCATGAAACGGTGGTCAAAACCTTCGGGATATTATATAATGATTTTTTTCTGACCGAAAGAAGTATCGTGCAAGAAAACGGAGTCCGGAGATCGCACGAGGTGCCCACGAGGCAAGGGGCGCGTCCAGGGGGTAGGGCGCGCCTCCCACCCTCGTGGAAACCTCGTGTCCTTCCCGAACTACTTATTTTCCTATTTTCTTAAATATTCCAAAACGGAGAAAAATTGCCATTAAAACTGTTTTGGAGTCGGTTTACTTACTGTACCACATACCTATTCCTTTTCGGAGTCTGAAATGTTCTGGAAAGTGTCTCTTATGTATTCTTCCGGTGTTACGGTTTCAATAACATTAGTTTCAACATTTACATTTATAGGATTACCTGAGATATAATATTTGATCCTTTGACCATTCATCACCTTTGGATATGTGCCTTCGAAGTTGTTGATTTTTATGGCACCGGAACGATAGACCTCCTCGATAACGTAAGGACCTTCCCATTTAGAGAGAAGTTTTCCTGCAAAAAATCTTAAACGAGAGTTGTATAGCAATACATAATCACCTACATTAAACTCACGCTTTTGTATCCTTTTGTCATGCCATCTTTTGACTTTTTCTTTAAACAACTTGGCATTCTCATAGGCTTGGGTTCTCCATTCATCAA
The DNA here is from genome assembly GCA_021605205.1 of Aegilops longissima. Lineage (NCBI taxonomy): Eukaryota > Viridiplantae > Streptophyta > Magnoliopsida > Poales > Poaceae > Aegilops > Aegilops longissima. Next base: position 741,895,207 of record CM038682.1, read on the forward strand.
GTGAGCTTATGTCAAATAGCCTCTTCTCACCGGCAAGTTTGAAATCATAGTTGAGCTCTTTAATGGCCCGATATGCCTTATGTTCTAGTTCGAGAGTAAGTGACATGCTTTTCCATAAACCATTTTATACGGAGACATACCCATAGGATTTTTATATGCAGTTCTATAGGCCCATAATGCATCATCAAGTTTCTTGGACCAATTCTTTCTAGATCTATTAACAGTCTTTTGCAAAATTAATTTGAGCTCTTTGTTACTCAATTCTACTTGACCACTAGACTGTGGGTGATAAGGAGATGCAATTCTATGATTAACATCATACTTGGCAAGCATTTTACAAAAGTCACCATGAATAAAATGTGAACCACTATCAGTCATTAAATATCTAGGGACTCCAATCCTCGGAAAAATAACTTCTTTAAGCATCTTAATATAAGTGTTATGATCAGCACTACTAGTTGGAATAGCTTCTACCCACTTAGTAACGTAATCAACAACAACTAAAATATGTGTATACCCATTAGAGGAAGGAAAAGGTCCCATGTAATCAAAGCCCCAAATATCAAATGGTTCTATAACGAGTGAATAATTCATAGGCATTTCCTAACGTCTACTAATATTACCAATTCTTTGACATTCATCACAAGATAAGACAAACTTACGAGCATCCTTGAAGAGAGTAGGCCAATAAAAACCGGATTGCAATACCTTATGCGCAGTTCTATCTCCAGCGTGGTGTCCTCCATAAGCTTCGGAGTGACACTTGGCGTAGGATATGTTCCTGTTCATGCTCAGGTACACAACGTCTAATAACACCATCTACTCCTTCTTTATAAAGATGTGGGTCATCCCAAAAGTAATGTCTCAAATCATAGAAAAACTTTTTCTTTTGCTGGTATGTGAAACTAGGTGGTATAAAGTTAGCAACAATGTAATTAGCATAATCAGCATACCATGGAGCAGTACGAGAAGCATTTATGACAGCTAATTGTTCATCAGGAAAGCTATCATCAATAGGTAGTGGGTCATCAAGAACATTTTCTAACCTAGACAAGTTTTCTTCAACGGGGTTCTCACCTCCCTTTCTATCAATAATATGCAAATCAAATTCTTGTAGCAAGAGAACCCATCTAATAAGTCTAGGCTTAGCATCTTTCTTTTTCATAAGGTATTTAATAGCAGCATGATCAGTGTGAATAGTTACTTTAGAATCAACAATATAAGGTCTGAACTTATCACAAGCAAAAACAACTGCTAAAAATTCTTTTTCGGTAGTAGCATAATTTCTTTGGGAATTGTCTAGAGTTTTACTAGCATATTGAGTAACATTTAATTTCTTATCAACTCTTTGTCCTAGAACAGCACCTACATCATAATCACTAGCATCACACATAATTTCAAAGGGTAAATTCCAATCAGGAGGCTGAACAATAGGTGCAGAAATCAATGCTTTCTTAAGTATTTCAAATGCATCTACACAATCATCATAAAAAACAAAAGGAATATCTTTTTGTTATAGATTGGTCAGAGGCCGAGAAATTTTTGAGAAGTCCTTAATGAACCTCCTATAAAAACCGGCATGACCAAGGAAACTTCTTATACCTTTGATGTCCTTGGGACACGGCATCTTTTCAATAGCATCAACTTTAGCTTTATCAACTTCAATACCTCTTTCAGAAATTTTATGCCCCAAGACAATTCCTTCATTAACCATAAAGTGGCACTTCTCCCAATTCAAGACAAGGTTAGTTTCTTCACATCTCTACAAAACTCGATCAAGGTTGCTCAAGCAATCATCAAAAGAGGATCCATAAACAGAGAAATCGTCCATGAAAACCTCACAAATCATTTCACAAAAATTAGAGAATATATCCATCATGCATCTTTGAAAGGTAGCAGGTGCATTACATAAACCAATAGGCATACGTCTATAAGCAAAAGTACCGAAAGGGCAAGTAAAAGTGGTCTTTGCTTGATCATCAGCTGACACAGGTATTTGAGAGAAACTAGAATAACCATCTAGAAATAAAAAATGTGTGTGTTTGGATAATCTTTCTAGCATTTGATCAATGAATGGCAAGGGGTAATGATCTTTTTTAGTAGCTTTATTTAATTCGCAGAAATCAATTACCATCCTATAACCTGTAATAATTCTTTGTGGAATCAATTCATCTTTATCATTAGGAATGACAGTAATACCTCCCTTCTTAGGGACACAATGGACAGGACTTACCCACTGACTATCAGCAACGGGATAAATTATACCTGCCTCAAGGAGATTTAATATTTCCTTTCTTACCACTTCTTTCATCTTAGGATTTAACCATCGTTGATGATCAATAACTGGTTTGGCATCTTTCTCCAAATTTATTTTGTGTTGACATAGAGTGGGACTAGTGCCCTTAAGATCATCAAGAGCATATCCAATAGCAACACGGTGCTTCTTCAGAGTTTTCAATATTTTTTCTTCCTCCTTCTCTGAAAGGTTAGCACTAATAATAACAGGATATCTTATTTTCATCAAGATAAGCATATTTAAGAGTATCAGGCAATGGTTTAAGCTCAAACACGGGATCACCCTTGGGTGGAGGAGGATCCTCTAGGATTTCAACACGCAGGTTGTGTTTCAAAATAGGTCCCTGTTTAAAGAATACTTCATCTATTTCCCTTCTTTCATTCATAAACATATCATTTTCGTGGTCTAGCAAATATTGTTCTAAAGGATCATTAGGAGGCACAACAATAGAAGCAAGACCAATAATTTCATCCTTACTAGGCAATTCCTCATCACAGGGTTGTCTACGAAATTTAGAAAAATTTAAACTCGTGAGACATATCATCCAAACCAATAGTAACAACATCCTTTTCGTAGTCTATCTTAGCATTTACAATGTTCAAGAAGGGTCTACCAAATATAATGGGACAAAAACTATCTTGTGGGGAACCAAGAACAAGAAAATTAGCAGGATATTTAACTTTCCCACACAAGACTTCAACATCTCTAACAATCCCGATCGGTGAAATAGTATCTCTATTGGCAAGTTTAATTGTAACATCTATATCTTCTATCTCAGCAGGTGCAATATCATGCATAATTTCTTGATATAAAGAAATAGGTATTGCGCTAGCACTAGCACCCATATCACACAAGCCATGATAACAATCATCTCCTATTTTAACAAAAATAACAGGCATGCCTACCACAAGTCTACGTTTATCTTTAGCACCAGGTTTAGCAATTCTAGCAGTCTCATCACAAAAGTAAATAACATGCCCATCAATATTATCAGCCAAGAGATCTTTAACAATAGCAATATTAGGTTCAACTTTAACTTGCTCAGGTGGTGTATAAGTTCTGATATTACTTTTACGAACCACGGTTGAAGCTTTATCATGATCCTTTATTCTAACAGGGAAAGGTGGTTTCTAAACATAAGCAATAGGAACAATAGGATCATTATAAGTGATAGTCTTGTCTTCAACTTTAATAGGTTCAACTACTTTTAATTCTATGGGAGGATGATATTTAAACCACTTCTGCTTAGGGAGATCAACATGAGCAGCAAAAGATTCACAAAAAGAAGCTACTATCTCAGAGTCAAGTCCATATTTAGTGCTAAATTACGGAAAACATCGGTATCCATAAAAGATTTAACACAATCAAACTTAGGTGTTATACCTGACTCCTTACCTTCGTCGAGATCCCAATCTTCAGAGTTGCATTTAATTATTTCCAATAAATCCCATCTGAATTCAATAGTCTTCATCATAAAAGAACCAGTACAAGAAGTATCGAGCATGGAGCGATTGTTGTCAGAAAGCCGAGCATTAAAGTTTTGAATAATCATTTCTCTTGAGAGCTCATGATTGGGGCATGAATATAACATTGACTTAAGCATCCCCCAAGCTTGAGCGATGCTTTCTCCTTCGCGAGGCCAAAAATTATATATATAATTACGATCACGATGAACAAGATGCATAGGATAAAACTTCTGATGAAATTCCAATTTCAATCGTTTGTAGTTCCATGATCCCATATCATCACATAGCCTATACCATGTCAATGCATCTCCCTTCAAAGATAAAGGTAAGACCTTCTTCTTGATAACATCATCAGGCATACCTGCAAGCTTAAATAATCCACAAACTTCATCCACATAGATTAAGTGTAAATCGGGACGCAATGTTCCCTCTCCTGCAAAAGGATTAGCTAGCAGTTTCTCTATCATACCCGAAGGATTTTCAAAGTAAAAATTTTCAGTAGGTTCAGTAGGTTGAGAATCAGCTATTTGCTCTACCGGTCGGGGTGAAGATACCCCGAACAAGCCCCTCAAAGGATTACTTTCCATAGTAACAAGTGACAATAAATTTCAGCACACTATATAAATTTTTTCTTACCAAATTCCACCTACCAAAGGCGCTTCACTCCCCGGCAACGGCGCCAGAAAAGAGTCTCGATGACCCACAAGTATAGGGGATCTATCGTAGTCCTTTTGATAAGTAAGAGTGTCGAACCCAATGAGGAGCGAAGGAAATGATAAGCGGTTTTCAGCAAGGTATTCTCTGCAAGCACTGAAATTATCGGTAACCAGATAGTTTTGTGATAAGGTAATTTGTAACGGGTAACAAGTAACAAAAGTAAATAAAGTGCAGCAAGGTGGCCCAATCCTTTTTGTAGCAAAGGACAAGCCTGGACAAACTCTTATATAGAGAAAAGCGCTCCCGAGGACACATGGGAATTATCGTCAAGCTAGTTTTCATCACGTTCATATGATTCGCGTTCGGTACTTTGAAAATTTGATATGTGGGTGGACCGGTGCTTGGGTGTTGTCCTTACTTGGACAAGCATCCCACTTATGATTAACCCCTATTGCAAGCATCCGCAACTACAAAAGAAGTATTATGGTAAACCTAACCATAGCATGAAACATATGGATCCAAATAAGCCCCTTACGAAGCAACACATAAACTAGGGTTTAAGATTCTGTCACTCTAGCAACCCATCATCTACCTATTACTTCCCAATGCCTTCCTCTAGGCCCAAACAATGGTGAAGTGTCATGTAGTCGACGTTCACATAACACCACTAGAGGAGAGACAACATACATCTCATTAAAATATCGAACGAATACCAAATTCACATGACTACTAATAGCAAGACTTCTCCCATGTCCTCAGGAACAAACGTAACTACTCACAAATCATATTCATGTTCATAATCAGAGGGGTATTAATATGCATAATGGATCTGAACATATGATCTTCCACCAAATAAACCAACTAGCATCAACTACAAGGAGTAATCAATACTACTAGCAACCCACAGGTACCAATATGAGGCTTTGGGACAAAGATTGGATACAAGAGATGAACTAGGGTTTGAGAGGAGACGGCGCTGGTGAAGATGTTGATGGAGATTGGCCCCCTCCCGATGAGAGGAGCATTGGTGATGACAATGGCGATGAATTCCCCCTCCCAGAGGGAAGTTTCCACGGTAGAACAGCTTTGCCGAAGCCCTAGATTGGTTCCGCCAAGGTTCCGCCTCGTGGCGGCGGAGTTTCTTCCCGAAAGCTTGCTTGTGATTTTTTCTCGGACGAAAGACTTCATATAGCAGAAGATGGGCATCGGAGGGCCACCAGGGGGCCCATGAGGCAGGGGGCGCGCCCAGGGGGGTAGGGCGCGCCTCCCACCCTCGTGGCCAGGGTGTGGCCCCCCTCTAGTATTTTCTTCATCCAGGATTTTTTATTAATTCCAAAAATTACTTCCGTGAAGTTTCAGGACTTTTGGAGTTGTGCCGAATAGGTCTCTAATATTTGCTCCTTTTCCAGCCCAGAATTCCAGCTGCCGGCGTTCTCCCTCTTCATGTAAACCTTGTAAAATAAGAGAGAATAGGCATAAGTATTGTGACATAACGTGTAATAATAGCCCATAATGCAATAAATATCAATATAAAAGCATGATGCAAAATGGACGTATCACTCACCAACCAAATACCGGGGGCCAAAAGCAATTTCCCCCCGAAGTAAAAACAGTGAACATGGTATACGTGACACACACCTCTACAGGGGAGCATAAGAAGCGCCCCCGAACTGAGGATCACACTACGGTTACTCCCGCCGAAGTACAAAGCGGTCTTATTAAACCGTATACCTTGTCGGCCATTAAGCCGCCGGTCTCCATTTAGCAGGACCGACCAATTTCGGAGCTGGACTAGCAGTTTGGCTTCCGCCGTCCACCTCATATACCTGCGAAATCTGTACCGCACATACATAACTATGCACTTAAAATACCCTGGGCATCGGCGGAAGCACAATACGGACGGGCCTACAAGTACTCCCATAACCTCCTCCCTTTTTCTTTTCTAACTACTCTTTGTTTTTCATTATCCTTTACCACAGGTGGCTCGAAGGCTGGTAATCTCACGGACTCTATCGGAGTTCGGGTTCGTACATTCACCTAAAGGCTACCCTTGTTAAGGAGCCCCTTCATCGAGGAAAGGCGGCGCAGACGTGCGACAGGTGGTCCGAAACAACTTTTTGTAGACCACACTCTCTATTTTGCGAGCCTGTAAGGTGCTTGTTTCCTCAGCCGTCGACCCCTAGCATGTCAAATAGCCGGGGTTGTGGCGTTATTATTTATAATAATGATTCACATATCACTCAGGTTCCAGTGAACATAATCAGTATCCAGTATTCACTTTTCTCTAAAGAACTGAATTTTGCTTCTTTGGTTGTTTCACACACGCACCCCGACATAACTTGCCAGGGGCTCGGTATGGGAACAAAATGAGTTGCCAACAAAAGTCCGAACAACTTTATAGCATACTTCGGCATCGCGAGTTTGGGCTTATATGCATCAGCTCCGAATCATGTCTTTGGTCAATAGTTGGGTTGCCCGGCTCCTGTGCTTTCTAGCTTACGTTCCGCTATATCGACTAGGGTAGTAAAGGGAGAACTACTGTGATTGTGCCCTGGTTTACCCGGATGAGCACCTCAGTAGAGAAAGCCGAAAACTGACTGTCATGATGCGGCGAGATCTGGTCAACCACTCGATGACTTATCGCAATCTTTCGTGATTCCCTCTGTATTACACGAAGGACCTTTCTTCAGGTCATACATGTACCGCGCCATATTGGGATAACCGCGTACATACCAGGGTCTATATCACAGACCCACCGTAAAACTCCTATGGCTAAGTGAAAGTTTTAACGCCCTAAATCCGATTGCCTAGTTCGCCGCATTGACACCTCCTTCATGGAACAAGACGTTGGGTTAAGAGTGATCAAGTGCTTTTCTGAACACCCCCATATTTTCTATGAGGGGGCTGAAGCTGACGACTGGAAGACTTTCAGATTATACAAAAATGGCTGCACAGGAGGAACCAAAGCTTTTTAGCGACACTAAAATAAAAAATAGCTTTATATCATAATATTGTCTTTTACAATTTCAATACACTTCACTCGAATATCATGTCTTTTGAGCACTGACCCTCTATCAAGCGGGCACCCTCTAAGACATCCTCGAAATTATCCTCTGGTGCGTGGTGGTCCTTGCCCTTGGTTGGACTCTGCGCTGCAATCACTACAAAAAAATACACTTCCGTGATGATACGTGTTTGTCATAGTAGGTCGCGTTTTTTTGTCATGCATGTACATCCATGACAAATTTATGACAGAATCGAGATAGTCATACCTATGCTGTAGTAGAAGTGTTCGATGACATTACCAAAATTATCATCACGGAAGTGTCCACTTCCATGACGATAAATCGCGCGTCACAGAAGTGCTTTCGTCAAGGGTGACCGACACATGGCATCCATCGTAACGGAACGCTGTTAAGCTATCGGTCAGGTTTTGGATCCAATAACCCGTTAACAGCCCCGGCCAATGGGGATTTTCCACGTGTAAAATCATCATTGGCTGGAGGAAACACGTGTCAGCTCATTGTTGGGACAGATGTCATCCACTCATTGGACAGAAGGCGCCTATGATACGTCGACACGTGGCACGGCCCAACAGAGGCCCATTCCTGTGAAAAGGCCGGCCTGTTTAACTTGGTCAAAAGGTGACGGGCCGGCCCATGGAAAGCCTGTTAACGGCCTGTTCGCATATAGCCCATTTACAACCCACTAACCCAAGGGCCGTTACGCCCTATCCGAATTAGGCCCAGTAGCGTCATCTGGGCCATCCAATATGATTCCAGCCCGTTTTCACTTCTGGCCCATGTATGGCCCATGACGTCTTTCGGCCCATATGAGGCCCTATGTAACTCTTGGCCTATTAACGGCCCGTGGTGAAACTGGCCCACGATGAACAGTGTATTACTTTAGACCCATTAACGGCCCGTGGTGAAATTGGCCCGTAATGAACAGTGTATCGCTTTATACCCATTAAGGGCCCGTTATTTAGTTGGGCCGTTTACAGCCCATGTTATCTTTCGGCCTTCTCAGAGCCCATTTATTGTTGAGCTTATTTGCAGCATTCGGTTACTTACGGCCCGTTACTGTCATTTTCTGCTTGTGGGCCAAATTCAGCCCGTCGTTACAGTCGGCCCGTTTGTGGTCTGTTAGTTTGTTGGGCCATTTTCATAGCATCACCAAATACAGCCTATTAACGGCCCGTTATGGTTAGCCAATAAAACGTACGATTTCCATTATAGGCCCGTCTACGGCCCATTAAAGGCCAGTACAAGACCCATAAATGAGTCGGCGGCCCATGGATCCTACGTGACGTAGAAGGCCCATGGATCCTGCGAGACGTAGAAGTCCCATGGACACTACGAGGCGTAGAAGGCCCATGGATCCTGCGAGACGTAGAAGGCCCATGGATCCTACGACACGTAGAAGGCCCATGGTCGGGCGAGTTGGCCCCCGTTTGAACGATATAGCATATTCAAAGAATTATCCTACTCAATACTATCACCTCTGAAAAGCATACACTATACAACAAAGAGATCAAGGCATAGGAAGGTAGAATAATCCTACACTATACAATAAAGAAATTACAGCCGATTATACCCACTGGGGATTATGGTGCAACACGGTGATAATAAAGCATACACAAACAGCAAATTACATACCTTTGGCAAATCGGCTCATACATCATGGACGCGCATCAACTTAACTCCATTTGAACTATAATCTCTTGAGAAAATAGGATTGGCGGATTCATATAGCACAAATTTCAGTCTGCAAAATCTAAAATTCCTTCATGGTTACCTCGGTGTCTTGTTTGATTTTTGACTCCTGCATCTAATACCTGCATGTCCAGTCTCAACTTGTTGATTATACATTGACAATCATGTACACGTTGTCTTGCCACCTCTAGTTGATGCTCGAGAACATCAGACATTCCAATTCCAATCCATAATCATTCGATAACGGCCATGCCGCATTTCTTTCAGAGATTTTGTGTTGATGTCACTTCATCCCGAAATGTTTACGTAAGTACACATGACTAGGGCAAAAGTATATTTACAACAGTGAAGCGAACAAGACACTATTTTGTACTACATGGCAAAACAGGACTAACAATAATGTTACACGTCACTTTCACACAAAAAATGTTACACGTCATAAAGCATAAGCAGGTGATATTTTAAAAATTATAAAAAAGATAGTCTTTGCAGCCTACATACAGAAATCCCTCTTAGCTCACCAGAGGAGCATGATGTTGGGGCCCAATCGAAAACACAGACAAGTTACAAATTTAGACAGCATGTTGCGTATAAGTAAGCAAGCAGTTGGCCATTCTGTACCTCAATTAAAGTCTTAGGGAGCATAATGAACAGCAGAGGGTTTCATACAAACATACCACAACAGGCAAAACTATGCAATCATTAGCATAGTATAAACTAGATTGTGAGCCTCATGCAATAATAGTTGGTTAATAGACTTCAAAGCTTCAGGCACACTTCGGCAGAGTAATTAAATGGTAAGGCCTTTAATTATGTCAACTAATAGTGATACATAGTACCGAACATCAGGCATAATTATTTGGGCATCTCATTAAGTGAGGACAAATAAAGCAATTGAAAAGAGAAAATTAACTATGCCTGAAACAAACAAGGAATTGAACTGTTGAGTTGCATACAGTGACTTACCTTAGCAGGTTGAAGAGGCTCAGCGCAGCTCCTACTTCTCTTGCAAGGCTCCTTCCTAACATCTTGTACTTGGAAATCCTCAATCTTATCTTCATTGCACCCCCTCTGCAAGGTGACACAAACTAGTTACTCGTCTCCTTGGAAGACAAATATGCATACTTTCCAGTCTATGAACACAAAAGGATGAGATTATAACAAAACAACACCACATAATGAAACATGCCACATCTCTTGCACTTGCACACAATGAAATGAGCATTTACTATGTCTGCACTATGTAAAAACTAGGAATACCTTCGAACTGGATCTCCAGGTACTCTTGGAGAGCCTACTGTAGTGTACAACCAAACCTTTATTCACCTATGAGTTAGACAAGGCCCCACTACAGCAGCCCTTAGTGTTTAAATCGTTGACAAGCTCTGTTAGAGTGTTAGGTCAAGAACAACAAGTAATCAAAGCAAACAGTCCTAGTATGGCTGGCTGATGCAAACAAGCAATTGAACAGATGTGTGAGCAAATCTTACATATCAAGAAAAGAAGCAAAGAAGGAGGCTTAAAGACCATCACTTGACTGACCAGATTTAAGAGGCATTTAAACATCATGTGCAACGTATGAACTAACATAAACATTGCATATTCCAGATTCTACAATGGAAAGCACATGTATTAGGTTATGCCATGTATGATGATGCCTAAATGTACAGATAGCAGGCATGAGTGATTCATCATTGCACGCACAATTGAATTGCAGGTTAAGGGCCAGTTCGATTCCGCCTTTTAAGGGTATATTGTAAAAATAAGCCATAAAAGATGTAAAGAAGTCATTTTTTAGTTATGGGCTTGGGCTTAACTAATTTCACTTTGGAGGGGGGGGGGTGTTTCGGGTAGAACCTCACTAAAAATTGAAGGGAAGGGGAATAGTGAAATGACTTTGTTGTCTGCCTATATTACACTCAAAATGCAACTGTTGACGCCTGTGTCACACCTGACCCTCAAGTAAAAACAAACACGCAAGCATTCATTGCCCTGCCCGTTTGCATCTCCTCTCCCCTTTCCCTCTACCTCGATCCCCTGCCTGCATCACTAGGGTTCCTCCAGCGAGCCGTCGCCACTGGTGCCATCTGGCCTAGTCCTCGACGATGCTATGTCCAGCTAGGCTACATGGCCGGAGGGTAGGGGCAAACCTCCCTGGCTGCTCCTCCCTCTGGCGCCGCCCCTCATTCTCATGGTCTCCAGCAGCTGCTCCACTGTGGTTCGTCCAACGCACTACTCCAGCGGGCGCTGCACAACTACGGCTGATGCCACACTGCAACAGAAGGCACCTTGTTCCCCCTCCCCTCCTCCCAGGCCATGGCCTTGAGGTGTTGTTGAAGGATGAATTGCTATGAGCTGCTGCTGGTATATGATGAATTGCAGACTGGTGTTGTTGTATGATGAGTTGCTATGAGCTGCTGCTGCTATATAATGCTTTCAGGTGGTGCTGCTATATGATAATAACCAGCCAATTGGACCATCGAATTTCAACAAATAATTGTTCTTCATTTAAATGTGGGTCATGCGTTCTTCGTTTAAATTAGGCAACGGGATCTCTATGGAAAACATTGACCAAAGTAGATTGTGCCAAGTAGATGGTATCTTTGTATTTGCATTTTGAGCAATAGTGATGGTTTGTTTTCCTATCATACTAATTACTGCACTGGGTTCAATTTGTGATGTTTGCAAGTCAAATTAATTTCCATATGTGCAGCAAAATGAAAAATATATATAATGCAATCTAGACTTTCCATTGATCATACCAAAGATAAGCTGAAAACGCAATGAAAAGAACTGGTTGGCGTATTACATGGAGCTTATATTCACAGGTGCTTATTTTCTTAGGATAACTCGTAATAACTGTCCCTAAGAAACTTGGCTAATAGAACTGGCATACAAATAACATGTCATGATGATTGCAATGGAGGAGTGACGTACCATAGCACAATCGTATAGGCTCACCGCTGCCTCTCCTTTTTTGCGATGTTCCATGAAATTGCCACATACATCTTGTACTTTTTCATTGTGTAACCCTATCGCAAGTTCACACGGCAAATTTCAGACATCTCTACATGATACTACATTGCATATCCCTTGCATATTTAAACCACCAATTAACGATTGTGTGCGTACCATAAACTAGCCATGACTCAGATGTTGGACTGGCGGGCACTCTAAGGGAGCCTAATGTAATGCAATTTGGAATTCCTACATGCCACTTACGATTTTGTGTAATGTACTGCCCTGTTCCTAAATATATGTCTTTGTAGAGATTCCAAGATGGACCACATACAGATGTATATAGATGCATTTTCGAGTGTAGATTCACTCATTTTGCTCCGTATGTAGCCTATAGTGGAATCTCTAGAAAGACTTATATTTAGGAACGGAGGTACGAGGTAGTATCATGTATGACATCTACATATCTAATTTAGCAGCCAGAGTAGAAATCATTGTCCGCCCAAAGGATTATTGGTGAAAATCCTAGCAAAGCAAGTCTGGCGAGCATGAATAATACAAGAGAGAGAGCGCTTACAAGATCATAGCAATGCCTCGATCCAGGATCTTGGTTGGCCAAGCTGTTAGATCCGGAAGAAACATCGTCCTTGTAGTTTTTGCCACCTGCATAACAGTAACAATGACGGTTAGTATATTTGAAGTACATTGGGCAGGTGATGCTGGATGGGTTTAAAGGTGACAAGTACCTAGGCCGTGGCGGGTGCTTGGCATCTCTCCAGACGGTGGGAATCAGGTTAGAAACATCGAGGGCGATGACGCTGCGCTGGCTGTCGGGGTCCGGTAAGGAGATCTAGAACCGTCGAGTAGGGTGTTTGTGGAGCGGCTCCGGTAGGGTGGACTACGGTGTGGGCGAAGCGGATCTGTGGCCGTGGACGAGGGTGTAGGTGAAGCTGCTCCGGTGGTTGGGTTAAGGATGGTGTCGACGACGCGGATCTGCGGCCGTGGACGGGGCGTCAGAAGCTACTCCGGTGGTTGGGTTAAGGATGGTGTCGATGATGCGGATCTGTGGCCGTGGACGGGGCGTCAGAAGCTGCTCCGATGGTTGGGTTAAGGGTGGTGTCGACGATGCGGATCTGTGGCCATGGACGGGGCGTCAGAAGCTGCTCCGGTAGGTTGGATGAGGGTGCGAGGAAGCGTATCTGAGGCTGTGGACTTGTGAGTTGGCAAAGCGGCCCCGGTAGGGTTGAGAATGGTATATGCAAAGCTACTCCGGTAGGGTTGACGCTGGTGTCGGTGAAGCGGCTCCGATAGGGTTGAGGAAGGTGTCGGCGAAGCGCCTCCGGTAGGGTTGAGGAAGGTGTCGGTGAAGAGGATCAGAGGCCGTCGACGGGGGCGTCGGTGGGGCGGCTCCGGGGGGTGTGGATGAAGCATCTCCAGTGGGGAGTACGAATGAGCCGCTGCAGATGCGCAGCGGTTGACGAGAGTATCGGTGAAGCAGATCTGGCGCCGTGGACAAGGACGGCACTGAATGGGCTGTGGTACGGTGGTGGATGAGCAGTCTACTTGTTTCTAGGGGAGGTGGGAGGGTAGATGCGGCGCGAGAGCAGATCCGGCGAGGTGGACGCTTGCTGGCGATGAATGGGCTATGGTACGCCGGTGGATGAGCAGTCTAGGGTTTCGAGAGGGGAGGGGAGAAAGGGCGATGAAGTACGGACGGCGTGATGTAAGATGCTCTGGTGCTGTGGAGTTAGTCGTTTTTGCGGGAGGAGGGGAGAGGAAATGGGGGTGGCGTGTAGTGGGGGAACCGGAAGTTACCAAAGCAGCCCCGACCTATCATGTAGATGAGGGCGGTATTGTAACTGTTGGTCTCCGTGCACCAAGGAAAAAAGGGGAATTTCGCATGCTAAAGACTAAGGTGGCGGAAATTTTAGAAGGAGGCGGAGATTTTGCCGCCCAGAGATCGCTCAGTATCCAGTTTCAACTAATTTTGGACCGTGCTAGCGGGAAGGTCATGCTAGACTGTGTACACGGGCACGCGCAGCGTCGTTAATAACGTGTGAAGTCCACCCGAAAAAAAGACAATAACTCGGGATGATGCGCCGATAACTTGGCGCTCACACGGAGCGCCAATCGTCGGGTGTAGTGGCGCTGTTCACAAAAAAGGGATCAAACGCTCAGCCTATGTATTTCTTGTGTAAATAGATAATTTAGTGCCATTGGTTATTTACTTTAAACATAATGCATTGACGTGTTAGTGTAGAGGCGCACAAAAAGAAATGGATATTGTAGTTAGCTACTTAAAAGTGTTACCTCATATGATTACATAGCCTCCATTTCATAAATTGTGTAACCGTTGAATTCATATATGAATATTACATATATATTACTTCAAAATAGAAACTTAAATCATCCAAGACTAATGAATTTGAATGCAAGAGTAACAATGGTGCATGTGCATGATAGCTACATTGGTTGTTTGAAGAAACATCACTGTAACTTTGGCATGCACAACTGAAAAAGGTTTATTTAAATAGAAAAAATGTGATATGTGAGTGTCCAATCTTTATAGCGTTGAATCGATATTGTACCTTTGGTCACGATACGAAGTAGATATTGACTTATGTTCAAGCGATGCATGTCCACGGTCGCTAGATAGTGATACGTGAATGAATTGTGCAATCTCTATCACACGCATACATATCTCATTTCCCTGTGGGCATCAGAATCACACACGCGCACTTCATGTATTTCTCTCCCTCCGTCAGGTTAAATTCGCCTTTCTACACCGTCCCTACAAGTCTCTCACACGAAACACACACGCTCTCTATGTCTAACACGCCCACCCCTTTAATTCCGCCACCCACAGCCACTAATGTCTCAAAGTATAATAATGTCTCACACATATGCTATCTACCTATCCCTTAATATAGCTAGATATGTGTCACACAAACTCCTTCTCCCTACTAGCAAGATGCCCATGTGCGTTGCGGAACATCAAGATGCATTTGTATGAGAAGTTTATCTTGTGGGGAAAAGGATGAACGAGGGAATGCCTTGTTTGCAAATGCGGAGAGGGTGTGGGTATCTTTTGCAAAATTGCCATATTTTCCTTCATGTCCGTCGATATAAATCGGATGGCCTATATTGCAGGATGGCAGGAACACCATCATCACCAACTCTGTTTTTTTATAAGAGTAGAGATATGTGAGTGTCACTGCCCCCCCCCCACACACACACACTTCCCAACACCGAAGGAGTAGGGTGACACCTCGATCTTGATACTAATCTATCGACTGGCTTCTCTCTCAAACATACACGCACACACACACACACACACACACACACACACACACACACACACTACCCGGCACCGAAGGAGTAGGGTGACACCTCGATCTTGATACAAATCTATTGACTGGATTCTCTCTCAAACATACACACACACACACACTACCTAGCACTGAAGGAGTAGGGTGGCACATCGATCTTGATAATAATCTATCGACTCCTCTTTCAAACACACACACACACACACACTTGCTAGTTGTGCCTCTGTGCCTACCACGCACACTCTCGATACGTCTTTCTCTCCCTCCCCCCCCCCCCCAACAATGACAGCATAAGGGTGACAACTCGATCTGATCATAATCTGTCAATTGGTTTCTCTCTCAAACATTGTGTCTCGGTGCCTCGCTCGGTAGCCCCTCGATATGTAGACTTCTCGCCACAAGACAACTGTAGTGACGATGACGCTGAACCCAGTGTGCCTTGTTTTTACTGACCTCATGTGATAGTTTTCACCCTATTTTCTGTTAATTAACAAGGCAACCTTTTCTTTGTTACTACTCCCTCCATTCCAAAATAGATGACTCAACTTTGTACTAACTTTAGTATAAAGTTGGGTCATCTATTTTGGAACGGAGGGAGTACTAGTGAATCTGAAATCATTCGGGGCAGACATAAAACATATCACTTCAACCCAATTATTCCAGCAACTACTTTAAAAGAAATTAGCTAGTTGCCCGTGAGTTGCACGGAACATCAAGATGCATTTGTATGAGTAGTTTATCTTGTGAGAGAAAAGGCTGAACGAGGGAAGGCCTTATTTGCGAACGTGGAGAGACGTGTGGGTATATTTTTGCAAAATTGCCATAGTTTCTTTTCTATCCGTTAGATATAAATCCGACGGCCTATATTGCAGGATGGCACGCACACCATCATCACCAACTCTGTTTTCTACTCCCTCCGTCCGAAAATACTTGTCATCAAAATGGATAAAAATATATGTATCTAAAACTAAAATACTTGATGACAAGTATTTCTGGACGGAGGCAGTATTTGTCTTTTTAGAGATTTCAACAAGTGATTATGACCGGACCTTACCAACACACTCAAAAAAGTAGTCCATAATTTTGATGTTACCCTCTTTTCTTGGCGGTGCAGTGCCATCTGGATACCTCATAAATAAATCAAGGACAAATCTGACCCCTTCATGAAAAGACATACATAGCAAAATGAGTGAATCTACACTCTAAAATATGTCTACATACACATCCGTATGTGGTAGTCCATTTGAAATCTGAAAAAGACAAATATTTAGGAACGAATGGAGTATATATAAGAGTAGACATGGAGATATATCTCCAGCATGGTCTACAACAAAAATGTGCTGGGCTGGTTAGCGCGGATGCTCGTGAACGCGATGACATGAGTTCAATTCTGTCTTTTAACTTTAGATTTGTATATTATATATTACTCTACTTATTTAATATATACTTCTTTACGCTCTTGTCTTGACAGTGGAACCCACAGAGTACTTAGAATATTAAGGATGGACTTGTTTCTTTTTAACTTTCTGTATGAAGCTGTAGCCACCCTGCAAGTCACGTGTACACTGTACATGCAATTAACTTTTTATAGAGGGACAATCATACATGCAATTAACTCAAATGGATTGGATGTCACTCTATTATTTCCAGCATAAAGAGCATCTCCAACGGCAGCCGGCAAATTTCCTCCCGCTTCCTTCCGCGGAGGATGACATCAAACGCCAGCGGCATACATTTTTACAACTCTAACCAACCAGATGAAATTCGTGCAAACACGGACTGATTTCATATAAGCATGAAGGATTTCGTATAAAAAAGCCGGATCTTCATATAAACATGATGGATTTCATTACATTTACATGAACTAAGAGGTGCCAATCCGGCTCTCTTGTATAATTAATACTCCCTCCGTCCGGAAATACTTGTCCTAGAAATGGATATATCTAGACTTATTTTAGTTCTAAATGGCATGCTGATGATCCCTTTGTCTTCCTCATGTCCGCCGACACTTGCGGGTCGACGAAGGTCCTCGGAAGAGACGAAGCAGCAAAGAAACCACCTGAATCTCATGGTCGTCCCCTCGGCGGTGGCCTTCATGGGTCCCAAGTGGCGGCGGCCTCCGTGTTCTACTTCTCCTCGATGATGGCGGCGGACAGGGAGAAGCTGGCCACCGGCTGGTCGCTCTCCATGCACCCGGCTTGCTCTCTGCTCGCATGGCGCTGCCAGCAGGCAAGGGAGGCGCGCCACGACACGGGAGGCGCGCCACCGCAGACATCGGTGGCACGATGCACGACGCGCAGCGACGGCGCCCGTATCGGGCGTGATCGCCGCCCGTCTGGCGTGGAGCAACTCGCCACTCCTCATCGAGCTGAACTGGAGCGGCGAAGTTGCTGAACCACGCGCCGCTTGGGGTGGCAATCGCCCCGTCGGGCCAAGCGAGGTTGGTGAAGCACCGAGCAGCCTCGCCCGTATCCGGAGGGCTCGGCGGGCCACCCAGCCGGGTAATATGCCGAGAACGGCTCATCGGAAGCCATCGGAAGGGTGGAGAAATGGTGAAGGAGGAGATGGGGAGCGGCGGAGGGTGCGATTCTTGCCCGCTGTCTGCGGCCTCGTGTAAATAGAGGGCGGACGGTAGGAGCTTGGCCGGCGTCTGGCCTCGTTTAAACTGAGGGCGGATAGGAGGAGCTCGGCCGGTGTTGCGTTTAATTTCGGCCCGCTCATGAACGGACGTGTGGCCGGAGTAGGATTCTCGGTTTGCATGCGGGATTAACGGAGGGGTTTAATGGAGGCGTCGGGCATGCAGCGGGCGGCGCAGTACTATTCGATTTGACAGCATTAATGAGCCGTCAAATCACAAAGACCCTCGCCTCTCGTGAAACCGACCGAGCTAGACTGCCCCGCCCTCTAGCCTTTTAAAAAATGTATATACTCCACTTTTGTACAGTAGTAGTATCGATGGATTGCGCCATGGAGCAAAACTTGAAATTAAAAAAAGGTGGTACATATAGAGAGCGCTCGTGAACTATGTGTCATACATGGCAATAAATAAAGTACTACATGATACTTATATGATACATGGCGCAGGAGTACTAAGTATTATTAATACAGTTTTGCTAGAACTCATCTAGATGAGATATAATTTGGTCTCATTCATCTTTTATAGCCATTGGATGTGATGCTATAAGATGCGTGTGTGCTGACGTGGGTTGTATTTGTTCTTGTGCAACGAACTGACCACTACATGTCATGTTTGATAGTCTCAAGTCATTAAAAGCATACAAGCCCCACATCTCTTCTTGGTTGATTCCTCTATTTATGTCAAAAAATAAGAAACAACGTGAGAGTTAATGCACCACGCCTATGTGTTAGACTAGCCACAATGGTGAGTAACTTACACTAGTAACATACACATATCCCTAGACTATGTTACTACCTTCATAGTGGGTACTACCTCCGTCCTGGTTTGTGAACAAATACTACTATTCTACTACTTTGGATCCGTCGCAACGCATGAGCACATTGCTAGTAAAAGGAAAAGGCCTGCCACATTCGCGTCGCACCCCCACACGCCCGGGAATCGGGAGTACAACACGGCCCGTCGGGCACGACACATAGCTTAGGGAAGGCGTGTTGCCTAGCAGTGGCGGAGCTTGAAGCAAAACGTTGGGCGTGCCAGTCTAGCCAGGCTATAGAAATTACCCTTGTGTTGACGTTCCATGCCTCAAAACTGGATGTACAACTACGAAAAATCCTGCTAGGTTGGGCGGGCGAGGCACGTATTGGCCCTCACGTAGCTCCGCCCCTGTGCCTAGCATTTTCACTTTCATGTGGGACCGCCCGTTGAGCAAACCGACACCCCGCCCGCCGCCGGGTTGGAAAATAGAAACAATGGGAAGATCTAGCTGTAGCACGGAAGCCAAGAAATTTTGTGTCAGACGGGGCTCGTTGATAGAGTAGGAGCATTCCGTATTAGTACCACTCCTACCAAGTTTGTACTCCTAATACTATTATATTACTAGTACTACTCTAGATACGTGCACGACACAACATCGTAGGAACAAAAAACGGGAAGATCTTGTTTTGGGTGATTTATCTTTTTTCCAATCAACGTAGTATGAATAATATGATGTGGGGGGCACCCATGAAGCTTATGTGGCTTGGTTGCATGGCTACGGAAGGTTAGAGAAAAATAAATAGATAATGTGTTTAGAGTGCATTCCACTAAATAGATATACTTTGGATCCATTGCAACGGACCGGCACATCTATATCTATACCCCCTATATAGTGTGTGAAAAACTTTGAAAGTTGGTCGTTGGATGAAGCCAATCCGATGGTACAAAGATGGCAAATCCGAGCACTACTGGCCATTGGATATCATCCACCAGATTCTGCCACATGTATAATCTAGAAGACTCCATGGTTGAACTTAATTCATGACTAAATTTTCCACAACTAAGCTCAGGCAAAGTTATTAATAAGTTCTTCAAAATGAGAGCCACAAGTTGGCAAGCCTAAGGGAATCTTGCCACATTTTTTGTGTGTATGTCATGTGGGGACAGTGTGGCTTGCCTAAGGTGTGGCTTGAACAAAACACTCACCTAAGTTAATCAAACTTGCCTAACCTTACATTCCACCAAATTTTGCCACACGTTGGCAAGCCTAAAGGAATCTTGCCACGTTTTTTGTGTGTATGTCATGTGGGGCCAGTGTGGCTTGCCTAAGGTGTGGCTTGAACAAAACACTCACCTAAGTTAATCAAACTTGCCTAACCTTACATTCCACCAAATTTTGCCACAAGTTGGCAAGCCTAAGGGAATCTTGCCACATTTTTGTGTGTATGTCATGTGGGGCCAGTGTGGCTTGCCTAAGGTGTGGCTTGAACCAAACACTCACCTAAGTTAATCAAACTTGCCTAACCTTACATTCCACCAAATTTTGCCACATGTTAGAATCCAGAAAACTACACATGTAGAAGCATAATGCACAAACCACCAGAATCTCATGCATGCAATGCACATGTACCTTCCTACTAGTACTAGTAGTAGTAAGAAACAAATTCCAGTTTTGCACGAGCTCGTACTCACGGAGCACCACAAGGCCTGCCGCAGAGTTACATTTTCCTCTCGGGGCCCACGGACCGAACTTCATGGCTTAGTGCCCGGCCTATGAGTCAATGACATGTGGGCCTTAAATGCGGCTGGCCCACATGTCATTCTCATGGTGGTGGCGTGGTTCGCGACTCACTCGCTCGAGATGAACCGCCGGTGGTGGCGTGGCGTGGCGAGGGTACCACAGCTGGGCGTCGGGCGTTCTGAGGCGAGATGGCCACACCGGCGGGTACTACCTGTAGTACATAAGTACTCCACCGAGGATTGATGCCCGGACGAAATGTGTCACAACCGCTGGATGAAAATTCGATGGTGCGGAGTACGGATTGGAGCACAGAGCGGAGCGAGCAAACCGCGTCAATCGGGTGTGTCGTGGTAGAAAGTTGATGGTCTCCGCAGATTCAGCTGGCCGCATGTCATGCACACAAAGGCGAGAGGCGGTGGGGCCGAGAGGATGAGGGCACGAACAATCCTACCATTACATCATCGACATGTGGGACCCATAAGCGTGGGTCCCACCCGTCGGCGAAGGAAAGGCGAGGCAAGGCGTGATAGCCACGCCGAGGATCCATGTCCACGCCGGGGACGCCGTGCCGTGGGTTGGAGCGGCGTCGTGGGAATCGCGTGTGGGTGTGGCGATGGTAGAAACAAGAAACGTGATGGTCGCCGTGGTTCAACTTCCATGGACAAGCTGTCGTGGTCTGGCGACACATGTATATCAAAACTAGAGTGTTTATATTTCAAGCACGTGAACAAGTATTATTCTACTAGTTTGGATCCATTGCAACGCACGGGCCAGCACATTGGTAGTAGTAGTGTCCATCTCATCTCTAGAGGCCTTCCTCGCTCATCCTTTTCTCTCACAAGATAAACTACTCATACAAATGCATCTTGATGTTCCGTGGAACGCACGAGGATGTTTCCTTGGGGGTCTCTCCAGCGCGGCGTGGCCATAGTTGCAAGTTGACGCCCCTTGAGATGCCGACGTTGAGGGGCACTCGGATTTCCTCCGATGAGCAGGTAAGATGAGTTTGATCATGTAGTAAATGCATTCTAAAGACTACTTCCGTGTCCATTTCCTAATTCTCCCCCTGCCCACTGTTTCACAGGCTAGGCTCGGTGCGAGTGGAGATTGGCTTGCATATGTACGGGAGGGTACCAACATCAATTTGCACAACATTTACAACGGTGACACTGCCTCAGAGAACCTTTGTCCAACATTGGGATCAGCCATGCAACGGGCCACCGCATGAATTGGTACGATGGAACCACGGTGAGATTGAATAAAAGATAGCATGAACCTTGCACATGGCGGTCAAAGGCGGACCATGCTGTCTCATGGCCGATTTGTTGCCGTCTGAGTAGGAAGACGATGTGCTCCTTTCTAACCGCATCTTCATGGTGACAAACCAGGGGACTTATTTTGTATGGGACACATCCTACGATATACTCCCTCTCTCCCGGTTTATTTGTTTTGAATCTTTTCGTTTTATAAGTTTCAAATTCAAATTTAGAGCTCCCCATCACATGTTGAGATTACAATGTCCATTAAATCGTTGCGTGCATGTATAGTAAAGAAACAAATCTCAAGTTTGGCACGAGTTCGTGCTGCGGGAGCACCACAAGCCCTGGCGCAGGAGTTACATTTCCCTCTCAGGGCCGTCGGGACTGAGCTTCAGCGCCTTACTACAACTACCTTTGAGTCAATAACATGTGGACCCGATAGGTGACTGGTCCACATGTAATGCTCCCAAGGCGAGGGGCAGTGGGGCCAAGAGGGGTGAGCCGCAGGTCGGGGGACGTGTGGTTTCATGGATTCGAGCGGCGTCGTGGGAATCGCGGGTGGCTGTGGTAGAAACTTGATGCTCGCTGCATTTTAGGTGGCCCACATGTCATGCACACAAAGGCAGAGGGGCGGTGCGGCCGAGAGGGGTGAGGCGCACGTCGGGGGGTGTGGTGTCGTGGGTTGGAGAGGCGTCGTGGGAATCGCGAGATGAAACATGATGGTCGCCGTAGTTGAACTTCCATGGACAAGCTGTCATGTCAACGGACACATGCACTGTATACCGATCACTGGAAGGAGTAGCAGAGAAAGCTATATATGCGGATAAATAGTTCCTTATAGTCAAGCGGACCCACGCTACTACTCTGTTCCAAATACATGCACACCATCGAAATAGTCCATCTATATCAATATACACCGAGAGGGAATAATTTTTTTATAAGAGAGGAAATAGTTCATCCATCCATAATGCCCTCCTGCTGGTGCAGTGTTTTCTTCTTCTTCTTCTTCTTCTTCTTCTTGTTCTCATTCTCTGTGGGAGACGGCTTCGCAACAAGCTCTTTGGACCTTGCAACTATCTCGAAACTCACACGGGCATCGAGGGCAGCATATTTTATCCGCCAGACGTCAAGGGATAATTCTCCCATCCGCACGACCTTAATGCCACCGCCTCGTCACCCTTCGAAGATTTGTACCGAGCACAAAATTTGCTACGTCGAATAGGGATGGTGTCTGCTTAGCACAATCTTCTACAGAATTTTGATTCTGGTTTGTAGGTCATCGATGCTTTTCAAATCAAGGTTGTACGGCTCCAGCTTCTGTTTGTCCCCTTCGATGGCTGCCCCACGTAGTATACGCCCTCCCGAGACAAGAAATCGTGAAGCTCACCTGGTATGGAGGGCGAGTGTATGATGTGGTACACCAAAACATCATCTTCGAGGCACAGTGAAGGACGGCGCGCTGGATCTTCCTGGGGCACGCCCGTGTACTCTGCGCCGAGACCGATGACCTCGCCTCTACCTTTTTGAGGGAGTTGGATACATTGTTGATCCACCGCCAACAACCCTTGGGTGGACGGTGATGGTGGTAACTATGCGCATCGAGCCTTCGACGAGGACATGTTGGACGCTAAAAACCTGCATCTCGATCTCTTTCGCCATTTGGAACCGCTGGAACGGAGGGCTATGGTTTGGAGAATTAGGATTAGATGGCTAGTCTAACTGAAGTAGTAGATGATTATTTAAAGAGGTTAAAACAATGTGAACGCAATGGGGTTTGGATGCAAATGAAGACGAAGGGGAGGTGAAGAAGCCGAGGCGAATCGGTTCCCGATGGAGAAGTAAATGGGAGAAGTGGCGTGCAGGCAGTTGATTAGACGGCTAGGTAGACTAAACGAAAAGGCTATGCGGGTAGACTGAGGAGTCATACCTGTTCGTGTACGTGCCCATCCTTCCTGATAGGTGGGACCTATGCAAACAGATAAAAAAAATGTGTCATAGCTTTTTTTTAGCCCGTGAGTGGGAGACACAACATTCTCTGGTTAAGGAATACTCCCTCCTTTTAGGTGAGTATAAGTCACCTTATGAAAATCAGGTTTTCCCAAAACCTTTAGGCGTGGAGCATTAACTTCCTGCCGATCCCTCCCAGCCTCGTTAGCCAGCGTTCTCTTCCTCTGCTGCTGCGTTCTACCTTTCCATTTTCCTCTTCTCAAGTGTGGAACGATCTGCATGCCGTCCTTGATGCACCGTAATCCACCATCGCATGCATCGCGGCAGGCGTTGATTGGGCATGCACGAGAATTTGGTTCGCTGCAATATGGATGATACCGAACGATGAAGTGAACAGGCATGCTAGCACGGGAGACCTATTTCCGCTATACAATCTTCGAGTACTCATGTTCCTACTAGTAGTAGTAGTAGTACAACTGTGGTACACTTGATGGTCAAAATACTATTCATCCGGTCCTCACAAAGAAGTGACAACACCTGCGCTGACACTAGTCCAGCGAGGCGGCGTGTTCGGGTTACCAAAGTCAGCCTCACCACATGCATGCGGTCTGTCACCGCTGATGTACAGACATTGGCGCCTCCCTTGTCTCCCTCTCCGCTCCCATAGCACCACTCCATCTCCATCTCCTTCTCCGTCTCCGCCTCCATCTCCATCTCACAGGTGCCCCGTGTACCGTCGCCTCACTCGCCTCCCCCAGTACCACTATTCCTCGCTAGCCGCCCCAAGACCGACATCCTTCTCCCCGTAAATCAAGCCCCTTCCAAACTCCACCATGGCCGAACGCGAACCGCAGCATCCATATGAGCCGCGATTGGAGCAATCTCCCCAAAGACATCCTCGACCTCTGTTGTTCGTGTATGGATATGTTGACCGCCTCTGCGGCTGGCTGCATGCTCGAGGGACATGCACACGCCATCGCCAAGCGAGGCCTAAGCTTTTCAAGACACCCCCTTGCTGCTATCTGGTCTTGCGAGATTGGCTCACCATGATACGGAGGCGCGCATGATGCCCCTCGACTTCAATCCGATCTCCATTAGCGAAACTTCTTTGCGGTATGTAGTGTGTCGCCGACATCATTTCCCTCGACATCGATCCGATCACCATCGCCCAAACTTCTTGGCAGGTATGTACTGGTCGGCATGAACTCCCACCGGATGGCTGCCTTAGAGAAGACGGTAAAAGTTGGTGCTCGTGAACTTCCGCACCTCCCATGAGATTATCCTTCCTCCGTTGGATTATATAGAGTATTACCATCACGGTCCAAGTCATCTAGATTACTACGCCGTTTGGACGGACCTTGTTTTGCGAAGATTGTAATCTGCCAAGTACCCACACGACATGCGAATTACACAGACTTCAAGCTAATTGCCTTGTTCCTGCCGTCTCATGTTAATGATGACGCCATGACACTGTTTGAACTTTTTTTGATGATTGGCATATCCCTGTTTGAGCAGAATTTGAGTAGAACTATGGCAATATATTAGAGACGCCAGAATCAGCTATATTTGGAATGAGTTAATTCATGCGATTGTGACCATGTCATTACAGCCAATTTGTACTCTGAATAATCAAACGGTTAGGAATATATGGATATTATCCTTATTTTACAAGAATCTATATACTACTACTAAATATGAGTGTGTATCAATGGCCATGTTAGTTTCCTCATTTTCATGATGTAGAAACATGCACCACACTGTTGGTTTCATCTAACCATACATTAGGGAAGTAAATGTGCATATGGAGAACTCTATATTTGGAAGTAGTGAAATCCGCAATGCTTACCATGTGTACATACCTATATTCGCCCTTGACAATCAATGACTAGAATAATATTCTCACAAAATTTTTGCCCACGTAACACGAGTATATAACAATGCATGGTCTGTTAGTTACCTTGAAGAATTTGTTTGTGAGGACAGAACATGATTACATAACATGCATGACATGGTAGTTTCTCGTGAAGAATCGATTAAGTAGATAACATGAGTATAACCATGCATGGCACTTCTATATTTTCAACCCAAGATACATTTCCTCTATTTTCCTCCCAGTTCCAACAGGACATATCAATGTTGTTTCTTGCATTATCCTACTCATACTCGAACAATGTTGATCTTACATTAACAATGCATGTCCTTTTGATATGATGCAGTGTCCCTATAGTTACGCCCTTTGTAATTACACCACCTTTGCCAAAAACAGGAAGCACAATTGGTTCCTCGCTCGATCGACGACGGCAAAAGACTGATGATCATTCGGACACATGAGCCGAAAAGTTATATTGCAAAAACCCCATCAGATACAAGCACCGTAATACGTGAGTATCCGGACAATGGCTGTTACGCCTATGAGCAGGATACCAGCTTGTTGGGGCCTTTAGGATTTTTTAGTTGGAGGCGGTAAACAGCCTTGGTTCACACTCTCTGTTTCTCGGACTCAATTATCCGATTAACCAGGAGATCACCGTTGGCAAGGACCTTGATGGCAGAGAGGCTCTGTTTGCTATGGAAAACTGTGTCTACACGGCGAGCCCTAGGAGTTCGGGAGCATACTCCCCTGATTGTCAATGATACAACCTGCAGCCAAAAGAAGGTGAGAATGACAAAGGCATCCGGATTAACTTTGATCCTTGGATGTCTCAATTACGACAGGCAGTGATGTGGTTCAAGCCTTCAGGTTGATAGGTAATTGGGCTGTTGCATCGAAAGGGTGGAGTACTGGTGTCTCCGGATCACCGGTCGCTGAAGCGGGGCTGCAAATTATGATGGTGTTGGATCATCTCTTCGAATGACTTTGTTGTCTTTGCTGCTGGTTCTGGATGGGTAGTTCTTTCTTTTGTTATGCATATTCCTTGTCATTTGGTCATCCTCATCTATGTCACTCTTTCTATGTAATAGTTGCTTCATTTAGAATGTCATTCTCGCGGATCACGAGAGTCCGAAAGCTGCAGATGGGTACGTTTTGGTGGTGTAGCAAGACTTCTTATGAACTATCATGTCTTGCTGTTTATGTCGTAGTAGTCACTAGTCGGTGTTTGAATGTTGTATATATCGTTGTTTCAATCTGTTTATTGTCTCGAACTCACCGTGGGCTAAATGAGGGCATCACCATTCTCCAAAGTTCGAGTATATCTCCTTTTTCAAGTTATATAATTTGAGCTCACTGTCTTTTCGATGATGTACACTTGTTTGGGCCAAGAGGTGTCGTTGAATATGGGCGGTAGTAACGCAATGCCAAACAGGTCAATTATGACTCTCGGGCGGGCTCTCAAAAGATCCTGAAAAAAAGGCCGGGCTCTCCAAAAAGAAAGAATAAGGACTCTTAGGCCGACATGTGGGCGCCACCGTGTTTTTCAGTGCTTATGCCGCCGAGAGCATATTAGCGCGTGCTCAAATTCATGCTACCTTTTCATCCCCAATCTCCCGCCCCTCCCCACCTCTGGAATCTCGATTCCTACTCCAGTTCCCCAAATCCCCCTCCTGCTCTCCCTGTACTCAAGCGCACTATCATGTCGCCGGTCAACGCGGATCTCCGAGCCGGAGATCCCGAGGTCCGTCCCGCCTTCGGTCGCTGCGTCTTTGTCGCTCAACAATGGCATGGCGGCGCTTGACGACCAGTTTGCCGGCAAAGTGCTGATGGTAACCATCAACGGCGACCGGCCTCCCGTCTCGCCGGACGACCTTGTCAAAGCTCTTGGCATTGCGCACGGCATCCAAATAAGTGACTTGCTCGTCGAAGTCTGTCCGCCACCGCTGATTTCTTCGTCGTTCGAACAACTTTCGACCGCAGTCGTGTGTTCAATCTTCCGGCGCTTGTTCTGCGATGGCGCGCCGGTGAGCTTTGATCGGTGGCACCTGTGATGGGGCCGGTGCCCTCTCGAGCTTGAGTTTTAACAAAGCTTACCTTCCACGGCATGCCTCGACGTGCTTGGAACAGCGAGTCCATGAACGAGCTTATCAACGACCTTGGAGGTGAGCTCGTAAGTATGTTTGTTCCTCCGCATAGCTGGGCTCGACGGTTATGGCATGGATGAAGAAGCCGCCCACCATACCGAAGGTGATTGGTGTTGAGATACCGTGCAGGAACCGGGTTGTACTATTCGTCTCCACCAAGGCCGCTAGGGACCACGTTAGGGATGTACCTGTATCGAGTGTTCGTGCATGTCAAGAAGTGGTCAATCCATCAATCGAAGTCCTGCCGCCCCATCGGGTGCTGTGGTCCGCTGACGACGCCCATTACAGAGAGTCAACGCCGACTTTCCCGTGTTGCTCGGAATGATGGATGGCACAGGGCCTACTCCATCGCCAAGCGGAGGCCACTGCTTTTTTGGGAGAAGAGGCAGGTGGCTGCCTGGATGTGCTCTAATTTGAGGTAACAACTGAATCTTGTCATATAGTACTAGTTAAATCCGAGCTATGGGTCTGAAGCACTGATATGCCAGTACATTTGATTGTGACCTGTTCTAATTTTGTACCTGAACTTTTTTAGAAAGGGTTGTACGTCAACTTAATGTGCTAGCAGAACTTATTGTGTTGTATGTCTGTTTTCTTTGCACAACATTCAAGATATTTCCCCGTCATTTATAAAGACGATGAACCGTTATGTACGACTTCGTTGGTTTCAACATAGCCCTTCCCGTAGCGATCCACTGCTTCCATCCTGATTGTGTCGCCTGCGTGAAATTTTTGTATGCAAGTTCAGTGTGCTATGATGTTCTATATGATTGTGTCAACTATATAAGTTTTTACTGAGCATCAGCAATGCATATGGCTGAAAGATGTATTTACGAGCATCGACCAATGGGTCTCTCTCTCTCTCTCTCTCTCTCTCTCTCACACACACACACACACACACGCACACGCACAAGTGGGACACGTCGAATTATTTATTTGCTCGTGACAGCTTTTAATTAGGTTCCACTGTAATCTAACTTTTTTCTTAAGTTATTAATTGAGCTCAGTGACTTCAAAAAGTTATACAGAAGCCTTGTTTGGGCCTTTCCGGCGTCCCTGAATGTGGGCTGAGTAACCATGTTAGGTTGTACTGTACTACACAGGCATTTTTTTTTTCAACGTCAGCAATGCAACTGGGCCGACAGTTGTACACAATATCCGGGTCAACTTGTTATCCGCCCCGCTGGGCTGCAAAATTCCTAGGAGGTATGCATTAGGCTTAACAAGAAAATGGACTTTAAAAAATAATAAATGGGATGTAATTATAATAACTAGGCAATTACTATGCACCAAACGCGTAATTAGTTTGAAAAATATATTATTTTTGGAATTTAGAAATTTTAATTTCATTACTTGTTGCGCGCGCAATATTTCGTTGGATTTTAACGTGATACAACTTTTTTTTGAAATTATATTTAACCTGACTAGAAATTTCAGATTAAAATATTTCGGATCCCGTTAAAATGTGGGAATTTTTTTTTAATTCTGTTTTGAGCGTTTGTTTGAAATTATTAATCGTTGTCCTACCTAGAAGTTGGGCTGTACTTTTAACAAACCCGTAAATGGGCTGTAGTAAATTCCATTAGAATTGAAACATGGGTTGTACATTCTTACAGATCGCAAATGGGCTATATGTTCTCTGCCAAATCCGAGCTGTGGGCCTACTAAGTTGACGCGTACCAAGGGCTTTGTCAACTTAGTCAATATAAACGATTCTAGCTGCAGTGATCGTACGATGTCCATCCAACGGCCATAGTGCTTCTTTAACCTCTGGTCTTCTTGCTCCAGCCGCCCAAAGCAGGGCCGGTCGTGTCGCGTGCTCCTGCCTCCCGTGGTCGGGTTGTGATGCCGCGGAGGCCTCACCGCCTCAGACTACTCCCACCGCTGGCCAGCCATCCTCTACTCACCCACACCCCTGTTATTCCGCTGAAACGGCAGCCAAACCAGTGAACCTCGTACTCCTCTCTCGCTGGCTACCACTGCTGCGCTCTTCCCGGCTCCGCGTCGTCCCCTTCCTAGGCCTCGTTGTCGTCCGCACCACCGCCTGGTGCTCTCGGCGCCGCGCGTGGTCAATGTGGTCAACGACCGACTTCCATCGGAAGAGTAGTGTACATGGAGAGGCTGATAGCTGGGTCCAGGCGGCCGCAAGAAAGTGCCTCCTTATTACGCGCAAAATAATTATTCCTCCACCTCACAGCAGGGACCCACAGGACGGGCCACCTTATTTCATGAAAAAAACATTTCCCCCCTGACTGCTGGGACCCACCGGACGGGCCAGCGTATTTCGCGAAAAAAACATTCCCCGCGCTGTCATCTCGACCCACCGGAAGTGCCTCCTTATTACGCACAAAAAATGAATACTCCCCACGCTAGCTGGGACCCACCATGGTGGAGGCTGACTTAGGGCCTACTAAGTTGATCGATGGGGCCTTTGTCAACTTTAGTCAATATGAACGATTCTAGCTCCAAAGGACCGTGACGATGGCCATCCAACGGTCGTAGTGCTTCTTCAACCTCCGGTGTTCTTGCTCCACCGCCCAAAGCAGCGCCGGTCGTGCCGCATGCTCCTCCCTCCTCCTGGCGGTTGGTTAGGTCGCGAGAGCCTCACCGCCCCTACTATTCCCATCACTGGCCAGTTCTCGCGGCGACGGCAGCCTCAAACCGCAACCGAACCAGTGAACCTCATACTCCTCTCCGCTGGCTTCCACTACCGCGTCTTCCCGGCTCCCGTCGTCCCCTTCCTAGGCCTCGCCATCATCCACCGCCGTGGTGCTCCGGCGTGGCGTGGTCAATGTGGTCAACGACCGACTTCCATCAAGAGTATTGTACGTGGAGAGGCCGACACTGGGTCCACGGCAGCCGCAAGGAAGTGCCTCCTTATTACACGGAAAATAATTATTCCTCCACCGACAAAGCAGGGACCCACCGGACAGGTCACCAGATTTCACGAAAAAACGCTTCCCGATCCTGGGGACCCATAGGACGGGCCACCATATTTCGTGAAAAACGCCCCCCATGCCATTTCGGACCCACCGGAAGTGCCTCCTTATTACGCACAAAAATGAATACCCCTCGCTGGCCGGGACCACCTTTGGTGGGAGGCTGACTTAGGGCATACTAAGTTGATCGACGGAGGCCTTTGTCAACTTTAGTCAATATATGAACAATTCTAGCTCTAGTGACCGCACGATGTCCATCCAACAGCCGTAGTGCTTCTTCAACCTCTAGTCTTCTTGCTCCACCGCCAAAGCAGCGCCCGGTCGTGCCGCCGCTCCTGCCGCCTGCGTGGCCGGTCAGTGATGCCGCTGGAGGCCTCACCGCCCCCTACTACTCCCACCGCTGGCTAGGCCATCCCTCTACGCACCCACACCCCCTGTTATTCTACGGCGACGACGGCCTCACACCGCAGCCGAACGAGTGAACCTCATACTTCTCACGCGTGGGCATCCATCGCAGCGTTTTCCCCGCTCCGCGATCGCCCCTTCCTAGGCCTCGCCGCCCACCGCCTGGTGCTCTCGGCGCGGCGTGGTCAACATGGTCAAGGAATGGCTTCCATCGGACGTGGACTGTACGTGGAGAGGCCGACACCGGGTCCACGATCGCAGCAAGGAAGTGCCTCCTTATTACGCACAAAATAATTATTCCTCCACTCGACAAGGGGACCCACCGGACGGGCCACCGATGAAGCGAAAAAACGTTCCCCGTCCGCCGGGACCCATCAATTACATCTTCGCACGCAGGAAGTGCGTCCGAAAAAAACGATTCGCCGACCGCCGGGACCCACCAGCTACATCGCCGCACGCAAGGAAGTGCTCGACGGTCGAGACCCACCTGGTCGGCGCACGTGCGTTGTCATTCTGGTCGCGAACGGTACGCATATATATACCGGTGGATGTAGAGGCGCCGCACGTGTCGTAGTAGAGGTGCGCACGTAGCATGTACATGTACGCATGCGGCGAGGGTGCAAGAAAGAAAATACGCCACGCACGCACATACGGGCAGGGTCTCTAACGCCTATCGCGCATACGCATATGGCTGGGTCGAACGGAGAAACAGCGCTGCCGTCGTGTTCATGGGGATCCAACCGCTGGGTCGGAACGGAATGCGTGGTCGTGTTCATCGGGAGGGCTTGGACGGAACAGGCGATGGAAACGAGGCCTGGCGTACCGCACAACGGAGGAAACGGCCTTGTGTTCGACCGACCACGTTCGAAATGGGGTCCTGTTGATCGGGAGGGGCCTGGCGTACCGCAAAACGAAGGAAACGGACCTCCTGTTGAAACGGGGGTCCTGTTGATCGGGAGGGGTGTGGCGTATCGCAAAACGGAGGAAATGGACCTCCTACGGTCAAACGGGGTCCCGTTGATCGGGAGGGTGTGGCGCATCGCAAAACGGATTTAAACGGACCTCCCACGGTCGAAACAGGGTCCTGTTCATCGGGAGGGTGTGGCGCATCGCAAAACGGACTCCACGGATACTGTTCATCTCCACCGTCGACCTCCTCCAGCCTCCACGGCTACCGCCGACCTCCTCCACCTCCACGGGCTACCGTCGACCTCCTCCACCGAACGGGCTCCCTGCTCATCCAGCCTCCACCTCGCGCTACTCCACCAGCCATCGCTCAACCACCCTCCACGGCACCCTCCACCGCTTCATCGCTCATCCAGCCTCCACACAACGGGGTCCTGCTCAACCACCCTCCACGGCCACCCTCCATCGCTCACTGCTCATCCGCCCTCCACACCACGGGTTCCTGCTCATCCAGAGGCAACGCCACCGCCACTATTCATCCACCCCCCGCAACGCCATCGCTCATCCCATAGGCGCAGATCGATCGGCTTCATTAGCAAGAGAGCGGCGAATCGCCCATCGGGTTAAGTTAACAGCCATCGATCGATCCCTTGGGTTCAGTAACGCGTAGCCTGCAATGCAATCGCTCGGGTTTAGTTAGAGCCCAACGCCTCGCTCGGGTTCAGTTAGAGTCAACGCCCCGCACAAACACACACGCGTATGTACGAGAGAAACGCGCATCGCTCCGCCCCCGACCTCCCACCATAACCGGCAACTCCCCGAAATTTTCCTCCCCCTCGCTTCTACCATGGTTTTTTCCGTCATGGACGGCCCAAAGAATGTCATGCAGCTGCGTCTCCGACCCGCCTAGGACGAAAAGCCCATTTTCTGTCATGATTTTTGTCATAGAAGTAGGAGCCCACCACATCTATGATGATACCGGGTTTTGTCACAATTATCGTCATAGAAGTGTCATATGTATGACAGAAAAAAATTTCATTCGGCCCAAAATGTCACGGATGTGTCTTTTTTTTGTAGTGAATATCGGTGGCCTTCATCTTCGCCCAGTATGTCTTGACGCGGGCAAAGGCCATCCGTGCACCTTCAATGCACGTTGACCGCATAATGGCGTCGATACGCGGCACCACATCAACAAGTCGTTGCACCAAACCAAAATAACTATACGAAATTGGCTCGGTCGGCCACAGCCAGACCATGACGTCCTTCATGGCAGATACAGATATCTTGTGGAGCTCTACCCACTGGGCCATCTGTTCGTTCAGCAATAGCGGACGCTTCGGCATGCTAAAATGCGACTAGAACAGCTTTTCTGTTTCACGTCCTTCTTGCGCTTGGAAAAACTGCGTCGCATCGGAGACACTCTCTGACAAGTCCAACAATGCGTCTGGCGAACTCTACACTTGATTAAGCGGGGCATAATTCGGATCGCTGAACTTAGTTTCTAATAAAAAAGGCTTACTAGCCGCAATCTCCCCAGCTTGCCGGATCTCCTCCCAGGCCGCTCTAGACTCAGACCGCGCTTATTTCGCCTCTCGTAAGGCCTTGTCAAGATCAGCCGTTCTGGATTTATTCTCCTTCTCACGCAATTCGCAGTGGCTAGCGGCATCCTTTAGCTCAAGCGCCATTGTGGATATTCTCTCCTCGTATTGGCACCGAGCAGCCTGTTCGGCCTTTAACTCGGTAGATGCCTTTTCAGCAGCCACATTACTAATCCGGGCCTGCTTTTGGCCCGGCTAGCTCAACCAAGGATCTCAATCATGGCGGCACCATCTGCAGTCATGCATATCTCAGTATACAATTCTTAGCGTCCTGCTTATAAGCACGTGCATATAATGACTGCCCCAAAAACATACCTTGCGCCTCATCAAGCCGCCTGTTGATAAGCTGATGTCATCATCCGCCTCATCAATCCTCCACTGCAGATCTGTAATCTCTGTAGTTCAAGCAGTAGCTAGGGAGGTAACAACCTGTGTTCCAATTAATCAGATTATTTCCTGGGCATGTCTTTTTGATCCTCCGACGCTTCCCTTGGAAGCCAATCGAGTCTCAGGGCTACTATCTATACACAGTGCATTTTGTGAATAAAACACAATCGAAAATATTACAAGACAAACCTCAAGCCTCTTACCAGGATCGTGAAGGCTTCATTCAATCCGCTTTTCGCGGGCAGAACCTTTTCAACCACCATACCCATCAAGGTACGATGTTCCTCTGAGATGGCCGCCTGCCGCCGCATGTTCGTCAAGTTACCCGGCGCTTCTGGATCTCCGGAAGCTGCTATAGGAATACGGCCTCCCTTCGAAGGGATCCGTTTATTTGTCCTAGAGTCGTCTCCGGATGTAAGGCGGACAGTTCGGGGCCTTTCTTGTTGACCCCCGGACCCTGGGCTACCGAAGTATCACCTTTGGGTAGTATCTTCATCATCCCGCGCACCACTTGTTGATCAGCAGAGACCCTACGGGACGACACCTCGAAGTCGTCCGCCCTATTGGGCGAGGAGGCCGGTGGAGGCGTCTCGCTTTCCATCATCTCCGGGAGAAGATCCCCCGAGGAAGAGGATTGTTGAAGAAGACTGTGTGCCGAGCTGGAAAAACATATATTCTAGATGTTACCTTGGTAACAGGAAAGGAAAGGGATATGTTTAAAAACGCCCTTGTTCACTTACGATTTGGCTAAAGGCTTGTCCTCACTGTGGGACTGTGCGGCGACGTCGTCCTCCAAGCCCGAGCCGCCCGACAGGGGCATCTTGCCTCGCTTAGGAGCCTTTTCCTCCCAATCGTTGGAGGCGGCCCTTTTCTTGCCATGAGGAGAAGAGATGTTGGCTTCTCCTTTGCTTTTGTCTTCGGGCGACGGAATTTTGATCTCTCCGGACACAGTGTCTGATATACCCTCGGGATGGAGGCCACCATTGGTCCTCCCGCTCTCCGCCCTGTCCTCCTTCACAGGCATCTGGTATGGTGCCAGAGCCAGCATCCTTGTTAGTACGGGATCCGCTGAGTCTTCGGGAAGGGGGTCCGAACACCTTATTCGCTCCGCTTTCTTTATCCAGCCCTGGAAAAAAGATAGTTTGCTCAGTATCGTATCATGGCATACATAGCTAAAAAGTGTTCGGGAGTCGAGCGCTTACCGAGGTGTCCAGATGGTTGCAGTCGAGGCCGATGTCCTCGATGGTGTCCGGCCACTGTTTTTGTTTCCCGAAAAACAACTTCCACATTCCTTTGTGTGTAGTGCCGAAGAAGTGTTGAAGGGTCCGTTGTCCTTCCGGATTGAACTGCCTCATACGGAGGGGCTGTCGCTGGCACGGCAGGACCCGGCGGACCAGCATTAATTGAATCATGTTGATAAGATTGATGTCCTTCTCAAGGAGGCTCCGGATGCAGCTCTGTAGAGTCTGCACTTCGTCAATTGATCCCCAGTCCAGCCCCTTATTAATCCATGATGCAAGCTATAACGGAGGGCCAGATCGGAACGTAGGTATAGCTGCCCACTTGGTACCGCGGGGTTCAGTGATGTAAAACTACTCCCGCTGCCATAGGTAGGGAGTTTCGGTGAAGGAGCCTTTTGGCCAGAGAGCATTGGTAAGCTTGCTCACTATAGCACCACCGCACTCCGCTTGCTCCTCCTTGACTACCTTCGGCTTCACACTAAAGGTTTTGAGCCATAAGCTGAAGTGTGGGGGAATACGGAGAAAGGCCTCGCACGTGATAATGAACGTCGGGATGTGAAGGGGAGAATCTGGGCTAGATTGTGAAAATCTAGTCCGTAATAAAACATGAGTCCCCGGACGAAGGGATGAAGAGTGAATCCTAGCCCTCGGAGGAAGTGGGAGATGAATACAACCCTCTCGCCGGATCTGGGAGTAGGAATAATCTGTTCTCGAGCAGGAAGCCTATGGGGGATCTCCGCGGTCAGGTATCTGGCCGCACGGAGCTTCGCAATGTCCTCCTCTGTAACAGAGGAAGCCACCCATCAGCCATGTGAGCTGGGTCCGGACATGATTGGGAAGCTTGAAGCAATGAAGTCAAACCTTGGGTGCTAGAACTCAAAGTTGGAAGGGCTGAGGAAAGGGACGGCTTAAAAAGAGACGGCCCTTGGCTCTTTTATAAAGGCAACGGATATCGAACGCCTCCTCCTAAGCCTGAAAACCTGCCTATTCCTAAGGAATCATCCCAATTGAACGGTTGGGTTACCCACGCTCGTATTGATGAGAATCCTGCAATAAGGGGACACGATCTCCGCTTCGACAAGACGTGCCAATAAAAACCGCGCGTCGAAACGTGGAACGACAGGACAAGAAACGGTTCAAAATAATGACCTGGCAAATGTGATGTCACATTACAAAAAGTTGTCGGCGGATTGGACTCGTGAAATATTATACTCTCTGTGGTTGTGTGTGGTACTCGTGTTGCAGATCCGGACACGTTCATTGCGTCCGAAGACTATCTTGGAGTATTCGGAAAGGGGAACCCGCCTGGCAATGCCGAAGACAGTCTGCACGCCGGATACCTCGTCATTGAAGCCTGGTTCAGGGCTATCGAGGAGTCCTGACTAAGGTCCTCAAGCGTCCGGACTGTTCGACATGGGCCGGACTAATGGGCTGTGAAGATACAAGACCGAAGACTCTCTCCCGTGTCCGGATGGGACTCTCCTTGGCATGGAAGGCAAGCTTACGTCCAATTATGAAGATTCCTTTCTATAATCGACTATGTACAACCCCAGCCCTCTGGTGTCTATATAAACCGAAGGGCTTAGTCCGGAGAACGACCATAATCATAGTCATACAGGCTAGACTTCTAGGGTTTTAGCCATTACGATCTCGTGGTAGATCAACTCTTGTACTACTCATATTCATCAAGATCAATCAAGCAGGAAGTAGGGTATTACCTCCATCGAGAGGGCCCTAACCTGGGTAAACATTGTGTCCCCTGTCTCCTGTTACCATCGACCGTAGACACACAGTTCGGGACCCCCTACCGGAGATCCGCCGGTTTTGACACCGACGGCGTCCTTGAGTTTTCAATTCTTTCTTGTTGAGCACCCATCGATGAGGGGGGCAATTTCCTTGGACTTCTTGCCATTCAGCTATGGCAAGTTCAAAAAGGGATGCGGGCTCTATTTACTATTGTGATGGTGGTGAAGGCATAGAAAAATTCTCTGTCATCATCGTCGCACGGATTGCCCGAGCCCATCCAAAGCTTGGAGGGCTTCTTCCACTCAGACCACGACAACCGCAATCTGAGAGCCCTTAGGGCATCTCCAAGGCAGACCAGAACCTCCTGATACCGTCTGGACCGGTCTGTCCGGACCATGAAGCCATCCAACAAGGTCTCAGACCGTCCGGCGGTCTGGATGCGGTTTCTCCTGCAAAACATAGGCAAAAGCGGGAGAGGTTTGCGGGAGTCCGGACACACGAAACGTACGAATCCGACACCCCCAGGCCCACCCAAAAACCTTCCCAGACCCCGCGACTCCATCCTCCCCATTTTCTCTCCTTCCTTCTTTCTCTCTTGCCGTCGCCGCTGCTCCACCACCCTGGCCACCACGCCACACCCCTGCCGGTAATCTGCGTCTCCGTCACCTCTGGTGATCCAGCAGGGCTCCCCGCCGCTTCTCCTCCGTCTCCGTTCAAGCCCCTGCCCTCCGACCGCCCCGCCAGGTACCAACCTCTACCATGCCCGACATTTGTTCGATGAATCGCCGGAGCTGAAAATAGTTGTCCCCTTCTTGTTTGTAGCAATGGATTCCGATTTGGAGTACATATACGGGCAGTATGTTGAGTCCTCCGACGGCTCATCGGACGAGGAGAAGTACTCTGATGAGACAGTGATGATGCAGGCGGTCCTTGCAGACGCGGAGCATGCGGAGGAGCATGTTCTCAATTTCAAGGGCTCGGTCAAGGGTCGTCGAGTGCTCAACCGCAACAGGGTGCGCGTGCATTTGACACTGATGGCCGACTACTTTGCCCCCGATGCACTATTCGCTGACCATTTTCGCCGGCATTTTCAGATGCGCAAGACTGTGTTCGATCTTTTGTACCATGGCATCCGGTCCTACGATGACTAATTCATCCTGAAGAAGGACGCCATGTGAACGATTGGCTTCTCTGATTACCAGAAGTGCACGGACGCACTCCGGATGCTTGCATATGGCACGACCACTGATTCGTGGGAGGAGTACCTACGAATGTGTGAGAGCACATGCGGAGATGCCATGGTCAGGTTTGCAACTGTCGTGGTCGAGGTGTTCAAACCTCAGTACCTGGCAGAACCGACTGAGGCAGACACCGAGAGGCTCCTGGCAAAATCAGAAGCAAGATGGTGGCCAGATTTGCTTGGATCTCTTGACTGCATGCATTGAAAATGGAAGAATTGCCCGAAGGCTTTACAAGGGAAATATCAGGGTCATGTTAAGAAGCCCACCATCATTCTTGAAGCAGTTGCATCACATGATCTTTGGATTTGGCACGCTTTCTTTGGCATGCCCGGGTCTCACAATGACATCAATGTGCTGCAATGATCGCCGTTGTTTGCGAGGCTGACCCTTGCCACTATACTATCAATTGACATGAGTACAACATGGGCTACTATCTGGTTGACGGTATCTACCCTCCATAGGCTACCTTTGTCAGCACCATCTCAAAGCAAGTTGGCCAAAAAAGGCTCACTTTGACCAAAGACAAGAAGCAGCTAGAAAGGAGGTCGAGAGGGCATTTGGAGTTCCTCAAGCCCGTTTAGCAGTTGTTCGTGGACCTGCAAAACAATGGGATCTAGAGACCTTGTGGGAGGTGATAACATGTTGTGATCATGCACAACATGATCGTCGAGGATGAACGTGACGATGCTGCCGCAGCTCTGGAATTTGAGAACATGGGTGATCCTATCCAACTTCCGAACCAGAATTCGACCACATTTGAGGAGTTTATTCGAATGCATCAACAAATTCGGCATCGACCAACTCACGCGCAGCTCAAGAAAGATCTGATTGAGCATCAATGGGTGGTGAAAGGGAACAACAAAGTTGGGATAATATTTGAACATTTAAAAATTTGAACTAGTGGTGCATGCGGCTATTCGAACTCTGTGCCCTCTGCATGCGGTTACTTGATTGTGCGAACTGGTAAAAAAAATTCGAAAAGCCGAATGTATGTGGCTACGGTTGAATGCCGCCTCCCGCATTCGTGTTCACGGACTAATCCCCCTATCCGCGGACGGATGTGGAATGTTTTTTGCGGGTTGCCGTTCAAGATGGTCTTAGCACTTGTTGTAGGAAACGAGATGAGCAGACTTAACTGAGCTGGACTAAACAAATATCAAGGACTAAGCTGAGTTTGTAACGAGATGAATAGCTTGAGAGTTTTAACTTTTCCAGTCGAGCATTACTCATCATGTCTAACTTGGGCACAACTGATATCGATGTACTCGTCGTGGAGATCAGCTGAATCGGAGATCGCCAAACACATTCATCGAAACTGAAAAGCCGTTATTTAATAGCACGAGAAAGAGTACAAAAGGTCACTATTCGTCGGTCTAATTCCTCCCGGATAGCCCAGGCCATGTTCGGTACCAACACACCACAGGTTAATTATTTTTCTCGACCTAGATTTTTTGACCGACTAACGAACAAACGATCCGTCGGCCGGCGAACACGACGTTTCCACTTCACGTCGAGGTTCTAGCCTTCTGCGAGTACTTCTAGGAAGGTAACTCGAGAAGATAGATGCTTCCGGTTCCGGGCCTCTCTACGGTATTCCGGCGGCCAGTGCAAGCTCATTGTATATTCCTGCGATTAGACGGTGAATTCTTGACTTCTCGTGAGTGAATACGAAATAATCCCCGTCATTAGCATTAGCTAGCTAGCAGCCGGCGATCAATCTGAAGTTCTGAACCATGCGAGTTGCCCATGTGATGATGTGTACGCATGGCGATCGGGTCGTCTCGGGGCGACCAGCGACGTGGTGGTGATGGTACACGGCAGTCGATCAACGGCGGACGACGGGCGGTAGTGCGAACAGCCATAGTATAGTGTACTTAGGTGGTGTTCGGTTTTCTAGTCTTAGGACTTTTTCTAGTCCCAACTAAAAAGTCCCTAGTTCCTAAAAAATTCCTCTTGGTTTGTTTACAGAGACTAAAAAGTCCCTAGTTCCTTTCTAGAGATTATTAAATGACCATTTTGCCCCTGCTATATAGAAAAATAACAATCAAACAACACCATGGGTGGCGGGCCAATGGGTGCATGGAGTGCCATTGTTGAAAAAGTCTCAAAAAGTCCAAAAAGACTCTCTTTGAGAGTCTTCTTCATTTAGTCCCAAATGGCTAGTTTAGGTGGTGTTTGGTTCTTTAGTCCTAGGACTTTTTCTAGTCCCAACTAAAAAGCCCGTACTTCCTAAAAAGTCCCTTCCTGTTTGTTTTCAGAGACTAAAAAATCTCTAGTCCCTTCCTAAAGGTTATTAAATAACCATGTTGCCCCTAGTATATAGAAAAATAACAATCAAACAATACCATTGTGTGGCGGACCAATGGGTGCATGGAGGGGCATCGCTGGAAAAGTCCCAAAAAGTGCCTAAAAAACTCTCCTTGAGAGTTTTTTTTATTTAGTCCCAAATGCCTAGTTTAGTCCCTAAAAAGTCCCTCCCGTTTGGTAAAAAAATCTCTAATAGGGATTTTTTCTAGTCCCTACACAAAAAAATCCCTGAAAACAAACACCCCCTTAGTCCCTAAAAAGTCCTTCCTATTTGGTAAAAAAGTCTTTAAGAGAGATTTTTTTAGTCCCTACAAAAAAAATCCCTAAAAACAAACACCCCCTTACTCGGTCAATCAATTAACAAACATCTGCTAAAAGAGCCGATTACATGTGCAGACGGATCGGCAATGGATCGATCAACGGCGGGAGACGGCCGGGAGTGCGAACGGTCGTGGTACGCGCCCGGTCGGATCCAGAGGCGCGCGCCGCCTAGGGGTTGCGCTGTGCGCGAGTAAACAATTCTTGGACAACTTGAGTCTGCACTTGATTTTTCGTTGACTGTCAGGGTCTTCGTTCAGAGTAATACCCACAGGGCTCGCTGGACCCCGATGATCGACTTCTCGATCGCGGACCGGCCAGTCATCATCACAACGGCTAACGAGAATCTCGCGCCGGCTCTCCCGCAGGCGCATTTATCAGGATGCTGACATGACAGATGGTTCGGCATCTCGGTAGGGATGTATAGCAAAACAGGTGAACATCTACAGCCAGAAATCGTAAATCCGGCCCCTCAAACGCTAGCAGATGTGTCGGGACGTGTTCGCGGACAATGACCGGTCAGTGCTCAAATTGCATCGTCCAAATCCATGTATTTCATATCCTATCCCCTATATCCGTACTAAAACATGCAACGCCGATAAAAACTACGTAGATCATAAGTGGACACAGAAACGAACGTACAAATGCACAAGCCGTTCATTAAAAGATTGCAGCCTGATCTTCAAAAGATCGCCACAGTTCACATAATGCACATAATACGATGGAAAAGTTTAAACCACATCTAAAAACTTGAATTTAAAGTGGAGAAGGCAATAGATCCTTCACCACTTACTCCCCGGCCCTTTCCTCCTCCAGTCATTAGCGTAGCTGTAGGCGTCGGCGGCTGGTGGAGGTCGTCCAAGTCGCCGGACGAGGCGTCATGGTCGTCGTCGGAGGTATCGGAGAAGATGATGAGCCCTTTGAGCCGCCAGACGGCTCTGTGCTGCTGTCGCTTGAGCTTCGCCAACCGAGCCGCCTCCCGCTCGGACTGCTCAATGGCAATCCGAAGCGCCTCGGCGTTCTTCCAACAGAGCCGCCGAGCGTCCGTCTCCGCGGTTGTTAGCAACCGGCGGTAGACCCAAGTGAGGAGAAAAGTTAGTAGGAATCGGGGTA
Organism: Aegilops longissima; assembly: GCA_021605205.1. Classification (NCBI taxonomy): domain Eukaryota; kingdom Viridiplantae; phylum Streptophyta; class Magnoliopsida; order Poales; family Poaceae; genus Aegilops; species Aegilops longissima. The sequence continues at coordinate 741,937,187 of CM038682.1, forward strand.
GGAGAAAAATTGGTTGACTCATAGAATTGCATTTCGTAGAAAAAATATGTACCGAATTTCATAGGAAGATTTGCATCCCCTTCGCCAAGTTTAATTTTACTTTGCCAGAAAACAAAGGTCCGGACTGATCTGCGAACATATACAGATCCCCGTTAGATGGAAGAACTGATCCGAACACCTTTATGGGTCTTCTTTGGAGATGCCCTAACACACTTAATGTGCAACGAGTCGAGTTGCTCGTGTGTTCCAACTTCCAAGTTTTCGCTGCAGCTCTATTCATTGTGTTCAATTAACATGTGGCCTTTTCGTCACTTTTGATATCCGTGGTGCCGCCAATATCAGAAAGCTGTGGGTCCAAGTGCACTCCCCGAAATGTCCTAATTTTCTGCACAAATTTGAACAGAACTATCACCGCAGTGGGGTCGGAGCTCACATGTAGAATCGCTCCTGCCTGATATACCCTCACACCGTGATCAGTTGAACCGGGATTCGCCAAACACATTTTCAAAATTTAAAAAAAAAGTCATTTAATAACACGAGAAAAGTACAAAAGCGTCGCCACCGTAGACAAAGCTATCCATGTCGGTCTAAATCCTCCCGGGCGGCCCATGTTCGGCACCAGTACACCACAGGTTAAAAAAATTCCATGGATTTTGACCGACCGACGAACGAGCGATGTGCATTGCGGCGGCCAACACAAGCTCGTCGTATACACCGTGATCAGGCGGTGAAATCTTGATTCTCGTGAGTGGATTACTATAGTTTAACGTACCTAGCAGCCGGCGATGGAGCCACGCAAGTTGGCCCATGCCCTGTGACCTGTACGCACGGCCGGTGATCGGGTCGTCTCAGGGCGACCGGCGACGTGATAGTGGTACACGGCGATCGATGGATCGATCAACGGGGGAGGACGCGCTGTTTGAATTTGCTAGTGGGCTTTTGGCCCAAAGCCCAACTAAAATTCTGAAATTCTTTTGGCCCATTCATGTACACATGTGAGTGGAGTGAGTAAGGCTAAAGTTTAGTTCCACCTCATAAGTTGAGAGAAAGTTGCAACTCTTTATAAGGTGAGCTCTCCTACCATTTGTATGAGCATTAGAAGAGGAGACCTACACGCGCGCTCCTCCTCCTCGCCATGCCACGCCTCGCCTCGCCACGCCACGCCACGCCACGCCACGACGCGCCGCGCCGCGGGTTGCGGGATTGAGCTGAACCGTTTCCGATTCTTTTGGATCGTGACGACTCGGACGTGGGGTTTACTCCCACGGCCGCCAAGCAAGTCTTCTCCATCCCTCCTTTCGGCGTGCACCGGGAGAAGGGACATCAGCCTCCTAACCCCGCCTCGTGATCCCTGTGACGTGGGGGCGATCAGGTTTTGGGGAGCGACTCACGATTTACTTCGCGAACGATTTATTTCTTCCCGACCTCGCAACCTCATCCTCGACGACATGGGCGATTACGTTGATCGCCGGGCGCGTTGCTCCCCCGCTGCACCGTATGTGATTCTATCCTTCCTGCTCGAGATCGTGGTAGAATTCATGTTTCTAGTATGTGCCCTAGATGTGATCTGTTCATCTGCTATGCTAGTTCGCATGATTAGTTTAATCTCTGCTATTGCTGTCATGATCTATTTCCTATTTATTCAGATTAAATCTCGTAGTAATTTGCTCATATTTCCAACAATCCAAAACCTGATTATAGGCAATTTACTCCGAGTGGTTTTGTCACAAGATCCGTCACCTGCCTTTAAGGGGCGAATATAAGAGGTGGCGACGAGAGCAGTCTACTGGTTTCAGACCATGGGCTGCTATGACGCCATTAAGGGCAAGCTCATGGGCGATCTTAATCCAAAGACAGCTGAAGCTTTTGAGAAGATCGATACTCTTTTAAAGGCGCCTTCCGGTGTTCTTGATGATTCCATTGTGGATTCAGATATGTCGCTTGACAACGGCAAGGACATGTGGGTTGCGCCGAGGCCAAGTTTGGTGCCTCGACGCCGATAGCGAAGTTGTACGTCATGGAGCAATTCTATGACTACAAGATGACTGATGAACGCCTGCAGTACAAGAGGGCTCATGAGATACAATCCGTCAAAAAAGAACTTGAGCACTTCAAGTGTGTGTTGCCGAGGCATTATTGCTAAGCTTCCACCTTCGTGGAACAATTTTGCTACTTCCTCGAAACACAAGAGACAGGAGTTTTCCGTTACGGATCTCATTGGTACTCTTGATGTTGAAGAGAAGGCGAGAGCAAAAGACACACGTGCTCGAGTTGCTGAGGGAGCTTCTAGTGCCCACATGGTACAGAAGAAGAACTTGTTGAAAATATGCCCTAGAGGCAATAATAAAAGTATTATTATTATATTTCCTTGTTCATGATAATTGTCTTTTATTCATGCTATAATTGTATTATCCGGAAATCGTAATACACGTGTGAATACATAGACCACAATATGTCCCTAGTGAGCCTCTAGTTGACTAGCTCATTGATCAACAGATAGTCATGGTTTCCTGACTATGGACATTGGATGTCGTTGATAACGGGATCACATCATTAGGAGAATGATGTGATGGACAAGACCCAATCTAAGCATAGTACAAGATCGTGTAGTTCGTTTTGCTAGAGCTTTTCCAATGTCAAGTATCTCTTCCTTAGACCATGAGATCGTAACTCCTGGATACCGTAGGGAGTGCTTTGGTGTACCAAACGCCACAACGTAATCGGGTGACTATAAAGGTGCATTACAGGTATCTCCGAAAGTGTCTGCGGTTGACACGGATCGAGATCGGGATTTGTCACTCCATATGACGGAGAGGTATCACTGGGCCCACTCGGTAGTGCATCATCATAATGAGCTCAAAATGACCAAGTGTTTGGTCACGGATCATGCATTACTAAGTGCGAGTAAAGTGATTTGTCGGTAACGAGATTGAACGAGGTATTGGGATACCGACGATCAAATCTCGGGCAAGTAAAATACCGATTGACAAAGGGAATTGTATACGGGGTTGTTTGAATCCTCGACATCGTGGTTCAACCGATGAAATCATCGAGGAGCATGTGGGAGCCAACATGGGTATCCAGATCCCGCTGTTGGTTATTGCCCGAGAGCCGCCTCGGTCATGTCTCAAGTGATGTCTCCGAACCCGTAGGGTCTACACACTTAAGGTTCGTGACGCTTAGGGTTGTATGAATATGAGTATGCAGCAAACCGAATGTTGTTCGGAGTCCCGGATGAGATCCCAGACGTCACGAGGAGCTCCGGAATGGTCCGGAGGTAAAGATTTATATATGGGAAGTCTTATTTTGGTCGCCGGAAAAGTTTCGCACTTTATCGGTATTGTACCGGGAGTGCCGAAAGGGGTCCGGGAGTCCACCGGGGGGTCCACCTGTTGGGGAACGTAGTAATTTCAAAAAATTTCCTACGATCACGCAAGACCATGGTGATGACATAGCAACGAGAGGGGAGAGTGTCCGCCCACGCACTCGTGAGACCGAAAGCGAAGCGTTATAACAACGCTGTTGATGTAGTCGACGCCTTCACGATCCGACCGATCCAAGCACCGAACGACGGCACCTCCGAGTTCTACACACGCTCAGCTCGATGACGATCCCGGACTCGATCCAGCAAAGTGTCGGGATGAGTTCCACAAGACGACGGCGCAGTGACGATGTTGATGCTCCACCGACGCAGGGCTTCGCTTAAGCTCCGCGACGATATGACTTCTCCGCGCAGGCTTCGCCTAAGCTCTACGACGATATGACCGAAGTGGAATATGGTGGAAGGGGCACCGACACGGCTAAGGAACGATCCGTAGATCAACTTGTGTATCATGGGTGCCCCTGCCCCGTGATATAAAGGAGCAAGGGAGGAGGAGGCCGCCCTATGTTTGGCGCGCCAGGGGAGTCCTACTCCCACCGGGAGTAGGATTCCCTTCCTAGTCCAACTAGGAATCCTTCCATGTAGGGGAGGAAGGAGAAGGAAGTGGAGGAGTAGGAAGGTGGCGGCCCCTTTCCCTAGTCCAATTCGGACTAGAGGGGAGGGGGCAGCAGCCTTTTTCCTCTTCCCACTAAAGCCCATCAAGGCCCATTACTTCTCCCGTAACTACCCCACTCCAAAAATACCGAATCACTCGGAACCTTTCCGAACTCCAATATAGTCGTCCAATATATCGATCTTTACGCCTCGACCATTTCGAGACTCCTCGTCATGTCCCCGATCTCATCCGGGACTCAACTCCTTCGGTACATCAAAACTCATAAACTCATAATATAACCGCCATCGAAACCTTAAGCGTGCAAGGACCCTACGGTTCGAGAACTATGTAGACATGACCTAGAACCATTCTCGGTCAATAACCAATAGCGGAACCTGGATGCCCATATTGGTTCCTACATATTCTACTTAAGATCTTTATCGGTCAAACCGCATAACAACATACGTTGTTCCTTTGTCATCGGTATGTTACTTTCCGAGATTCGATCGTCGGTATCCAATACCTAGTTTAATCTCGCTATCGAAAGTCTCTTTACTCGCTCCGTAATACATCATCTCACAACTAACTCTTTAGTTGCAATGCTTGCAAGGCTTATGTGATGTGTATTACCGAGAAGGCCTAAAGATACCTCTCCGACAATCGGAGTGACAAAACCTAATCTCAAATACGCCAACCCAACAAGTACCTTTGGAGACACCTGTACTCCTTTATAATCACCCAGCCACGCTAGACGCTTGGTAGTACCCAAAGTGTTCCTCCAAAGCACGGAGTTGCATAATCTCATAGTTACAGGAACATGTATGGGTCATGAAGAAAGCATTAACATACTAAACGATCAAGTGTTTAAGCTAACGGAATGGGTCATGTCAATCAGATCATTCAACTAATGATGTGACCTTGTTAATCAAATAACAACTCCTTGTTCATGGTTAGGAAACATAACCATCTTTGATTAACAAGCTAGTCAAGTAGAGGCATACTAGTGACATACTGTTTGTCTATATATTCACACATGTATTATGTTTCCGGTTAATACAATTCTAGCATGAATAATAAACATTTATCATGATATAAGGAAATAAATAATAACTTTATTATTGCCTCTAGGGCATATTTCCTTCAGTCTCCCACTTGCACTAGAGTCAATAATCTAGATCACATCACCATGTGATTAACATCGATAGTTCACATCATCATGTGATTAACACCCATAATTCACATCGCCATGTGACCAAGACCCAAAGGGTACTAAGGTGTGATCATGTTTTGCTTTGTGAGAGAATCTTTAGTCAACGGGTCTGTCACATTCAGATCCGTATGTATTTTGCAAATTTCTATGTCAACAATGCTCTGCCCGGAGCTACTCTAGCTAATTGCTCCCACTATCAATATGTATCTAGATCGAGACTTAAAGTCATCCAGATCGGTGTCAAAACTTGCATCGACGTAACCCTTTACGATTTAACCTTTTATCACTTCCATAATCGAGAAACATATCCTTATTCCATTAAGGATAATTTTGACCGCTGTCCATTGATCTATTCCTAGATCACTATTGTACTCCTTGCCAAACTCAGGGTAGGGTATACAATAGATCTGGTACACAGCATGGCATACTTTATAGAACCTATGGCTAAGGCATAGGGAATGACTTTCATTCTCTTTCTATCTTCTGCCGTGGTCGGGTTTTGAGTCTTACTCAATTTCACACCTTGTAACACAGGCAAGAACTCTTTCTTTGACTGCTCCATTTTGAACTACTTCAAAATCTTGTCAAGGTATGTACTCATTGAAAAACTTATCAAGCGCCTTGATCTATCTCTATAGATCTTAATGCTCAATATGTAAGCAGCTTCACCGAGGTCTTTCTTTGAAAAACTCCTTTAAACACTCCTTTATGCTTTGCGAATAATTCTACATTATTTCCGATCAACAATATGTCATTCACATATACTTATCGAAATGCTGTAGTGCTCCCACTCACTTTCTTGTAAATACAGGGCTTCACCGCAAGTCTCAGATAAAACTATATGCTTTGATCACACTATCAAAGCGCTTATTCCAACTCCGAGATGCTTGCACCAGTCCATAGATGGATCGCTGGAGCTTGCACATTTTGTTAGCTCCTTTAGGATTGACAAAACCTTCTGGTTGCATCATATACAACTCTTCTTTAATAAATCCATTAAAGAATGTAGTTTTGACATCCATTTGCCGATTTCATAAAATGTGGCAATTGCTAACATGATTCGGACAGACTTAAGCATCGCTACAGCTTGAGTAAATCTCATTGTAGTCAACACCTTGAACTTGTCGAAAACCTTTTGCGACAAGTCGAGCTTTGTAGATAGTAATACTACTATCAAGATCTGCCTTCCTCTTGAAGATCCATTTATATAATATGGCTTGCCGATCATCGGCAACTCCATCAAAGTCCACACTTTGTTCTCATATATGGATCCCATCTCAGATTTCATGGTCTCAAACCATTTCGCGAATCTGGGCTCATCATCGCTTCCTCATAGTTCGTAGGTTCATCATGTTCTAGTAACATGACTTCCGAACATGATTACCGTACCACTCAGTGCGGATCTTACTCGAAGACCTACGAGGTTTGGTAGCAACTTGATCTGAAGTTTCATGATCATCATCATTAACTTCCTCACTAATTGGTGTAGGAATCATTTGAACTGATTTCGTGATGAACTACTTTCCAATAAGGGAGAAGGTACAATTACCTCATCAAGTTCTACTTTCCTCCCACTCACTTCTTTCGAGAGAAACTTCTTCTCTAGAAAGGATCCATCTTAGAAACAAATATCTTGCTTTTGGATCTGTGATAGAAGGTGTACCCAATAGTTATCTTTGGGTATTCTATGAAGACGCATTTCTCGATTTGGGTTCGAGCTTATCGTGAAAACTTTTTCACATAAGCATCACAACTCCAAACTTTAAGAAACGACAGCTTAGGTTTATCGCTAAACCATAGTTCATACGGTGTCATCTCAACGGATTTAGATGGTGCCCTATTAAACGTGAATGCAGCTGTCTTTAATGCATAACCCCAAAACGATAGTGGTAAATCGGTAAGATACATCATAGATCGCACCATATCAAAATAAAGTACGGTTACGACGCTCGACACACCATAACGCTGTGGTGTTCGGTGGCGTGAGTAGTGAAACTATTTCACATTGTTTTAATTGAAGGCCAAACTCGAACTCAAATATTTTTCCTTTGCGATCATATCGTAGAAACTTTATTTTCTTGTTACGATGATTTTCACTTCACTCTGAAATTCTTTGAACTTTTCAAATTTTTCAGACTTGTGTTTCATCAAGTAGATATACCCATATCTGCTCAAATCATCTTGTGAAGGTCGAAAATAACGATACTTGCCGTGAGCTTTAACACTCATCGGACCGCATACATCGGTATGTATTATTTCCAATAAGTCATTTGCTCGCCCATTGTTCCGAGAACGAGTTTTAGTCATCTTGCCCATAAGGCATGGTTCGCAAGCATCAAGTGATTCATAATCAAGTGATTCCAAAATCCATCAAGATGGAGTTTCTTCATGCGCTTTACACCAATATGACCTAAACGGCAAAGCCACAAATAAGTTGCACTATCATTATTAACTTTGCATCTTTTGGCATCAATATTATGAATATGTGTATCACTACGATCGAGATCCAACAAACTATTTTTATTGGGTGTATGACCATTGAAGGTTTTATTCATTTAAATGTAACAACAATTATTCTTTGATTTTAAATGAATAACCGTTTTGCAATAAACATGATCAAATCATATTCATGCTCAACGCAAACACCAAATAACATTTATTTAGGTTTAACACTAATCCCGAAAGTATAGGGAGTGTGCGATGATGATCATATCAATCTTGGAACTACTTCCAACACTCATCGTCACTTCCCTTCAACTAGTCTCTGCTTATTCTCGAACTCCTGTTTGAGTTACTAATCTTAGCAACCTAACAGTATCAAATACTGGGGGGCTACTATAAACACTAGTAAGGCACACATCAATAACCTGTATATCAAATATAACCTTGTTCACTTTGCCATCCTTCTTATCCACCAAATATTCAGGGGTAGTTCCGCTTCGGGACCAGTTCCATTGCAGCAAAAGTACTCAGGTCTTAGGCTTAGGTCTAGACTTGGGCTTCTTCACTCGAGCAGCAACTTGCTTGCCGCTCCTTTTGAAGTTCCCTTCTTCCCTTTGCCATTTCCTTGAGACTAGTGGTCTTGTCAACCATCAACACTTGATGTTTTTCTTGATTTCTACCTTCGCGATTTTAGCATCGCGAAGAGCTCGAGAATCTTTTTCGTCATCCCTTGCATACTATAGTTCATCACGAAGTTCTACTAACTTAGTGATGGTGACTAGAGAATTCTGTCAATCACTATCTTATCCGGAAGATTAACTCCCACTTGATTCAAGCGATTGAAGTACTCGGACAATCTGAGCACATGCTCACTAGTTGAGCGATTCTCCTCCATCTTTTAGCTATAGAACTTGTTGGAGACTTCATATCTCTCAACTCGGTATTTGCTTGAAATATTAACTTCAATTCCTGGAACATCTCATATGGTCCATGACGCTCAAAACGCCTTTGAAGTCCCGATTCTAAGCCGTTAAGCATGGTGCACTAAACTATCAAGTAGTCATCATATTGAGCTAGCCAAACGCTCATAACGCCTCGCATCCGCTCCTGCAATAGGTCTGTCACCTAGCGTGCATTAATGACATAATTCTTCTCAGGCAGCAATGAGGATAAACCTCAGATCACGGATCCAATCCGCATCATTGCTACTAACATCTTTCAATACAATTTTCTCTAGGAACACATATAAAAACATAGGGAAGCAACAACGCGAGCTATTGATCTACAACATAATTTGCAAAATACTACCAGGACTAAGTTCATGATAAATTAAAGTTCAATTAATCATATTACTTAAGAACTCCCACTTAGATAGACATCTCTCTAGTTATCTAAGTGATTACGTGATCCAAATCAACTAAACCATGTCCGATCATCACGTGAGATGGAGTAGTTTCAATGGTGAACATCACTATGTTGATCATATCTACTATATGATTCACGCTCGACCTTTCGGTCTCTGTGTTCCGAGGTCATATCTTATATGCATAGCTCGTCAAGTATAACCTGAGTATTCCGCGTGCGCAACTGTTTTGCACCCGTTGTATTTGAACGTAGAGCCTATCACACCCGATCATCACGTGGTGTCTCAGCACGAAGAACTTTCGCAACGGTGCATACTCAGGGAGAACACTTCTTGATAATTTTAGTGAGAGATCATCTTATAATGCTACCGTCAATCAAAGCAAGATAAGATGCATAAAGGATAAACATCACATGCAATCAATATAAGTGATATGATATGGCCATCATCATCTTGTGCTTGTGATCTCCATCTCCAAGCACCGCCATGATCACCATCGCCACCGGCGCGACACCTTGATCTCCATCGTAGCATCGTTGTCGCCTCGCCAACTATTGCTTCTACGACTATCGCTACTCCTTAGTGATAAAGTAAAGCAATTACATGGCGCTTGCATTTCATACAATAAAGCGACAACCATATGGCTCCTGCCGATTGCCGATAACTCGTTACAAAACATGATCATCTCATACAATAAAATATAGCATCACGCCTTGACCATATCACATCACAACATGCCCCGCAAAACAAGTTAGACGTCCTCTACTTTGTTGTTGCAAGTTTTACGTGGCTGCTACGGGCTGAGCAAGAACCGTTCTTACCTCGCATCAAAACCACAACGATATTTCGTCAAATAGACTCCGTTTAACCTTCTCAAGGACCAGGCGAGCCACACTCGGTTCAACTAAAGTGAGAGAGACAGACACCCGCCAATCACCTTTAAGCAACGAGTGCTCACAGCGGTGAAACCAGTCTCGCGTAAGCGTCTGCGTAATGTCGGTCCGGCCGCTTCATCTCACAATACCGCTGAACCAAAGTATGACATGCTGGTAGGTAGTATGACTTGTATCGCCCACAACTCACTTGTGTTCTACTCGTGCATATGACATCAACGCATAAAACCAGGCTCGATACCACTGTTGGGGAACGTAGTAATTTCAAAAATTTTCCTACGATCACGCAAGACCATGGTGATGACATAGCAACGAGAGGGAGAGTGTCCGTCCACGCACTCGTGAGACCGAAAGCGAAGCGTTATAACAACGCGGTTGATGTAGTCGACGCCTTCACGATCCGACCGATCCAAGCACCGAACGTCACGGCACCTCCGAGTTCTACACACGCTCAGCTCGATGACGATCCCGGACTCGATCCAGCAAAGTGTCGGGATGAGTTCCACAAGACGACGGCGTGGTGACGATGTTGATGCTCCACCGACGCAGGGCTTCGCCTAAGCTCCGCGACGATATGACTTCTCCGCAAGCAGGCTTCGCCTAAGCTCTCTGACGATATGACCGAAGTGGAATATGGTGGAAGGGGCACCGACACGGCTAAGGAACGATCCGTAGATCAACTTGTGTATCATGGGGTGCCCCTGCCCGTAGATATAAAGGAGCAAGGAGGAGGAGGCCGGCCCTATGTTTGGCGCCATGGGGGAGTCCTACTCCCACCGGAGTAGGATTCCCTTTCCTAGTCCAACTAGGAATCCTTCCATGTAGGGGAGGAAGGAGAAGGAAGTGGAGGAGTAGGAAGGTGGCGGCCCCTTTCCCTAGTCCAATTCGGACTAGAGGGAGGGGGCGCAGCAGCCTTTTTCCTCTTCCCACTAAAGCCCATCAAGGCCCATTACTTCTCCGTAACTACCCGGTACTCAAAAATACCCAATCACTCGAACCTTTCCGAACTCCGAATATAGTCGTCCAATATATCGATCTTTACGTCTCGACCATTTCGAGACTCCTCGTCATGTCCCCGATCTCATCCGGACTCAACTCCTTCGGTACATCAAAACTCATAAACTCATAATATAACCATCATCGAAACCTTGCGTGCGGACCCTACGGGTTCGAGAACTATGTAGACATGACCTAGAACCATTCTCGGTCAATAACCAATAGCGGAACCTGGATGCCCATATTGGTTCCTACATATTCTACGAAGATCTTTATCGGTCAAACCGCATAACAACATACGTTGTTCCTTTGTCATCGGTATGTTACTTTCCGAGATTCGATCGTCGGTATCCAATACCTAGTTTAATCTCGCTACGGAAAGTCTCTTTACTCGTTCCGTAATACATCATCTCACAACTAACTCTTTAGTTGCAATGCTTGCAAGGCTTATGTGATGTGTATTACCGAGAAGGCCTAAAGATACCTCTTCGACAATCGGAGTGACAAAACCTAATCTCAAATACGCCAACCCAACAAGTACCTTTGGAGACACCTGTAGTACTCCTTTATAATCACCCGATTCACGCCAGACGCTTTGGTAGTACCAAAGTGTTCCTCCGATAAACGGAGTTGCATAATCTCATAGTTACAGGAACATGTATGGGTCATGAAGAAAGCATTAACATACTAAACGATCAAGTGTTAAGCTAACGGAATGGGTCATGTCAATCAGATCATTCAACTAATGATGTGACCTTGTTAATCAAATAACAACTCCTTGTTCATGGTTAGGAAACATAACCATCTTTGATTAACAAGCTAGTCAAGTAGAGGCATACTAGTGACATACTGCTTGTCTATATATTCACACATGTATTATGTTTCCGGTTAATACAATTCTAGCATGAATAATAAACATTTATCATGATATAAGGAAATAAATAATAACTTTATTATTGCCTCTAGGGCATATTTCCTTCGGTATATTCGAGGTGTAGTTTGGTGGAAGGGGGCACCGCACACGGCTAAGGAACGATCCGTAGATCAACTTGTGTGTCATGGGGTGCCCCCTGCCCCGTATATAAAGGAGCAAGGAGGAGGAGGCCGGCCCTATGTTTATGGCGCCAGGGGGAGTCCTACTCCCACCGAGTAGGATTCCCCTTTCCTAGTCCAACTAGGAATCCTTCCATGTAGGGGAGGAAGGGAGAAGGAAGTGGAGGAGTAGGAAGGTGGCGGCCCCTTTTCCCTAGTCCAATTCGGACTAGAGGGAGGGGCGCAGCAGCCTTTTCCTCTTCCCACTAAAGCCCATCAAGGCCCATTACTTCTCCCGTAACTACCCGTACTCCGAAAAATACCCGAATCACTCGGAACCTTTCCGAACTCGAATATAGTCGTCCAATATATCGATCTTTACGCCTCGACCATTTCGAGACTCCTCGTCATGTCCCCGATCTCATCCGGGACTCAACAACCTTCGTACATCAATATCATATAAACTCATAATAACCGCCATCGAAACCTTAAGCGTGCGGACCCTACGGGTTCGAGAACTATGTAGACATGACCGAGACACCTCTCGGTCAATAACCAATAGCGGGACCTGGATGCCCATATTGGTTCCTACATATTCTACGAAGATCTTTATCGGTCGATCGCATAACAACATACGTTGTTCCCTTTGTCATCGGTATGTTACTTGCCCGAGATTCGATCGTCGGTATCCAATACCTAGTTCAATCTCGCATCGCAAGTCTCTTTTCTCGTTCCGTAATACATCATCTCACAACTAACACATTTAGTTGCAATGCTTGCAAGGCTTATGTGATGTGCATTACCGAGAGGGCCAGAGATACCTCTCCGACAATCGGAGTGACAAATCCTAATCTCAAATATGCCAACCCAACATGTACCTTCGAGACACCAGTAATGTACCTTTATAATCACCCGATTCGTTGTGACGTTTGGTAGCACCCAAAGTGTTCCTCGGCAAACGGGAGTTGCATAATCTCATAGTCATAGGAACATGTATAAGTCATGAAGAAAAGCACTAGCAACAAACTATACGATCAAAAGCTATGCTAATGGAATGGGTCATGTCAATCAGATCATTCAACCAATGATGTGATCCCGTTAATCAAATAACAACTCCTTGTTCATGGTTTAGGAAACATAACCATCTTTGATTAACGAGCTAGTCAAGTAGAGGCATACTAGTGACACTCTGTAGGTTTATGTATTCACACATGTATTATGTTTCCGGTTAATACAATTCTAGCATGAAAAATAAACATTTATCATGATATAAGGAAATAAATAATAACTTTATTATTGCCTCTAGGGCATATTTCCTTCAGTCTCCCACTTGCACTAGAGTCAATAATCTAGTTCACATCGCCATGTGATTTAACATCAATAGTTCACATCTCAGATGTGATTAACACCCATAGTTCACATCGTTATGTGACCAACACCCAGAGGGTTTACTAGAGTCAGTAATCTAGTTCACATCGCTATGTGATTAACACCCAAAGAGTACTAAGGTGTGATCATGTTTTGCTTGTGAGATAATTTTAGTCAACGGGTCTGTCACATTCGTGAGCCGTAAGTATTTTGCAAATTTCTATGTCTACAATGCTCGCACGGAGCTACTCTAGCTAATTGCTCCCACTTTCAATATGTATCTAGATTGAGACTCGAGTCATCTAGATTAGTGTTAAAACTTGCATCGACGTAACCTTTTACGACTTAACCTTTTCCACTTCCATAATCGAGAAACATATCCTTATTCTACTAAGGATAATTTTGACCGCTGTCCATTGATCTACTCCTAGATCTCTATTGCACTCCTTGCCAATCTTAGTGGTAGGGTATGCAATAGATCTGGTACACAACATGACATACTTTATAGAACCTATGGCTGATGCATAGGAATGACTTTCATTCTATTTCTATCTTCTGCCGTGGTCGGGTTTTGAGTCTTACTCAATCTCACACCTTGTAACACAGGCAAGAACTCTTTCTTTGACTGTTCCACTTTGAACTACTTCAAAATCTTGTCAAGGTATGTATTCATTGAAAAACTTATCAAGCGCCTTTGATCTATCTCTATAGATCTTGATGCTCAATATGTAAGCAGCTTCACCGAGGTCCTTCTTTGAAAAACTCCTTTCAAATACTCCTTTATGCTTTGCGAATAATTCTACATTATTTCGATCAACAATATGTCATTCACATATACTTATCGAAATGCAGTAGTGCTCCCACTCACTTTCTTGTAAATACAGGCTTCTCCAAAAGTCTGTATAAAACCATATGCTTTGATCACACTATCAAAGCGTTTATTCCAACTCGAGATGCTTGCACCAGTCCATAGATGGATCATTGGAGCTTTGCACATTTTGTTAGCTCCTTTAGGATTGACAAAACCTTCTGGTTGCATCATATACAACTCTTCTTTAATAAATCCATTAAAGAATGTAGTTTTGACATCCATTTGCCGATTTCATAAAATGTGGCAATTGCTAACATGATTCGACAGACTTAAGCATCGCTACAATTGAGAAAATCTCATTGTAGTCAACACCTTGAACTTGTCAAAACCTTTTTGCACAAGTCGAGCTTTGTAGATAGTAACACTACTATCGTGTCCGTCTTCCTCTTGAAGATCCATTTATTCTCAATGGCTTGCCGATCATCGGGCAAGTCAACCAAAGTCCATACTTTGTTCTCATACATGGATCCCATCTCAGATTTCATGGTCTCAAACCATTTCGCGAATCTGGGCTCATCATCGCTTCCTCATAGTTCGTAGGTTCATCATGGTCTAGTAACATGACTTTTAGAATAGGATTACCGTACCACTCAGTGCGGATCTTACTCTGAAGACCTACGAGGTTTGGTAGCAACTTGATCTGAAGTTTCATGATCATCATCATTAACTTCCTCACTAATTGGTGTAGGAATCACTGGAACTGATTTTTGTGATGAACTACTTTCCAATAAGGGAGAAGGTACAATTACCTCATCAAGTTCTACTTTCCTCCCACTCACTTCTTTCGAGAGAAACTTCTTCTCTAGAAAAGGATCCATCTTAGCAAAAAACTTGCCTTCAGATCTGTGATAGAAGGTGTACCCAACATTTTCTTTTTGGGTATTCTATGAAGACGCACTTCTCCAATTTGGGTTCGAGCTTATCGGTGAAAACCTTTTCACATAAGCATCACAACTCCAAACTTTAAGAAACGACAGCTTAGGTTTATCGCTAAACCATAGTTCATACGGTGTCATCTCAACGGATTTAGATGGTTGCCCTATTAAACGTGAATGCAGCTGTCTCTAATGCATAACCCCAAAACGATAGTGGTAAATCGGTAAGATACATCATAGATCGCACCATATCATAATAAAGTACGGTTACGACGCTCGACACACCATAACGTTGTGGTGTTCCGTGGCGTGAGCTGTGAAACTATTCCACATTGTTTTCATTGAAGACCAAACTCAGAACTCAAATATTCATCTCCACGATCAGATCGCGAAACTTTATTTTCTTGTTACGATGATTTTCCACTTCACTCTGAAATTCTTTGAACCTTTCAACTTTTTCAGACTTATGTTTCATCAAGTAGATATACCCATATCTGCTCAAATCATCTTGTGAAGGTCGAAAATAACGATACTTGCCACGAGCATCAACACTCATTGGATCGCATACATCGGTATGTATTATTCCCAATAAGTCAAGAGCTTGTTCCATTGTTCCGAGAACGGAGTTTTAGTCATCTTGCCCAAAAGGCACGGTTCGCAAGCATCAAATGATTCATAATCAAGTGATTCCAAAAGTCCATCAAGATGGAGTTTTCTTCATGCGCTTTACACCAATATGACCTAAACGGCAATTGCCACAAATAAGTGGCACTATCATTATTAACTTTGCATCTTTTGGTTTCAATATTATGAATATGTGTATCACTATGATCGAGATCCAATGAACCATTTTCATTGGGTGTGTAACCATATAAGGTTTTATTCATGTAAATGAACAACAATTTATTCTCTTACTTAAATGAATAACAGTATTGCAATAAACATGATCAAATCATATTTATGTTCAACACCAAATAACACTTATTTAGGTTCCACACTAATCCCGAAAGTATAGGGAGTGTGCGATGATGATCATATCAATCTTGGAACTACTTCCAACACTCATCGTCACTTCCCTTCAACTAGTCTCTGCTTATTCAGAACTCCTGTTTGAGTTACTAATCTTAGCAACCTAACGAGTATCAAATACTCAGGGCCACTATAAACACTAGTAAGGCACACATCAATAACCTGTATATCAAATATAACCTTGTTCACTTTGCCATCCTTCTTATCCACCAAATATTCAGGGGTAGTTCGCTTCAAAGGACCAGTTCCATTGCAGCAAAAGTACTCAATCTCGGCTTAGGTCTAGACTTGGGCTTCTTCACTCGAGCAGCAACTTGCTTGCCGCTCCTTTTTGAAGTTCCCCTTCTTCCCTTTGCCATTTTCCTTGAGACTAGTGGTCTTGTCAACCATCAACACTTGATGTTTTTTCTTGATTTCTACCTTCGCCGATTTTAGCATCGCGAAGAGCTCGAGAATCCTTTTCGTCATCCCTTGCATACTATAGTTCATCACGAAGTTCTACTAACTTAGTGATGGTGACTAGAGAATTCTGTCAATCACTATCTTATCTGGAAGATTAACTCCCACTTGATTCAAGCGATTGAAGTACTCGCATAATCTGAGCACATGCTCACTAGTTGAGCGATTCTCCTCCATCTTTTAGCTATAGAACTTGTTGGAGACTTTCATTTCTCTCAACTCGGTATTTGCTTGAAATATTAACTTCAATTCCTGGAACATCTCATATGGTCCATGACGCTCAAAACGCCTTTGAAGTCCCGATTCTAAGCCGTTAAGCATGGTGCACTAAACTATCAAGTAGTTATCATATTGAGCTAGCCAAACGCTCATAACGCCTCAGATTCGCTCATATTGAGCTAGCCAAACGCTCATAACGCCTCGCATCTGCTCCTGCAATAGGTCTGTCACCTAGCTGTGCATTAAGGACATAATTCTTCTGCAGCAATGAGGATAAACCTCAGATCACGGATCCAATCCGATCATTGCTACTAACATTTTCAATACAATTTTCTAGGAACACATATGAAAACATAGGGAAGCAACAACGCGAGCTATTGATCTACAACATAATTTGCAAAATACTACCAGGACTAAGTTCATGATAAATTAAAGTTCAATTAATCATATTACTTAAGAACTCCCACTTAGATAGACATCTCTCTAGTCATCTAAGTGATTACGTGATCCAAATCAACTAAACCATGTCCGATCATCACGTGAGATGGAGTAGTTTCAATGGTGAACATCAATATGTTGATCATATCTACTATATGATTCACGCCGACCTTCGGTCTCCGTGTTCCGAGGTCATATCTTATATGCATAGCTCGTCAAGTATAACCTGAGTATTCCGTGCGCAACTGTTTTGCACCCGTTGTATTTGAACGTAGAGCCTATCACACCCGATCATCACGTGGTGTCTCAAAGACGAAGAACTTTCGCAACGGTGCATACTCGGGAGAACACTTCTTGATAATTTTAGTGAGAGATCATCTTATAATGCTACCGCCAATCAAAGCAAGATAAGATGCATAAAGGATAAACATCACATGCAATCAATATAAGTGATATGATATGGTCATCATCATCTTGTGCTTGTGATCTCCATCGCCAAGCACCGCCATGATCACCATCGCCACCGCGCGACACCTTGATCTCCATCGTAGCATCGTTGTCGCCTCGCCAATCTTATGCTTCTACGACTATCGCTACCGCTTAGTGATAAAGTAAAGCATTACAGTATGCGATTGCATTTCATACAATAAAGCGACAACCATATGGCTCCTGCCAGTTGCCGATAACTTCGGTTACAAAACATGATCATCTCATACAATAAAATTCAGCATCATGTCTTGACCATATCACATCACAACATGCCCTGCAAAAACAAGTTAGACGTCCTCTACTTTGTTGTTGCAAGTTTTACGTGGCTGCTACGGGCTGAGCAAGAACCGTTCTTACCTACGCATCAAAACCACAACGATACTTCGTCAAATAGACTCCGTTTTAACCTTCTCAAGGACCGGGCGTAGCCACACTCGGTTCAACTAAAGTGAGAGAGACAGACACCCGCCGGTCACCTTTAAGCAACTAGTGCTCGCAGCGGTGAAACCAGTCTCGCGTAAGCGTACGCGTAATGTCGGTCCGGGCCGCTTCATCTCACAATACCGCTGAACCAAAGTATGACATGCTGGTAGGCAGTATGACTTGTATCGTCCACAACTCACTTGTGTTCTACTCGTGCATATGACATCAACGCATAAAACCAGGCTCGGATGCCCCGGGGGGCCACATGGGCTGTAGGGGGTGCGCCTTGGCCTATATGGGCCAAGGGCACCAGCCCCAAGAGGCCCATGCGCCAAGGAAACTTGGGGAGGGGAGAGTCCTAAAGGGGGAAGGCACCTCCGAGGTGCCTTGGGGAGGATGGACTCCCCCGCCTTGGCCGCACCCCTTCCTTGGAGGAAGGGGCAAGGCTGCGCCCTCCCCCTCTCTCTTGCACCTATATAAAGGAAGGGGAGCGAGGGTGGCCGCACCACAAGCCCTTGGCGCCTCCCTCTCTGCTACACCTCCTCCTCCTCCCGTGGTTGCTTAGCTAAGCCCCTGCCAGAGTTCTCTGCTGCATCCACCACCACGCCGTCGTGCTTGCTGGATCGTCATCAACCTCTCCTTCCCCCTTGCTGGATCAAGAAGGAGGAGACGTCATCCGCTCCATACGTGTGTTGAACGCGGAGGTGCTGTCCGTTCAGCACTAGGTCATCGGTGATCTGAATCACAGCGAGTACGACTCCATCATCACCGTTCCATTGAACGCTTCCGCACGCGATCTACAAGTGGTATGTAGATGCAATAAATCTCCCATGACTCGTTGCTAGATGAACTCATAGATGGATCTTGGTGAAACCGTAGGAAAAATTTTAATTTTCTGCAACGTTCCCCAACAGTGGCATCATGAGCTAGGTCTATGCGTAGTTCTCTATTGTACGAGTAGAACACAATTTGTTGTGGGCGTAGATGTTGTCAACTTTCTTGCCGCTACTAGTCTTATCTTGCTTCAGCGGTATTGTGGGATGAAGCGGCCCGGACCGACCTTACACGTGCGCTTACGTGAGACCGGTTCCACCGATCGACATGCACTAGTTGCATAAGGTGGCTAGCGGTGTCTGTCTCTCCCACTTTAGTTGGAGCGGATTCGATGAAAAGGGTCCTTATGAAGGGTAAATAGAAGTTGACAAATCACGCCAGGCTTTCACGTAGGTAAGAAAACGTTCTTGCTAGAACCCTATTGCAGCCACGTAAAACTTGCAACAACAATTAGAGGACGTCTAACTTGTTTTTGCAGCAAGTGTTTTGTGATATGATATGGCCAAAGTTGTGATGAATGATGAATGATATATGTGATGTATGAGATCATGTTCTTGTAATAGGAATCACGACTTGCATGTCGATGAGTATGACAACCGGCAGGAGCCATAGGAGTTGTCTTTTTTTATGACCTGCGTGTCATTGAAGAAATGCCATGTAAATTACTTTACTTTGTTGCTAAACGCGTTAGCCATAGAAGTAGAAGTAGTCGTTGGCGTGACAACTTCATGAAGACACGATGATGGAGATCATGATGATGGAGATCATGGTGTCATGCCGGTGACAGGATGATCATGGAGCCCCGAAGATGGAGATCAAAGGAGCTATATGATATTGGCCATATCATGTCACTACTATATATAATTGCATGTGATGTTTATTATGTTTATGCATCTTGTTTACTTAGAAAGACGGTAGTAAATAAGATGATCCCTCATAACAATTTCAAGAAAGTGTTCTCCCTAACTGTGCACCGTTGCTAAAGTTCGTTGTTTCGAAGCACCACGTGATGATCGGGTGTGATAGATCCTTACGTTCACATACAACGGGTGTAAGACAGTTTTACACATGCAATACACTTAGGTTAACTTGACGAGCCTAGCATGTACAGACATGGCCTCGGAACACAAGATACCGAAAGGTCGAACATGAGTCGTATGGAAGATACGATCAACATGGAGATGTTCACCGACGATGACTAGTCCGTCTCACGTGATGATCGGACACGGCCTAGTCGACTCGGATCATGTATCACTTAGATGACTAGAGGGATGTCAAATCTGAGTGGGAGTTCATTAAATAATTTGATTAGATGAACTTTATTATCATGAACAATAGTCTAAAATCTTTGCAAAATGTCTTGTAGATCAAATGGCCAATGCACATGTCACCATGAACTTCAACGCGTTCCTAGAGAAAACCAAGCTGAAAGATGATGGCAGCAACTATTCGGACTGGGTCCAGGAACCTGAGGATTATCCTCATAGTTGCCAAGAAACAATATGTCCTAGAAGCACCGCTAGGTGAAGCACCCATCCTAGAGAACCAAGACGTTATGAACGCTTGGCGGTCTCGTCCGATGATTACTCCCTCGTTCAAAGGCGGCATGCTTTACAGCTTAGAACCGGGCTCCAAAAGCGTTTTGAGCAACACGGAGCATATGAGATGTTCGAGGAGCTGAAACTAGTTTTCCAAGCTCATGCCCGGTCGAGAGATATGAAGTCTCCGACAAGTTCTACAGTTGTAAGATGGAGGAAAATAGTTCTCACAAGGTGAGCACATACTCAAAATGTCTGGGTTGCACAACCGCCTGTCCCACTGGACATGAACCTCCTGGACGAGGCGGTCATTGACAGAATCTTCATTCGCTCCCACCAAGCTACAAGAGCTTTGTGATGAGCTACAATATGCAGGGGATGGTGAAAACTATTCTGAAGTATTTTCAATGTTTGAAGTCAGCAGAGGTAGAAATCAAGAAGGAGCATCAAGTGTTGATGGTCAATAAAACCACTAAGTTCAAGAAGGGCAAGGGTAAGAAGAACTTCAAGAAGGACGGCAAGGATGTTGTCGCGCTGGTAAGCCGCTTGCGGGAAGAAGTCAAAGAATGGACCCAAGCCCGAGACTGAGTGCTTTTATTGCAAAGGAAGGGTCATCGAAGCGGAACTGCCCCAAATACTTAGCGCATAAGAAGGCCGACAACACTAAAGGTATATTTGATATACATGTAATTGATGTGTACCTTACCAAGACTCGTAGTAACTCCCGGTATTTGATACCGGTGCCGTTGCTCATATATGTAACTCACAGCAGGAGCTGCGGAATAAACGGAGACTGGCGAAGGACGAGGTGACGATGCGCGTCGGGAATGGTTCCAAGGTCGATGTGATCACCGTCGGCACGCTACCTCTACATTTACCTACGGGATTAGTTTTAAACCTCAATAATTGTTATTTAGTGCCAATTTTGAGCATGAACATTGTATCAGGATCTCGTTTAATACGAGATGGCTACTCATTTAAATCCGAGAATAATGGTTGTTCTATTTATATGAGAGAAATGTTTTATGGTCATGCCCCGATGGTCGATGGTTTATTCTTAATGAATCTCGAACGTAATGTTACACATGTTCATAGTGTGAATACCAAAAGATGTAAAGTTGATAACGATAGTCCGACATACTTGTGGCACTGCCGCCTTGGTCACATTGGTGTCAAGCGCATGCAGAAGCTCCATGTTGATGGACTTTTAGAGTCTCTCGATTATGAATCATTTGACACATGCGAACCATGCCTCATGGGCAAGATGACCAAAACTCCGTTCTTCGGAACAATGGAGCGAGCAACCAACTTATTGAAAATCATACATATCGATGTGTGCGGTCCAATGAGTGTTGAGGCTCGTGGAGGATATCGTTATGTTCTCACTCTCACTGATGACTTGAGTAGATATGGGTATGTCTACTTGATGAAACACAAGTCTGAGACCTTTGAAAAGTTCAAGGAATTTCAGAATGAAGTAGAGAATCAACGTGACCGAAAGATAAAATTCTTACGATCAGATCGTGGAGGAGAATATTTAAGTCACGGATTTGGTACACACTTAAGGAAATGTGGAATCGTTTCACAACTCACGCCGCTGAACACCTCAGCGAACGGTGTGTCCGAACGTCGAATCGCACTCTATTGGATATGGTGCGATCTATGATGTCTCTTATTGACTTACCGCTATCATTTTGGGGATACGCCTAGAGACAGCTACATTCACTTTGAATAGGGCACCGCCTAAATCCGCTGAGACGACACCGTATGAATTATGGTTTGGGAAGAAACCTAAGTCGTCGTTTCTAAAAGTTTGGGGATGCGATGCTTATGTCAAGAAACTTCAACCTGAAAAGCTCGAACCCAAGTCGGAAAAATGCGCCTTCATAGGATACCCTAAGGAAACCATTGGGTATACCTTCTACCTTAGATCCGAAGGCAAGATCTTTGTTGCCAAGAACGGATCCTTTCTCGGAAAAGAGTTTCTCTCGAAGGAGTAAGTGGGAGGAAAGTAGAACTCGATGAAGTACTACCTCTTGAACCGGAAAGGAGTGCAGCTCAGAAAATGTTCCCGTGGTGCCTACACCGACCGGAGAGGAAATTAATGATGATGATCAAGGTACTTCGGATCAAGTTGCTACTGAACTTCAGAGGTCCACTAGGACACGCCCGCACTGCAGTGGTACGGCAACCCTGTCCCGGAAACCATGTTGTTAGACAACGGTGAACCTTCGAACTATGAAGAAGCGATGGCGGGCCCAAATTCCAACAAATGGCTTGAAGCCATGCAATCCGAGATAGGATCCATGTATGAAAACAAAGTATGGACTTTGACAGACTTGCCCGATGATCGGCGAGCGATAGAAAACAAATGGATCTTTAAGAAGAAGACGGACGCGGATGGTAATGTTACCATCTATAAAGCTCGACTTGTCGCTAAGGGTTATCGACAAGTTCAAGGGATTGACTACGATGAGACTTTCTCTCCCGTAGCGAAGCTTAAGTCCGTCTGAATCATGTTAGCAATTGCCGCATACTATGATTATGAGATATGGCAGATGGACGTCAAAACGGCATTCCTTAACGGTTACCTTAAGGAAGAGCTATATATGATGCAGCCGGAAGGTTTTGTCGATCCTAAGAATGCTAACAAGGTATGCAAGCTCCAGCGATCCATTTATGGGCTGGTGCAAGCATCTCGAGTTAGAACATTCGCTTTGATGAGATGATCAAAGCGTTTGGTTTATGCACTTATGGAGAAGCTGCGTTTACATGAAAGTGAGTGGGAGCTCAGTAGCATTTCTCATATTATATGTAGATGACATACTTTTGATGGGAAATGATATAGAACTTTTGGACAGCATTAAGGCCTCCTTGAATAAGAGTTTTTCAATGAAGGACCTTGGAGAAGCTGCTTACATGTTAGGCATCAAAATCTATAGGGATAGATCGAGACGCCTCTTAGGTATTTCACAAAGCACATACCTTGATAAGATTTTGAAGAAGTTCAAAATGGATCAGTCTAAGAAAGGGTTCTTGCCTGTTTTGCAAGGTGTGAAATTGAGCTCAGCTCAATGCCCGACCACGGCAAAAGATAAAGAAGAGATGAGTGTCATCCCCTATGCCTCAGCCATAGGATCTATTATGTATGCCATGCTGTGTACCAGACCTGATGTAAACCTTGCCGTAAGTTTGGTAGGAAGGTACCAAAGTAATCCCGGCAAGGAACACCGGACAGCGGTCAAGAATATCCTGAAGTACCGAAAAGGACAAAGGACATGTTTCGCGTTTATGGAGGTGACGAAGAGCTCGTCAGAAGGGTTACGCCGACGCTAGCTTCGACACGATCTGGATGACTCAAAGTCACAAACCGGATACGTGTATATGTTGAATGGTGGAGCAGTAAGCTGGTGCAGCTCCAAGCAGAGCGTCGTGGCGGGATCTACGTGTGAAGCGGAGTACATGGCAGCCTCGGAGGCAGCACATGAAGCAATTTGGGTGAAGGAGTTCATCACCGACCTAGGAGTCATACCCAATGCGTCGGAGCCGATCAAACTCTTCTGTGACAACACCGGAGCTATTGCACTTGCCAAGGAGCCCAGGTTTCACAAGAAGACCAGCACATCAAGCGCCGCTTCAACTCCATTCGTGAAAATGTTCAAGATGGGGACATAGAAATTTGCAAAGTGCATATGGATCTGAATGTCGCAGATCCGCTGACTAAACCTCTTTCATGGCAAAACATGATCAACACCGTAACTCTATGGGTGTTCGGTTCATCACAATGTAACTAGATTATTGACTCTAGTGCAAGTGGGAGACTGTTGGAAATATGCCCTAGAGGCAATAATAAAAGTATTATTATTATATTTCCTTGTTCATGATAATTGTCTTTTATTCATGCTATAATTGTATTATCCGGAAATCGTAATACACGTGTGAATACATAGACCACAATATGTCCCTAGTGAGCCTCTAGTTGACTAGCTCATTGATCAACAGATAGTCATGGTTTCCTGACTATGGACATTGGATGTCGTTGATAACGGGATCACATCATTAGGAGAATGTGATGGACAAGACCCAATCCTAAGCATAGCACAAGATCGTAGTTCGCTTTTGCTAGAGCTTTTCCAATGTCAAGTATCTCTTCCTTAGACCATGAGATCGTAACTCCGGATACCGTAGGAGTGGTTTGGTGTACCAAACGTCACAACGTAATCGGGTGACTATAAAGGTGCATTACGGTATCTCGAAAGTGTCTGCGGGTTGACACGGATCGAGATCGGGATTTGTCACCCATATGACGGAGAGGTATCACTGGGCCCACTCGGTAGTGCATCATCATAATGAGCTCAAAGTGACCAAGTGTTTGGTCACGGATCATGCATTACGATGCGAGTAAAGTGACTTGCGTAACGAGATTGAACGAGGTATTGGGATACCGACGATCGAATCTCGGGCAAGTAAAATACCGATTGACAAAGGGAATTGTATACGGGGTTGTTTGAATCCTCGACATCGTGGTTCAACCGATGAAATCATCGAGGAGCATGTAGGAGCCAACATGGGTATCCAGATCCCGCTGTTGTTTATTGCCCGAGAGCCGTCTCGGTCATGTCTGCATGTCTCCCGAACCCGTAGGGTCTACACACTTAAGGTTCGGTGACGCTAGGGTTGTATGAATATGAGTATGCAGCAAACCGAATGTTGTTCGGAGTCCCGGATGAGATCCCGAACGCCACGAGGAGTTCCGGAATGGTCCGGAGGTAAAGATTTATATATGGGAAGTCTTATTTTGGTCGCCGGAAAAGTTTCGCACTTTATCGGTATTGTACCGGGAGTGCCGAAAGGGGTCCGGGGTCCACCGGGGTCCACCTGCCTGGGGCCACATGGGCTGTAGGGGTGCGCTTGGCCTATATGGGCCAAGGGCACCAGCCCCAAGAGGCCCATGCGCCAATGAAACTTGGGAGGGAGAGTCCTAAGGGGAAGGCACCTCAGAGGTGCCTTGGGAGGATGGACTCCTCCCCTTGGCCGCACCCTTCCTTGGAGGAAGGGGCAAGGCCCCCCCCTCTCTCTTGCACCTATATAAAGGGAGGGAGGGGGGTGGCCGCACCTGAAGCCCTTGGCGCCTCCCTCTCGCTACACCTCCTCCTCCTCCGTAGTTGCTTAGCGAAGCCTCTGGAGTTCTGCTGCATCCACCACCACGCCGTCGTCTTGCTGGATCGTCATCAACCTCTCCTTCCCCTTGCTGGATCAAGAAGGAGGAGACGCCATCCACTCCGTCGTGTGTTGAACGCGGAGGTGCTGTCCGCTCAAGACTAGGTCATCGGTGATCTGAATCACAGTGAGTACGACTCCATCATCCCGCTCCATTGAACGCTTCGCATGCGATCTACAAGTGGTATGTAGATGCAATCACTCTCCCATGACTCGTTGCTAGATGAACTCATAGATGGATCTTGGTGAAACCGTAGGAAATTTTTTAATTTTCTGCAACGTTCCCCAACAGAACTTCCAGCCCAACAAGTTCAAAAACAACAAGAACAAAACTCAGGGCAAAGGCAAGTTTGATGCAAAGAACAAGCCATCATATTCTACCAACTTCAAGAAGAATTCTCATAAGAAGGGAAGGACTTTGCCATGTCTGCGGTGATCCTAATCACCGGGTCTGGTGTCCTAACCGCTTTGAGGAGCGCGAACATGTTAAGAGCGGCAAGTCCGCTAATGTTGTCATCGGTGATATCGATATGAAGGAATCGAGTACGTATTTTTCCTACCATCCTTTCAGATTTCAATCCTCGATTGGTTAATTGACACCGTGCCAATGTACATGTTTGTCCGACGCCCATGTTTTCTTCTTACCAGGCCACGTGGACTTCTCCGTCTTGATGGGGAACGGGTCACATGCCATCGCTCGAGGTGTTGGTACGGTCGATCTGAAGTTTACTTCGGGAAGACCGTATGCCTAAAGAACGCTCATCATGTGATGTCCATCAATAAAAATCTCGTTAGCGGTTCCCGCTTATGTCGAGATGGTTTTAAGTTGGTTTTTGAGTCCAATAAAGTTGTAATTTCCAAGTGTGGACAATTTGTTGGAAAAGGCTATGAGTGCGGAGGCTTGTTCCGCCTATCTTTGTCAGATATTTGCACTAAAGTTATTAATAATGTTTGCCACAACAATGAGTCTGATATTTGGCATTCACAACTTTGTCACATTAACTTTGGTTGCATGACGCGGCTAGTCAATCTGAATTTAATTCCGAAAATCTCTGCTGTCAAAGGCTCTAAGTGCCAAGTATGTGTGCAAGCTAAGCAACCTCACAAGTCCCATAAGACTGTAGAGGCAAGAGACTTGGCACCACTAGAGCTTATACATTCTGATCTTTGTGAGATGAATGGCGTGTTGACAAAAGGTGGAAAGAGATATTTCATGACGTTGATTGATGACTCCACTAGATATTGTTATGTGTATCTTTTGAAATCAAAAGATGAGGCTTTAACTTTCTTCAAAAAATATAAAGCTGAGGCAGAGAACCAACTTGATCGAAAAATTAAACGGCTTAGGTCCGATCGTGGTGGAGAGTATTTTTCCAATGAATTTGATCTGTTTTGTGCGGAACATGGTATAATCCATGAGAGGACGCCCCCTACTCACCTCGGTCTAATGGGGTGGCGAAAGAAAGAACCGAACTCTAACTGATTTGGTTAACGCCATGTTAGACACATCGGGTCTTTCCAAGGAATGGTGGGGGGAGGCGCTAATGACCGCGTGTCATGTCCTAAACCGAGTTCCCACAAAGCATAAGACCATGACTCCATTTGAGGAATGGGAAAGGAAAAGGTTGAAACTCTCTTACCTACGTTCTTGGGGTTGTTTGGCGAAAGTTAATATACCAATTCCCAAGAAGCGCAAGCTTGGATCAAAAACCGTGGATTGTGTTCTTCTGGGCTATGCTTTTCATAGCATTGGCTATAGATTTTTGATAATAAAATCTGAGGTATCCGACATGCATGTTGGTACGATTATGGAGTCTAATGATGCAACTTTCTTTGAGGACATATTTCCTATGAAGGATATGTCAAGTTCATCAAATCAGGGGATACCTATTCCATCTAGTGAGGAACTCACTGTAATTCCTGAACCCACCATTGTGATGGAACACGTTGAGAATCCAGTTGAGGGTGACAATGAAACTCCTATAAGGAGTAAGAGACAGAGGACTGCAAAGTCCTTTGGTGATGATTTCATTGTGTACCTTGTGGATGACACACCCAGACTATTTCAGAAGCCTATGCATCTCCGATGTCGACTCTTCGGAAGGAAGCTGTTAAGAAGCGAGATGGATTCCATCTTAGCTAACGGAACTGGAGATCACCGACCATCCTTATGGGTGCAAACCAGAGGATGTAAGTGGGTGTTCAAGAAGAAGCTTAGACCTGATGGTACGATTGAAAAGTACAAGGCACGGCTTGTGGCTAAGGGTTATACCAGAAAGAAGGTGAAGACTTCTTTGATACTTACTCACCGTGGCTAGATCGACCACGATTCGGGTGCTACTATCACTGGCTGCCTCACATGGTCTTCTCGTTCATCAAATGGATGTTAAGACGGCTTTCCTCAATGGAGAGTTGAAGGAGGAAATTTACATGGATCAGCCAGATGGCTTTGTAGTACCTGGTCAAGAAGGAAAGGTGTGCAAGTTATTAAAGTCTTTATATGGCCTTAAACAAGCTCCTAAGGAGTGGCATGAGAAGTTCGAAAGAACATTAACTGCTGCCGGCTTTGTAGTAAATGATGGTGACAAGTGTGTGTACTATCGCCATGGTGGGGGCGAAGGAGTTATTCTTTGTCTGTATGTCGACGACATATTGATCTTTGGAACCAAACTTGATTTAATCAAGGAGGTTAAGGATTTCTTATCTCGCTGTTTTGAGATGAAGGATCTAGGAGTAGCTGATGTTATCTTAAACATCAAGCTGTTGAGAGATGAGAATGGTGGGATCACACTTGCTTGGTCTCACTATGTGGAAAAGGTCTTGAGTCGTTTTGGGTATAGCGATCGCACGCCTTCTCCAACTCCATATGATGCTAGTGTGTTGCTTGAAAGAATCAACGGATTGCTAGAGATCAACCGAGGTATTCTCGCATTATTGGCTCGCTTATGTATTTGGTGAGGGCCACGAGGCTGACATCTCTTTTGCCGTGAGCAAGCTGAGTCGGTTTGTGTCAAAACCGGAGATGATCATTGGCGTGCGCTTGAGAGAGTTATGCGCTACTTGAAGGGCATCATGAGCTATGGGATTCACTACACGGGTATCCAAGGGTACTGGAGGGTTATAGTGACTCGAATCGGATATCGATCTTGATGAGATTAAGGCCACAAGTGGTTATGTTTTTACACTTGGTGGTGGCGCTGTTTCTGGAAGTCTTGCAAGCGCACCATCTTAGAGGTCAACTATGGAAGCAAAACTCACAGCATTAGACACCGCCATTTGTTGAAGCAGAGTGGCCGTGAGCTATTGATGGACTTACCTATGGTTGAAAAACCAATACCCCTATCCTCATGAACTGTGATAATCAAACTGTGATCGTCAAGATAAACAGTTCTAAGGACAATATGAAGTCCTCAAGGCATGTGAAGAGGAGATTAAAATCTGTCGAAAACCGAGGAACTCGGAGTTATTACGTTGGATTATATCCAAACGTTGAAAAACTTGGCGATCCCTTCACAAAGGGTCTATCACGTAATGTGATAGATAATGCATCGATGGGGATGGGTTTGAGACCCACCGCATGAGTTGTCCATAGTGGTAACCCACTCTATGTGATCGGAGATCCCGTGAAGTAGAAGTGGGAGACAAGTTGTTGGTCACCGAGAGGAGAGTATCCTTATTTTAATCATCCCACCCGTGAAGATGCAATACTCTCCGATCTGCATGGCAGGTTGATACTTATCTTAATGTGTTCCAAGTGGCTTATTCGGGTAAGCGAGATGTTGTCCTGCGAACATCTTCTCGAGGAACACACCTATATGAATTTGACTATTAACGCCGCAACTGTGAGAATTGGGTGTTCTCTAATAAATTCATGAAAGGCCCCGGAGTATGACATATACGCTCCACCATGGGAAGCCTTGCGGCAGCCCAAGATCGGTCAAGAGTTTGTGTGAAACTAGTCTCACGAAAACTTGTAGTTCAAGGCATAGTCCACTATTCAAGTTGTGATCTAGTGTAGCATAAATCTCTAAGTGGAAGTTCAACTTCACAGTCTCCACTAAGCACCGGTATATAAACAATGTTTTGAAAATAAATGGTGAAATGTGCCAATGAGACTTTGTGGGGGATTGTTGGAATT
This sequence comes from Aegilops longissima, assembly GCA_021605205.1. Lineage (NCBI taxonomy): Eukaryota > Viridiplantae > Streptophyta > Magnoliopsida > Poales > Poaceae > Aegilops > Aegilops longissima. The sequence continues at coordinate 741,967,001 of CM038682.1, forward strand.
TGCTAGTGGGCTTTTGGCCCAAAGCCCAACTAAAATTCTGAAATTCTCTTGGCCCATACATGCACACATGTGAGTGGAGTGAGTGAGGCTAAAGTTTAGTCCCACCTCATAAGTTGAGAGAGAGTTGCACCTCTTTATAAGGTGAGCTCTCCTACCACTTGTATGAGCATGAGAAGAGGAGACCTACACGCGCGCTCCTCCTCCTCGCTCGCCTCGCCACGCCACGCCTCGCCTCGTCACGACGCGCCGCGGGTTGCGGGATCGAGCCGAGGACAGAGCTATGCATGTTGTCTATATTTTTGCTGCTCGGGAAAAATTAATGAGTTATTAATTAATAATTAACGGACGCGTTAATTACTGAACCGTTTCCGATTCTTTTGGATCGTGACGACTCGGACGTGGGGTTTACTCCCACGACCTACCCGCCCGCACTATATAGTCAGCAGACGTCTACCCTAGCCGCCGCCGCTTCATATGGTTTCTCATCGCCTCGGATCATTGCGCCGCCAAGCAAGTCTTCTCCATCCTCCTTTCGCATGCACCGAAAAGGGACAGCAGAGCCTCCTAACCCGCCTCGTGATCCTGCACGGGAGAGGGCGATCGTTTTGGGAGCGACTCATGATCACTGGCAGCGACGACTTCGCTGAACGACGATTTCTTCCCGACCTCGGCAACCTCATCCTCGACGACATGGGCGACAACGTTGACGCCGGCGGTGCTTGCTCCACCGCACCGTATGTGATTCTATCCTTCCTGTTCGAGATCGTGGTAGAATTCATGTTTCTAGTATGTGCCCTAGATGTGATCTGTTCATCTGCTATGCTAGTTCGCATGATTAGTTTAATCTCTGCTATTGCTGTCATGATCTATTTCCTATTTATTCGGATTAAATCTCGTAGTAATTTGCTCATATTTTCAACAGGTACCCGGTCAATCAGTTAACAAACATCTGCCGAGCGTAAACAATTCTTGGACAGCCTGAACATTTTTTTTTAAGAGTACGCCAATGGCGTACCATATTTTTATAGAAGATAAAAAAATATTTACAAGAAACCGTTGGTCGATCCGAACATCAACCTCCGAAACTCCCACACCGACCATTATACATAAATCAATGTCTCACAAATCTATCTAGGCATCCTGCTCCTATACCTGCTTGCCTCCAATCGAAAATGTTTTGTAAGATCCAGCTGACTAGCTCCCTTGGATCTTTGCGTTGCTCTGGCCGATTGAACACTCTAGCGTTCCTCTGCTTTCACAAGGACCAAGCTACTCTAATGACAAGAGAATCAAACCCTCTTATATCCTTTCCCTGATAATCTGTTCTTGAAGTGCTCCACCAAGCCTCCCAGGTTTCTTGAGCTTCCGGTGCACGTACTGACAGCCTGAACTTGCACTTTGATTTTTGCTTGACTGCCAGCAGGTCTCCGTTCAGAGTAATGGCCACAGTTGGACGGACAGGGGCTTGTTGGGCCCACCCGGTGATCGACTACTTTCCGATCGCGGACCGGCCGGGCCAGTCGTCGGAACGGGTAACGAGAATCTCTCGTCGGCGCTCCGACCGGCGCATTCATCAGGACGTTGACATGACAGATGGTTGCGCATCTCGGTAGGGACGTCGCAAAACAGGCGAGGAACCGACAGAAAAGAGGCGTTATCCGGACCGAAACACAGATAATAATACTACTACCGTATGTGTGGACAGAGTGGCATAACCACGGTTGGCAGCATTGGATTGTGCTCAATGGACACGGTTCAGGCCTCATTCGGTTTGAAGAAAACCAAAATATAGGAATTAGGAGTAGTATAGGAATTTGATAGGATGTCACTTGTCATTTTAAGGAATTGTCTTGCCTCGTTCCTACGCACAAAATAAACTTTGAGTGGATGTGTAAATTCCTCCAAAAATAGAGGAAATGAATAGTATTCCTATGAAATTCCTGTACGCGTTTCCTACAAACCGAATGCATCTATAGAAAAATTTCCTATAAAATTCTAATCCTACGTTTTTCCTATAGAAATCCTCCAAACCGAATGAGGCCTCGGAATCGGGAGCCATGGGAATGTTGTGCCAACCTCGTCTGTGTGTACATAACTACTCCCTCCTTTCGGAATTATTTGTCTCGAAAATGAATATATCTACAATTAAAATTAGTCTAGATATATTTATTTTTACGACAATTAATTCCGAATGGAGGGAATACATATACTGTGCTGTAGCCACAATAGATAGAGGGCACCCTCTTGTGAATGTTTGCTAGTCCATCACAACCAATTGTGCCCACGAAACAACTGTTCTTCGGTACAATGATTTCCTTCCAATAAGCCTGTTATGCTACACAACTCATGTGCTCCTTTTTCTTTGGCCTCCACCCAGGCATAAATGACAAATTGAACAATTCAGATTCAACACCACGCACATCATCACTTTTAGAGCATCTACAGCCGGGCGGCCCAATCCAAGCCTCATACGCCTGGACGGACCGCCGGCCACTGACCGGTCTTGAAATTTCGACCAACATGGGCGCCTCAAACGGCCCTTAAATGACCGGGCTGACCGGCGCCCTTCAAATCCAGATATGGGGGCACCTGGGCGCGTCCGCCACGTTGGACTGACGTCGGAGTCCTACGCGGGATCGCCCGAAAATCCGGCGGTCCGACGGACGTCTCCGTCAGTAAGGGTGTGAACGTCGCGTGACGTCGGTCCGGCTCGACGCCCGAGGCCAAATTCGGCTATTTAAAATGGTCGGTGTCCCCCAACCTTAGCACATCCACCTCCTTCCTCTCCGCGCCGCCAGCCCGAGCCCATCCACCTCCTCTCTCCCGCTCCGGCTCTCTTCCCACGCTGTCTGGCTTCGCCATGGTTCGGAGGAAGATAACCACATATGCCATGCTCACGCCGGAGTGTCGGTACGAGATCCAATAGGAAATCCGAGCAAAGCGTCGCGCGCCGCTCGCGTCACTGTCGGGCTACCTCCGGACTCGCCGGAGCTAGAGGAGGAGGAGGAGGGAGCAGGTGGAGGAGGAGGAAGAGCAGGCAGAGGAGGAGGAGGGAGAGGAGCAGCAACCGGCTCCGATGGAAGACGACGAGGAGGCGGAGCAGGAGCTGGCGCCGGCTTCGGGCTTCAACATGGAGCAAGCGGAGGCGGACTTCACCGTCGCCCAAGTGGACGAGATGGCGGAGCAGCAGGCCATCCTGGAGTCCATCCAGGATGAGGCCTATGTGAAGGCCAACCGACAGTTCATCCGGCAGGAACGGGCAGCGACCAACGCCCTCTTCGACGAGGTCGAAGCGAAGATTGATGCGCAGGCTGCCGAGGAGGAGCCGCAGGACCCGGAGCTGCGGCTGCCGCTCATGTATCCGGTGCCGGGCACGGAGGTAGTGGACATCTCCAACGAGGAGTAGGCTAGTTGATCTACATAGAATGCATGCATTTTTCTTTGCATGTTTTTGTATGGATTTAAGAGTTTTAGTATGAGGTATCCGGATGCAGATGCAGAAATTTGAGGCTTAACCGGTCAGACGTTTGAAGACTCGGATTTACCAAGTCCGATTATAGATGTTATTTTGTTTGAGAAATGTCCGACTGTAGTTTTTTTTTTTTGAGGCGAAAACATAACCACACGCCCAGTCCTACGCACATTATCCACTATCCATGGGGACCATGGCCGCCCCTCGCATGGATGTGGCCCAAATGAAACACGGCCCAGGCCCATTTTACACGTAGCGCGGGCCGGCTGAAACTCGGCCCACTCAATCGACCGTTCGACCACCGTGGAAATGAACCGCCCCTCTCCGCTAAAAAAAACGGATCGCCCCTCTCCTTCCTCCGCCGCTCAGAGTCCAGAAGCCTCCTCCGGCGGCGGCGGTGTCGGCGGGGATGAGCACGTGGAACTCCGTCGTGATGGCGCACAAGCCCACCAGCGTCAGCCGCTCCTTCGTCGGCGACTTCACCAGCTCAACCTCACCGTCGTGTACGCACCCGCACAACCCTCTCTCCCTCCCCTCCACGCACAGTCCCCAGCTTATTGCGTAGCCCCGGCGTGTTCCCGGTCTCGGGGGACGTCCTCTACTGTTTTGCGTTCGAGTTCGTGGGGGCGCGGGCGGGCGGTTGCCCTAGGGTTTCGCTCCCGGCTAGAGTGCTACGCGCGTGGCTGCGCCTGATTCGCTCTGCCCCCGCGGCTCCTCTCCGGCGAGTTGTTCGGGAGGATCTGGGGCAGCGTGGTGTGGTGTGCAGCCCTAGGGTACTACTGAATTGGTGTTCTGTACAGGCCGTTGGGCCAGGGTAAAATGGCACCAGCAGCGTAGCTTGGCAAAACAGAGCTTTATAGTGTTCATTGAAACTGATCCATCAGCGACAGACTTGTGATTCGTAGTTACTACTCCCTCCGTTCGGAATTACTTGTCGTAGGAATGGATGTATCTAGACGTATTTTAGTTTTAGATACATCCATTTCCGAGACAAGTAATTCCGAATGGAGGGAGTAGATGCCTCTGTTTTTCTGTGCTGGGTGTACCTGTTAGATCCTTCTGCTAAATGCCGCAGATTGCCAAACCTTCCAGGAAATGCGCCCGCTCTCATGCCGCAGGGCCTTCATTCAGGTTAGTGATGGATGTCATGTCATCGAGGGCCGGCAGGTAATGCATCTGCCGGCAACCTGTCTTTTTGTTTGCATCTTAATCCGTTACTGTAACAGTCCATCATGCACTTCACATTTACTTCTCCTTACCTAGGAACTAGAAAAGTATTCTGGAACAAAAAGAATCCACATTTGTATTTCTCAGTTGCCTAAGAATAGAAATTATGCCAGCCGATTTTGCAACAGAGGAGTGCAGCAAAGCCCCAAGCTCTAAACGGGGACGCCACAGCCGGCCGTGGCGTCATGGGCGAGGAGAGATAGGGGGTAGGGGGCAAGAGGTGGAAGAAGAAATCGGTCGGGAGGAGGTAAAAGAGCCGCATGCGCCTCATGCCTCAAGCCGCCTCCTGGCATGGACACCGTCGCCCTGAACCTGGCGGCGGCAACCAAGCTCAACCACGAGCTCGCCTGTACCCCACGCCCACACAGGCCGATTTGTCTCCTAAGAGTCAGTTTGAAAATTTTCATAAAGGTAGCCACAGATAGGCTCAACGCGGCGGCTGACCGCATGGTCCGCCTGTCTCAAACTACATTCATGCAAGGAAGAAACATTGAGTAGTTATCCTACATGAGACCGTCCATGAGATGCGCCGGAAAAACATGAGTGGGTGATCTTTTAAGATTGACCGTGCTCTTTGCCGGCGTGTAATCCACTGTGTGTGCGTTGCTGTTGGATGTGTACATCCTAGTCATGCAGAGGCCAGGTGTGTGCTCATTGTGCCTATCCTTTTGATGTGACCTTATGAGTCAATAGAAAGCGCCCTTTATCGGAAAAAAAAACACTAAGAAAAGGGCTGAAGTTGTTTTTACCATTGTTGAGCCTGCCAGTTATCTATGAAGGTACACCAGCAATCATGGTACTTATGCAAGTAAACTGAATACAATGTTCATGTTCCAAAAAAATGGATTAAATAATCCAATGCACCTTTCCTTTGTATCTGCTAGTTGAATCACTTCTACTGTGACTCACAATCCTTGGGGGACCCAATCCTCCTCTTTGAGTCATCGCAGTAATCATAGACCTTGGAGTTGGCAGCCACCTCCTTCAGTTGTTGTTGCTGCGTCTGGTCCAGTTCCGGGCCGGACGAACCAGGGGAGCTCTGGCCGCAGGCCTTGGAGCTTGGAGAGCAGGTGGAGGCCTTGTAGTTCCGGAAGTATGCTGTGAACGGCGCTAGTGACCAGTCGGTCTTGACCCGCCCACCCTGTGTCGCCCAGTCATCCGCATTCCAGATGGTGCTGTACACCCTCATTGGTTGATAGTTTGGATAGGGGGCACCATACATCATCTGGTTCTTGATCTGCCGGATCAGCTTGTTATCGACAAGGATTCTGCAACCCAGCAACATCCATATGAGCTAGGCTTAGTGCTTGCAAATGCCTTTTCAGTCTAAAAATTATTTAACATGTCCGACTAAACTGAGCATTCATGCTTCATTTGGAACCAAATGCTATTTAGATAGGAGGGGGTAGCTTAGCTAAGCAGGTATTAGGTTGAACAAGAGTGGAGAAGATAGGAGTGGGGCTCACCGGATGTATTGTTGGGTCCAAATGATGCTGTAGGTGTGGAAGTCCTGGGAGGGATCAAACCAAAGCCGGTACCCCTTCTCTCTGCTGCCTACGCCTCTGGCGTACACGTTGGTGTGCAGGGTGTAGGGGTTGCCGGTGCTGTTCCCCAAGAATTCAAGGTCGATCTCATCATGGTATTGCCATGGTCCCTCTGACATCATCTGTTCCCAGATTGCAATGCAAGATGGTTAGTCTTAGTATTGACAAGTTGACATGAACGGCGTTAATCAGTCCATCACTTACATAAAATGTTGTCACTGTGCCGGCTGAGTTCCCGGGCACGAGCTTGATTTCCATGTCAATCCTCCCGAAGAGGTACTTGATTTTCGAGCTGAATCCGGAGGTCGTGCTGCGGTCGAGACTCATCGCGACAGTCTGTCGGCCGGCGCCGTCGCGGAGAACGTTGCACTTTCCCCACAGGAGATTGACCTCATCGGTCATGTCGGCGGCGACCTGGGGGGTGGCCAGGGCGACGAGGTAGAATGCCGCTAGGGAGGCTAGGAGGTAAGCCCTAGCCTGGCCCATGGCTTTGGTGGTGTTAAGAGAGTGAGCACTGGGACTGGGCGCAGTGTGATTGTGCTGCTCGTTAATGGTGTGGGCGGGCTTATATGTAGAAAGAGGTGCAGGGGAGATTAGGGCTTATGTGGAAAGAGGTGCAGGGGAGATTAGTTGGTCCACGTCTAAACAGGATGAACTTTACTAGTAATTATTCTTGGAAGATGTAAGAAACTGGAGACAATCGTGAAGCGGGTGGGCATAAAGAATCTTGATGGAAGTGGGCTTCATTTAAAGCTTGATCAGTGATCGAGTTGAGTGGACTAATGGTTCATTTAAAGCTTGAGCAGTCAGTGCCCGAGCTGAGTTGACTAATGGTTCTAGCTAGGGCTCTATCATGGCAACAATCTGTGAGCTGCGGGGGGCCTACCGTACCGTGGCTTCTGACAGACTAGGCTGGTTCTCCAGCAAGTTGAAGATATATGATACTACGATGGATGGGTTTAGTTTCATTCCCTGTTGTGGTGCAGTTTTACTTTTACGTATCGGATCACTAGATCCACTGAATAATTCAGTATGTACACTCAGTCGTAAAGCATCTTGCTTTCCCAAGCCCTCCAAATTTGTACGTCTCAGATCTAGGGCAGTGATTATCTTCATCTCCTCCAGCACTTGGTCAGAATTCAGAATCATCTGTTGCAGTTCCAAGCCATGCACTAACTTTCAGATATGTGTAGTTTCTTGCATTCAGACTTTCGATGTATACTGGTTGTTCTCTCTCTCAAATAGAAAAGAGATGTATACTGCTTGTTCGGTGGATCCTCTGAAAGATTTTGCATTCGTGAGATTGTGTAACAGTTAGGTTCATTATAGATGAATCTTTGGAAGGAGTATGAAAAAACTTGTCAACTAGGTTAGTATCTACTAGGTTGGGAGATCTAATGGTTGATCTATTAACTAATGCAACTATGAAAATGATGATGTTCCTCCATAGGCATCGAACTGGAAGTCAGAAGGCGAAGTTTGTCAGCTGCACATAACGAGGTGCTGCACAAAAAACTAAAAATACCGGAAAATAGTTACATGAAAGTTTCTGTTTTAACTGCTGTGCATGTGTGTGCACTTGCCCCCATAAACCCTTGGGAGACTGATTTCTACACTCTGAGTAGCTGAAATCTGGTTGCGGTTGGCCAGATTTGCTATGCATGCTCACAGGAAGTCATACCGGTGCTTGTTTGATCTGGAATCTGAAGTTTTCCATATTGTCAAAATTATATATTATAGGAGCATTGCATGTTACTCCCTCCATTCCAAAATAAGTGTTGTGGCAATGACACTTATTTTGGAACGGAGGGAGTACGAAGTATTTACACTTGACCTGTCTTTGAATTGTTTTTGCAATACAAATCTCATAAAGTTAGTTTTGTTATATAGTTCTCCTATCATGTACTGTCTCGGCATGATTTCTCACAAAGCTGGTACATTTTTGCGATCCAGGGTGGTCATGAAGCAAGAGGCACTCTGGTGGTAGGCAACAACCAATTTGTTGATGAGTGATTACTGTCAGAAAATGCATACATCTCTGCAGTTATTCACAGATAAAGCAATTCATCATGATCTCTACAGTTGGTGGCACATACAACATGATCTGCAGAGGCATTTGGTTGAGTTGGTGACAGTCTGGCAGGTACACATGATCTGCACAGGCATTTGGTTGACCCTGCAATCTAACCATTTCTTACTGTTGTTGCCGTGTTGGTGTTTGTGCTTAAAGGATCGTGGAGCGTCCGTGCCTGCGGTACAGGTCTCACATGGGCCACAATTTATCGAGGTCTGTACATCTATGATGCTTGGATTAATGGCCACCATTTTTCTATGCGCAGCCAGATGAGCATACCTAGGGTCCAGAGATGGCATCGATTATGTGCCGCTGATCGAGATTTGAATCAATGCTAATTTTTAAAGGCTCTGTGTCTGGCTTTGTGAATGCCTAGGTAGGCAGTGAGTGGTGTCTGAGATCATGGTGCCTACTAGGTAGGAATTTCGTTTGGATGGAGCAGTGTGCAATACACACATTTGTGCCAGAGGAAGATGTAAATAGAAAAGTTCCTTCTAAATTTTAATGCACACATCTGGAACCCAGGAATTTTCTTGGAAAGTTTCCTTCTTTTTTACCCAAGACACTGGTTTATGTGAAATTCTGCATTTCGAACTTGAGCTTGTTCGATTTGGATATGGTGCCCTCTGAAATATCAGGCTATGGTTTGGATGCTACAAATGATATGGACAATGTTATTTACAAATGCTGCAAGTTACATTGACTGATAGCTGTGGCTGATGGGTCATGTGGCGGACTCCAGGATCATCTTCTTCTGAGCAGCGGTAACATGGTTTCTCTGTATCAGAATGTGTTTGCATCTGAAAGAGCTGCAGCGATGTTCATGGCGCGTGCTGGACGGCGGATTCCTTGGCCCTGGACGGGGCATGCCCATCAGATCCGGCCTGGGGTGGGGGACAGGACCTGCGACGGCGGCCTTCCTGGAAGAGGCGGCACCAGGCTCTGTGAGGCGACGGCGGTGGGATGGCGGAGGCGGAGGCCTCCCTGCCAATTTTAAGATGTTAAAGTGCCAACTCCAACAAAATGTTACACGCCGGTAGCCTAGTACCACACCATAACAAGCTCGTTGCCAACATGACCCATATGAAGGAAGGCACAGCTGTAACTTTTAACTGTCAAGATTCAACAACAGTACCCATTGTACAAAAAACGAAGGTAAACAAGCAAACAGATTGCAGCACTGGATCGAGCTCGCTGTAGGTGAAAACAAGTGAAATAAACAGAGGCGATGTCGACCCTTCACGACGAACGCGGCAGTTCCTCCAGCTTCACCTTCACGACGAACGCGGCAGTTCCTCCAGCTTCACGGTGGGCGCCTTCGGATGGTTGGCAAGCTGGGTCTCCAAGTTGCTCTTGATCGCTTCATCATTGGTACCCTGGAGCAGGACCTCCTTGAGGTCGGACAGAAAATTCAGGCCTGTGAGATGGTACGACGCGCTGGAGCAGTCGATCTTCAGCAGCTCGAGCATCTTCATCGACCTTGACCCGAAGGTCACGTGTAGCTCACTAGCGCAGCAAGCGATCTCGAGGATCTTCACCTTCTTGAAGGTGACCAGCTCCTCCCCGTACATCTTGGCGTGAAAATGGAGCTTCCCATCCTGGAGCTGTTTGACTCGGAGACGCAGGATGCAGAGCTCCGGCAGATTGGTGCCCAGGAACTCCATGTCATCTTCCTTCAAGGTGTCCATCTCCAGATCCAGCTTCATGAGCTTGCAGTGGCTTCTTAATGGTGGCAGCTTGTCTTGAAGCCCCTGGAGAGTGAGGCTCCGCAGGTTCTCCAAAGGCAGGGTGATTTCGTCCAGGCAGCCTTGGCTGTCCTTGCCCAGCCGCGCCAGCAAGGATTCCAGATGCACAAGGCCTGAGGTTGCAGAGAAGAAGTCCTTGCTGTTATGCCTGCTGATGCCAGACACTCCGAGCTTGCGCAGCTGGGTGAGTTTCCTGAGCTCTTCCACGACGGCCTTCCCTCCCGAAGCACCGACGTCGACGACGCCGAGTGTGTGCAGCGCCGTCAGTTTTCCGATCCCTTTGGGCACCTTGATACCAAACAGGCCACGGCATCTGTGGAACTTTGGCAACCTGCTGGATGAGGCAGGCTGTGCTGATGGTCGGACGGTGGTGCCGGCGCGGATGTACTGCAGCTTCTGTAGTCTTGTGATGCTCGCTGGCAGTTTGTGTATGGAGGTGTGCCTCACATCCAGAGTCTGGAGCTGCCTGAGATCGCCGAGCGAGCTTGGCAGATGGAAGATCTCACCGCATCCTCGTACAGAGAGAAACTTCAGGCGACGCAGCCGCTTCACCATCTTCTCAAGATCCTCATCCTTTACACCCAGTGCGTCCTCCAGATCAAGCACGCGAAGCAGCCTCATACTTTTGGAGACGAAGAACGATTCCCACTTTCCGAACACTGTCAGCGAGCGTAGCCGTGAGAAGTCGATGCTCTCAAACACAATCTTGTCTCTGTCCCAGTCTCTCAATATGATGAGGTGTCTCCCTGTGCGGTGGGTGGTTAGGATGCAATTGGGCCCGAGTTCAAACACAAGGTTCTCCTCCATTCTGCGCGAGACAATGTACTCGCGGATGAAGCCATTGACCTGGCACGAGACCATACTGGTGTCATTGTATGCAGTGGTGACTAACTGTGGTATCTGCTGAATTATGCTCAGCTCGAGGAGCTTGGAGAAGAAGCTCTCCCCTTTGTCAACAGCAGATTCTTCATCACTGTCTCTAGAGTAACCTTCTGCAATCCACCTCCTTACTAGTCGCCTTTGCCGAATGCCGTGGTGTCGAGGAAAAATTGACAGGTAGAAGATACATGGCTTGAGTGAATCTGGGCAAGTACGGAAGTACGAGTGCATCCAATCAAACAGGCCCTTGAGACACTCATAATCTGGATTGGTCTCTAGATGCTGCATAAATTTTTGATTCAGTGAGCGCACAGTATCCATCAATGTTACCGTCTGTGTGGCCAATAAGGCAGCTATAGAAACTATCACTTTGGGAAGACCTCCACACTTCAAAATAAGCTCTTCTAGCTCCACATCTTCGTGATCCTTTAAAGGGGATGAAGGATTCTTCCTGTGCACCTATTGTTCAAACAATTTTAACATTAGTCAACATCAGTTAATTACCATGGTAAGTGTTAATTAAATTCTGATATTTTGGTTTAGAATGTAGTGAGCAATCTACAAAGACGTATACTCCCTCCGTTCCTAAATATAAGTCTTTTTAGAGATTCCAATAAGGGACTACATACGGAGCAAAATGAGTGAATCTACACTCTAAAATATTTCTATACACATCCGTATGTAGTCTATATTGGAACCTCTAAAAAGACTTGTATTTAGGAACATTTGTAAGTTAACCTATAAATCACGAACAATAAATTCGCCTTATATTTCTCTATGGAGAAACAACCACCCCTAGTTTAACAAACGTCATATTAGAAAATGTGCACATTAATATTTCTCTAACTTTAACAACTAAACACACAAACTATCTGATACACGAAATCAATCAGGAAAAAGTAGTCATAATATGATGATGTCATATTTAATTGAAATAAAAGATGAACTTTAAAATTATACATGTTAGAGACTATGTCTTACGCCTATTGATATTACCGTTGTTTGTTTACTTACTTACCCATCCATAATATTTTACACATTCCAAAGCTTCTTAAATATGATTTGCAGATGTTAAAAATACATTAATTGCCATAGATACACACCATAGTATACCATTTGCACATGAAAAAGACACTAATATTGTACATGAAAGGCAAGATCTTTCTTCATACATAAAACAATTCAAGCTCTATTATTTTAATGATTCACAGAACATCATACTTTATTTATTTTTCTGCAAGTGACATGAGGACACACTATATAGAAGTTGAACATCAACGACTATTTTGATTTTTCCCACATATATTGAAAATGTGCAGAGCCTCCAGGATGTCGTTCTGGATATACAAAATGCACTCATTTGTAATATTTTTATTTTTCTGCAAGTGACATGAGGACGCATTATATCAAAATTGAACATCAACTACGGTTTTGAATTATTTTTTCCCACGTATATTTAAAATGTTTAGAGCCTCCAGGCTGACTGTTAGTTGTCTGCATCCAATGTACATAGGCTAACATATATACTCCCTCCGTTCTCAAATATATGACGTTTTGATAGTTCAATTTGAACTACCAAAATGTCATATATTTAGGAACAGAGGGAGTAGTTTAGATTCTGTGAGTGAAGGAGGACAAAGCAAACCCATGCATGAAGTGGTATGTTTGTGACAGCATGCGTCCAAGGAGCTAGCTAAATATTGTAGCTCCCTCAAAAAACAAAGAAAAGCTACATAATATAGCTTGTAAGAAAAACACACCTCTGTCCTGAAGAGATCCATGGCCGCTACAGCTTCTAGACCTTTGACATTAAAGACTTGCCCTTCGTTATTTGTGCAATATGTGGCAACGCTGGCTTCAGTTGTAATAACAATGATAACACTTGAAGAAGGTCTAGATACCAATGCAGATTGTATTAAGTCCCATTCTTCTTTGGACTGGAGATCATCAATAACGACGAGACACTGATTTTCGCTCAGTAGCTCACGACACTCTTTAATGGGGTCTTTTTCTGAATGAGGATCCAAAAGTAAGCTCCGAGAAAAATCCCTTAAATTGAATGGATGTGATACATCCACCCAACTGTACTTGTTAAATTGGTTGCTATGAAGCATTCTGTCATAGTACAAGTTTCTAACAAGAGCTGATTTCCCAATGCCAGCTATCCCCCAAACAGATATAACTGGAGAATTGCTGAAGCGTGCCCTGGCTGTATAGCTGCGAAGCTCAGTCATTTCTAACTCACGTCCGACAAGGGGATAATTTTCCAGCCAGTCCTCAATCCCTTTAATATTGGAGGAGGGAATTTTTTCCAAGGACAAATTTGAACTCACTTCACACACCACTGGTTTCTCTTCTTTGGGTCCATAGTCTTGAGAACCCTGGATGTGGGGAGAGATGTTAACACACAAGGACTGAGGCAAGGTACATACAGAACTTAAAATATTCCTTGGCTAGCTATCTATTTCTCGCAAAAGAAGCTACATCCATGGTGAATGCGATCACACTTTTCAACACAGGGACCCGGGGGGTAGAAAAGGAGTCTTGCTAGAATTAAACAGCATCTAACTCGGTTATACATATGAATCAAGGTTGTGTTAAATTGTGCATTTGAACATAATTGTTTGTGAAACAGGAGTTCTTCATGGATATTGATATATATTTTTAATAAGGAAATTTTTATTGCATTCAGTGGCAGGTCCAGGTTTCGTGTTCACAGTATAAGTTTCTTTCTAAATTTCAAATTTTCACACCATGTGAAACATCACAATTTTTTTGGAAATTACATCGAACAATTGGTATGTTGTCTGGCTCATCGCTGGGAGCTACCAACTACACCTGCTAATAAACATTTCTTGGTTCAAATCTTCAAACTAATGAAGTTGATGGTGTGAGGATAAATCACTGTTTCCTTGCATGTGGTGTGGTTAGTATTACAGCACAAACTAATACAGTTGTAGGTGTTCCATTCAATACTTGCCAAAAAATCATCCATTGTTGGTAATCAAGCATTAAGCAATTCATTAAGGGCAGTGGAGCTTCTAAAGTTTAACTAGCTAATGTTATACTACTAACTAGATCTGCCAGATGACAATTCTGTCATAGGTTCCTCTTCAAATTTATTTGCATATATCGACAGACATGTACGAAAATGATCAAAGGTAGTTACTGGTATTGTGATCATGTCCAGATTAAGCTGCCAAGTAAAATAAAAAAATAAAAAGTTTTAAAAGATTTCGCAAACATAACTGATGATGTTTCGTGCCTAATTAATTACCTCCTTGAAGAATGCACAAACCGAGTGCTCAGGTGAGTACTGCTTGAGCTCCAGTGGTTGGTAAGCATGTCCGATGCACAGGCTTGCAATCTCGAATTGCTGCGTCGACACAATGATCCAGCTCCCATTCTTCATGTCAGGTAGGAACGTCCTCACAGCATCCCAATCTACCATGTCGGTTAGGTTCTCCAACACGACGAGGTAAGTCTTGGTGTTGACTTCCTGCACAAACTCACGTCTGAGCACACTCACATCTTCCTGCATGGCCTCCATTTTTGCCAGGACATGTACACCCACATCTGCTCCTTCCTTGTCGACCCAAGCGTCTGCGGCGTAGACCTGCGCCATGAATCGCCGCACGAACTCGTGGGGATTGAAAGGGTGCATGAGCTTCACCCAGACGCGGCAGGCGAAGCTCCGGCAGATCTCCGGATCATTGTACGCCTTCCTGATGATCGAGGTTGTCCCAAGATCACCGGCTGTCCCCCACACCGAGATCACCTGAAGGTCCTTGTCCTTGTTGGTGATCAGCTGGGCGAGATCACCAAGGAATTGCTGCCTTTTCGCCGAATCCCGAGCCTCGATGAGCATGTCGGCCGCCACCGCGCCGGCGCCCCGGCCGGAAGCCTGCTGCTGCTGCAGCATGACGAGGTTTGAGGCAGGCTCGCCGATGCAGCTGTAGCGCGAGTAGCAGGCGCTCAGCTCCTCGGCCCTGCCCTTGATCACCTCTATCTCCGCCACAGCCTGGTCCAGCGGCAGCGGGCCGACCACGCACGCCGGGAGCAGCCGGCGCCAGAAGACCGGCTTGCCGTCCAGATGGACGACGAACTCCACGCAGTCCTCCAGGTCGTAGGCCAGCTCGCGGACGTGCCTCACCCAGGTCCTCACCAGGTTGTTCATGGCGGCGGCCCTCCCGCCGTTGGCGACGTTCAGGAAGGACTGCATCATCTCGAACTCGAGAGTGATGGTCACCAGGTCCCGCTGCGCCTTGTGCCGGAGCTTGTTGTCCTCGTCGATGGCCGACTGCACCTTGGTCAGCGCCTCCGCCACCACCGTCTTGGACAGCCCGACCGCCAGGTCCGCCATGGCTGGCCGGCAGTCGCCTCCCCGGCCGGTTCTCTCGATCTGTGAGACGAGCGGGCCATGGCTTAGAATCGGCATTCGCAAATTAAATCAACCAGACGCCATTTACGGGACTGTGTTCTGTGTGTACCTGGCTTAGAGCTCCCGAGCAATGGCGGTGCGCGCGGCGCCCGAATCCCTCTGTTGTGCAGAGAGGGAAATGGTGGATTCGAGATTGCTCGGTCTCCCTCTCTCGCCTGACCCCAGATCTGGCCGCTGCTGGCGGCGGCCGGCCGTCTCTACGGCGGGCGGCGAAGGAGAGATGCTCCCCGCCGGCGGTAGCTGCGATGGATTTGCGGTGGACGAGATGGCCGAGGGGGAAGACCGGGAGAGAGACCAGTGACTCAGTGAGTCAGTCGCCGCTGTCCCGTGGCAGCTACATATGGACACGGAGAAGGGGAAGAAGACCGAAGGGTGGACTTCATCATTGACCAGCCATTGACTGGCCATATGATTAACTCTTTACTTTCTTATCATTTCTTATCACCCTGCAGCGAAAAAGTGCTTTACGTATTTTTTTCAATGTTCCTTAGGTGCGAAAATGCTAGATCAACGGGCTCGTTACGGAGTATTACGGGCCATTGCCTTAATTCTCTTCACCGCCCCCCAGATTTTCAGGTGGGTGGGGCTGGTCTCATCCCTTTAAACCAATCACAATGTGCTAAATCTCAACCACTCCGTAAAGCCCCTGTAAAATTCAGGTGGGTTGGTCGAGACGCGTAGGATAGGCTCTTTTGCGTTGGTGGAGTAAGTGCATCTCCACTGCTCGCCCCCAGGTGCTTAAATAGAGCGGCTTTGGGCGTCTTGGCATAGTTCTACCCACAAGGCGACCTAGCTCCCATCACGCCCCCTACGCGCCGCCCTGAACGCGGAAATTTAAACTTGGTCGTTCCGCTCAAAAGACGCCGCAAATCCGCGATCGGACATAGTCTGGCGTTACAAAAAGCAGAGCGCCCGCCACAAGTTCGCGTCGCAACGATTCACTCGGCGGTGTCGGCTCCAGCGTTAGCGGTCGGCGTGTCGGGCTCGTCGGTGTCGGAGCTGCCGGTCTTTGGCTGCGTCGGTAGCGGCCCGGCCTTCTTTGGCGGCGATGTAGAGGCGTTCGGGCTTGGCGTCCGTGTGGTCGTGGGCGTCGTCGGCGTTGCCGTCGGCAGCTCGTTCAGATGAGGCCGCTACGCACGTGTACCACGCCTTGAGCTTCGTCGTTGCTCGAGCATGTCCGCCCGCCATCGAAAAGCCATGTCGGTGTTCCTCTTCTTGCGCGGCGTTAAATCCGGAGCGGTCGAGCTTGATGGTGTTGGTCTTCATTAGCGACGACCACCGCGCCTCATCTTCTCTTCGCGTGGGGCGGCCCGGGCTCAGGCGTCGGCGAGGCAATGCTCGATGGACTCCTGCAATCGCGCGGTTGCCGCGTCGGCGCATTTCTTCTTTGCCAATTTGTTGCCGTCCGGCCCCCTCTCCGACGCGCTCAAGTCGCCGCGTCCGGCTTATGTCTCCTTGGACTTGTCGAGGCACGTCGGACATCCGCCCACTTCTCGCACTTGTCAATGCGCTTGTAGACATGGAGGTGCTTGAAGTCGGCGTCTTGGTTGTCGCCCGATACATGGCGAACATACGCAGCATTGCGCGCGAGGGACGAACAGTTGGCGGGCGTGGGGACGAAGATATGCGCGAACGGCGTGCGTGCACGATCCTCAACGCCGGCGCCGCTCTCCGAGCGAGCCGCGACCTCCTCGACGATTCCATGCCATTTGTTGCACGCCAACCGGATACGCCCCAATGGTTCGCCATTGCCTTGGAGCCGCTACCGCATGTAGACGCCTTTAAAGTAGGGGTCGACGAGCTTCCGCTCGTCGAACTCGCCTTGATGCGGTCCCAGACGTCTCAAGCTCGGTTCGTGCGGTGGTCGGGTCGAGGCAGACGACTTTCCATGCTTCGGCGAGGCATTCCTCCTCCTTGGACGTCCACTTGATGCGCGGTTCTCCTGACCTAGCCGCCCGCTTCTTCTTCTTCTGGCGCCCCTCCGTCGGAACAGGAGCCGGCTCCTCCTTCTCCTCCTCCTCCTCCTGGTCCTCCTCCTCCTCCTCGGGTTCCTGCGCGTCGTTGCCGTAGACGTAGCCGAGCTCGGCCTCCATGTCGCCGCTGAGGTCCACTACCTCGTCCTGGGTGGCGAACCCGGGAGACGCGGCGGCCGCGGTCGATCCTGCCGCGATGATGTCGTTCATGTCGGCTCCCGTGTCGTCGGCGTCGCCGAGGTGCGAGAAGGGCAGCGGTCCACGGTAGAGATGGGGCGTCGGTGTGGACGCGTAGGCGGCGGGCGGCGAGTAGTTGTATGGAGGGTACTGCACGCCGACTAAGGCGGGTGAGGGCGTCTTGGCGTGGCGGGTGACCATGAGGAAGGTCACGCTTAGGTTGAACCCACGCGCGCTGCCGCCATCGGGCGTAGCCGGCGACGATGAACCCCATGGAGATCCGGCGCTTTGTCGTCCCCGGGCGTCTTGGGCGTGGTCGACGACGGGTGGATTCATCCCGCTGGTCGACCGATGAGGAAGACGCCGCCCGCTGCCGTTGTCGCGGGCCTTCTTAGCTATGGTTCTGTTTCACTGTGGCGGTGATCGCTTCATACTGCTGAACTTCCACCTCCACTCGGCGTTCGACAGGCCGGTGGCTTCGATGGCGGCGCCCTCGGCTTCTCTGCTTGGTGAGCCATGGCGCGATCGCGATTGCCGCCGCCGCGCGCATGGCGTACTTCTTGGCGGCATGGCGTGCTTCTTCGCAGCGGCGGGAGGGTTAGCGGGAGAAAGGGAGAGAATGGCGGGAGGAAGGCGGCGAGCGGGAGAGATGCGAGGAAAAGCGCCAAGAAACGGCGGAAAAAGGCCCTCGGGTCGCCTCGTGGCGGGCCACGCGCCTTTTCGCTTGTGCGCTCCCCTGCGCCCCAGGCGCGGGTTGACTGGGTCCGCCAACACCAGTTTTGGCCCGAGCCGCTAAAACAGGCTTCTAGGGCGCGACGGGGCCTTTTTTACGCCGCGCAACAAAATCGCTGGGAAGGGTCTGTTAGGCGTGTTGGGAGATGCCCTAACTTGCTTTGCGGTGGTGTTCCTCTTTATCTTGTCGGGTGTGGTGTTTGTGCTTATGCTCATTGTTCGCGATGAATGGTAGCTTTTTTGTAACTTACATTCTTTCTTCTATAAAGCTATGGTACGCATTTGACGTACTCTAAAAATAATATAAAATGTGGTTTGTATATTACTCCCTCCGTCCCGAAATACTTATCATTAGAATGAATAAAAGGGGTTGTATCTAGATGTATATTAGTTCTGGATACATCTATTTTTATCCATTTTGATGACAAGTATTTCCGGATGAAGGGAGTACTAATTGGCATAGAAAAAATTAAACATAGCGTGAATAAGAATTTTGTCCAACCATGAAGAGGAGCCTTGCCGCAGCGATAAGAGCGTTGCCTTGTGACCACTAGGTTATGGGTGAAAACAGCCTCCTGCAAAAATGCATGGAAAGGCTGAGTACAATAGACCTAAAGTGGTCGGATCCTTCCTCGGACCTTATATAAGCGAAAGCTATATGCACCGAGCTGTCCATTTAAATTTAAAACAAAAGTCGAATGTGAACCTAAATTTAGTAACTATTGTACTCCCTCCTTCACTATTATAATATGTTTCCGATATTTCTGAATGGACAAACCACCTCTAAAATGCCTCTATACACATTCGAATCAAGAAAGTTACAACATCATATAATTTGGAGCGGAGGGAATATGTATATTCTTTGTTTTAAGGATCAAAATCTGTTAAGCTCAATTACATTTACTTTTCTTTCACATTATCTGCTAGACTTATTATCTGTATAATTTCACATGTTTTCTTGTTTGCACAAAAGTACAATGGAATTTCTGAGTGTGTGCGGCGTGATGACCCGCGAAAGAGAGACTAGTGACTCAGTGACAATGAGTCAGTCGCCGCTCTCCCGTGGCAGCTACATACAGGGAGAAGGAAGGCGAAGAAGACAAAAGAGGAAGACCAAGGGTGGACTGACTTCACCATTGACTAGCCATATGATTATAACTCTTTAAGACTCCTTTGGTTCACCGGACAGGAAAATTATAAGAATAGAAAAATATAAAAAATGAGATGACATGTATCTTAAATATTAAATATGAATAGGAGAGAAGATGCCCTGTGGTTCACTCATATGACTTTTTTATTGACTCTAGGCTAATGTTTATTTTCCTATGAAATAAAGAGGATAGAAAGAATTCCTCCGTAGGAATAAGATTCTATTCCTACAAACCAAACGGCTCCAAAGAAATTTTTCCTATAGAAATCTTATCCTATGAAGGTTCTCAAAAGAAAATCGTATCCTATTAAATTCCTATAAATTCCTCCAAACCAAAGGAGGCCTTATTTTCGGAATCATATCATTCTTAGCATCATGTAGTGGAACAGTACATGGTGTGCTTTTCAAGATTTATTTAACATAGCTAAGTTTTTGTTTGGGGAGCATTTTTGTGAAGGACAATGATATTTCTAGAAAAAACGGAAATTTTCTGATGGACAGATGTCGTCCAGAAGTCGCAGGTTTTGCGCTTCTGCTCGACTACGCTGGCGGGTGGGTTACACACTAGTTTTGCAAGTTCATCATTGCTTGTTTTGAACCTAGATTGCTCGTGTTTTAGTTTTAAGGGGAGGAGGGAGCGTCTGTACCGTGCGCCCCTACTTTGTTTCCAGGCGATCTTGTTTCCTTGCAACACACATGATTTTTATTTGTATTCTTTTTATGTGAAAGCTGATATTGTTTCACAATAAAATATATATTCTCTCATGGATAGACATTGTCCAAGAAGTTCACTGAAGTGTACAACGGCGGAGGTGATAGTGCTCATTAGTGCTAGAAGGTTATGTAGCTTTCGTAGGGGCCAGGGTGAGCCGCAACCCCCCCCCCCCCCCCCCCTCCCCCTCCCTCCCCGCAACCCACCCGAAAAAACCCTTCAGAAGCTAGTTTTAAAGAGCACTTGAACATGAATTGCCTTCTTAGCCCCATCAACAATCTCCATGAAGCTCTGCCATTGGTGAGAATAACTTAAACATGATGACGGTGACCTCCTCTTTGTTTAGATTGATGGTAGTGGATACCATGTAAAGGCAATGCAATCCCGCTTTGAGGGCGGACGAGCTAGCGTCTCGTGTCTCTACTTCTTCCGATCCTGATATGACATCTAGTTGTGGCGATTGTGTTGCTTTCGGTAACGACATTACTATTCATGAATTTCGTTTCTAGACAATTTTGCTACCAACAAAAGATCATCTTTTGTAAAATGTAATGTGAGCGCACAGAAGCCATAACTCCTCTCCAACTTTTTTTTCCTCTAGGATCTTGTTTTATTATTTACCTTTGTTTTTGTTTTTCTGTGAACACGTGTGGTTGTAGTGGTAGTTTTCATGTGGTTTTGGTTTTGGCGTGGGAGAGTGTCATACTTGATGCGGTCACCGGGGATGGTCAATTTGGTGCAAAGTATTATAAGTGCATCGATGAACACTACCATCAAAATGTGAAGACACCATCCGGTTGATCACTCAAGTCACTCACAAACTATCGGAGTGTGATCCTTGAGTGTTGCAATCGGTGGGTGGGTTGTTCGGAGCAAGTGAACACACTTACTGAAAGGATCGATGTCACAGCCCTAGAATTCTGCTTTGTAATTAGTTGCATCAGTGAGTGACATCCATGCATCATGTTTAAATTCCATTTAAATATGAATTGGGGAAAGTGGAAAGCCTCAGAGTTCATTTCTAAAAATGATCAACATTAAAAATTGCTTCAAATAAACCCAAGAAAATGTTCCTGTTAAGCTATAAAAATATTGGCAAGCAGTAAAATTCAAACCAATATTTTTGGAGTCTCAGGGATATTTATTTTGGGCCTTTGAAATTAAATCAGTAAGTATTTGACTTTTGTATTATATTCATTTTATATAGAATATATTTCAAAAGGCCCTGAAATTATTTATGTGCCTTTGGGAAAGTCCATAATGGCAACATACAAATATTCAGAAGATTTTTCCCTGCTTTGATTTACTTTTGAATTTGAATCAGTGGCAAAATGAATAAATAAAAAGAAAACAACACAGAAAATAAAACAGAGCAGAGGCTTACCTGTGCAGCCCACTTACCTGGTCGGCCCACTGGCCCGGTGCCAGTCATCCCTCTCCTCAGGACAGAAGGGGAGCAACTAGTTAATGAGCGCTCCTTCGGGAGCCTCGCAACGATCAGCGCCACTTGGCGCGCTCTCAGCCATTCGCCACGTGTCGCGCTCTGGACGCTCCCTCCGGATTTTGTTTTTTTATTTTTTCGCACGCGTTTTCGGCTTTTTAAACGGTTTTTTTCCGGGTTTTTTCAACGTTTTAGTTTCGCCCGGTCTTCCTTAGCTTTTCGATAAAAAAAAATTTCGAAACAAAAAATTTCGCGAAAAATACTTGTTTTCTTTTTTTTCTTTCGCGAAAGTCACGGTTTTTTTTCCGTGAGAGGCACGGATGTGCTTTAGCTAGAGTCACGGCCGTGCCTTTTGGAAACGAAAAAAAACGCGTTTTCTATTTTTTTCCTTTCGTGAGAGTCACGGTTTTGCTTCCACAAGAGGCACGGTGGTGCTTTCACGAGAGTCACGGCCGTGCCTCTCGGAAAGGGAAAAACAAAACGCGTTTTCTGATTTTTTTTTTCTTTCGCGAGAGTCACGATTTTGCTTCCGCGAGAGGCACGGTTGTGCTTTCACGAGAGTCACAACTGTGCTTCTTGGAAAGGGAAAAAATACGCGTTTTCTGTTTTTTTTTCTTTCGGGAGAGTCACGGTTTTGCTTTTGTGAGAGGCATGGTTGTGCTTTTTGCGAGAGTCACGGCCGTGCCTCTCGAAAACGAAAAAAAAAACGCGTTTTCTGTTTTTTTTCCTTCCACGAGAGTCACGGTTTTGCTTCCACGAGAGGCACGGTTGTGCTTTCGCGAGAGTCACGGCCGTGCCTCCTTCGGAAAGGAAAAAAACCGTGCTCCCGGTTCGGTTTTTTCACCCGGTTTTTTTCGTCCGGTTTTTTTCGTGAAAAAAAAGTTCGTCAAAACCTAGCAACATGGGATCTAGTTTTGAAGATCTTGACGCAAGGAATCCAATGGTGAAAACGGTTCGAGATTTGGACGCACGGTTTAAGAGATAAAACGTTTTGAATAAACGAATCTACGAAAAAAGGAAAAACTCCCAGGTTGCAACAAGTGGCGCGCTGCATGTGCGCCACTTGTCGCGATCTAGGAAAGTGAAGTGTTCTTTGCAATGAGTACTCCTTAGTTAGTGATTTCGAGACAGAAGGACGCCGCGCGATTGGCCGGCGCGCGCGAGCACGCTCCTGGACACCTCCTCTCTGCCTGCTTGCCCCTGGCCTCCCCTGAGATGACACGCGACCCCCTGGAGTCGTCCGGATCCCCCTCGCTCACCCCCTCGAGCTCTCCCCTCCTCTGCTTCTCTCGCGCACAGCCACCGAGCGCAATCGTCGTCGCCGCTCGCCTTAGCCTCGGCCATCGTCCACCTCTCGCCTCGCCGACCCGCGCTGAAGAACCGCAGCGTCGTCCTCGTCGTCTATGCAGAGCCATGCGACGCCGGACGCCCTGCATCGCCGGCTACCTCGCTTTCTTCCTCCTCGGCCGTCGGAGATCGCGGCCGCCGGTCCATCGACTCCAGAGTCTCCCCCGAGCCGCTGACCTTCTCTTCGACTTCGCGGTGAGCCCCTCCGTCGTTCCCCTCTACTCCCCGTGTCGATTTCTCCCTCTAGCTAGCTTCGGCGTCGCGGCCGAGAGCTTTGCTCCGCCGGCCACGTAGCCGCCGCGACCACAGCTGCTGCCGCCCGCGTTTGAGCGTGTGTCTGTGCTCAGCGTGGTCCCAGGAGCCCAGAACAAGCATTCGTTCGTCCTCCCATCCATCGTAGCTTCGTTTTCGTCGAGGTCCGAACTCCGGCCGCTGCCGTGAGCTTGATTCTGGCGAACTCGGCTGACCTCAGCCCTCCCGCTTGCGTAGATGGATGCGGCCGAGCACCCGCAACGCGTAAATGCCCTCCGCCGCGCGAATGGTCGCCGGAATAGAAATTCCGACAAGCCACCGCCGTCCTGTAAGGTCGCCGGCGACTTGATCCGGTGGTGCTGACGTGGCAGTAGTTAGATTAGGGCCTAATCACTGCTTAGTTAACCTCTTAGTCAATGACAAGTGGGCCCCGCCCTGCTAACAGCTCTAGTTTAGGTTAATTAACCCTGTTAGTCAACTGAGTCAATGCCACACGGGCCCCACAGGTCAGGTTTGACCTGGGCAGCCCCGTTGACCTGCTAAAGTTAGCATGAGGTCATGCTGATGCAGTAAATATTTTCTGGGATTTAAAATAAATCATAAATGATTTATGAATTTCAAGAAATAGTCTAAACTTCTAAAAATCATAAAAAAAATCAACGGTTGCTTAGAAGGAAATAATTTATATATGAAAAATTATCAGAAAAATCCAATCTATCCATCTGTACCAATTTCATGCATGTTTGAGCGACTTATGCCTGCTGATCAGGTCAAATCAATTAAATGGCATTTGAATAATCACATATGGAGTTTCAATTTGAATCTTGTATTCAAACCAACTTCATTTAAATCGATGTTAGTTGCATTAGCTCAAATCACAGCATATTGCCATGTCATGATCATGCATCATATTGTTGCATTGCATTGATTGTGTTTTCTCTCTATTGTCGGTAATTGTTCCCCCTCAGTAGACGTGGTTCCGACGATGAGATCGATGACACCGATGAAGGGCTATACTATCTTCAGAAGTGCCAGGCAAGCAAAACCCCCTTGTTCATTCTGATACAATCCCACTCTCTCGCTCCTGCTCTCTTTTACTGCATTAGGACAACAACGATTCAACTGTTACATGCTGCGGTAGTTGAACCCCTTTCCTCTACATGACATGTCATTGCCACAGTAAATAGATGAAACCCACTAGCACGAGTAGGAGTTGTTTGAGCCCTGATGTGCCTACTCATTCATGCTTGTTTGTCATGCTTGCTATTGCTTAGAGTTGTGTCGGTCCGATTCATCGGGGATGAATTGGAAAGTTGTGAACATGTCCTAACTGTTGAGAGCTAAGTGTGTGAACATGATTTGGTAAAGGTAGCGGTGAGAGGCCATGTAGGAGTACATGGTGGGTTGTCTCATTGAAACCGTCCTTAGGAACTGAGTTCTGTGTTTGTGATCCATGAACAGCTACTACCACACATTGGGCTCCGGGCACTCCAAGCTCTCTCGACTTATTAATCAACCCGATCTCTGTCCAGGAGTTGCAACTAGTTTCTGGTGTTTGTAGGTAGTGCTAGTAGTCTACCAAGTGGCACCCGGTACAAGTGGGCTTGGGACAGACTAGGTGAAGTGGCACGGTGTACCAAACGTCGCCCGTTTGGTGGGCTTGGGAACCTTGTTCACATCATTTGGGGCCGTGAGCGACACCCTGGCCGGATCTCCTTGCGGATGGAACCCGAATAGACGATAAACCTGGACTAGAGACTTGTGTGGTTAGTCAGGTCGTGGCCGACTCCCTCGCTAGGCTTCCGCTTGAAGGTTGCCGAGATACACGACGTGTACATGGTGGTAAGTGGCGAGAGCGTGTGTGAAGAAGTACACCCTTGCAGGGTTAACATCATCTATTAGCCGCGTCCGCGGTAAAGGACTTCTGGGTTGCCTGTACAGTTCATAGATAACTTCAAGTGGATACTCTAAAATGCGCAAGATAAGCGTGAGTGCTATGGATGGCGTTCTCGTAGGGAGACGGGAGCGGATCCATAGTGGTGTATTGATTTGGTGAATATGTGGACTCGTGTGTGCCACCTCAAAAGAGTTACTTGCAGTCGTAGTTCAGGATAGCCAC
Organism: Aegilops longissima; assembly: GCA_021605205.1. Taxonomy (NCBI): domain Eukaryota; kingdom Viridiplantae; phylum Streptophyta; class Magnoliopsida; order Poales; family Poaceae; genus Aegilops; species Aegilops longissima. The sequence continues at coordinate 741,992,286 of CM038682.1, forward strand.
TGAGTCAAAGCTGGCTTGCTGCTGCTAAACTCCACCACCCCCTTTGTTGATACTGATGCATGATACGTCTCCAACGTATCTACAATTTTTGATTGCTCCATGCTATATTATCTTCTGTTTTGGACATTATTGGGCTTTATTATTCACTTTTATATTATTTTTGGGGCTAACCTATTAACCGGAGGCCCAACCCAGAATTGCTGTTTTTGCCTATTTCAGAGTTTCACAGAAAAAGAATATCAAATGGAGTCCAAACGGAATGAAACCTTCGGGAACGTGATTTTTGGAACGAACATGATCCAGGAGACTTGGACCCTACGCCAAGCAACCAACAGGGAAGCCACGAGGTAGGGGCGCCTACCCCCCAGGCGCGCCCTCCACCCTCGTGGGCCCTCTGTTGCTCCACCGACGTACTTCTTCCTCCTATATATACCTACGTACCCCCAAACGATCAGATACGGAGCCAAAAACCTAATTCCACCGCCGCAACCTTCTGTACCCACGAGATCCCATCTTGGGGCCTGTTCCGGAGCTTCGTCGGAGGGGGCATCCATCACGGAGGGCTTCTACATCAACACCATAGCCTCTCCGATAAAGTGTGAGTAGTTTACCTCAGACCTTCGGGTCCATAGTTAGTAGCTAGATGGCTTCCTCTGTCTTTTTGGATCTCAATACAATGTTCTCCCCCGCTCTCGTGGAGATCTATTCGATGTAATCTTCTTTTGCGGTGTGTTTGTTGAGACCGATGAATTGTGGGTTTATGATCAAGTTTATCTATGAACAATATTTGAATCTTCTGAATTCTTTTATGTATGATTGGTTATCTTTGCAAGTCTATTCGAATTATCAGTTTGGTTTGGCCTACTAGATTGATCTTTCTTGCAATGGGAGAAGTGCTTAGCTTTGGGTTCAATCTTGCAGTGTCCTTTCCCAAAGGATGATAAGGGCAGCAAGGCACGTGTTGTATTGTTGCCATCGAGGATAACAAGATGGTTTTTATCATATTGCATGAATTTATCCTCTACATCATGTCATCTTGCTTAAGGCATTACTCGTTCTTATGAACTTAATACTCTAGATGCATGCGGGATAGCGGTCGATGTGTGGAGCAATAGTAGTAGATGCAGACAGGAGTCGGTCTACTTGTCTCGGACATGATGCCTATAACATGATCATACCTAGATATTCTCATAACTATGCTCAATTCTGTCAATTGCTCAACAGTAATTTGTTCACCCACCGTAAAATACTTATGCTCTTGAGAGAAGCCACTAGTGAAACCTATGGCCCCCGGGTCTATCTTCATCATATTAATCTTCCACCACTTATTTATTTCCGTTGCTTTTTTTACTTTGCTTTTATTTTACTTTGCATATTTATCATAAAAATACCAAAAATATTATCCTATCATATCTATCAGATCTCACTCTCATAAGTGACCGTGTAGGGATTGATAACCCCTTATCGCGTTGGTTGCGAGGATTTATTTGTTTTGTGTAGGTGCGAGGGACTCGCGCGTAGCCTCCTACTGGATTGATACCTTGGTTCTCAAAAACTGAGGGAAATACTTACGCTACTTTGCTGCATCACCCTTTCCTCTTCAAGGGAAAACCAACACATTGCTCAAGAGGTAGCAATGCATATGTAGATAGTTCTGATGTAAGTCTTGTTGGGTACATTTGTACTCACGTTTGCTTAATTTATGTTTTTACAGAGAGACTTCAGTCTCACTAGTAGTTCTGCGTGGACTTCGACGTTTAGCTTGTTACCTCAGCTACGATCTTGTACCCTCAAAAGGGTCTTGTAGATAGTCAGGCTTCTCAGCCTTTTTCATTTATAGTTGTCTGTACTCAGACAAGTTAAGCTTCCACATGTGCTTATTTCTTGTATGCTCTATGTGTTGGGTCATGAGACCCATGCTTGTAATACTTGGCTCCTCGGAGCCTAATGAATAAATACTTTGAGTCATAGAGTTATGTTGTGATGCCATGTTGTATTTGCACATATCGAGCATATTGTGTGTATGTTATTGAAATGCTTGGTATGTGTGGGATCCGACAACCTAGTTGTTTATTCCTGGTAGCCTCTCTTATGTGAAATGTCTCCTAGTGCTTCCACCGAGCCATGGTAGCTTGCTACTGCTCCGGAACACTTAGGCTGGCCGGCATGTGTCCTTCTTCGTTCCTGTGTCTGTCCCTTCGGGGAAATGTCACATGGTGCACTACAAAAAAATACACTTCCGTGATGATACGTGTTTGTCACAGTAGGTCACGTTTTTTTTCATGCATGTACATCCATGACAAATTTATGACAGAATCAAGATAGTCATACACGTCTTTGTCGTAGAAGTGTTCCATGACATTACCAAAATTATCATCACGGAAGTGTCCACTTCCATGACGATAAATCGCGCGTCCGAAGTGCTTTCGTCAAGGGTGACCGACACGTGGCATCCACCGTAACGGAACGCCGTTAAGCTATCGGGTCGGGTTTTGGATCCGATAACCCGTTAACAGCCCGACCAATGGGGATTTTCCATGTAAAATCATCATTGGCTGGAGAAAACTGCGTGTCGGCTCATCATTGGGACATATGTCATCCACTCCTTTGGACGAAGGCGCCTATGATACGTCGACCGTGGCGCGCCCAACAATGGCCCATTCACGTGAAAAGGCCGACCCGTTTGACTTGGTCAAAAGTCAAGGCGGCCCATGGAAAGCTTGTTAACGGCCTGTTAGCATATAGCCCATTTACACCCGCTAACCCAAGGCCCGTTCGCCCTATGCGAATTAGGCCCGATGGCGTCATCTGGGCCATCAATATGATTCGGCCCGTTTTCGCCGGCCCATGTATGGCCCATGGCGTCTTCGGCCCATATGAGGCCCTTTGTAACTCTTGGCCCATTAGCGGCCCGTCTTTGGCAGCCCGTAATGAGCGATGTATTACTTTACACCCATTAACGGCCAGCGGTGAAACGGCCCGTAATGAACGATGTAACACTTTATACCCATTAACGGGCGTTATTCCGTTGGGCGTTTCAGCCTAAGTTAACTTTCGACCTTCGAGGCCCATTTATTCTTGGGCTCATTTGCAGCATTCGGTTACTTACGGCCCGTTACTGTCATTTTCTGCTTGTGGGCCAAATTCAGCCCGTCGTTATAGTCGGCCCGTTTGTGGTCCGTTAGTCTGTTGGGCCATTTTCATAGCATCACCAAATACGGCCTATTAACGGCCCGTTATGGTCAGCCCATAAAACGTACGATTTCCATTATAGGCCCGTCTACGGCCCATTAAAGGCCAGTACAAGACCCATAAATGAGTCGGCGGCCCATGGATCCTACGTGACGTAGAAGGCCCATGGATCCTGCGAGACGTAGAAGGCCCATGGACACTGCGAGACGTAGAAGGCCCATGGATCCTGCTAGACGTAGAAGGCCCATGGATCCTGCGAGACGTAGAAGGCCCATGGATCCTACGAGACGTAGAAGGCCCATGGATCCTACGAGGCGTAGAAGGCCCATGGTCGGGCGAGTTGGCCCCGTTTGAGCGATATAGCATATTCAAAGAATTATCCTACTCAATACTATCACCTCTAAAAAGCATACACTATACAACAAAGAGATCAAGGCATAGAAAGGTAGAATAATCCTACACTATACAATAAAGAAATTACAGCCGATTATACCCACTTTGGGCATTATGGTGCGGCACATGTGATAATAAAGCATACACAAACAGCAAATTACATACCTTTGGCAAATCGGCTCATACATCATGGACGCGCATCAACTTAACTCCATTTGAACTATAATCTCTTGAGAAAATAGGATTGGCGGATTCGGATAGCACAAATTTCAGTCCACAAAATCTCCAATTCCTTCATGGTTACCTCGGTGTCTTGTTTCATTTTTTGACTCCTGCATCTAATACACGCATGTCCAGTCTCAACTTGTTGATTATCGTTGACAATCATGTACCGTTGTCTTGCCACCTCTAGTTGATGCTCGAGAACATCAGCACATTCAATTCAATCCATAATCATTGATAACGGCCATGCCGCCTTTGCTCATGATTTTTGTGTTGATGTCACTTCATCCTGAAATGTTTACGTAAGTACACATGACTAGGGCAAAAATATAGTTACAACGATGAAGCGAACAAGACACTATTTTGTACTACATGGCAAAACAGGACTAACAATAATGTTACCGTCACTTTCACAAAAAAATGTTACCGTCATGAAGCATAAGCATGTGATATTTTAAAATTATAAAAAGATAGTCATGCAGCCTGCATACAGAAATCCCTCTTAGCTCACCGGAGGAGCATGATGTTGGGGCCCAATCGAAAACACGACAAGTTACAAATTTAGACAACACGTTGCGTATAAGTAAGCAAGCAGTTGGCCATTCTGTACCTCAATTAAAGTCTTAGGGAGCATAATGAACAGCGAGAGGGTTTCATACAAACATACTACAACAGGCAAAACTATGCAATCATTAGCGTAGTATAAACTAGATTGTGAGCCTCATGCAATAATAGTTGGTTAATAGACTTCAAAGCTTGAGCACACTTGGCGAGTAATTAAATGGTAAGGCCTTTAATTATGTCAACTAATAGTGATACAAGTACCGAACATCGGGCATAATTATTTGGGCATCTCATTAAGTGAGGACAAATAAAGCAATTGAAAAGAGAAAATTAACTATGCAGAAACAAACAAGGAATTGAACTGTTGAGTTGCATCGGTGACTTACCTTAGCAGGTTGAAGAGGCTCAGCGCAGCTCCTACTTCTCTTGCAAGGCTCCTTCCTAACATCTTGTACTTGGAAATCCTCAATCTTATCTTCATTGCACCCCCTCGCAAGGTGACACAAACTAGTTACTCGTCTCCTTGGAAGATAAATATGCATACTTTCGGTCTGTGAACACAAAAGGATGAGATTATAACAAAACAACACCACATAATGAAACATGCCACATCTCTTGCACTTGCACACAATGAAATGAGCATTTACTATATCGCACTATGTAAAAACTAGGCATACCTTGAACTGGATCTCCGGTACTCTTGGAGAGCCCTCTTGTAGTGTACAACCAAACCTTTATGTCACCTATGAGTTAGACAAGGCCCCACTACAGCAGCCCTTAGTGTTTAAATCGTTGACAAGCTCTGTTAGAGTGTTAGGTCAAGAACAACAAGTAATCAAAGCAAACAGTCCTAGTATGGCTGGCTGATGCAAACAAGCAATTGAGCAGATGTGTGAGCAAATCTTACATATCAAGAAAAGAAGCAAAGAAGGAGGCTTAAAGACCATCACTTGGTGACCAGATTTAAGGGCATTTAAACATCATGTGCAGCGTATGAACTAACATAAACATTGCATATTCCAGATTCTACAATGGAATGCACATGTATTAGGTTATGCCATGTATGATGATGCCTAAATGTACGAGATAGCGAGCGGGAGTGATTCATCATTACACGCACAATTGAATTGCAGGTTAAGGGCGATTCGATTCCGCCTTTTCGGGGCATATTGTCAAAATAAGCCATAAAAGATGTAAAGAAGTCATTTTTGAGTTATGGGCTTGGGCTTAACTAATTTCGCTTTGGAGGGGGTGTTTGGGTAGAACCTCACTAAAAATTGAAGGAAGGGAATAGTGAAATGACTCTGTTGTGCGCCTATATTACACTCAAAATGCAACTGCTGATGCCTGTGTCACACGACCCCTCAAGTAAAACAAACACGCAAGCATTCATTGCCCTGCCGCTTGCATCTCCTCTCCCTTTCTCTCTACCTCGATCCCACACTGCAGCACTAGGGTTCCTCCAGTGAGCCATCGCCCTTGGTCCCATCTGGCCTGGTCCTCGGCGATGCTATGTCCAGCTAGGCTACATGGCCGGCGGTGGGGCAAATCTCCTGGCTGCTCCTCCCTCTGGCGCCGCCCCTCATTCTCATGGTCTCCAGCAGCTGCTCCACTTGTGGTTAGTCAATGCACTACTCCGTGGGCGCTGCACAACTCTGGTGATGCCACACTGCGTGAAGGCACCTTGTTCCCCTCCCCTCCTCCCGGGCCATGGCCTTGAGGTCTTGTTGAAGGATGAGCTCATCCAACAAGGTGAGGATCTCCTCGATTTTTGCCAAATTTTCATTCGATCCACTATCGATGAATTGCTATGAGCTGCTTCTGCTGCTGCTATATGATGCATTGCTATGAGCTGCTCCTGCTATATGATGAATTGCTATGAGCTGCTACTGCTGTATGATGAGTTGCTATGAGCTGCTGCTGCTGCTATATGATGAATTGCTATGAGCTGCTGCTGCTGCTATATGATGAGTTGCTACAAGCTGCTCCTGCTGCTGCTATATGATGAATTGCTATGAGCTGCTCCTGCTGCTGCTATATGATGAATTGCTATGAGCTGCTCCTGCTGCTGCTATATGATGAATTGCTATGAGCTGCTGCTGCTATATGATGAATTCCAGACTACTGCTGTATGATGAGTTGCTATGAGCTGCTGCTGCTGCTATATGATGCTTTCGGTGGTGCTGCTATATGATAATAACCAGCCACTTGGACCATCAATTTCAATAAATAATTGTTCTTCATTTAAATGTGGGTCATCGTTCTTCGTTTAAATTAGGCAATGGGATCTCTATGGAAAACATTGACCAAAGTAGATTGTGCCAAGTAGATGGTATCTTTGTATTTGCATTTTGAGCAAATAGTGATGGTCTGTTTTCCTATCATATTAATTACTGCTTTGGGTTCAATTTGTGATGTTTGCAAGTCAAATTAATTTCCATATGGGCAGCAAAATGAAAAATATATATAATGCAATCTAGACTTTCCATGATCATACCAAAGATAAGAAAACACAATGAAAAGAACTGGTTGGCGTATTACATGGAGCTTATATTCACAGTGCTTATTTTCTTAGGATAACTCGTAATAACTGTCCCTAAGAAACTTGGCTAATAGAACTGGCATACAAATAACATGTCACGATGATTGCAATGGAGGAGTGACGTACCATAGCACACTTTATATAGGCTCACCGCTGCCTCTCCTTTTTTGCGATGTTCCATGAAATTGCCACATACATCTTGTACTTTTTCATTGTGTAACCCTATCTGCAAGTTGACACGGCTAATTTCAGACATCTCTACATGATACTACATTGCATATCCCTTGCGCATATTTAAACCACCAATTAACGATTGTGTGCGTACCATAAACTAACCATGACTCTGTATGCTTGACTGGCAGGCACTCTAAGGGAGCCTAATGTAGTGCCTTTGGAATTCCTACATGCCACCTACGATTTTGTGTAATGTACTGCCCTGTTCCTAAATATATGTCTTTGTAGAGATTCGGTATGGACCACATACAGATGTATATAGATGCATTTTGAGTGTAGATTCACTCATTTTGCTCCGTATGTAGCCTATAGTGGAATCTCTAGAAAGACTTATATTTAGGAGCGGAGGTGCGAGGTAGTATCATGTATGACATCTACATATCTAATTTAGCAGCCGATAGTAGAAATCATTATGCGCACAAAGGGATTCTTGGTGAAAATCCTAGCAAAGCACTGCTTTGGCGAGCCTGAGAACAATACAAGAGAGAGAGACGCTTACAAGATCATAGCAATGCCTCGAGTCCGGGATCTTGGTTGGCCAAGCTGTTAGATCCGGAAGAAACATCGTCCTTGTAGTTTTGCCACCTGCATAACAGGTAACAGCGACCGGTTAGTATATTTGAAGTACATCGGGCGGTGATCTTTGGGCGGGTTTAAAGGTGACAAGTACCTAGGCCGTGGCGGGTGCTTGGCATCTCTCGAACAGTGGGAATCAGGTTAGAAACGTCGAGGGTGATGACGCTGCGCTGGCTGTCGGGGTCCGATAAGGAGATCTAGAACCGTCGAGTAGGGTGTTTGTGGAGCGGCTCAGGTAGGGTGGACTACGGTGTGGGCGAAGCGGATCTGTGGCCGTGGACGAGGGCGTAGGTGAAGCTGCTCCGGTGGTTGGGTTAAGGATGGTGTCGACGACGCGGATCTGCGGCCGTGGGCGGGGCGTCAGAAGCTGCTCCGGTGGTTGGGTTAAGGATGGTGTCGACGATGCGGATCTGCGGCCGTGGACGGGCGTCAGAAGCTGCTCCGGTGGTTGGGTTAAGGGTGGTGTCGACGATGCGGATCTGCGGCCGTGGGCGGGCGTCGAAGCTGCTCCGTAGGTTGGATGAGGTGCGAGGAAGCGGATCTGAGGCCGTGGACTTGTGAGTTAGCCAGCGGCCCGGTAGGGTTGAGAATGGTATAAGCGAAGCTACTCCGTAGGGTTGATGCTGGTGTCGTGAAGCGGCTCGGTAGGGTTGAGGAAGGTGTCGTGAAGCGGCTCCGGTAGGGTTGAGGAAGGTGTCGGCGAAGAGGATCGAGAGGCCGTCGGCGGGCGTCGGTGGGGCGGCTCCGGGGTGTGTGGACGAAGCGTCTCGGTGGGGAATCTGAATGAGCCGCTGCGGATCTTGTGGCGGTTGGCGAGATACCGGCGAAGCAGATCCGGCGCCGTGGACAAGGCCGACACTTGAATGGGCTGTGGTACAGTGGTGGATGAGCAGTCTACTTGTTTCTAGGGAGGTGGGAGGGTAGATGCGGCCGCGAAGCAGATCCGGCGAGGTGGGCCTTGTTGGCGATGAATGGGCTATAATGCGCGGTGGATGAGCAGTCTAGGGTTTGAGAGGGAGGGAGAAAGGCGATGAAATGCAGACGGCGTGATGTAAGATGCTCTAGTGCTGTGGAGTTAGTCGTTTTTGCGGGAGGAGAGAAATGGGGTGCCGTGTAGTGGGGGAACGGAAGTTACCAAAGCAGCCCGACCTATCATGTAGATGAGGCGGTATTATAACTGTTGGTCTCCGTGCACCAAGGACAAAGGGGATTTCGCATGCTAAAGACTAAGGTGGCGGAAATTTTAGAAGGAGGCGGAGATTTTGCCGCCAGCAGGATCGTTCGTATCCAGTTTCAACTAATTTTGGACCGTGCTAGCGGGAAGGTCATGCTAGGCTGTGTACACGGGCGCGCGTCGTGATTAATAACTGGTGTGAAGTCCACCCAGAAAAAAGACAATAACTTCGGGATGATCGCCGATAACTTGGCGTTCACAGGTAGCGGCCAATCGTCGGGTGTAGTGGCGCGTTCACAAAAAAGGGATCAAACGCTCAGCCTATGTATTTCTCGTGTAAATAGATAATTTAGTGCCATTGGTTATTTACTTTAAACATAATGCATTGGCGTGTTAGTGTAGAGGCGCACAAAAAGAAATGGATATTGTAGTTAGCTACTTAAAAGTGTTACCTCATATGATTACATAGCCTCCATTTCATAAATTGCGTACCGTTGAATTCATATATGAATATTACATATATTACTTCAAAATAGAAACTTAAATCATCCAAGACTAATGAATTTGAATGCAAGAGTAACAATGGTGCATGTGCATGATAGCTACATTGGTTGTTTGAAGAAACATCACTGTAACTTTGGCATGCACAACTGAAAAGGTTTATTTAAATAGAAAAAATGTGATATGTGAGTGTCCAATCTTTATAGCGTTGAATCAATATTGTACCTTTGGCCACGATCTGAAGTAGATATTGACTTATGTTCAAGCGATGCCGTCCACGATCGCTAGATAGTGATCGTGAATGAATTGTGCAATCTCTCTCACGCATACATATCTCATTTCCCTGTGGGCATCGGAATCACACACACGCACTTCATGTATTTCTCTCCCTCCGTCAGGGTTAAATTCGTCTTTCTACCCCGTCCTACAAGTCTCTCACACAGAAACACACACGCTCTCTATGTCTAACACGCCCACCCCTTTAATTCCGCCCACCCACAGCCACTAATGTCTCAAAGTATAATAATGTCTCTCACACATATGCTATCTACCTATCCCTTAATATAGCTAGATATGTGTCACACAAACTCCTTCTCCCTACTAGCAAGATGCCCATGTGCGTTGCGGAACATCAAGATCCATTTGTATGAGAAGTTTATCTTGTGGGAGAAAAGGATGAGCGAGGAATGCCTTATTTGCAAATGCGGAGAGGGGTGTGGGTATCTTTTTGCAAAATTGCCATATTTTCCTTCCTGTCCGTCGGATATAAATCGGATGGCCTATATTGCAGGATGGCAGGAACACCATCATCACCAACTCTGTTTTTTATAAGAGTAGAGATATGTGAGTGTCACTGCCCCCCCCACACACACACACTTCCCAACACCGAAGGAGTAGGGTGACACCTCGATCTTGATACTAATCTATCGACTGGCTTCTCTCTCAAACATACACACACACACACACACACTACCCGGCACCGAAGGAGTAGGGTGACACCTCGATCTTGATACTAATCTATCATTGGATTCTCTCTCAAACATACACACACACACACACGGCACCGAAGGAGTAGGGTGGCACATCGATCTTGATAATAATCTATCGACTCCTCTTTCAAACACACACACACACACACACACGCTAGTTGTGCCTCTGTGCCTACCGCACACACTCGTCGTCTTTCTCTCCCTCCCCCCAACAATGACAGCAGAAGGGTGACAACTCGATCTGATCATAATCTGTCAATTGGTTTCTCTCTCAAACATTGTGTCTCGGTGCCTCGCTCGGTAGCCCCCTCGATATGTAGACTTCTCGCGCGCACAGCTGTAGTGACGATGACGCTGAACCCAGTGTGCCTTGTTTTTACCGGCCTCATGTGATAGTTTTCACCCTGTTTTCTGTTAATTAACAAGGCAACCTTTTCTTTGTTACTACTAGTGAATCTGAAATCATTAGGGCAGACATAAAATATATCACTTCAACCCAATTATCGCAGCAACTATTTTAAAAGAAATTAGCTAGCTGCCCGTGCGTTGCACGGAACATCAAGATGCATTTGTATGAGTAGTTTATCTTGTGAGAGAAAAGGCTGAACGAGGGAAGGCCTTATTTGCGAACATGGAGAGACGTGTGGGTATATTTTTGCAAAATTGCCAGAGTTTCTTTCCTATCCGTTAGATATAAATCCGACGGCCTATATTGCAGGATGGCACGCACACCATCATCACCAACTCTGTTTTCTACTCCCTCCGTCCGAAAATACTTGTCATCAAAATGGATAAAAATAGATGTATCTAAAACTAAAATACGTCTAGATACATTTCCTTTTATCCATTTTGATGACAAGTATTCGGACGGAGGGAGTATTTATCTTTAGAGATTTCAACAAGTGACTATGACCGGACCTTACCAACATACTCAAAAAAGTAGTCCATAATTTTGATGTTACCCTCTTTTCTTGGCGGTGCAAGTGCCATCTGGATACCTCATAAATAAATCAAGGACAATCCGACCCCTTCATGAAAAGACATACGTAGCAAAATGAGTGAATCTACACTCTAAAATATGTCTACATACACATCCGTATGTGGTAGTCCATTTGAAATCTGAAAAAGACAAATATTTAGGAACGAATGGAGTATATATAAGAGTAGACATGGAGATATATCTCGGCATGGTCTACAACAAAAATGTGCTGGGCTGGTTAGCGCGGATGCTATAGCGATGACATGAGTTCAATTCTGTCTTTTAACTTTAGATTTGTATATTATATATTACTCTACTTATTTAATATATACTTCTTTACGCTCTTGTCTTGACAGTGGAACCCACAGTACTTAGAATATTAAGGATGGACTTGTTTCTTTTTAACTTTACATGCGAAGCTGTAGCCACCACTGCAAGTCACGTGTACACTGTACATGCAATTAACTTTTATAGAGGGACAATCATACAGGCAATTAACTCAAATGGATTGGATGTCACTCTATTATTTCCAGCATAAAGAGCATCTCCAACGGCAGCCGGCAAATTTCCTCCCGCTTCCTTCCGCGGAGGACGACATCAAACGCCAGTGGCAGACATTTTTACAACTCTAACCAACCAGATGAAATTCGTGCAAACACGGACTGATTTCATATAAGCATGAAGGATTTCGTATAAAAAGGCCGGATCTTCATATAAACATGATGGATTTCATTACATTTACATGAACTAAGAGGTGCCAATCCGGCTCTCTTGTATAATTAATACTCCCTCCGTCCGGAAATACTTGTCCTAGAAATGGATATATCTAGACTTATTTTAGTTCTAAATGGCCGCCCGCGGATCCCTTTGTCTTCCTCATGTCCGTCAGACACTTGCGGGGTCGACGAAGGTCCTCGGAAGAGACGAAGCAGCAAAGAAACCACCTGAATCCGCGGTCGTCGCCTCGGCGGTGGCCTTCATGGGTCCCAAGTGGCGGCGGCCTCCCGTGTTCTACTTCTCCTCGATGATGGCGGCGGACACGGAGAAGCTGGCCACCGACTCGTCGCTCTCCACGCACCCGGCTTCTGTCTCTGCCTGCATGGCGCTGCCGCAGGCACGGGAGGCGCGCCCACAGACACGGGAGGCGCGGCCACCGCAGACACTGGTGGCGCGATACGACGCGGCAGCGATGGCGCCCGTACCGGCGTGCTCGCCGCCGTGCCGGCGTGGAGCAACTCGCCACTCCTCATCGAGCTGAACTGGAGCGGCGAGTTGCTGAACCACGCTTTGCTTAGGCGGCAAGCGCTCCGTCGGGCCAAGCGAGGTTGGTGAAGCACCGGCGGCCTCGCCCGTATCCGGAGGGCTCGGCGGGCCACCCAGCGGGTAATATGCGGAGAACGGCTCGCCGGAAGCCATCGGAAGGGTGGAGAAAATGGTGAAGGAGGAGATGGGGGCGGCGGAGGGTGCGATTCTTGCCGCTGTCTGCATCGGCCTCGTGTAAATAGAGGCGGACGGTAGGAGCTTGGCGGCGTCGGCCTCGTTTAAGCGAGGCGGACGGGAGGAGCTCGGCCGGTGTTGCGTTTAATTCCGGCCCGCTCATGAACAGACGTGTGGCCGGAGTAGGATTCTCGGTTTGCATGCGGGTTTAACGGAGGGGTTTAATGGAGGCGCCGGGCGTGCAGCGGGCGGCGCAGTACTATTCGATTTGACAGCATTAATGAGCCGTCAAATCACAAAGGCCCTCGCCTCTCGTGAAACCGACCGAGCTAGACTGCCCCGCCCTCTAGCCTTTTAAAAAATGTATATACTCCACTTTTGTATAGTAGTAGTATCGATGGATTGCACCATGGAGCAAAACTTGAAATTAAAAAAAAGGTGGTACATATAGAGAGCGCTCGTGAACTATGTGTCATGCATGGCAATAAATAAAGTACTACATGATACTTATATGATACATGGCGCAGGAGTACTAAGTATTATTAATACAGTTTTGCTAGAACTCATCTAGATGAGATATAATTTGGTCTCATTCATCTTTTATAGCCATTGGATGTGATGCTATAAGATGCGTGTGTCTTGGCGTGGGTTGTATTTGTTCTTGTGCAACAAAAGTATCACTGACCACTTGCATGTCATGTTTGATAGTCTCAAGTCATTAAAAGCATACAAGCCCCACATCTCTTCTTGGTTGATTCCTCTATTTATGTCAAAAATAAGAAACAACGTGAGAGTTAATGCACCACGCCTATGTGTTTACTAGTATTTGGTTTTCGTAAGATGACTTAATACTCACCTAGACGGAGGGAGTATTCGATTTGACAGCGGGTGGCGCAGTTCCCGATACGCCTTTAATGCAGACGAGGGAGGGAGTAGCGGTTCCCGATATGTTGAACGGCCAATGCATCCTCCTTCAATTAATGCATGAGGAAGTAATGGGAGGAGGTCCGGGAAAAGAGGCTGCACGATGTGAATGCAACGCAGTTTGCCCTCATTGCCCTCATATAAAGGCGCCCCTCCTCCATTCCAATGCATCTACCACATCGTACGCACCTAAGCACTTGCCTAAGCACCTACACTAAGCGCAAAAGAGCTCGCTCCAGACCCATGGCGGCGATGCGCGTGAGCGGCCAGCGGCTGCGCCAGATGGTCCACGACGCCGGCCTGCGGCATGGCGCCGAGGATCGTCTCCAGACGGTGTTGGAGACCGGCTGGTGGATGGCCGCCGTCGACGCCAACTACGACTCTCAGTTGGACCAGATGATCGTTGCCACCAGCAACAAGTTCACCGTCCTCAAGAAGCTCGCGGACGACATCGCCGTACTCCTCCAGCCCGCGCGCCCGGGCTCCTCATTGCCTGCCACCCTAATCGGCCTCCATGGCCGGAACCTCTTTCAAGCACTGGTGGCCCTGCGACTGCCCGCCGACGCCACGAAGAATGTCCACCTGGAGGTCGCGCTGCGCCATGGCGCGCTCGCCTGCAAGAATTCGTCGACCTACACATCCACGCGTACGAGCAAATCGTGTACATAGGTATCTACAAGGCCAGTGAGGACGCTACGACGTTGGCCTTCCTCAACCGGCTGGAAGCCTTGGATGCCTTTGTTGAGAAGCACCTCGACCTCGCCACAAAAGCCGCCGCTCCTTAGCCGCCGGTCGGTGGCCCGGCGCACTAAGTTGAGGAGGAGGAGGTCGTACGTTCGTGGATCCATCTTTCTTCTTGCCTTCTGTAACCACCACTGCGATCGCATCATCGTGGCCTTAATTCTTATTGTGCTGTTGCATTCTCGTTCCAGTCAATACCGACATGTGCGATCCCTTTGCTTAATTATATGCATCACTGTAACTAGTACTCCATCCGTCAATTTATAAGTTGTGCTTACCTTTTCCATCAACTTTGTGCAACGCGCGGGCATCTTGCTAGAAACACTAGAATATGTCTATATAATCCGTATGTGATAGTCCATTTGAAATCTCAAAAAGACAAATATTTAGGTACGGAGGGAGTAATATATTAGGAGTATATCAAAACAATAGTGATTTCTTTCAAGTTTGTGAACAAATACTACTATTCTACTACTTTGGATCCGTCGCAACGCACGGGCACATTGCTAGTAAAAGGAAAAGGCCTGCCACGTTAAGCGTCGCACCCCCTGCGCCCGGGAATCGGGTACAACACGGCCCGTCCGGCACGACACATAGCTTAGGGAAGGCGTGTTGCCTAGCGATGGCGGAGCTTGAAGCAAAAGCGTTAGGCGTGCCGATCTAGCGAGCTATAGAAATTACCCTTGCGTTGGCGTTCCATGCCTCAAAACTGGATGTACAACTACGAAAATCCTGCTAGGTTGGGCGGGCGAGAACGCACGTGTTGGCCCTCACGTAGCTCCGCCCTGTGCCTAGCATTTTCACTTTCATGTGGGACCGCCCGTTGAGCAAACCGACACCCGCCCGCCCGGGTTGGAAAAGCGAAAACAAGGGAAGATCTAGCTGTATCTAAATTTTGTGTCGAGCGGGGCTCGTTGATAGAGTAGGAGCATTCCGTACTAGTACTACTCCTACTAGTACTTACCAAGTTTGTACTCCTAATACTATATTACTAGTACTACCACTATACAACTAGTAGATACGTGCACGGCACAACATCGTAGGAACAAAAAGCGGGAAGATCTTGTTTTGGGTGATTTATCTTTTTTCAATCAACGTAGTATGAATAATATGATGTGGGGGCACCCATGAAGCTTATGTGGCTTGGTTGCATGGCTACGGAAGGTTAGAGAAAATAAATAGATAATGTGTTTAGAGTGCACTCCACTAAATAGATATACTTTGGATCCATTGCAGCGGACCGGCACATCTATATCTATACCCCTATATAGTGTGTGAAAAACTTTGAAAGTTGGTCGTTGGATGAAGCCAATCCGACGGTACAAAGATGGCAAATCCGAGCACTCTTGGCCATTGGATATCATCCACCGATTCGCCACATGTATAATCTAGAAGACTCCATGGTTGAACTTAATTCATGACTAACTTTGCCACAACTAAGCTCGGCAAAGTTATTAATAAGTTCTTCAAAATGAGAGCCACAAGTTGGCAAGCCTAAGGAATCTTGCCACATTTTTTGTGTGTATGTCATGTGGGGCCGGTGTGGCTTGCCTAAGGTGTGGCTTGAACCAAACACTCACCTAAGTTAATCAAACTTGCCTAACCTTACATTCCACCAGATTTTGCCACATGTTAGAATCCAGAAAACTCCACATGTAGAAGCATAATGCACAAACCACCAGAATCTCATGCGTGCAATGCACGTGTACCTTACTAGTACTAGTTGGTAGTAGTAAGAAACAAATTCCAGTTTTGGCACGAGCTCGTCTGCGGGGAGCACCACAAGGCCTGCCGCAGGAGTTACATTTCCCTCTCGGGGCCCACGGGACCGAACTTCAGTGGCTTAGTGCCCGGCCTATGAGTCAATGACATGCGGGCCTTAAATGCGGCTGGCCCACATGTCATTCTCATGGTGGTGGCGTGGTTCGCGACTCACTCGTTCGAGATGAACCGGCCGGTGGTGGCGTGGCCGTGGCGAGGGTACCACAGCTGGGCGTCGGGGCGTTACGAGGCGTAGATGGCCACACCGGCGGGTACTACCTGTAGTACATAAGTACTCGCTGAGGATTGATGCGGGACGAAATGTGTCACAGCCGCTGGATGAAAATTCGATGGTGCGGAGTGCGGATCGAACACAGCAGCGGAGCGAGCAAACCGCGTCAATCGGGTGTGTCGTGGTAGAAAGTTGATGGTCGCCGCAGATTCAGCTGGCCCGCATGTCATGCACACAAAGGCGGAGGGCGGTGGGGCGAGAGGGATGAGGGCACGAACAATCCTACCATTACATCAGCGACATGTGGGACCCATAAGCGTGGGTCCCACCTGTCGAAGAAGAAAAAGCGAGGCAAGCGGTGATAGCCACGTCGGAGGATCCATGTCCACGTCGGGGGCGTCGTGCCGTGGGTTGGAGCGGCGTCGTGGGAATCGCGTGTGGGTGTGGCAGTGGTAGAAACAAGAAACGTGATGGTCGTCGTGGTTCAACTTCCATGGACAAGCTGTCGTGTCTGCTGACACATGTATATCAAAACTAGAGTGTTTATATTTCAAGCACGTGAACAAGTATTATTCTAGTACTAGTTTGGATCCATTGCAACGCACGGGCCAACACATTGGTAGTAGTAGTGTCCATCTCTATCTCTAGAGGCCTTCCCTCGTTCATCCTTTTCTCTCACAAGATAAACTACTCATACAAATGCATCTTGATGTTCCATGGAACACACGAGGATGTTTCCTTGGTGGTCTCTCCAGTAGCGGCGTGGCCGTAGTTGCAAGTTGGCGCCCTTGAGATGCCGACGTTGAGGGCACTCGGTTTCCTCCGATGAGCAGGTAAGATGAGTTTGATCACGTAGTAAATGCATTCTAAAGACTACTCCGTGTCCATTTCCTAATTCTCCCCCTGCCCACTGTTTCACAGGCTAGGCTCGGTGCGAGTGGAGATTGGCTTGCATATGTACGGGAGGGTACCAACATCAATTTGCACAACATTTACAACGGTGACACCGTTCCCGTAGAACCTTTGTCCAACATTGGGATCAGCCATGCAGCGGGCCACCGCATGAATTGGTGCGATGGAACCACGGTGAGATTGAATAAAGATAGCACGAACCTTGCACATGGCGGTCAAAGGCGGACCATGCTGTCTCTGCGGCCGATTTGTTGTCGTCTGAGTAGGAAGACGTTGTGCTCCTTTCTAACCGCATCTTCGCGGTGACAAACCAGGGGACTTATTTTGTATGGGACACATCCTACGATATACTCCCTCTCTCCCAGTTTATTTGTTTTGAATCTTTTCGTTTTATAAGTTTCAAATTCAAATTTAGAGCTCCCCATCACATGTTGAGATTACAATGTCCATTAAATCGTTGCGTGCATGTATAGTAAAGAAACAAATCTCGAGTTTGGCACGAGTTCGTGCTGCGGGAGCACCACAAGCCCTGGCGCAGGAGTTACATTTCCCTCTCAGGGCCGTCGGGACTGAGCTTCAGCGCCTTACTACACCTACCTTTGAGTCAATAACATGTGGACCCGATAGGTGACTGGTCCACATGTAATGCTCCCAAGGCGAGAGGGCGGTGGGGCCAAGAGGGTGAGCCGCAGGTCGGGGGACGTGTGGTTTCATGGGTTCGAGCGGCGTCGTGGGAATCGCGGGTGGCTGTGGTAGAAACTTGATGCTCGCCGCATTTTAGGTGGCCCACATGTCATGCACACAAAGGCAGAGGGGCGGTGCGGCCGAGAGGGGTGAGGCGCACGTCGGGGGGCGTGGTGCCGTGGGTTGGAGAGGCGTCGTGGGAATCGCGAGATGAAACGTGATGGTCGCCGTAGTTGAACTTCCATGGACAAGCTGTCATGTCTACGGACACATGCACTGCATACCGATCCTTTGGAAGGAGTAGCGAGAAAAGCTATATATGCGGATAAATAGTTCCTTATAGTCAAGCGGACCCATGCTACTACTCTGTTCCAAAGACATGCACACCATCGAAATAGTCCATCTATATCAATATACACCGAGAGGAATAATTTTTTTACAAGAGAGAAATAGTTCATCCATCCATAATGCCCTCCTGCTGGTGCAGCGTTTTCTTCTTCTTCTTCTTCTTCTTCTTCTTCTTCTTCTTCTTCTTCTTCTTCTTCTTCTTCTTCTTCTTCTTCTTCTTCTTCTTCTTCTTCTTCTTCTTCTTCTTCTTCTTCTTCTTCTTCTTCTTCTTCTTCTGTGGGAGACGGCTTCGCAACAAGCTCTTTGGACCATGCAGCTATCTCGAAACTCACACGGGCATCGAGGGCAGCATATTTTATCCGCTCGTACGTCAAGGGATAATTCTCCCATCCAGACGACCTTAATGCCACCGTCTCGTCACCCTTCTGAAGATTTGTACCGAGCACAAAATTTGCTACGTCGAATAGGGATGGTGTCTGTTTAGCACAATCTTCTACAGGAATTTTGATTCTGGTTTGTAGGTCAGCGATGCTTTTCAAATCAAGGTTGTACGGCTCCAGCTTCTGTTTGTCCCCTTCGATGGCTGCCCCACAGTATACGTCCTCCGAGACAAGAAATCGTGAAGCTCACCTGGTATGGAGGCGAGTGTATGATGTGGTACACCAAAACATCATCTTGAGGCACAGCTGAAGGACGGCGGCGCTGGATCTTCCTAGGGGCACGCTCCGTGTACTCTGCGTCGAGACCGATGACCCTCGTCTCTACCTTTTTGAGGGAGTTGGATACATTGTTGATCCACTGCCGAACAACCCTTGGGTGGACGGTGACGGTGGCAACTATGCGCATCGAGCCTTGACGAGGACATGTTGGGCGCTAAAACCTGCATCTCGATCTCTTTCGCCATTTGGAACCGCTGGAGCGGAGGGCTATGGTTTGGAGAATTAGGATTAGATGGCTAGTCTAACTGAAGTAGTAGATGATTATTTAAAGAGGTTAAAACAATGTGAGCGCAGTGGGGTTTGGATGCAAATGAAGGCGAAGGGGAGGTGAAGAAGCCGAGGCGAATCGGTTCCCGATGGAAGTAAATGGGAGAAGTGGCGTGCAAGCAGTTGATTAGACGGCTAGGTAGACTAAACGAAAAGGCTATGCGGGTAGACTGAGGAGTCGTACCTGTTCGTGTACGTGCCCATCCTTCCTGATAGGTGGGACCTATGCAAACAGATAAAAAATGTGTCGTAGCTTTTTTTTTTGAGCGCGTGAGTGGGAGACACAACATTCTCTGGTTAAGGAATACTCCCTCCGTTTAGGTGAGTATAAGTCACCTTATGAAAATCAGGTTTTCCCAAAACCTTTAGGCGTGGAGCATTAACTTCCTGCTCGATCCCCTCCCAGCCTCGTTAGCCAGCGTTCTCTTCCTCTGCTGCCGCGTTCTACCTTTCCATTTTTCCTCTTCTCAAGTGTGGAACGATCTGCATGCCGTCCTTGATGCACCGAATCGACCACTTTGCATGCATCGCGGCAGGGCGTTGATTGGGCATGCACGAGAATTTGGTTACTGCTTTAATATGGATGATACGAGCGATGAAGTGAACAGGCATGCTAGCACGGGAGACCTATTTCCGCTATACAATCTTGGAGTACTCATGTTCCTACTAGTAGTAGTAGTAGTAAGTAGTAGTGTACACTTGATGGTGGTCAAATACTATTCATCCGGTCCTCACGGTGAAGTGACAACACCTGCGCTGACACTAGTCCAGGCGGGCGGCGTGTTCGGGTTACCAAAGTCAGCCTCACCACATGCCTTTGTGCGATCTGTCACCGCCACTGTTTACACAGCACATTGGCGCCTCGCCTCGTCTCCCTCTCCGCTCCCATAGCACCACTCCATCTCCATCTCCTTCTCCGTCTCCGTCTCCATCTCCATCTCATTGTTCCCCCGTGTACCGTCGCCTCACTCGTCTCCCCCAGTACCACTATTCCCTCGCTAGCCGCTCCAGCACCGACATCCTTCTCCCCCGTAAATCAAGCCCCCTTCCAAACTCCACCATGGCCGAACGCGAACCGCGCAGCATCCATATGAGCCGCGATTGGAGCAATCTCCCCAATGACATCCTCGACCTCTGTTGTTCGTGTATGGATATGTTGACCGCCCTGCGGCTGGCTGCATGCTCGAGGGACATGCACACGGCCATCGTCGAAGCGAGGCCTAAGCTTTTCAAGACACCCTGCTTGCTGCTATCTGGTCTTGCGAGATTGGCTCACCATGATACGGAGGCGTGCATGATGCCCCTCGACTTCAATCCGATCTCCATTAGCCGAAACTTCTTTGCGGGTATGTAGTGTGTCGCCGTACATCATTTCCCTCGACATCGATCCGATCACCATCGCCCGAAACTTCTTGGCAGGTATGTCTTTGGGTCGGCATGAACTCCCCTTTGGATGGCTGCCTTGAGAGAAGGCGGTAAAAGTTGGTGCTCGTGAACTTCCGACCTCCATGAGATTATCCTTCCTCCGTTGGATTATATAGAGTATTACCATCGCGGTCCAAGTCATCTAGATTACTACGTCAGTTGGACGGACCTTGTTTTGCAGAAGATTGTAATCTGCCAAGTACCCACACGACATGCGAATTACGCAGACTTCAAGCTAATTGCCTTGTTCGACCGCGGACTCGCCTATCTTTACGCGGTGCCTTTTTTAGCTGGAGACAACTCGGCTCGCGGTGGATCATCGTCAAAGCTGATACACACTTCGTGATGCTATTGAACACAATGGCATCATCTCTGCGATCGACAAAGCAGATGGCACCACGTATTCTTTGGGACGGCGCGTGTAAGTTGTTTCCATCTCATGTTAATGATGACGCCATGACACTGTTTGAACTTTTTGTGATGATTGGCATATCCTGTTTGAGCAGAATTTGAGTAGAACTATGGCAATATATTAGAGGCGCCGTAAATCAGCTATATTTGGAATGAGTTAATTCATGCGATTGTGACCATGTCATTACAGCCAATTTGTACCTGAATAATCAAGCGGTTAGGAATATATGGATATTATCCTTATTTTACAGTAATCTATATACTACTACTAAATATGAGTGTGTATCAATGGCCATATTAGTTTCCTCATTTTCATGATGTAGAAACATGCACCACACTGTTGGTTTCATCTAACCATACATTAGGGAAGTAAATGTGCATATGGAGAACTCTATATTTGGAAGTAGTGAAATCCTGCAATGCTTACCATGTGTACATACCTATATTAAGCCCTTGACAATCAATGGCTAGAATAATATCCTCACAAAATTTTGCCCACAGAACACGAGTATATAACAATGCATGGTCTGTTAGTTACCTTGAAGAATTTGTTTGTGAGGACAGAACATGATTACATAACATGCATGACATGGTAGTTTCCTGTGAAGAATCGATTGCGAGATAACATGAGTATAACCATGCATGGCACTTCTATATTTTCGAACCCAGTATACATTTCCCTGTATTTTCCTCCCAGTTCCAACAGGGACATATCAATGTTGTTTCTTGCATTATCCTACTCATACTCTGAACAATGCTGATCTTACATTAACAATGCATGTCCTTTTGATATGATGCAGGTGTCCCTCGATTCTTGCCCTTTGTAATTACACCACCTTTGCCAAAAACAGGGAAGCACAACTGGTTCCTCGCTCGATCGAACGACGACAAAAGGCGATGATCATTCGGACACATGAGCGGAAAAGTTATATTGCAAAAACCCCACAGTATACAAGCACCGTGTAATACGTGAGTATCCGGACGATGGCTATTACGTCTATGAGCAGGATACCAGCTTGTTGGGGCCTTTAGGATTTTTAGTTGGGCGGGTAAACAGCCTTGGTTCACACTCTCTGTTCTCGGACTCAATTATCCGATTAACGAGGAGATCACCGTTGGCAAGGACCTTGATGGCGAGAGAGGCTCTGTTTGCTATGGAAAACTGTGTCTACAGGCGAGCCCTAGGAGTTCGGGAGCATACTCCCGATTGTCAACGATACAACCTGCAGCCAAAAGAAGGTGAGAATGACAAAGGCATCCGGATTAACTTTGATCCTTGGATGTCTCAATTCTGACGAGCGATGATGTGGTTCAAGCCTTGAGGTTGATAGGTAATTGGGCTGTTGCATCGAAGGGTGGAATCTTGGTGTCTCCGGATCCTTTGATCGCTGAAGCGGGGCTGCAAATTATGATGGTGTTGGATCATCTCTTGAATGACTTTGTTGTCTTTGCTGCTGGTTACGGATGGGTAGTTCTTTCTTTTGTTATGCATATTCCTTGTCATTTGGTCATCCTCGTCTATGTCACTCTTTCTATGTAATAGTTGCTACATTTAGAATGTCATTCTCGTGCGGATCACGAGAGTCGGCGCTGAGATGGGTGCGTTTTGGTGGTGTAGCAAGACTTCTTATGAACTATCATGTCTTGCTGTTTATGTCGATAGTAGTCACTAGTCGGTGTTTGAATGTTGTATATATCGTTGTTTGAACTGTTTATTGTCTCGAACTCTTGGTGGGCTAAATGAGGGCATCACCATTCTCCGGTGTTGAGTATATCTCCTTTTTCAAGTTATATAATTTGAGCTCACTGTCTTTTCGATGATGTACACTTGTTTGGGCGGTGAGGTGTCGTTGAATATGGGCGAGTAGTAGCATAATGCCAAACAGGTCAATTATGACTCTCGGGCGGGCTCTCAAAGATCCTGAAAAAAAGGCGGGCTCTCCAAAAAGAAAGAATAAGGACTCTTAGGCCGACATGTAGGCGCCACCGGTGTTTTTCGTGCGCTTGCGCGCCGAGACATATTAGCGCGCGTGCTCGAAATTCATGCTACCTTTTCATCCCAGTCTCCGCCCCTCCCCACCTCTGGAATCTCGATTCCTACTCCAGTTCCCCAAATCCCCTCCTGTACTCCCTGTACTCAAGCGCACTATCATGTCGCGGTCAGCGCGGATCTCCGAGCGGAGATCACGAGGTCCGTCCTGCCTTGATCGCTGCGTCTTTGTCGCTCAATAGTGGCATGGCGGCGCTTGACGACCAGTTTGCGGCAAAGTGCTGATGGTAACCATCAGCGGCGACCGGCCTCCCGTCTCGCCGGACGACCTTGTCAAAGCTCTTGGCATTGCGCACGGCATCCAAATAAGTGACTTGCTCGTCGAAGTCTGTCCGCCACCGGCTGATTTCTTCGTCGGGTTCGAACAACTTTCATTGCGATCGTGTGTTCGAATCTTCCGGCGTTTGTTCTGCGATGGCGCTGGTGAGCTTTGATCGGTGGCACCGGGATGGGGCTCGGTGCCCTCGAGCTTGAGTTTTAACAAAGCTTACCTTCCACGGCATGCCTCGGCGTGCTTGGAACAGCGAGTCCATGAGCGAGCTTATCAGCGACCTTGGAGGTGAGCTCGTAAGTATGTTTGTTCCTCGGACAGCTGGGCTCACGGCGGTTATGGCATGGATGAAGAAGCCGTCCACCATACCGAAGGTGATTGGTGTTGAGATACCGGTGCAGGAACCGGGGTTGTACTATTCGTCGCCACCAAGGCCGCCGCGGACCACGTTAGGGATGTACCTGTATCGAGTGTTCGTGCATGTCGAAGAAGTGGTCAATCCATCAATCGAAGTCCTGCCGCCGCCGCTGGTGCCAGGGTCCGTCGGCGACGTCCATTACAGGAGTCAACGTCAGACTTTCCCCGTGTTGCTCGGAACGATGGATGGCACAGGGCCTACTCCATCGCGCGGCGGAGGCCACTGCTTCTTTGGGAGAAGAGGCAGGGCTGGCTGCCTGGATGTGCTCTAATTTGAGGTAACAACTGAATCTTGTCAGATAGTACTAGTTAAATCCGAGCTATGGGTGCGAAGCAGCGATATGCGATACATTTGATTGTGACCTGTTCTAATTTTGTACCTGAACTTTTTTAGAAAGGGTTGTCGTCAACTTAATGTGCTAGCAGAACTTATTGTGTTGTCATGTCTTTTTCTTTGCACAACATTCAAGATATTTCCCGTCATTTATAAAGGCGATGAACCGTTATGTACGACTTCGTTGGTTTCAACATAGCCCTTCCGTAGCGATCCACTTTGCTTCCATCCTGATTGTGCCGCTGCGTGAAATTTTTGTATGCAAGTTCGATGTGCTATGATGTTCTATATGATTGTGTCAACTATATAAGTTTTCTTGAGCATCAGCAATGCATATGGCTGAAAGATGTATTCTGAGCATCGACCGATGGGTCTCTCTCTCTCTCTCTCTCTCTCTCACACACACACACACACACACACACACACACAAGTGGGACCCGTTGAATTATTTATTTGCTCGTGACAGCTTTTAATTAGGTTCCACTGTAATCTAACTTTTTCTTAAGTTATTAATTGAGCTCGGTGACTTCAAAAGTTGTCTGAAGCCTTGTTTGGGCCTTTCGGCGTCCACTGAATGTGGGCTGAGTAACCATGTTAGGTTGTATTGTACTACACAGGCCTTTTTTTCAACATCAGCAATGCAACTGGGCCGACAGTTGTACACAATATCCGGGTCAACTTGTTATCCGCCCCGCTGGGCTGCAAAGTTTCCTAGGAGGTATGCATTAGGCTTAACAAGAAAATGGACTTTAAGAAATAATAAATGGGATGTAATTATAATAACTGGGCAATTACTATGCACCAAACACGTAATTAGTTTGAAAAATATATTATTTTTGGAATTTGGAAATTTTAATTTCATTACTTGTTCTTGTAGCAATATTTCGTTGGATTTTAACGTGATACAACTTTATTTTGAAATTATATTTAACCTGACTAGAAATTTCGGATAAAAATATTTCGGATCCCATCAAAATGTGGGAATTTTTTTGAATTCTGTTTTGAGCGGTTGTTTGAAATTATTAATCGTTGTCCTAGCTAGAAGTTGGGCTGTACTTTTAACAAACCCATAAATGGGCTGTAGTAAATTCCATTAGAATTGAAAAATGGGCTGTACATTCTTACAAATCGCAAATGGGCTATATGTTCTCTGCCAAATCCGAGCTGTGGGCCTACTAAGTTGACGCGTACCAAGGGCTTTGTCAACTTAGTCAATATAAACGATTCTAGCTGCAGTGATCGTACGATGTCCATCCAACGGCCGTAGTGCTTCTTTAACCTCTGGTCTTCTTGCTCCAGCCGCCCAAAGCAGCGCCGGTCGTGTCGCGTGCTCCTGCCTCCCGTGGCCGGCTGTGATGCCGCGGAGGCCTCACCGCCCCGTACTACTCCCACCGCTGGCCAGGCCATCCCTCTACTCACCCACACCCCCTGTTATTCTGCGGCGACGGCAGCCTCACACCGCAGCCGAACCAGTGAACCCTCGTACTCCTCTCCGCGCGGGCTACCACTGCTGCGTCTTCCCCGGCTCCGCGTCGTCCCCTTCCTAGGCCTCGCCGTCGTCCAGACCACCGCCCTGGTGCTCTCGGCGCGGCGTGGTCAACATGGTCAACGACCGACTTCCATCGGAAGAGTACTGTACGTGGAGAGGCTGACAGCTGGGTCCAGGCGGCCGCAAGGAAGTGCCTCCTTATTACGCGCAAAATAATTATTCCTCCACACAGCAGCGAGGGACCCACGGACGGGCCACCTTATTTCACGAAAAAACGTTTCCCCACTGCTGGGACCCACCGGACGGGCCAGCGTATTCGTGAAAAAACGTTCCCCAGTGTCACTCGGACCCACCGGAAGTGCCTCCTTATTACGCACAAAAAATGAATACTCCCCACTAGCTGGGACCCACCATGGTGGGAGGCTGACTTAATGGGCCTACTAAGTTGGTGGGGCGGGGCCTTTGTCAACTTTAGTCAATATGAACGATTCTAGCTCCAGTGACCGTACGATGGCCATCCAACGGCCGTAGTGCTTCTTCAACCTCTGGTGTTCTTGCTCCAGCCGCCCAAAGCAGCGCCGGTCGTGCCGCATGCTCCTGCCTCCGTGGCGGCTGTGTGCTGCCACGGAGGCCTCACCGCCCCCTACTATTCCCACCGCTGGCCAGGCCCTGCGGCGACGGCAGCCTCACACCGCAGCCGAACCAGTGAACCCTCGTACTCCTCTCCGCGCGGGCTTCCACTGCCGCGTCTTCCCCGGCTCCCCGTCGTCCCCTTCCTAGGCCTCGCCGTCGTCCACCGCCGTGGTGCTCTCGGCGCGGCGTGGTCAATGTGGTCAATGACCGACTTCCATCGGAAGAAATCTTGTCGACGTGGAGAGGCGGACAATGGGTCCACGGCAGCCGCAAGGAAGTGCCTCCTTATTACGCGGAAAATAATTATTCCTCCACCTGACAGCAGGGACCCACCGGACGGGCCACCAGTATTTCGCGAAAAAAGTTTCCCCCTGACTGCTGGGACCCACAGGACGGGCCACCGTATTTCGCGAAAAAATGTTCCCCCCGCTGTCAGCTCGGACCCACCGGAAGTGCCTCCTTATTACGCACAAAAAAAATGAATACCCCCGCTAGCTGGGACCAGCCTTGGTGGGAGGCTGACTTGTGGGCCTACTAAGTTGGTCGGGGCGGAGACCTTTGTCAACTTTAGTCAATATATGAACGATTCTAGCTCCAAAGACCATCGATGTCCATCCAACGGCCGTAGTGCTTCTTCAACCTCTGGTCTTCTTGCTCCAGCCGCCCAAAGCAGCGCCGGTCGTGCCGCCTGCTCCTGCCGCCCGTGGCCGGCTGTGATGCCGCGGAGGCCTCACCACCCCCTACTACTCCCACCGCTGGCCAGGCCATCCCTCTACGCACCCACACCCCCTGTTATTCTGCGGTGACGGCAGCCTCACACCACAGCTGAATGAGTGAACCCTCATACTCCTCTACGCGTGGCATCCACTGCCGCGTCTTCCCCGGCTCTGCGTCGTCCCCTTCCTAGGCCTCGCCGTCGTCCACCGCCCTGGTGCTCTCAGCGCGGTGTGGTCAACGTGGTCAAGGAATGGCTTCCATCGGACATGGATTGTACGTGGAGAGGCTGACAGCTGGGTCCACGGCCGCAGCAAGGAAGTGCCTCCTTATTACGCGCAAAATAATTATTCCTCCACCTGACAGCGGGGACCCACCGGACGGGCCACCGTATTTAGCGAAAAAACGTTTCCCCCTGTCTGCTGGGACCCACCAATTACATCTTCGCACGCAAGGAAGTGCAGCCGAAAAAAAAAACGATTCGCCCCCCTGACTGCTGGGACCCACCAACTACATCTTCGCACGCAAGGAAGTGCACGATACCGGGACCCACCTGGTCGAAGCGTCGTGGCGTTGTCATTCGGGTCACGAACGTGTACGCACATATATACTGGTGGATGTAGAGGCGCGCATGTGTCGTAGTAGAGGCGCGCATGTGTCGTAGTAGAGGCGCGCACGTACAGTGACGAGGGTGCAAGAAAGAAAATATGGCCACGTACGTACATACGGGCAGGGTCTCGAACGCCTATCGTGCATACGTACATGGCTGGGTCGGAACGGAGAAACAACGTCGTCGTTGTGTTCATGGGGAGCCAACCGGCTGGGTCAGAACGGAATGCGTGGTCGTGTTCATCGGGAGGGCTTGGGCGGAACAGGCGATGGAAGCGAGGCTGGCATACCGCTGTGGAGAAACAGCCTTGTGTTCGACCGCCACGTTCAAAACGGGTCCCGTTGATCGGGAGGGCTGGCGTACCGCAAAAGCGGAAAGCGGACGTCCTACGGTCGAAGCGGGGTCCTTTGATCGGGAGGGGGGTGGCGTACCGCAAAATGGAGGAAATGGACCTCCTACGGTCGAAACGGGGGTTTGTTGATCGGGAGGGGTGTGGTATACCGCAAAACAGACGAAACAGACTTGTGTTGGAGCGCTACGGTCGAAACGGGGGTCCTGTTCATCGGGAGGGGTGTGGCGTACCGCAAAACGGGACTCCACGGGATACTGTTCATCTCCACCGTCGACCTCCTCCAGCCTCCACGGACTCCTGTTCATCCAGCCTCCACCGCGCGCTACCCCGCCGGCTACTGTTCAACCACCCCTCCACGGGCACCCCTCCACCATCTACTGTTCATCCAGCCCTCCACACAACGGGGTCCTGTTCAACCACCCCTCCACGGCCACCCCTCCACCGTCTACTGTTCATCCATCCCTCCACACCACGGGGACCTGTTCATCCAGAGGCAACGCCACCGCTCACTGTTCATCCAAAGCCCCCCGCAACGCTCACTGTTCATCCAATCGATCGGCTTCAGTTAGCAGCAGCAGCGAAGGAATCGCTCCATCGGGTTCAGTTAACAGCCATCGATCGATCGCTCGGGTTCGATACGTAGCTGCGAGTCAATCGCCGGGTTCGATTAGAGCCCAACGCCTCGCTTCGGGTTGATTAGAGCGAACGCCTCACACACGCTGCAGCGTCGTATGAGAGAAAGCGCGCATCGCTCGCCCCGACCTCCCACCGTAACCGCAACTCCCGAAATTTTCCTCCCCTCGCTTCTACCACGGTTTTTCCGTCATGGACGGCCCAAAGAATGTCATGCAGCTGCGTCTCCGGCCCGCCCAGGACGAAAAGCCCATTTTCTGTCATGATTTTTTGTCATAGAAGTAGGAGCCCACCACATCTATGATGATACCGGATTTTGTCACAATTATCGTCATAGAAGTGTCATATGTATGACAGAAATTTTTTTCGTTCGGCCCAAAATGTCACAGATGTGTCTTTTATTTGTAGTGGTGTCTACCGGAGTCCTGTTAGCCTGCTACAACCCGGATTCTCCGGAGTCCTATTAGCCCAGCTGCTACAGCCCGGATTCACTCGCTGATGACTGACACGTTCGTTGCTGGGTCATGTATGTCTGTCCCTGTAAGTTAGTGCCACTTTGGGTTTATGAATAGTCATGTCGGCCCGGGTTCTCTGTCATATGGATGCTAGCGACACTATCATATACATGAGCCAAAAGGCGCAAACGGTCCCAGGCCAGGTAAGGTGGCACCCGTGGAAATACCATGTGTGAGGCCACAAAGTGATATGATGTGTTACATGCTAGATTGGTCTGACTTAGGATCGGGGTCCTGACAATCGATATAGTTGACTAGAGGGGGGGGGGGGGGTGAATAGGCAACTGACAAGTTTTAGCTTTTCTTTACCAATTTAAACTTTGCATCAAAGTAGGTTGTCTAGATATGCAACTAGGTGAGCAACCTATATGATGCAACAACAATAAGCACACAAGCAAGCAAAGGATACAACACAAGATAAGCTTGCACAAGTAAAGGTAAGAGATAACCAAGAGTGGAGCCGGTGGAGACGAGGATGTGTTACCGAAGTTCCTTCCCTTTGAGAGGAAGTACGTCTCCGTTCGAGTGGTGTGGAGGCACAATGCTCCCCAAGAAGCCACTAGGGCCACCGTATTCTCCTCACGCCCTCACACAATGCGAGATGCCGCGATTCCACTATTGGTGCCCTTGGAGGCGGCGACCGAACCTTTACAAACAAGGTTGGGGCAATCTCCACAACTTAATTGGAGGCTCCCAACGACACCACGAAGCTTCACCACAATGGAATATGGCTCCTCGGTGACCTCAACCGTCTAGGGTGCTCAAACACCCAAGAGTAACAAGATCCACAAGGGATTAGTGGGGGAAATCAAATTTCTCTTGGTGGAAGTGTAGATCGGGGCCTTCTCAACCAATCCCTAGAAAATCAACAAGTTTGACTGGCTAGGGAGAGAGATCGGGTGAAAATGGAGCTTTGAGCAACAATGGAGCTTCGGAAAGGAAGAGGTGGTCAACTTGGGGAAGAAGATCCCCCTTATATAGTGAGAGGAAATATCCAACCGTTACCACCTACTCAGCCCGCGACACGTGGTACTACAGCACAGGCTTGCGGTACTACTGCTGGGTGGTGCGGTACTACTGCTCGCACGACAGGAGCCAGGAGAGGCCCTGTTGCACACGGCAACGAGCGGTAGAACCGCCGGAGCGGTACTACCACGCGCCCTTGCGGTACTACCGCAAGGCAGGGCTCATCCCGGGATGGGAAGGCACGGACTAATAAAATTACATCCGTGGCTACTTCCGCTGAGTTTCGGTCAGTGCAAAAATCTGGCACGATACTACAACTCACAGGGAGCGGTACTACCGCGTAGGGTGCGAAAGTAAAAAATTACTTCCGCACCTACATCTGCTCACGCCACCATGCTGGGCCAGAGGCCACGGTACTACCGCATGCTAGGAACGGTAATACCGCACTTGCGGTACTACCGCTGCCTTGGGCGGTACTATCATGGCCATCTGCGGTACTACTGCTCCCTTGAGCAGTACTACCGCACGCCGCAGACTAGTAGCACTAGGAGGCCTTCATCTTCGCAACGACAAGGGAAACAACCGGTGCTCCAATGAAGCAAGGAAAGGTGGTGCAAGGGAACAGATGTGTACGTGATGATTCCATCCTAACCTTTCCAAAGCGGACCCCCTCTTAATAGTACGGCTTTCCTACGACTCAAATCCACTGAAAAGAAACATAGAGAAACGCCGTATTCGATAGGCTCCGAGGGGCATCAAATCGTCTTGTGCATATACATGAGATATCTGAAATGCTCAATGCACACGATTAGTTCGCAAAAGCGTTGCCATCAATCACCAAAATCACTTAGGGAGAAATATGCCCATACAATCTCCCTCTTTTTGGTGGATTGATGACAATACGGGATTTGCACATAGGGATATACAATGAAACATAAGCAAACCCAACATCTATAAAATATAGACAGGCTCCCCCTAGATGTGTGCATGCTATAGATATGCTTTGGACTGCATGGCACACATACTAGGATCAACACTCCCCCTATATTTTATAAACAAGGAAATTCTTGCAACAATGTGAAAGACACTAAGCATGGAGGCAAGATAAGATGTGAGCATGAAGTAGAGGGCACAAGACATAATAGGCTCACAATCTGCTAGACAATAGGATAAGCAGTAAGGTAAGATGAGGACATATGTCTTACACCATATGATAGACTCCTAGACTCACACGAGCACAAACCAACAAGCCAAAGCAAATAAAGGTTCAATAGAGCGAAAGCAAAGCGAAACACTCGACACAAGACTCGCACCTACACTCTCCCCCCCTTTGGCATCGAGACACCAAAAAGGCAGAGAGGACACATTCGACACAAGTGGTGGCAGAACTCCAAGGCATCACCAGTCATGCTCATCCTCTGGAGACTCCTCAGCAGCACGAGATGTAGATGGAATACCAGTCTCCTCCTCTGACTCGCTCCACTGGCAGTGCAGTCTGGTCCATTGCTCCTCATCTGTGATCCTCTCCTCAGAGCCATCCTGGACCTCAAGGCCAACCTGCCTCATAATGGCCTTGTCGCGATGACGAGCCATCTTGGGGTTCACATGAGCCCGGTACTGACCCTTGGCTTGCATGCAGAACAGAGCCTTCATCTTGGCCTTGAGCTTCTTAGCCCAAGTGGGCTCAGTAGAGGGACGAGTGTATCCATCAGAACTATCCTCATCCGCTTCCTCCTCCTCGAACTCATCCTCATCCGCCTCCATCCTAGCAGCCTCTGTCTCAGCCCGGGTAGTGGTGTTAGCCCACTTTCTCTTGATGCATAGCTTGATGGGCTCATGACGAATCCAGTTGGGGGTAACAAACTCTTCATTGGGAAAGAGTTTCTCCCAAGTCCTCGAGATCAAGAGATACAGGTAAGGTCCATAGATGGGTACCTGACGGTTGAACACCGCAAACTGCAGCTCACACCACATGATATGTGAGACATCAAGTGGCTGCGTCTGTTGGAGACACGCCTCCTCACAAATGAGCATCATGTCCATGAGATAAGCATGCACCTTATCCTTGTCACCAATGCGAGGAAAAAGTGTGTTGCGGAAGATCCGGTGCATGATGTCAAGGAATGGATTCAGCACCCAAGTCTTCTTGTCATTGGCAAGCTTCTTCTCAACAAGGTAGGGCTGAAGCTTGTTCTTGTTGGCCGACTCGGGGTTGGCATGGGGGCGAACACCAACGGGCACATTGAGCCCCTCATCACGAACGTGGAGCATCGCCATGAACTCCTTTCACTTAGCAGACATCCTCTTCCCATTGGTCATCCATGTCATGGTGCGCTCTGCTACCTCTTGAGCACTGTGTTGATTTTCCCTTGAAGAGGAAAGGGTGATGCAGTAAAGTAGCATAAGTATTTCCCTCAGTTTTTGAGAACCAAGGTATCAATCTAGTAGGAGGCCACACTCAAGTCCCTCGTACCTACACAAACAAATAAGAACCTCGCAACCAACGCAATAAAGGGGTTGTCAATCCCTTCACGGTCACTTACGAGAGTGAGATCTGATAGAGATGATAAGATAATATTTTTGGTATTTTTATGATAAAGAGTAAAAGTAAAAAAGCAAAATAAACGGCGAAAGAAATAGCTTGTTGCCGGGAGATTAATATGATGGAAAATAGACCCGGGGGCCATAGGTTTCACTAGCGGCTTCTCTCAAGATAGCATAAGTATTACGGTGGGTAAACGAATTACTGTTGAGCAATTGATAGAATTGAGCATAGTTATGAGAATATCTAGGTATGATCATGTATATAGGCATCACGACCGTGACAAGTAGACCGACTCCTGCCGGTATCTACTACTATTACTTCACACATCGACCTCTATTGAGCATGCATCTAGAGTATTAAGTTCATAAGAACGGAGTAACGCTTTAAGCAAGATGACATGATGTAGAGGGATAAACTCATGCTATATGATATAAACCCCCATCTTTTTATCCTCTATGGCAACACTACAATACGTGTCGTTTCCCCTACTGTCACTGGGATTGAGCACTGCAAGATTGAACCCAAAGCTAAGCACTTCTCCCATTGCAAGAAAGATCAATCTAGTAGGCCAAACCAAACTGATAATTCGAAGAGACTTGCAAAGATAAACAATTATACATAAAAGAATTCAGAGAAGATTCAAATATTGTTCATAGATAATCTGGATAATAAACCCACAATTCATTGGATCTCGACAAACACACCACAAAAGAAGATTACATAGAATAGATCTCCAAGAGAATCAAGGAGAACTTTGTATTGAGATCCAAAGAGAGAGAAGAAGCCATCTAGCTAATAACTATGGACCCGAAGGTCTGAGGTAAACTACTCACACATCATCGGAGAGGCTTTGGTGTTGATGTAGAAGCCCTTCGTGATCAATGCCCCCTCTGGCAGGACGCCGGAAAAGGCCCCAAGATGGGATCTCACGGGTACAGAAGGTTGCGGCAGTGGAATTAGGTTTTCGTGGTGCTCTCCGATGGTTTGGGGGTACGTAGGTATATATAGGAGGAAGAAATAGGACGGTGGAGCCACGAGGGGCCCACGAGGGTGGAGGGCCGGCCTAGGGGGGTAGGCGCACCCCCTGCCTCGTGGCCTCCTCGTCGGTTGCTTGACGTCCACTCCAAGTCCTCTGGATCACGTTTGTTCCAAAAATCACGTTCCCAAAGGTTTCATTTCGTTTGGACTCCGTTTGATATTCTTTTTCTCTCTGTTGCAAAAGGCAGTGCCTAGGAGGCGCTTAGGCACGCCTAGGCGCTAGGCAACGACCAAACGCCTCGCCTAGGGCATAAATGGTAGTCTAGGCAGTGCATGCAACAAATTGTTTACCCAAGCGAGAAATCATGCCATATTGCACTGAAATGCCAAACATCACATATTCAAATGGTAGTAGCTGGTAGTTAACTTATTTATCTGCCCTAAATTAACATTAGTACACATATAATAACCACAAATACACCATGATAGTAGAATCTATATTACCGCCTAGGCTGCGCCTAGGGCGCTTAAGCACCGCCTAGGCACTAGGCGAAGGCCATCCGCCTTGCTTACGCCTACCGCTTTTTCCAACCTTGCTTTTTCTGCAAAACACTGAAATAGGCAAAAAAACAGCAATTTGGGTTGGGCCTGCGGTTAATAGGTTAGTCCCAAAAATAATATAAAAGTGTATAAATAAGCCCATTAAACATCCAACACAGAATATATAATAGCATGGAACAATCAAAATTATAGATACGTTGGAGACGTATCAAGCATCCCCAAGCTTAATTCCTGCTCGTCCTTGAGTAGGTAAATGATAAAAACTGAATTTTTGATGTGGAATGCTACCTAGCATATTCCTCAATGTAATTTTCTCTATTGTGGCATGAATGTTCAGATCCGAAAGATTCAAGATAAAAGTTTAATATTGACATGAAAATAATAATACTTCAAGCAGACTAATAAAGCAATCATGTCTTCTCAAAATAACATGACCAAAAAGGGTTATCCCTACAAAATCATATAGTCTGGCTATGCTCTATCTTCATCACACAAAGTATTTAATCATGCACAACCCCGATGACTGATGTCTACTACGCAGCCTTCTTCTTGTAGACGTTGTTGGGCCTCCAAGTGCAGAGGTTTGTAGGAAAGCAACAAATTTCCCTCAAGTGGATGACCTAAGGTTTATCAATCCGTGGGAGGCGTAGGATGAAGATGGTCTCTCTCAAGCAACCCTGCAACCAAATAACAAAGAGTCTCTTGTGTCCCCAACACACCCAATACAATGGTAAATTGTATAGGTGCACTAGTTCGGCGAAGAGATGGTGATACAAGTGCAATATGGCTGGTAGATATAGGTTTTTGTAATCTGAAAATATAAAAACAGCAAGGTAACAAGTGATAAAGTGAGCACAAACGGTATTGCAATGCTAGGAAACAATGCCTAGGGTTCATACTTTCACTAGTGCAAGTTCTCTCAACAATAATAACATAGTTGGATCATATAACTATCCCTCAACATGCAACAAAGAGTCACTCCAAAGTCGCTAATAGCGAGAACAAACAAAGAGATTATGGTAGGGTACGAAACCACCTCAAAGTTATTCTTTCCAATCAATCTGTTGGGCTATTCCTATAAGTGTCACAAACAGCCCTAGAATTTGTACTAGAATAACACCTTAATACGCAAATCAACCAAAACCCTAATGTCACATAGATACTCCAATGTCACCTCAAGTATCTGTGGGTATGATTATACGATATGCATCACACAATCTCAGATTCATCTATTCAACCAACACATAGAACCTCAAATAGTGCCCCAAAGTTTCTACCGGAGAATCAAGACGAAAACGTGTGCCAACTCCTATGCATAGGTTCATGGGCAGAACCCGCAAGTTGATCACCAAAACATACATCAAGTGAATCACGTGATATCCCATTGTCACCACAGATACGCACGGCAAGACATACATCAAGTGTTCTCAAATCATTAAAGACTCAATCCGATAAGATTACTTCAAAGGGAAAACTCAATCCATTACAAGAGAGTAGAGGGGGAGAAGAAAAATAAGATCCAACTATAATAGCAAAGCTCGCGATACATCAAGATCGTGCCAAATCAAGAACAATAGAGAGAGAGAGAGAGATCAAACACATAGCTACTGGTACATACCCTCAGCCTCGAGGGTGAACTACTCCCTCCTCGTCATGGAGAGCGCCGGGATGATGAAGATGGCCACCGGTGAGGGTTCCCCCCAGGTGTGCTTGACAGGTCCCGATTGACTTTTGGTGGCTACAGAGGCTTGCGGCGGCGGAACTCCAGATCTATTCTGTTCCCCGAAGTTTTTAGGGTATATGGATATATATAGGCGGAAGAAGTACGTCAGGGGGGCCATGAGGGGCCCACGAGGGTGGAGGGCGCGCCTAGGGGGTGGGCGCCCCTAGGGGTGGGCGCCTCACCTCGTGGCTCCTCGCTTTTTCCCGACGTGCACTCCAAGTTTATCCGTAGCTTTCCTTCCAAAATAACTTCTCTAGTTGGTTTCATTCCGCTTTGACTCCGCTTGATATTCCTTTTCTTCAAACATCAAACAAGGAAAAAACAGAACTGCACTGGGCTCGGGTCAATGGGTTAGTCCCAAAAGTAATATAAAAGTGTTTAATAAAGCCCATAAACATCCAAAACACATAATATAATAGCATGGAACAATAAAAAATTATAGATACGTTGGAGACGTATCAGCATCCCCAAGCTTAATTCCTGCTCGTCCTTGAGGAGGTAAATGATAAAACAGAATTTTTGATGTGGAATGCTACTTGGCATAATTTCAATGTAATTCTTCTTAATTGTGGTATAAATATTCAGATCCAAAAGATTCATGATAAAAGTTCATATTGACATAAAAATAATAATACTTCAAGCATACTAACTAAGCAATTATGTCCTCTCAAAATAACATGGCCAAAGAAAGTTCATCCCTACAAAATCATATAGTTTAGTCATGCTCCATTTTCTTCACACAAAAATGCTCTCATCATGCACAACCCCGATGACAAGCCAAGCAATTGTTTCATACTTTAGTAATCTCAAACCTATAAACTTTAACGCAATATATGAGCGCGAGCCATGGACATAGCACTATGGGTGGAATAGAATATGATGATGGGGGTTATGTGGAGAAGACAATAAAGGAGAAAGTCTCACACCAACAAGGCTAATCAATGAGCTATGGAGATGCCGATCGATCGATGTTGATGCAAGGAGTAGGGATTGCCATGCAACGGATGCACTAGAGCTATAAATGTATGAAAGCTCAACAAAAGAAACTAAGTGGGTGTGCATCCAACTTGCTTGCTCACGAAGACCTAGGGCACTTGAGGAGGCCCATTGTTGGAATATACAAGCCAAGTTCTATAATGAAAAATTCCCACTAGTATATGAAAGTGATAAAACAAGAGACTCTCTATCATGAAGATTATGGTGCTACTTTGAAGCACAAGTGTGGCAAAGGATAGTAGCATTGTCCCTTCTCTCTTTTTCTCTCATTTTTTTGTCTTTTTGGGCCTTCTCTTTTTATGGCCTTTCTCTCTTTTTTTTATTCCTCACTTGGGACAATGCTCTAGAAAATGATTATCATCACACTTCTATTTATTTACAACTCAATGATTACAACTCGATACTAGAACAAAGTATGACTCTATATGAATGCCTCCGGCGGTGTACCAGGATATGCAATGAATCAAGAGTGACATGTATGAAAGAATTATGAACGGTGGCTTTGCCACAAATACTATGTCAACTACATGATCATGCTAAGAAATATGACAATGATGAACGTGTCATGATGAACGGAATGGTGGAAAGTTGCATGGCAATATATCTCAGAATGGCTATGGAAATGCCATAATAGGTAGGTATGGTGGCTGTTTTGAGGAAGATATAAGGAGGTTTATGTGTGAAAGAGCGATCATATCACGGGTTTGATGCACCGCTAAGTTTGCACCAACTCTCAATGTGAGAAAGGGCAATGCACGTAATCAAGAGGCTAGCAATGATGGAAGGGTGAGAATGCGATAATCCATGGACTCAACATTAGTCATAAAGAACTCACATACTTATTGCAAAAATCTACAAGTCATCAAAAACCAAGCACTACGCGCATGCTCCTAGGGGGATAGATTGGTAGGAAAAGACCATCGCTCATCCCCGACCGCCACTCATAAGGAAGACAATCAAAGAACACCTCATGTTTCAAATTTGTTACATAATGTTTACCATACGTGCATGCTATGGGACTTGCAAACTTCAACACAAGCATTTCTCAAATTCACAACTACTCAACTAGCACAACTTTGATATCACTACCTCCATATCTCAAAACAATCATCAAGCATCAAACTTCTCTTAGTATTCAACACACACATAAGAAAGTTTTTACTAGTCTTGAATACCTAGCATATTAGGATTAAGCACATTACCATGTTGTTTAAGACTCTCAAAATAATATAAGTGAAGCATGAGAGTTCATCTATTTCTTCAAAATAAAACCACCACCGTGCTCTAAAAGATATAAGTGAAGTACTAGAGCAAAAGACAAACTATACTCTGAAAGATATAAGTGAAGATCAATGAGTAGTCGAATAATTATGCGACTATGTGAAGACTCTCTCATTTAATAATTTCAGATCTTGATATTTTATTCAAACAGAAAGCAAAGCTAAATAAAATAAAATGACGCTCCAGGAAAAACACATATCACGTGGTGAATAAAAATATAGCTCCAAGTAAAGTTACCGATGGAAGTAGACGAAAGAGGGGATGCCATCCGGGGCATCCCCAAGCTTAGGCTTTTGGTTGTCCTTGAATATTACCTTGGGGTGCCTTGGGAATCCCCAAGCTTAGGCTCTTTCCACTCCTTATTCCGTAGTCCATTGAATCTTTACCCAAAACTTGAAAACTTCACAACACAAAACTTAACAGAAAACTCGTAAGCTCCGTTAGCGAAAGAAAACAAAACACCACTTCAAGGTACTGTAATGAACTCATTCTTTATTTGTATTGGTGTTAAATCTATTGTGTTCAAACTTCTCTATGGTTTATAAACTATTTTACTAGCCATAGAGTCATCAAAATAAGCAAACAACACACGAAAAATAGAATCTGTCAAAAAGAACAGTCTGTAGTAATCTGTAACTAACGCAAACTTATGGAACTCCAAAAATTCTAAAATAAATTGGTGGACCTGAGGAACTTGTCTAGTAATCATCTGCAAAAAGAATCAACTAAATAGCACTCTCCAGTAAAAAGTTGAAGCTAATCTCGTGAGCGCTAAAGTTTCTGTTTTTTACAGCATGATCATAAAGACTTCACCCAAGTCTTCCCGAAGGTTCTACTTGGCACAAACACTAACTAAACACAAAACCACATCTAACCAGAAACTAGATGGATTATTTATTCCTAAAAAGAACCAAAAATCAAGAAACTAAAATAAAATTGGGTTGCCTCCCAACAAGCGCTATCGTTTAACGCCCCTAGCTAGGCATGATGATTTCAATGATGCTCACATAAAAGATAAGTATTGAAACATAAAGAGAGCATCATGAAGAATATGACTAGCACATTTAATTCTAACCCACTTCCTATGCATAGGGATTTATTGACAAAACAACTTATGGGAACTGAGGGAGTCCTGGATTAGGGGTGTCCGGATAGCCGAACTATCACCGTTGGCCGGACTCCTGGACTATGAAGATACAAGATTGAAGACTTTGTCCCGTGTCCGGATAGGACTTTCCTTGGCGTGGAAGGCAAGCTTGGCGATACAGATATGTAGATTTCCTACCATTGTAACCGACTCTGTAACCCTAACCCTATTCGTGTCTATATAAACCAAGGGTTTTAGTCATAGAGGACGAACAACAATCATACCATAGGCTAGCTTCTAGGGTTTAGCCTCTCTGATCTCGTGGTAGATCTACTCTTGTACTACCCATATTATCAATATTAATCAAGCAGGAGTAGGGTATTACCTCCATCGAGAGGGCCCGAACCTGGGTAAAAACATCGTGTCCCTTGTCTCCTGTTACCATCCGCCTAGACGCACAGTTCGGGACCCCCTACCCGAGATCCGCCGGTTTTGACACCGACATTGGTGCTTTCATTGAGAGTTCCTCTGTGTCGTCACCTATAGGCCCGATGGCTCCTTCAATCATTAGCAACGACGCAGTCCAGGGTGAGACTTTTCTCCCCGGACAGATCTTCATATTCGGCGGCTTTGCACTGCGGGCCAATTCGCTAGGCCATCTGGAGCAGATTGAAAGCTACGCCCCTGGCCATCAGGTCAGATTTGGAAGCCTGAACTATACGGCCGATGTCCGCGGAGATTTGATCTTCGACGGATTTGAACCACAGCCGAGCGCGCCTCACTATCTCGATGGGTACGATCTAGCTCTGCCGCTGAACAGCGCCCTGGAGGCCGCACCAGTATCCGCTCCGACCCTTAATCCGGAGCCGGTTTCGCCGATCGAGGACGGTTGGTTGGACACCGCCTCGGGGGCTGAAATCTCCACGGTGATTGAGCCGAACATCATCCCTGTCCTTTGCGAAGCTCATGACTCCCAGGTGCCGGACTCCTCTCCGGACTCCGAACCCTCCGCGCCCCAGCCCTCATGATAGAGCGGCAGACAAGGAGGTGGAGGACGATAATTATATGCCTCCCTCCGAAGATGAGGCAAGCCTCGACGACGACGAATTTGTCGTGCCCGAGGATCCCGCCGAACAGGAGCATTTCAAACGCAGGCTTATGGCCACGGCAAGCAGCCTCAAGAAAAAGCAGCAGCAGCTTAGAGCTGACTAAGACTTGCTAGTCGACGGATGGACTGAAGTCCTTGCAGCCAAAGAGTATGAATTGAACGCCCCTCCAAGAGATACCCAAAACGCAGGCTGCTACCCCAATTAGAGGAAGAAGCACCCAAACCTACATCACCAGCGCATGATGCGGCCGACCGGCCACCCCGTGGACGCGACAGAGAGGCCTCTAGACCCTCCATTCAAGCCGCACCCCGGTGCCGCTCGACCAAGGCACGGGGAAACGCGCCAGACCTGCGAGACATATTGGAGGACAAGGCAAGGCAAACAAGATCGATCTACGGATCGCGTGGGCGCCCCACGACACGTGATGATAACCGTCACGCCGGATACAGCAACTCCGGCCGGGCTGAACACAGTAGACAAAGCTCATTTGAGCTCGTCGTGATATAGCCCAATACAGAGGCGCCACACACCCACTATGCTTCACAAACAAAGTGATGGATCATCAAATCCCCGAGGGTTTCAAACCCGTAAACATCGAATCATACGATGGCACAACAGATCATGCGGTTTGGATCAAGGACTACCTCCTCCATATCCACATGGCCCGCGGTAATGATCTACACGCCATCAAATACCTCCCACTCAAGCTTAAAGGACCAGCTCGGCATTGGCTTAACAGCTTGCCAGCAGAATCAATTGGTTGTTGGGAGGAACTGGAAGCCACATTCCTTGATAACTTCCAGGGCACATATGTGCGACCACCAGACGCCGATGACCTCAGCCACATAATTCAGCAGCCAGAAGAAACGGCCAGACAATTCTGTACACGGTTCCTAACCAAGAAAAATCAAATCGTTGACTGTCCGGATGCAGAGGCCCTTGCAGCCTTCAAACATAACATCCACGATGAGTGGCTTGCCCGGCACCTAGGACAGGAAAAGTCGAAATCCATGGCAGCCCTCACAACGCTCATGACCCGCTTTTGCGCGGGAGAGGACAGCTGGCTAGCTCGTAGTAACAACTTGACCAAAAACCCTGGTAGTTCGAATACCAAGGACAGCAATGGCACGTCGCGTCGCAACAAAAACAAGCGCCACATTAATGGCGATAATGCTGAAGATATGGCAGTCAATGCCGGATTCAGAGGCTCTAAACCCGGTCAGCGGAAAAAGCCGTTCAAAAGAAATACTCAGGGCCCGTCCAATCTGGACCGAATACTCGATCGCTCGTGCGAATACATGGCACCCCGAAAACCAGCCAACCACACCAACAGGGATTGTTGGGTCTTCAAACAGGCAGCAAGTTAAATGCGAACTCAATGACAAGGGGCTGCATAGCGATGACGAGGAGGAGCCCGGCCGCCAACAATAGAGGATGAAGGGTTTCCCCCACAAGTGCGGACGGTGAACATGATATACACAACCCATATACCCAAAAGGGAGCGGAAGCGTGCGCTAAGGGACGTATATGCGATGGAGCCAGTCACCCCAAAGTTCAACCCATGGTCCTCCTGCCCGATCACCTTTGATCGAAGGGACCATCCCACTAGCATCCGCCACGGCGGATTCGCCGCATTGGTTCTTGACCCAATCATTGACGGATTTCACCTCACTAGAGTCCTGATGGACGGCGGTAGCAGCCTGAACCTGCTCTATCAGGATACAGTGTGCAAAATGGGCATAGACCCCTCAAGGATTAAACCCACAAAGACGACCTTTAAAGGCGCCATACCGGGTGTAGAGGCCAATTGTACAGGCTCAGTTACACTCGAAGTGGTCTTCGGATCCCCGGATAACTTCCGAAGCAAAGAGTTAATCTTCGACATAGTCCCGCTCATGGCGGCTATCACGCGATCGCTTTCGGACGAACCGCATTTGCAAAGTTCAATGCGGTGCCGCACCACGATACCTCAAGCTCAAGATGCCAGGCCCTCGAGGAGTAATCACGGTCAATGGAAACACCGAACGCTCTCTTCGAACGGAGGAGCATACGGCGTTCCTCGCGCGAGGTGCAAGGCAGCCTCTCACAGCAATTCTCGAGTCCGCCACTAAACGTCCGGACACCATCTGCTACCGGAGTAACCTACAAAAGACCACCGCACGATCCAAGCACGCAGAGCAATCCGTCCCCAACCCCAACCTCGCGAAATTGCAAAGCCGATTACTACGCGTACATAACTACGCCCGGAGATACCATGGGCATAAGGGAGGGCACGACCACGCACGCCTGCACGCGGCTCAACCGCACTGTGGGCTCCGATTGTGTCATTCTTTTCTTTTTCTTTTTCTTACTTTCGGACTCCGTTTTCCGAAGCCCCGTCCGCACTAGAATTGCCGAACTCACGATGCAACAGCCAGGAAGCGTAGTTACGCCGAGTGTCCAGTGGTCTCTACTACGAGCATTATACCTGTTTTACATACCATCCCGCAGCTTACCCCTCGGAGGGGGACATGTTAAATAGTCCCATCCCTTGCTTATCGCACTATTTGTATCGTTCGCTTTCATTGCAGTACCTTTTGAATAAACAATACATAGCTTTTGCCTATTATTGCACTCCTTTCTTTATCTATATATATGTTCATTTCATGACATGTTGCACCCGACACTTTGGTACGGCCAATACACCATGGGCTTAAGTACCCCAAAAA
The DNA here is from genome assembly GCA_021605205.1 of Aegilops longissima. NCBI lineage: Eukaryota > Viridiplantae > Streptophyta > Magnoliopsida > Poales > Poaceae > Aegilops > Aegilops longissima. Next base: position 742,035,485 of record CM038682.1, read on the forward strand.
TATGGTGTGATAAGTCCAACACTTTCACAAGTGCGGCACCCGAACTTATAGCATTATATGCATCGGCTCAATCATGTCTTGGGTCAATAGTTGGGTTTGCCCGGCTCCCATGTTTTGGTACCTTACGTTCCGTTATATCGGCTAAGGTAGCGCTGGGAGAACCACCGTGATTGTGCCCTGTTGAGCTGGGTTGAGCACCTCGATGGAGAAAGCTAAAACTGACCGTCATGATAGGGCGAGAGCCGGTCGCTGTTCGAGAGGTTTTTTCGGGTCCCTAAAGACTTATGCCGCTTAGAGCGAGGAGTCGGCATTGTCCTGCCAAGGCGTGGATAGCGCCCCGAACTCGGTCTTCCGAATACTAGGGGCTTCGCCAAAATTTAAAATTATAGAATTCTATGGCTAAGTGAGAGTGTTCAAGCACTATAAGTCCGGTTGCCTTGTTCGTTGCATTGAGCGCCTCCCTCGAAGGACCCAAGAATGGGAACAAGAGCGCCAAGTTTATCCCAACACCCCGCACTTTCGTGGCATGGGGCTGAAGCCAACGACTTGCCATCTCTCAAATTTGATAAACGGCCACACAGAAGGTAATATTTTAAATTCACAAGCGTTGCTTAGCGCATATGAACAAGTTTTCAGCGTACAGGATAACAAATGCGAGTCTATTCAAAAATTACATCTCTGGAGCATTCACCCGCTATAAGGCGGGCACCCTTCATGACGCCCTCATAGTACATTTCGGGCTTGCGATGCTCCTTGCCCTTCGGTGGCCCGTCCGTCACAAGCTTCTCAGCATCCAGCTTGCCCCAGTGCACTTTAGCACGGGCAAGGGCCCGACGGGCACCTTCAATGCAAATGGAGCGCTTGATGACTTCAATCCATGCACATGCGTCCACCAGCCGCCACACTAGCCCAAAGTAGCTCCCAGGCATGGCTTCCAATGGCCACAGCCGAACTATGAGGCCCTTCATGGCCTGTTCGACGACCTTGTGGAGCTCGACCAGCTGCTTCAGCTGGTCGCTTAGGGGCACCGGATGTCCGCCCTCGGATATCGAGACCGTAACACCTTTTCCGCCGAGCTCCCCTCCTTGGCGCGGTAGAATGCGGCAGCATCAGACACACTACGGGGCAGATCTGCGAATGCTCCTGGAGAGCTCCGGATTCGGGTAAGTAATAGATAATTCACTTTCACATGCTTGCTATGCATAAAGAATGCCTTACCCGCCACTATCTTCTTTAATGATTCAATTTCTTGGAGGGCTTTTTGGGCTTCGGCCTTAGCGGCTTTGGCACTCTCAAGAGCCGAGGTGAGCTCGCACTCTTGAGTTCGAGTCACGCCCAAACTCGTGTTTTTCCACGAGCACAGGAGCTCTTGCCGCACCTCCGCCACCCGCGCCTCCTGCTTCTCTCACTCGGTGCGCTCCGCGGCCGCTTTGCTTTCGGCCGTGGACACCGCTTCCTTCAGGGTCGCCACCTCGTTCGTGGCCCCTACAATACCCACGTTATTCCTGTCATTTTTTGCAACCAAATCCTTTCTATAAGGTATTACTTACCTTCCTTGTCCTCAAGCTGCTTCTTGGCAAGGCCGAGCTCGTTCTCGGACCGCTAGAGGCTCTGCTTCAATGCATTGACCTCCGCAGTCAGTGCGGCAGAGGTCAGCAGCGCAACCTGCATTCCCATATTGACATACTTATGTTAGACTCCTGCGTATATCTTTTTAGATCCTTAGTCCGGCTTTTCTTCCCGAACACCGAACTAAGCATCAGGGGCTACTGTCTATGCGGTAATATTTTGACATATTCTAAACCTACCTCAAAGCCTGTTAGAAGGCTGGTACAGGCTTCAGTCAGCCCGCTCTTGGCGGACTGAACTTTCTGGATCACCACACTCATAACAGTGCGGTGCTCCTCGTCGATGGAGGCGCCTTTAAGCGCCTCCAGCAAGCTATCCGGTGCCTCCGGATGGACGGAGGTCACCGGCGTCGTAGTCTTACCCTTTTACGAAGGGGCCGCTTGCCGAACTTCGGAACAACTGAAGGTTCCGGTACGGAGTCAGGCACAGTGCCAGACTTAGAGCCCTCTGGGGTTTCGCCCCCTTTGCACCCGGAGTCCGGGAGGTCGCCTTGCGGCGCCTCCAGGACCACCTCCTCCTGGCTGGGCCCCTTTTGGGACTCCACCGCGGTGTCGTCTGCGTCACGAGGGGAGGAGGCGGTCGGAAGTGAAGTGCTATTCACATCCGACGAATTCAGGGAGCCGCTCGACGAAGCGGCGAGCTCGTCCTTGGGCGGGCTACATGGTTATATTCGGCGTTAGAAGACACTATGCGACAAATAAAAAGCCATGAGCTATTCTGGAGTCCGGACACTTACGATCTCGCCAGGGGCTTGGCCCTTGTTGGCCACTCCTCCTCGTCGTTGTCGGCGTTGGTGGAGAAGTACGGAGGAAGGGTCCTTCCTTTCTTGGACCCTCCGGCCTCCCCAGTCAGGGCGGCCTTCCTTTTCTTCTCTCCCCCCGCTGGGGGAGAGGCTTCTTTTTCCTCCTCCTCTTCCTCAGAGGAGGATTCCACCTCAGAGTCGTCAGACGATGAGTCCGATAGCACTGGCGCGGGAGCTCCTTCGAGTTCCGTGGCCTTCTTCTTAGTTTTCTTCTCCGCACCACGTGAGGTGCGGAGCCAGCAGCCCCATCAATCGGGCGTCCGCTGGGTCTTCTGGCAAGGGGGCCGGACAGTTAATCTGTCCGGATGTCTTCAGCCAGTCCTGTCAAAGGTTAGGGAGTTTTAGATCCAGCATAGAGTCAAACTATGAAAAAAGAGTCCCATAAAGGGTAAAATAACTTACCTCGTTGGCCTGACGCTGCGAGCTGAATCCGTGATCTTCGGTAGCGGATGTGGGAGCCTCTGCGCCCTTGAACAACACCTTCCAGGCATCTTCGTACGTAGTGTCGAAGAGCCTTTTCAGAGTTTGGTGTTGTGCCGGATCGAACTCCCACAATTTGAAGGCCCGTTGTTGGCATGGGAGAATCCGGCGGATGAGCATCACCTGGATTACGTTGACAAGCTTGCGATTCTTGTCCACCAGGTTTCGGACACAGGTTTGGAGTCCGGACAGCTCTTCCGAATCACCCCACGCCAGGCCCATCTCTTTCCATGATGTGAGCCGTGTGGGGAAGCCAGATTGAAATTCGGGGGCCGCCGCCCATTGAGAGTCACGCGGCTCGGTGATGTAGAACCACCCTGATTGCCACCCCTTTATGGTCTCCACAAAGGAGCCCTCGAGCCATAAGACTTTGGCCATCTTGCCAACCATGGCACCTCCGCACTCCGCTTGGCGGCCGCCCACTACCTTCGGCTTGACATTGAAGATCTTCAGCCATAAGCCGAAGTGGGGCTGGATGCAGAGGAAGGCCTCACACACGACGATGAACACCGAGATGTTGAGGATGACATTCGGGGCCAGATCGTGGAAGTCCAGGCCGTAGTAGAATATGAGCCCCCGGAAAAATTGGTGAAGTGGAAAACCTAGTCCGCGGAGGAAGTGGGTGAGGAACACCACCCTCTCATGGGGCCTCGGGGTTGGAATGAGCTGCCCCTCGTCGGGGAGCCGGTGCGCGATGTTGCTGGACAAGTATCCGGCCTTCCGCAGCTTTTTGATGTGCCCCTCCGTGACGGAGGAGGCCATCCACTGCCTCCCGCTCCGGACATAGTTGGAGAAGGTTGAGGTGGGATGTGCGGACTTGGGCGCTGGAGCTCGAAAAGGAAATGGATGAGCAAAGGAGGAAGAAGGCGAGGCGAAAAGGTCGATCCTTATCCCTTATATGGACGAACGGCTATCGTCCCCGCCACCTGGTAAAACTCGCTTATCCCCAAGCGTCGTAATCAATGGCGCGTTGGGTTACCCACGTCCGTATTGATGGGAATCCCGAATAAGGGGCACGATCTCCGCTTTGATAAGACGTGCCAAGGAAACCGCCTTGCTAAACGCTACCGAGGTGGAACAAGAAAATGATTCAGATAAAGGCCTGGCCGTGGTGTGATGTCACGCCACGGAATACGCCAGCAGATCTGTGCAAAAGTTATTCTCTCTACGGTGGTATGTGGAACTTGTTTTGCAGAGCCGAACACTATCCTTGTGTTCAACATCTTCTATGAAGTATTCGGAAGAGGAACCCGCCTTGCAATGTCAAGACAATATCGCGCCGGACTCGTCGTCATTGAAGCCTGGTTCGGGGCTACCGAGGAGTCTGGATTAGGGGTGTCCGGATAGCGAACTATCACCGTTGGCGGACTCTGGACTATGAAGATACAAGATTGAAGACTTCGTCCCGTGTCCGGATAGGACTTTCCTTGGCGTGGAAGGCAAGCTTGGCGATACGGATATGTAGATTTCCTACCATTGTAACCAACTCTGGTAACCCTAACCCTATTCGGTGTCTATATAAACCGAAGGGTTTTAGTCCGTGGGGCGAACAACAATCATACCATAGGCTAGCTTCTAGGGTTTAGCCTCTCGATATCGTGGTAGATCTACTCTTGTACTACCCATATCATCAATATTAATCAAGCAGAGTAGGGTATTACCTCCATCGAGAGGGCCCGAACTCAGGTAAAAACATCGTGCCCTTGTCTCCTGTTACCATCCGCCTAGACGCACAGTTCGGGACCCCCTACCCGAGATCCGCCGGTTTTGACACCGACAGGAACAATAATCAACTAGCATAGGAAGGCAAAACAAGCATAACTTCAAAACTTTAAGCACATAGAGAGGAAACTTGATATTATTGCAATTCCTACAAGCATACATTCCTCCCTCATAATAATTTTCATTAGCATCATGAATGAATTCAACAATATAACCAGCACTTAAAGCATTCTTTTCATGATCTACTTGCATAGAAATTTTATTACTCTCGACATAAGCAAAATTCTTTTCATTCGGAAAAGTGGGAGTTTCATAAGAGACTTGAATACTATAAATTGTTTCCACATTAAAAGATTAATGTTCAGAGAAAGGGTACTCATAATCATGACAAGTTTTATGAATATAATCATCACTACTTTTATAGCATAAGTTTCATCACAATAATCATCATAAGTAGCAACTTTGTTCTCATCATAATCAATTGAAACCTCTTCCGAAATAGTGGATTCATCACTAAATAAAGTCATGATATCTCCAAATCCACTTTCATAAATATTATAAGATTCAACATCCTCCAAAATAGTGGGATCATTACTTCCTGAAGTTGACACTCTTCCAAACCCACCTTCATCAATATAATCATCATAGGTAGAAGGCATGCTATCATCATAACAACTTTGTATATCAAAACTTGGGAGGCCAAAAATATCATCATTATTAAACATAGCATCCCCAAGCTTGGGAAAAACATTAATTGCAGCAAATATATTCTCAAATATGTCATCCTCATCAAACATAGCTTCCCCAAGCTTGGGCCTTTTCATATCATAAGCATTATCACTCTCATCATTAATAGTATGGATAGCACCAATAGTATAGCAATTATCATATTCTTCCAAGCAAGTGCCAACAATATTTTCAAGATCATAAGAAGTATCATTATCTTCCCAATCATAATCATCACAACAAGCAATAGGCATAACGAGATCATCATCAAGTGCATCATCTTCCACAATTATTTTTGATTCATTTTCATGAGGCACAACAATAATAGGAGCAACATTATTTGGGAGAGATACCTTTTTACCTCTCTTCCTTTTTTCTTTTCTTCTTCTTCACCTCATGTGTGGGTTCAATCCTCTTTTTGGAGCTCCTTATTAATCAGATTGGTTGAATAGAAGGCTCCTCCTCGTTACCTGATTCATCATAAGAAATAATAGGAGGATATTGGGAAGTCTCTTCCCTTTCATTAGTATTCTCGTCATCCTCTATTTGTTTTCTTTTCTTTATGTAATTGGCAATATAAGGATTTTCAATACAATTCACCGCACAATACATATAATTCTTCTCTAGATCAAAATCAATAATCTATCAAGATTAAATTTTGGAATACCCTCAGTTATACGTTTCATTTCTTCATACCCCAAAAGAAGGCTAAGCTCTTTATGATGTTCAAGGGTAATCAAATTATCACAATATTTGGGCACTACTTGATCATGAAACAAATAGCATTGGAGCTTTAAATGACCATGTTCCTTGCAAAGTTCACAAGGGGCACGATAAATATTGAATCTTTCAGCGCAATCATCAAGACTTTCTTGCAACAATTTAGTTTCTAAATACTTATGCCTCTTGTAGTATCTATCCTCCCTATTTGGTGCGTACTTGCAAACCCAATGTACTCCACAAAAATTGACATGTTTATAGGAGACATTTTCATCATAACTAGTGCAATCATCATTAGTACTATGCATATTCAAGGAGTTCATACTAACAACATTGCAATCATGCTCATCATTCAAAGATTTAGTGCCAAACATTTTAATACATTCTTCTTCTAACACTTTGGCACAATTTTCCTTTCCATCATACTCACGAAAGATATTAAAAAGATGAAGCGTATGAGACAAACTCAATTCCATTTTTTTGTTTACTTTTATAAACTAAACTAGTGCTAAAACAAGAAACAAAAAGATTCGATTGCAAGATCTAAAGATATACCTTCAAGCACTCACCTCCCCGGCAACAGCGCCAGAAAAGAGCTTAGTTGACGGGGTGTGAGTGCCGCTTACCTAGCCTCCCTGGCAACGGCGCCAAAAAATGCTTGATGTCTACTACGCAACCTTCTTCTTGTAGATGTTGTTGGGCCTCCAAGTGTAGAGGTTTGTAGGACAGCAGCAAATTTCCCTCAAGTGGATGACCTAAGGTTTATCAATCCGTGGGAGGCGTAGGATGAAGATGGTCTCTCTCAAGCAACCCTGCAACCAAATAACAAAGTATCTTGTGTCCCCAACACACCCAATACAATGGTAAATTGTATAGGTGCACTAGTTCGGCGAAGAGATGGTGATACAAGTGCAATATGGATGGAAGATATAGGTTTTTGTAATCTGAAAATATAAAAACAGCAAGGTAACAAGTGATAATAGTGAGCACAAACGGTATTGCAATGCTAGGAAACAAGGCCTAGGGTTCATACTTTCACTAGCGCAAGTTCTCTCAACAATAATAACATAGTTGGATCATATAACTATCCCTCAACATGCAACAAAGAGTCACTCCAAAGTCGCTAATAGCGGAGAACAAACGAAGAGATTATGGTAGGGTACGAAACCACCTCAAAGTTATTCTTTCCAATCAATCCGTTGGGCTATTCTTATAAGTGTCACAAACAACCCTAGAGTTCGTACTAGAATAACACCTTAAGACACAAATCAACCAAAACCCTAATGTCACCTAGATACTCCAATGTCACCTCAAGTATCTGTGGGTATGATTATACGATATGCATCACACAATCTCAGATTCATCTATTCAACCAACACATAGAACCTCAAATAGTGCCCCAAAGTTTCTACCGGAGAATCAAGACGAAAACGTGTGCCAACCCCTATGCATAGGTTCATGGGCGGAACCCGCAAGTTGATCACCAAAACATACATCAAGTGAATCACGTGATATCCCATTGTCACCACAGATACGCACGGCAAGACATACATCAAGTGTTCTCAAATCATTAAAGACTCAATCCGATAAGATTACTTCAAAGGGAAAACTCAACCCATTACAAGAGAGTAGAGGGGGAGAGGAAACATAAGATCCAACTATAATAGCAAAGCTCGCGATACATCAAGATCGTGCCAAATCAAGAAAACGAGAGAGAGAGAGAAAGAGAGAGAGAGAGAGATCAAACACATAGCTACTGGTACATACCCTCAGCCTCGAGGGTGAACTACTCCCTCCTCATCATGGAGAGCGCCGGGATGATGAAGATGGCCACCGGTGAGGGTTCCCCCCTCCGGCAGGGTGCCGGAACAGGGTCCCGATTGACTTTTGGTGGCTACAGAGGCTTGCGGCGGTGGAACTCCAGATCTATTCTGTTCCCCGAAGTTTTAGGGTATATGGATATATATAGGCGGAAGAAGTACGTCAGGGGGGCCACGAGGGGCCCATGAGGGTGGAGGGCGCACCCTAGGGGGGTGAGCGCGCCCCCTACCTCGTGGCTCCCTCGTTTCTTTTCTTACGTGCACTCCAAGTTTATCCGGTAGCTTTCCTTCCAAAAATAACTTCTCTAGTTGGTTTCATTCTGTTTCGACTCTATTTGATATTCCTTTTCTTCGAAACACTGAAACAAGGAAAAAAACAGGAACTGGCACTGGGCTCTGGGTCAATGGGTTAGTCCAAAAAGTAATATAAAAGTGTTTAATAAAGCCCATAAAAATCCAAAACACATAATATAATAGCATGGAACAATCAAAAGTTATAGATACGTTGGAGACGTATCAATGACAAGCCAAGCAATTGTTTCATACTTTTGATGTTCTTAAAATTTTCAATCTTCACACAATACATGAGCGTGAGCCATGGATATAGCACTATAGGTGGAATATGATGGTGGTTGTGGAGAATACAAAAAAGGAGAAGATAGTCTCACATCAACTAGGCGTATCAACGGGCTATGGAGATGCCCATTAATAGATATCGATGTGAGTGAGTAGGGATTGCCATGCAACGGATGCACTAGAGCTATAAGTGTATGAAAGCCCAACAAAAGAAACTAAGTGGGCGTGCATCCAACTTGCTTGCTCACGAAGACCTAGGGCAATTTGAGGAAGCCCATCATTGGAATATACAAGCCAAGTTCTATAATGTAAAATTCCCACTAGTATATGAAAGTGACAACATAAGAGACTCTCTATCATGAAGATCATGGTGCTACTTTGAAGCACAAGTGTGGTAAAAGGATAGTAACATTGTCCCTTCTCTCTTTTTCTCTCATTTTTTATTTGGGCCTTTTCTCTCTTTTTATCGCCTCTTTTTTTTATTTTTTGTTTTTCGTCCGGAGTCTCATCCCGACTTGTGGGGGAATCATAGTCTCCATCATCCTTTCCTCACTTGGGACAATGCTCTAACAATGATGATCATCAGACTTTTATTTACTTACAACTCAATACTTAGAACAAAATATGACTCTATGTGAATGCCTCCGGCGGTGTACCGGGATATGCAATGAATCAAGAGTGACATGTATGAAAGAATTATGAAGGTGGCTTTGCCACAAATACGATGTCAACTACATGATCATGCAAAGCAATATGACAATGATGGAGCGTGTCATAGTAAACGGAACGGTGGTAAGTTGCATGGCAATATATCTCGGAATGGCTATGGAAATGCCATGATAGGTAGGTATGGTGGCTGTTTTGATCAAGGTAATGGTGGGTGTATGATACCGGCGAAAGGTGCGCGGTATTAGAGAGGCTAGCAATGGTGGAAGGGTGAGAGTGTGTATAATCCATGGACTCAACATTAGTCATAAAGAACTCACATACTTATTGCAAAAATCTATTAGCTATCGAAACAAAGTACTATGCGCATGCTCCTAGGGGAATAGATTGGTAGGAAAAGACCATCGCTCGTCCCCGACCGCCACTCATAAGGAAGACAATCAATAAATAAATCATGCTCCGACTTCATCACATAACGGTTCACCATACATGCATGCTACGGGAATCACAAACTTTAACAAAAGTATTTCTCCAATTCACAACTACTTAACTAGCATGACTCTTAATATCACCATCTTCATATCTCAAAACAATTATCAAACATCAAACTTCTCATAATATTCAATGCACTCTATAGTTTTTATTAATATTGGATGCCTATCATATTAGGACTAATTTCACAATTAAAGCAAATCACCATGCTATTTTGTAGGACTCTCAAAATAATATAAGTGAAGCATGAGAGATCAAGAATTTCTATAAAACAATCCACCACCTTGCTCTAAAAGATATAAGTGAAGCACTAGAGCAAAAACTATATAGCTCAAAAGATATAAGTGAAGCACATAGAGTATTCTAATAAATTCCGAACCATGTGTGTCTCTCTCAAAAGGTGTGTACAGCAAGGATGATTGTGGTAAGCTAAAAATCAAAGACTCAAATCATACAAGACGCTCCAAGCAAAACACATATCATGTGGTGAATAAAAATATAGCCCCAAGTAAAGTTACCAATATACGAGGACGAAAGAGGGGATGCCTTCCGGGGCATCCCCAAGCTTTAGCTTTTTGGTGTCCTTATATTTACCTTGGGGTGCCTTGGGTATCCCCAAGCTTAGGCTCTTGCCACTCCTTGTTCCATAATCCATCAAATCTTTATCCAAAACTTGAAAACTTCACAACACAAAACTTAACAGAAAATCTCGTGAGCTCCGTTAGCGAAAGAAAACAAAACACCACTTCAAGGTACTGTATTGAACTCATTATTTATTTATATTGGTGTTAAACCTACTGTATTCCAACTTCTATATGGTTTATAAGCTCTTTTACTAGCCATAGATTCATCAAAATAAGCAAACAACACGCGAAAAACAGAATCTGTCAAAAACAGAACAGTCTGTAGTAATCTGTAACTAATGCAAACTTCTGGAACTCAGAAAAATATACCAAAATAAGACGACCTGGATAATTTGTTTATTAATCTACTGCAATTGGAATCAGTATTTTATCACGTTCTGGTGATTTTTAACAATTGTTTTCATGAACAGGAAGTTTCTGGAATTTTCAGAAAGATCAAATAACTATCATCCAAGAAGATCCTATAGGTTCTACTTGGCACAAACACTAATTAAAACATAAAACCACATCTAAGCAGAGGCTAGATCAAAGATTTATTACTAAACAGAACCAAAAAGTAAGAAACAAAAATAAAATTGGGTTGTCTCCCAACAAGCACTTTTCTTTAAAGCCTTTTAGCTAGGCATTGATAATTTCAATGATGCTCACATGAAAGACAAGAACTGAAGCACAAAGAGAGCATCATGAAAAACATGACAAACACATCTAAGTCTAACATACTTCCTATGCATAGGTATCTTATAGGCAAACAAATTATCATAGCAAGCAAAAATTATCATATGCAAAGAAGAAGAAAGAGACGATAGCAATCTCAACATGACGACAGGTAAATTAGTAACATGAAAATTTATACAACCATATTTTACTCTCTCATAATAATTACATGTAGGATCATAGGCAAATTCAACAAAATAGCTATCACATAACATATTCTCAACACGATCCACATGCATGCGAAGTTGACACTCTTCCAAAATAGTGGGATTATCATTAACTAAAGTCATGACCTCTCCAAACCCACTTTTATCAAAAATACCATAAGATTGAACATTCTCCAAATATGTGGGATCTAAAGTTGACACTCTCCCAAACCCACTTTCAATATTATTGCAAACACTATTATCAATCTCATATTCATCATGGGGCTTAAATAAATTTTCAAGATCATAAGAAGAATCACCCCAATCATGATCATTACAACAAGTAGTAGACATAGCAAACTTAGCATCCCCAAGCTTAGGGTTTTGGCATATCATTAACACAATTGACATTAATAGGATTTATAATAACATCATTGCAATCATGCTTTTTATCGAAGGAACTATCAAGTATGGGTGCAATAGCAACGATCTCATGTTTAACATATGGGACTATAGCAAATTCATCTTTATAAATATTGGCACCATGGCCACAAGAATAGCAAGCATCATGTTCATTGTCGGTGTCAAAACCGGCGGATCTCGGGCAGGGGGTCCCGAACTGTGCGTCTAGGATCGATGGTAACAGGAGACGGGGGACACAATGTTTACCCAGGTTTGGGCCCTCTGATGGAGGTAATACCCTACTTCCTGCTTGATTGATCTTGATGATATGAGTATTAAAAGAGTTGATCTACCACGAGATCGTAGAGGCTAAACCCTAGAAGCTAGCCTGTGGTATGATTGTCGTATATCTATGGACTAGCCTGGCCTCGGTTTATATAATGCACCAGAGGCCTAGGATAACAAGAGTCCTAGCCGAATACGCCGGTGGGGGAGGAGTCCTTGTCTTGATCACCAAGTCTTGTGGAATCTTCCTTGTATGTGGCAGCTGTCCGAACTGGCCCATGGGTATACGGCCATGGGGGTCCTCGGACCAATCTAATAGATCGGGAGGTGACGTGGTGAGTACCCCCTAGTCCAGGACACCGTCAGTAGCCCCCTGAACCGGACTTCAAGTTAGGGATGCTCCTCGATTCTTCCGAACTGTTCTTCATCTTCGGTCGTCGGTCTTGAAAATTGGTTCAACAAATCTTCTCATCTTTGATCTTGAGGATCGCCGAAGTGCATCCGAAGAGTTTATACGTCGGGCATCCGAGGAGCTCCTTTAAGTTTCCGGTCTTTATCAATGCCTTATTATTTTTATGCCACACCTCGGGTTTGAAGTTGTTCCCGGGAGGCAGTGTCCTCTTGCGTCCGAGCTCCAATGCCGGACTACATTCGAGGTATCTTTTGCAGCCGAGCACCAATGCCGAACTGCTTCCCGGCTCCAACGCCGAAATGTATCCGAGCTCCAACGTCGGACTGTATTCGAGCTCTAACGCCGGACTATATCCAAGATGTCATAGATTATCTTGGTTCAAAAAAAAAGTTGAAGGAGTTTAGCCGAGCTTAATGCCGGAAATGCCCTCTATGGAGCTAGCCACTGGCGCCCGAGCTTTATGCCGGACTGCCTCCGAGGTGGTGCACCACCCCAACCGCGGGCTGATTTTTTGTGAATATTTTTACCTGGTGCATTTTATCCTCTGCCGAGATATATAGCCAGTATCCCTCAGGGTGTGTATCAGTCTAAAACCCGAGATGCACCTGAAGGAATGCATAAAACTGCTGTTCCCAGTAGCCCCCGAGACTCAGGTTGATGCGCGAAATTGGCCTGAGGATCAACTCCTAGCTCGGCAGCATACATAGGAATAAAAACGTTGTGTAATATATTAGAGATAATAGTGATCGGCGAACGAGCCCCTGAGAGAGGGTCATGAGAAGTCACCACAATATACTAGCTTGATGCCGGATAGGTCCATATGGTACCTATTATTGTCCGAAGACATGTATGCGCATAGTTCGTTCAAGCTGAACACTGAGCATTTTGAATTCTTTGCATTGAATAAGCAATGCAGTAGCCCCCGAGACACTGGTCGGGTGGCAACACCAGATCAGGGGATCGATGTGCCCCTTTAATATTTGTAAATAATGAGCACGAAGCCCAGTAGTCCCCGAGCCTTAATGTGGGCACGGGTGGCCGAATTAAGGATCGATATCCAGAGTAAAATCACAGATTATGTGTAATGGTTCTATGTATCCAAGTACTTTACATCACTATTTTGACTCCATTGCGACCGTTTATCAGTTGAAAGCGGCCCATCGTCGGCCTCTACCCCTTGGTAGATACTACGCAGGGTGTTTCCGCAATAACAAAACAACCCTTAGCCGACGTCTCGGTGCCCGAAGGCGGTTGTGTTAGCGGAAACGAGGCAATCAGATATGCGGGCTTTATAACTTTCGCTTAGTCATAGGAGCTTTAAACTGGGGAAGCTAGCTATGAGCCCCCGGTTAGTGTTGGGCGACATCCGAGGTCAAGCCGTAAACACTTCGGCCAATGTTATGAACGGCCCATCATTTAACATAGTCATCGGATCGCTGACCAGTTTACGCCTATTGTGACAGTCAGTTTTTGGCTTTCTCCACTGAGGTGCTTGACCATGCGAGCTGGAAGCACAATCGCAGTGGTTCTCCCTTTGCACACCTAGCCGAACAAAGCAAAACATAGGAGGCAAGCACAGGAGCCGGGCAACCCAACTATTGACCGAAGACACAATTCGAAACCGATGCATATATAGCAATATCCGAGGATGTTTTTGCCGAATCCCTAAAGGTGTCCAGCGTTGCCTCATGAGACTAATGCTGGAAGCGCACAAATAGTTTAAAAGTGCCATAGGCTCGAAAAGCCAAAAAACTTATTCAAAAGTTTAATGTCCGAACTAGATCAAGTGTTCGGTGCCAATCCGAAAATTGGACTTCTAAAAAAAGTGCTTCTGCCGTGCTTTAACATGACACATCCTATCTCAAGACTTCAAGCGGGTCAGCCTACGGCTTCAACCTCCTATCCCGAAGGCGGAGTACTTCTCATTAGGCCAGTTTAGCAAACTAAACTCTAGCGGTTTTGAGAGAGAAATTAGGCTCCTCAGCTAGTGACCACATACTTGTGTCGAAAAAAGGAATGACAAACAATAGTAATAATAAAAACTTTGCAACGACTAAGAAGAAAAACACTTATTATAAAATGGCTCAAATAAACTTAAGAGCCCCCAAGTGACTTGGGTAAAAGAATGATTATATGTACCGAAGTACTTATATAATATCTATGTTCACCCGAACTTTAAACGCGTCTTAACCGACCGTCGGTTTCTCCCTCTTCGGTCAAGGACCGAAAAGTGTTATGTACTCCACCTGTCGAGAATATCGACGGTGTTTCCAATAACCAGGCAATCAGGCCATAAGGTTGTAACAGACAAAGCGCGCTCAGGGAACTTATGCTATATTACTGACGAAGTGTAAGAAGCATCTTTGAAGAAAATAGTACCCCCACCGATACCTTTCTTCGGTGCTCATTGTTACTATGAGACTTGTGCAATAGATTTTTTGTACTCATGAGTTCTGTTGTGTGCCGACCATCATTGAAAACAATAAGGGTGCTAGCTTTCGGCTTCACCCAGTCTGAGGTCCGGCTCGGATGACCCGACCATGACAATTGCAGAGGTGCTCCCTTTACTCCCTAGCCGAACAATCGGGAACATAGGGGTAAACACAGGAGCGAGGCAACCCAGCTTGCAAATCGCTTAAGTCAATATGGTGCATATTGTGGCGTAATACACGAACAAGGAACGAAGTCGTACAAGTATAATCATATGCAAGAGGAAAAGCTTCATAAAGGAAGCCCCCAAGTAAACGGGGTATTTGAATTTGTGCATCACAAACAAAGTTTGGACAAGGAAATTTTTTTACAAGCAACTTTTTTCCAAAAAAGTATAATGCTTGGTCGAGCCGAACACAAGTTAAAGATTTAAAACTTTGAGCATGAAGGCAACTTAGTTGGTTAATGTGTTCAGTATTGATGACGCGGTCCGAGCTTGATGCGGGACAAGGTTCCATCCCCCAAGCCGCTCCCGAGGTGGCGGAGCAAAGAGCTCGGCACTCCGAAGTGGTGACATAGCACGGTCAATGCAGGCCGGCAGAGTGATGCCGAAGTCCCCGGCATGGGGTAATGAAGTGTTGACGAAGCCCCCCGTCCAGCCGAGGTGACGTGGTAAGTCAGTACGCCGAGTTGACTATACTGCCCAACCCGGATCATTTTCCTGTGCACAAAAAATAGTGCAAACCGGAGATAATAGTAATAATGATGAATTAAAAATAAAAATAAAAATTGTTGCATAATAAATAATTTATGCAAAGTGAGTAATAAAAGAAATATGGCCTGGCGCCAAAGTCAATGTCGATGCAGGGCATCGGCGTGATGCGGTAAAGGCGTGGCAAAGCCTGGATTGGCAGGTCGGACCGGGTTCCGGATGCGGCGTTTAGCCGGACTATGTCGGAAACTGACCGAACCACCATGCGACTGTCGTTAATGCGGCCACCATTTGATAGACCTATGTACAGATGATGGACAAACCAGAGTAATAATTCCTTGGGAAAAATGAACCCAAACAAGCAAAAAATAATAGGATTAATAGCACCTGGTTTATTTGTTGTAGCAATCCGAAGAAAGGTGATTCCCAAAATTGGGACTCGATCCACACACCCATTGCCTGATGGGCGATAAAGCGACGGCATGGCGATGCCGGCAAAGGTTGGCTCGCCAAGGCAAAGCCCTCGGTCCAGCTAACGTGACGGAGCTGGTCGGCTAGTGACGCCGAAGTCTGTGGAGTAGGCTGATGAAGAGATGGCGAAGCCCCCGGTCCAGCCGAGATGTCCAAGCCTCGATGTCAGCCGATGAGTCGAAATAGGTTGGCGTGATGAACACCGGCTTGAAGAAGCAATAGTTCGGCCCTGCCGATGCAGGTCGTGACATGGTCAATGCCGGCTTGATGAAGTGACCGTGCGGCGATGCTGGTGTTCCCGCTCGGTGTAATCCGTGGGGCGGAGATGTTGGTGATGATTTATCCTTCGCGATGCCAAACTCTTGTTCGGCTTGCCGAGATGATGATCCGAAGAAGTTGAGCTCGGCTCAACAAAGCGACGACGTGTCTAGCGCAGGTCGGCAGCCTTGGAGCAATATTGCCGGACTGGTCTGACACTAGCATGATGGTGAAGATCATGTTCAAAAGATTTTAAAGTTTAGTGGGATGTGTTCGGGAACAAAACACAATACCCCATACAAAACTTCCTTCAAAAAGGATGTCCGAAATCCTGTTAATAAAAAAGACGAACTCGGGTCGGATTCGTTTTCGCGCAGAAAACAGATCCGAAAAGTGATGCACTAATCGGAAGGTTCCCGGAGTTTGGACGGTCGGATCAAGCTGAAATTTTGAGGGGTGGTAGATATAGGAATTGCGGAGCCGATCAACGGTTGGATCTTCCAAAGGAAGTCCGAGCTAGAAGCTGGACACCACGCCCTAAACTCGTCCAGATTCTCGTCCAGATTTGATAGGGCTCCGGTAATATCGCGGATTGCCAGAGATTCCTCCATCGGAACTCGATGAGATTTTCCAGGGTTGTTGTAGACTCAATTCCGCACAATTCCAATGAAGCAATCATTAAAATGACACTTGAGGAGGCGGTGGCGACAGACACAAGTTTGCAGTCCAGAAAAACAGCACGGCCGCCCGAGGGCAATGTTGACGTTGAGCCCCCGGGCTCCCTGGATGATTTCTCCATGATCTTGATAGAGATCGGAGCTGATGTTGATGAAGGCCCTCATCCGAACATGACGATCGGAGGTAGGGCGCAGTCCTTGGTCGAACCAAGGTGACCAGTCGAGCTGGTGACGAAGATGCCGAAGTCGCAGTTGATCTACATGCGAGCCATCGATCCTTTTGCCGATCGCACAACGGAACTCTCAATGAAAGCATCAATGTCGGTGTCAAAACCGGCGGATCTCGGGTAGGGGGTCCCGAACTGTGCGTCTAGGATCGATGGTAACAGGAGACGGGGGACACAATGTTTACCCAGGTTCGGGCCCTCTCGATGGAGGCAATACCCTACTTCCTGCTTGATTGATCTTGATGATATGAGTATTACATGAGTTGATCTACCACGAGATCGTAGAGGCTAAACCCTAGACGCTAGCCTGTGGTATGATTGTTGTATATCTATCGACTAGCCTGGCCTCGGTTTATATAATGCACCAGAGGCCTATGATAACAAGAGTCCTGGCCAAATACGCCGGTGGGGGAGGAGTCCTTGTCTTGATCACCAAGTCTTGTGGAATCTTCCTTGTATGCGGCAGCTATCCGAACTGGCCCATGGGTATATGGCCATGGGGGTCCTCGGCCCAACCTAACAGATTGGGAGGCGACGTGGTGAGTACCCCCTAGTCCAGGACACCGTCATTCATCAAGGGATATTTCAATCAAATCATCGCATATCATTATTTTCTTCCTCCATAGACTCTTGCAAAATATCAGCCTCTTCTTGGATAGTGGAGGAGTCCTCAATATATGGTTTAACACCGGCATTGGAAGCATAATTATCATAACAATATTTAAGTATGGCAAAATTTTCAGATTTGTAAAGAGTAGCATCATACATTTCAATCAAAGAAGCAATTTCATAAGCACCCTTAAAAGCAACAAATTCTTCAATTTGTTGAACAACATCATAGTAATTATAAACACCCTTAGCATACGAAGATACGATTCCATTGTCACTAAACTCACATTGGTAGGGAAGGTGTTTCTTAATGTTTTCAGAGCAACAAGTAAAATCATAAATTTCACAAAGATTCCAAGCATAACACATCAATTTGTTTATTTGATCCCATAAGAGTTTCCCCTTTTCAGACAAACGATGACGCACAAAATGAGCATGCTCATCTAAAGATTTCCCATCAACTAAGCTAGTTGGGGTTTCAGCACGAGCGCATAAGGATCGAAGATGATCCAAGTAGAACACTTTAAGAGGATCCATATCAATAGAGTTTTAGCAAGCAAAGATGCAAGAAAATAGAAGGCACGTGGGAACACAAATAGAAAGGCATACGGGAAGAAGGCGAATAAAATAGCAAGGGTGAAGTGGGGGAGAGGAAAACGAGAGGCAAATGGAAAATAAGGTAATGCGAGGGATAAGAGTTTGTGATGGGTACTTGGTATGTCTTGACTTGTGCGTAGACTCCCCGGCAACAGCGCCAGAAATGGCTAGTTGTTGGGAGTCAAATCTTGACTTGACTTGGCGTAAACCTCCCCGGCAACGGCGCCAGAAATCCTTCTTGCTACCTCTTGAGCACTGCATTGGTTTTCCCTTGAAGAGGAAAGGGTGATGTAGTAAAGTAGCGTAAGTATTTCTGTCGGTGTACAAAAGTAGGGGCTCTGCTTTTGACCCCTTTATTTGTGCACGGGCAGTCAGAGCCTCCCGCCACGTCCACGCATAGACACGACAGGAAGGGGGAGCCGGAGAGAAGCCAAGGCCACAAGGCAAATGAAGCAACGGCAAGGACCAAGGCCACAAAGATCACATGGACGAAGCAGGTTCTCCCTGCGAGGACCCTTGCTGAGGCAGCCCAGTGCCCCTGCAAGACCCTTGCCGGGCAGCAGCCGCCCCACCAGCCGAGCGAGCCACCCTTGAGCCCACCAATGCTCAGACAAATACGTTGGGACAGGGCTCAGGAGGCACCTCCGTGGTGGCATGCAGATCTTTGTGAAGACATAGAATGCTCAAGGTCAAATGAGGATAAGAGGACAACCATCCTCACCGAAGAAACCCACAAGACCCCCGGCAAGACCCTTGCTGGGGAGACCAGCGCGCCACGGCAAGACCCTTGCCGGGCCACCTGGCAAGACCCTTGCCGGGGAAGCCAGCGTGCCACAGCAAGACCCGCCGGGCCACCCGGCAAGACCCTTGCCAGGCCACCCGACAAGGCCCCCGCCAACGCACACAAGCTGGGCCACTGTCAGGCCCGCACCAGATAAGCCTTCACCGCCGTTCGCATGCAGCTGCCGACCCAACCAGCTGGGCAGGCACCTGCATGGCAGCATGCAATCCTTCGTGGAGGCTCCACCACCGCGCCACCTCAGCTGCCTGCCTGCCTACATGGCACCACATGTGTCGCTGGCCAGGGCGCGTGTCGAAGTAAGAAGGAGCGGCGACGGACGGGACCGGCCTCGCCCCCGTCCCCAATAAAGCGAAGGGACACCTAAGCCTCGCATTAAATGCATCTTGTCCTTTAATACGAGGGATAACCTCGCAGCACTGTACCCTTTCCACCTCCTGCTTGCCACTGTGGCGACCCCTTTTCCTATAAAAGGAGGCCCGAGGCGACCAGGAAAAGGATTCGGCTCTTTGGAACCTCGCAGCACCTAGAGCTAGTTCAAGAGCTCAAGAACACTAAATACATCCACCAAAGCAGGACTAGGGTTTTACGCATCCTCGTGGCCCGAAACTGGGTAAATCCCCCTTGTGTCACCTGTCGGTCCCGCTCTTCTCACGATCCCCGCGCCCGCAACCGTAGAAGGGATTCCAGTGATCCCATAGGTGTCGTTTCCCACCGACATCTTTGGCGCGCCAGGTAGGGGGCGCTATTGTGAGAATCTGGTCCAACAGTCGACTTAGCTGTTCTTCATCACCATGGCTCCTAAGAAGAGGGCGACCACGGCGATCGGTTCGTCCGGAACCGGTTAGTACCAGCGCGGACCGGCAGCGGGCCAGTCGTGGAGAGGACCCGTGGCGCGGCCCGCGAACATCCACATCGCTCGATGGTCGGACCAGCGGCGGCGTCGTTCGCATCTTTGGGCGGTGAGCCACCGATCGCGGGCTCGGGCGGAGTCGGGCCCCAGCGGCGGCGCGGGGCCCTCGAGTGCCGCCGTCCGCCAGCGGCGGCACGGCAATCTCAAAGCGCCAACACCGGCGCCCACGCGCGCTCCTCTCGGGTTGTGCGTGATGAGCAGGGTCACCCTGCTGGTGACCTAGCGCCGCCACAGGAAGAGTCCCGTCGTCCGTCACATGAAGGAGAGGGCCAGCACGCAGCGCGAGGTGCTCTTGGAGGTGGCGAACGGCTGCGAACGCGACGCAGCTCCTTCTAACGTGGTTAGAAGTCGAGGCGCATCGCGGTCCACCCAGCTTTCGCCGCCACCCACGCCAGCGGAAGCCCTAGCGCGCACAGCTGCTCCTCGATTTTCCTACCGCCGCGGAGAAGCTCGACAAATTGAGGGCCACCGTCCGGAGCCTTGTCGGCATCGCCAACGACGACAGGCTGCGGCCGGCGGAACCCGTCGGCCGTCGTTCCGCCGGGCTGCCACCCGCTAGCGGAGGCCACGCCGGAGGAGACGCGGCCACGGTGTACTCCCCACATCCATCCCGACCGCCCCGGGCGTCGGCCCGTCGCGGCAACGCTTGAGATGATATCTCCATCGCGTCGTCCGACCCGCGGACCAACCGCGATCAGCTCCAGGTCCTTTGGGAGCGGGCTCATGAGGATGCTCGAACTACGATCGAGCGCCGACGTGACGCGCGCCACCAGTCGGACAGGCGGGCAGGGCTTGCTACAGACCACCCAGCGCCGGGGGGCTACGGTGGCCTACCTTACGAGGTGGGTTGTTCGGCCTTCACCCGTGAGCTGCGGAAGTTACAGTGGCCCTCCCACCGTATGTTCAAACCTGACGTTGGCGAGAAGTACAACGGCAAGACTCACCCGTCAGAATTCCTCAGCATTTACACCATCGCGATGCAGGCTGCTGGGGCCCGCTACGATAAGGTGCTTGCCAACTACTTCCTGTTGGCACTCAAGCCTAATGTTATGTCATGGTTGATGCACTTGTCGATAGACTCCATCTCTTCTTGGGAGGATCTGTGCCACGAGTTTGTTGGCGCCTTCACCGGAGGCCACCAAGCTCACGGCCAGGCGAGTGATTTACAGATCATCCCCCAGAAGGAAGGAGAAAACCTGCGCAAGTACATCCAAAGGTTCAGCCGGGTGTAGTACAACATCCCTGATGTCCATCCCGCCACTGTGATCAGTGCGTTCCATCAGAACGTGCGCAATCGCAAGATGCGTGAAGAGCTGGCGATGAACAAGGTCAAGGATGTGGCCGAGCTCTATGTTCTTGCCGATCAGTGCGTTCGTGCCGAGGAAGGAAGGAAGTACCCCGGCGAAGATGCCGGTGCGCAAACCGACTCCACTGGCGATACCGCCACCCTAGCAAAGAAAGGCTGGCGCCATAATAGGAAGCACAAGGGCAAGGCCGTGCTTGCCGTAGAGGGATCCGACGACACTGGTACCACCAAGAGGACCAAGGCAGGCGACCCCGACAAAGAGATTGCTGGGTGTAGCGCTTGCCGGGCCTTGGCGATTGCCGACAAGCCAGGAGGCTCCGACAAGAAGTACTGCAAGATCCACCGCACCAAGGGCCACGACCTCCAAAACTTCCGGCACGTAGAGCTGCTCGCCGAGAAGCAGAAAGCCGAGTATGAGCGGCGGGACAAGGAGAAAGGCCTAGATGGTGCCAAAGGATCCGGCAAGAAACATGGCGGCCAAGAAGGCCTCCGCGGCAAGGAGAGATAGCAAGAGAGGCCCGCCCGAGGCCTTGACAAGAAGTAGTAAGACGATGATCATGACGAGGACGACGAGTCCGGCGACCATGAGTTTCAGAAAGCCACAGAGGCCATGTGTGTCGATGGCGGCGCCTCGCTGCACACATCGCACCGCCAACTCAAGCAGTGGGCGCGTGAGATCACAGCGGTGGAGCCATCATTTGACGTACGGAAGCCGCTGAAATGGTCCAGCACGCCCATCATCTTCGACACTGAGGACCACCCTGACCGCACCACTGCGGTCGGGTGCTTGCCATTGTTGGTTTCACCAACAATCCGCAACCTCAAGGTGACAAAGATGTTGGTTGACGGCGGGGCCGGACTGAACTTGATCTCGCCCATTGTGGCTAGAAGGCTGCAGATCCCTGATGGAGACCTGGAGGAGACGGGTACGTTCCAAGGGGTTAACCCAGGGAGGAGCCACCCAAAGGGAAAGATCATGCTGCCCGTGACATTCGGAGGCGAGCTGAACCACAGGACGGAGAGGATTGTTCTTGATGTAGCCGATATCCCCTTGCCTTACGACAGGATCCTCGGCCGCCCGGCACTGGCCAAGTTCATGGCGGCTTCACACTACGCCTACAACATGCTGAAGATGCCCGGGCCGATGAACATCATCACCGTCCCCTCCGACAAGAAAGATGCGTTGATCTGCGCGGACCAACTCTATCGGGAAGCAGTTGCAGCAGTTGCCGCTAAGGTACCTGCTCCTGCCGACGGAGCCCCGGGGAAGATGACCGGCGAGACTCCTAGAACCGACTCCGGCAAGCGCACCTCTTCGGGGTCTTGCGCTCCCGTTGAGGACGTGCCGATGAGCTCCGCCGCGAGGAGCAAGAAGTCGAGCCATGCCACGAAACCAAGAAGGTGCCCGTCAAGGAGGGGCGATGCACGGGGAGTTTTACCATAAGCTCCACCCTCGGCGGCAAATAGGAAAGCGAGCTCGTCGCCTTCCTGCAGGTGAATGTCGATGTGTTTGCATGGAAAGCCTCCGACATCCCCGGCGTTCCTAGGGAGGTGATTGAGCACCACCTTGCTGTCTGTCCTCATCGCGCCCGTCAGCGTAAGGTCCGAAGCAAGCTCTGGAGAGGCAGGAGTTCATCACAGAGGAAATTAGAAAGCTAGAGGCGGCAGGCTTGTTGAGAGGAGTACTCCACCCAACGTGGTTGGCCAATCCGGTAGTGGTGCGCAAGGCAAATGGGAAATGGAGGCTGTGTATTGATTACACAGACATCAATAAGGCATGCCCAAAGGATCCTTTCCCGTTGCCGCGCATCGACCAGATTGTTGACTCCACGGCTGGGTGTGACCTCTTATCGTTCCTGGACGCCAACTCAGGATACCACCAGATCTTCATGACAAAGGAAGACGAGGAAAAGACAGCATCCATCACCCCATGTGGTACGTATTGCTTTTTACGGATGCCTTTCGGGTTGAAGAGTGCTGGCTCGACCTTTGCAAGAGCAGTCCAAATTGGTTTTGAGCCCCAGATACATAGAAATATGGAAGCTTATATGGATGACATAG
The DNA here is from genome assembly GCA_021605205.1 of Aegilops longissima. Taxonomy (NCBI): domain Eukaryota; kingdom Viridiplantae; phylum Streptophyta; class Magnoliopsida; order Poales; family Poaceae; genus Aegilops; species Aegilops longissima. The sequence goes on from CM038682.1 coordinate 742,058,781, forward strand.
TGGTCAAAACCAAGGACAAAGCAACGCTCGTGCAAGATCTGGAGGAAACATTTGGGAACCTGCGCAAGATCAACCTCAAATTGAACCCTGCGAAGTGTGTCTTCGGCGTCCCGTCCGGCAAGCTTCTCGGGTTCTTTGTGTCCCAGCGCGGGATTGAAGCAAACCCAGATAAGATCAAGGCTATCGAGCAGATTGAGGCACCCAAACGGATCAAGGACGTGCGTCGGCTCACTGGCTGCGTCGCTACCATGAGCCGGTTCATCTCCAAGTCCGCAGAGCGTGCCCTTCCTTTTTTTCAAGATCTTAAAGAAAGCAGGGCCAATGGAGTGGACCCCAGAGGCCGAGGCGGCGCTGCAAGATTTGAAGAAGTACCTCTCCTCTACCCCAGTGCTGGTTGCGCCCAGACCACAAGAACCGTTGCTGCTTTATCTAGCGGCAACGAATCAGGTGGTTAGCGCCGCACTAGTGGCGCAGAGAGAGGTTGATGAAAAGACGGCAACAGCGGCAGAGTCGACGGTTGGCAGGCCGGAACCCTCCCCAGCAGGGCTCAGCCCCGGCAAGGCTGAACCCCCAGCAGGGTCTGGTCCCGGCAAGACTGGCGCCCGTGCTTCAGGACCCACGCGACCAGGTGAAGAAGCACAGAAGAAGAAAATGGTGCAGCACCCAGTTTACTTTGTCAGCTCCCTTTTGCAGGGGGCTAGGTCGATGTACTCAGGTGTGCAAAAGCTGCTCTTCGGCCTCCTTATGGCCTCGAGGAAGCTGCGCCATTACTTTCAAGTGCATGAGATCACGGTGGTCACCCGCCTCCCATTGCAACGGGTACTGCATAACCCAGATGCAACGGGGAGGATTGTTGAATGGGCCCTGGAGCTGTCAAGCTTCGGTTTAAAGTTCGAAAGTACCTCGACGATTCAGAGCAGAGTCTTGGCGGAGTTTGTTGCAGAATGGACCTTGACGCCCGACAAAGAGGTACAAGAGACCACTCTCCCTGGCAAGGAAACGAGTCGCAACTGGATCATGTACTTTGATGGTGCCTTCTCGCTGCAGGGCGCCGGCGCTGGTGTGCTGCTTGTCGCACCCACCGGAGAGCACCTCAAGTACGTCGTCCAGATGCACTTCCCCTGGGAGATGTCAACCAACAACACCGTCGAGTACGAGGGCTTGCTTGCCGGTCTCAAGATCGTGGCGGACCTCGGGGTTAAAAAGCTCATCGTCAGGGGTGACTCACAGCTCGTCGTCAGCCAGATCAACAAGGACTATCAAAGCCCGTTGACGGAAGCTTACGTGGATGAGGTGAGGAAACTGGAGGAACGCTTTGATGGTATACAAGCGGAGCATGTCCCTCGGGCGGAGAACGACACCGCCGGTTACCTGTCGAAGCGCGCTGCCCTCAAGCTACCTGTGAAACCAGGTACTTTTGTGCTTCAGTTAACCCAGCCGTCCGTTGAACCATCGACCAGGCAGAACAAGCGGAGGATGCTAGGCCCCGGCAAGTACTTCCCCACCGAGCTCCCCGGAGCCGCCGGCGAAGATGTTGCTACGAATGCCGATCCTGCCACGGGGCAACCGACTCTGGCAGGACCTCAGGTCGTGGCCGTGGAGGCGGCCGCTCCCGTGGCAGAAGAGATGCCTTTGGTCCTTGTCGTCGAGCCGCAGGCTCCGGCATGGGCACAGCATACCGTACAATTCCTTCAAAAAGGAGAGCTTCCTGAGGAGACGGTCTGCTCTGTACCAATTCGTTGACAGCGTATTGTACAGAAGAAGACCGAATGGGGTGAAATTGATGTGCATTTCTCGGGAAGAAGGACAAAAGCTGTTGGCAGAGATACATGGAGGCATATGTGGCTCCCACATAGGGTCAAGGGCCCTTGCCGGCAAGGCTTTCCGGCAAGGTTTCTTCTGGCCCACCGCCCTCCAGGATGCGATGGCACTAGTAACCAAGTGTGAAGCGTGCCAGTTCCATTCAAAGAAGCTTCATCAACCAGCTCAAGCCCTCCAAACCATCCCTCTCTCCTGGCCCTTCTCGGTCTGGGGGCTCGACATACTGGGCCCTTTCCCCGTGCGTCGGGGCTTTTCATGATTATGCGTCGCAATCGACAAGTTCACAAAGTTGCCAGAAGTGGAAGCAGTAAGGAAGGTGACAGCGCAGTCAGCTTCAAGGGACTAGTGTGCCGATTTGGGGTGCCCAACAGGATCATCACCGACACCGGCACACAGTTCACAAGCCACGCCTTCATGCAGTACATTGAGGATCTCGGCAGCAGGGTTTGTTTTGCTTCAGTGGCACATCCACGGAGCAACGGCCAAGCGGAAAGAGCAAATGCTGAGGTCCTGTGAGGCTTGAGGACAAGGACTTTTGACAGACTGCGCAAAAGCGGGAAGCGCTGGATTGATGAGTTGCCGGCGGTTCTTTGGTCGATCAGAACGACACCAAATCGAGCCACCGGCCAGACACCCTTTGCCCTGGTTTACGGGGCAGAAGCAGTTCTCCCCACAGAACTCATATACGGGTCACCTCGAGTGCTCGCTTATGATGAGCTTGAGCAAGAGCGATTGCGGCAAGATGACGCGACGCTCCTTGAGGAAGATCGTATCCGGGCGAATGTGAGAGCAGCACGCTACCAGCAAGCCTTGCACCGCTACCATAGCCACAGGCTTATGCCCGGAGCCTTGAGGAAGGCGACCTTGTTCTTCGGCACGTTCAGTCGGCCAAGAATTCCAACAAGTTGACGCCGAAGTGGGAAGGCCCTTATCGGGTAACACGAGTCACCAGGCCCGGTGCAGTCCGGCTGGAGACCGAAGATGCCATCCCAGTGAGTAACTCCTGGAACATGGAGCATCTTCGTAAGTTTTACCCATAAGGCGTGGCTGTCGGGCCTCCCTGCAAGCCACCCTTTTGTACAAGCCTTGCCGGCAAGGCATGTAACCCTTTGTACAAAGCCAGGCGCAGACCCTGAGCATAAATAAATGCGGCGCTGACGCCCTAAGTTATTGCATGCATGCTAGGTTGAGTCTCTTCCTTGGTTAGGGTTGATAGTGCTTAGCGGCGGCTAACCCCTAGCTTAGAGGTCAAGTGCGCGTCTCTCTGTTCTTCTCTGTCCCCTTTGGTTCGCAGGGCACGTAAGTATTCTTGCCGAGCTGTTTTGGAAGAAAAGGAACAGACCGGCGCCTGGGCCCCGGCAAGCCAGAGTTGCCGGGGGCTGCAAGGACAAGGATCCTTCCGCGGCGCGTCAAGATCGCCGGGGCCTGCAGATCCAGATAAGTCCTTTATTCTCTATCATGCATTTCTTTATGGACTGGGATACATGAAACCCCGTTCTATCTCTGAGTTACCATGCTCCCCCTTCTCGACACCCAAGGATTATCCCCTGGGTCTGGATTTGGTCGTAGCTGCGGTAGCAAAGTAGAGGAATGGGGGGCCTAAGCCCATCTCATCCCTGCCTCCGCCAAGAGCGTGAGAAAGGTCGAGTGAAGTGGGGAAACGGCAAGGCCTGCTGCCGAGCGAGAAAATGTTTGTCTTAAAGATAACAAGGATTCATTCCTTGTCGTGGGTTCCTCCTGCGAACGAAAATCCCGGCAAACATCGCTTTTTCATAAAAAAAAACATCCCGTACAGGTACAGTTCATACGAAATGAAAAACATGAGCAATGGGATTACAAGCTTTAAATTCTACTAAGGCCCGGAGGCTTACAAACTAAAAAGAGATAAGATGCACGTAATCCCTTTCTTGTCCCTCTCCTCAGGAAATGGAACAAGAAAAGCAGGAGGGCAAAAGGGGCGCCTAGGCGAGCTACGGGTGGCAGAAGACACCAAGAGAACATCTTGGTGGCCGTCCTAGGGCTGGATGGTGATGGCGGTGCCGGAGGCAGAGCTCGAAGACGAGGCGGCAGGACGTCAGTACGCGACGAAGACGTCGGTGCCCGTGTATTCCGACTTGACGGAATTGCCACCCGCCCTCTTCCTCTTCTGTAGCCTCTCAACGCCAGCCGCCCAAGGAGACGACCCCGAGACGTTCAAGGAGCCGGCGACACGGATGATGGGGTCACCGGTGCCGCCCGGAGCGGCGCCCGACGCCTAGTCAGACCTGTCATCCTACCGCCCACTAGCCTCACCGTCGCTGCCGTTGTCCTCCTCGTCACTCTCGCTCGAGGAGGAATCTTCATCATCAGAAGAGCTCTCCATGCAGCACCTCACGCGGGTCCCGAAGTGCCCGAAGATCTTGATGGAGAGGAGGCCGCCCTCCATTAGTTTGAAATGGAGAGCGAGCCCATCTGTCAAGCTGTGGAGGCGAGCGAAGGTCTTCCACCCTCGATGAAGGTACATGACGTGAGGGGCGGGGAACTCGACATCGACCCACGTGCCACTATTCCCACAACCCCTCATGTGCAGCCGCAGCGCCTGCGGTGGATCCAGCTCCATCTCCCATGCAAACGGGGTTCGAAGGCGAAGGCGACTGCGCGGCGGATGGCGCAACCTGACGAAGAATTCGCAGGGGTTGTCCCCAGCGTGGCCCTCCATCGAAGGAGGGACTGCTGGAGGAGGCGAGGCAGATCTGCCGACCCGTCCTCCTCCCCCTCTAGCACCACGGCGGCCTCGACCTCGTCCCCTCCCCCTTCCTCTAACGGCCGGCTCCGCCGCTACGAGCTCTTGGGGGGAAGCGATGCGCTGCCGGGCCGAGACCCTTGCCGCCACCGATGAAGCGTCACCACGTCCCCTCGCCATGGCAAGAGAAGAAAGGAAGCAGGAATGGAGAGAGGCAGATGGCGAAAGCTTGAGAGGCGTCGTCCCTCCCGCTCCCCTCCTTATAAAGGGGCGGGAGCGAGGCTCAGCCGCCCCCTCTCGGCCAATCCGGCCTCTTGAAGTGACAGCAAGCGGGGCCGTCGACCGCCCTCCCCGCTCCATTGAAGGCGCGTGGGAATCGACCCGCACGCGCGCGATTACCCACGACCCCTGCGCCTGTCATTCGCTATGCATGCAGCTAACGTGGCACAAGAGGCGGGCGCAATAGGACGCGTGGAACGATGGTTCCCGAGCGAGGACAGTAAATGGGAGGCGGCCCCGCGGTCTCAAAGAGACACGCAAGCCGCCTCTTTACTATCCACCACGAGGTGACGCCAGCATGCCCACGTCATGCGCGCGCACGATACCCACGTCGCGCGTTCAACGCGGGTCGTGGGGAAGCACAACGGATGGAACGGTGGCCACGGTAAAAATCTGCCCTAACTGCCCGCGCACCATTCTGGGCCTGGACCAACAACGTGTTGCGCTTATGTGTGGCCCAGGCCCGGGGGCTCCTGTCGGTATACAAAAGTAGGGGCTCTGCTTTTAACCCCATAACTTGTCCACGGGCAGTCAGAGCCTCCCGCCGCGTCCACGCATAGACACGGTAGGAAGGGGGAGCCGGAGAGAAGCCAAGGCCACAAGGCAAATGAAGCAACGACAAGGACCAAGGCCACAAAGATTAGATGGACAAAGCAGGTTCTCCCGGCGAGGAACCTTACCAGGGCAGCCCCAACGGCCCTGGCAAGACCCTTGCCGGGGCAGCCCGCCCACACCAGCCGAGCGAGCCACCCTTGAGCCCACCAATGCTCAGACAAATACGTTGGGACAGGGCTCAGGAGGCACCTCTGTGGTGGCATGCAGATCTTTGTGAAGACATAGAATGCTCAAGATCAAATGAGGATAAGAGGACCACTATCCTCACCGAAGAAACCCACAAGACCCCCGGCAATACCCTTGCGGGGGAGACTTGCGCGCCACGGCAAGACCCTTGCCGGGCCACCCGGCAAGACCCTTGCCGGGGAAGCCAGCGTGCCACAGCAAGACCCGCCGGGCCACTTGGCAAGAACCTTGCCAGGCCACCCGACAAGGCCCCCGCCAACGCACACAAGCTGGGCCACTGTCAGGCCTGCACCAGATAAGCCTTCACTGCCGTTCGCATGCAGCTGCCGACCCAACCAGCTGGGCAGGCACCTGCATGGCAGCATGCAATCCTTCGTGGAGGCTCCACCATCGCGCCACCTCAGCTGCCTGCCTGCCTACATGGCACCACATGCGTCGCTGACCAGGGCGTGTGTCGAAGTAAGAAGGAGCAGCGACGGACGGGACGGGCCTCGCAGCACTGTACCCTTTCCACCTCCTGCTTGCCACTGTGGCGACCCCTTTTCCTATAAAAGGAGGCCCGAGGCGACCAGGAAAAGGATTCGGCTCTTTGGAACCTCGCAGCACCTAGAGCTAGTTCAAGAGCTCAAGAACACTAAATATATCCACCAAAGCAGGACTAGGGTTTTACGCATCCTCGCGGCCCAAACCTGGGTAAATCCCCCTTGTGTCACCTGTCGGTCCCGCTCTTCTCGCGATCCCCGCGCCCCGCAACCGTAGAAGGGATTCCAGTGATCCCATAGGTGTCGTTTCCCACCGACAATTTCCCTCAGTTTTTGTAAACCAAGGTGTCAGTCCAATAGGAGGCCACACTCAAGTCCCTCGTACCTACACAAACAAATAAGAACCTCACAACCAACGCAATAAAGGGGTTGTCAATCCCTTCACGGTCACTTACGAGAGTGAGATCTGATAGCAGCAAGCCATGCCCGGATGGCGGCGTTCGCGTCGGGAGCACCAGGCACGTGCATGGGCGTGCATGGGGTGAGTCGGGCACGGCCGGCTCCGTGGCGTGGGTGTACGTATGTGTGTGTGTGTCGCTGGGTAGTTGTGAGAGCCAGTGCTAGCCAGGCCAAACTTGGTGGCTGCTAGGCGTGATTGTTAGCGCATGCATGCTAGGTGGTTAGCGACGCATGGGAAGCGGCCGCGGTGCGCGCGTCGTTGGGCATGCGGGTTGTGCATGTTGCCCAATGGCGTGGGGGCTGCGTTGCTGTTGGCTACAAAGCTGGATGCTCTCGGAATCGTGACGTTGAGCTGGGTTGTGAGCCATGTAGCCGAGTGACAGAGTTTGTGCTCAGGTAAGGAAATACACAAGGACGCCGTACGTGCGGCGGGCGGAGTTCGTGCTCCTGCAAAAACACTTGTGTACTTTGATACGTCTCCAACGTATCTATAATTTTTGATTGCTCCATGCTACTTTATCTACTATTTTGGACTATAATGGGCTTTATTTTCCACTTTTATATTACCTTTGGGACTAACCTATTAACCGGAGGCCCGGCCCAGATTGCTGTTTTATGCCTATTTCAGTGTTTCGAGGAAAAGGAATATCAGACAGAGTCAAAACGGAACAAAATCAACTGGAGAAGTTATTTTTGGAAGGAAAGCCACCCGATGGACTTGGAGTGCACGGGGAAAGAAGGAGGTGCTCACGAGGTGGGGAGCGCCCAACCCCGGGCGCGCCCCCCTGCGTGGCCCCCCCGGTCCACCGACGCATTCCTTTCACCCATATATACCCACGTATCGTAAAACTTCCAGAACAAAAGATAGATCGGGAGTTCCGCCGCCGCAAGCCTCTGTAGCCACCAAAAACCAATCGGGGCCCTGTTCCGGCACCCTGCCGGAGGGGGGTCCCATCACCGGTGGCCATCTTCATCATCCCGACGCTATCCATGACGAGGAGGGAGTAGTTCACCCTCGGGGCTGAGGGTATGTACCAGTAGCTATGTGTTTGATCTCTCTCTCTCGTGTTCCCTCTATGGCACGACCTTGATGTATCCCGAGCTTTGCTATTGTAGTTGTATTTTATGATGTTTCTCCCCCTCTACTCTCTTGTGATGAATTGAGTTTCCCCTTTGAAGTTATCTTATCGGATTGAGTCTTTTATGAGAACACTTGATGTATGTCTTGCCGTGCTTATCTGTGGTGACAATGGGATATCATGTGCCACTTGATGTATGTTTTGGTGACCAAATTGCGGGTTCCACCCATGAACCTATGCATAGGGGTTGGCACACGTTCTTGACTCTCCGGTAGAAACTTTGGGGCACTCTTTGAAGTACTTTTATGTTGGTTGGATGAATCTGAGATTGTGTGATGCATATCGTATAATCATGCCCATGGATACTTGAGGTGACAATGGAGTATCTAGGTGACATTAGGGTTTTGGTTGATTTGTGTCTTAAGGTGTTATTCTAGTACGAACTCTAGGGCTGTTTGTGACACTTACAGGAATAGCCCAACGGATTGATTGGAAAGAATAACTTTGAGGTGGTTTCGTACCCTACCATAATCTCTACGTTTGTTCTCTGCTATTAGTGGCTTTGGAGTGACTCTTTGTTGCATGTTGAGGGCTTGTTATATGATCTATCTATGTTATTATTGTTGAGAGAACTTGCACTAGTGAAAGTATGAACCCTAGGCCTTGTTTCCTAGCATTGCAATACCGTTTACGCTCACTTTTATCCTTAGTTACCTTGCTGTTTTTATTATTTCAGATTACAAATACCTATATCTACCATCCATATTGCACTTGTATCACCATCTCTTGGCGAACTAGTGCACCTATACAATTTACCATTGTATTGGGTGTGTTGGGGACACAAGAGACTCTTTGTTATTTGGTTGCGGGGTTGCTTGAGAGAGACCATCTTCATCCCTCGCCTCCACGGATTGATAAACCTTAGGTCATCCACTTGAGGGAAATTTGCTACTGTCCTACAAACCTGTGCACTTGCAGGCCCAACAACGTCTACAAGAAGAAGGTTGTGTAGTAGACATCATACTTGCGTATTTATTCTTCCTCTAGTCTTGTTCTTCCTCGAGAGCTGAGTGAGCGGAGGGAGGTGCTGGTGAGCGAGAGGAAGAGGAAGGCCGCGACAACAACATTTGGTATCATGAGCTTGGTGTCTTGGGCGTGCTTGCCGTGCCGGAGGCGTGGCAGCGATGGCGGCGCTCGCCGGCGGCTGTGCGATGGAGCTCTGGGCCGTGTGTCGGCCCATGGAGGTGGGCGGCGCTGTGGTTGTCAAGGTGCGTGGCGGAGGTGATGGGCGGTGACGTCGTACGTGCGGCGACCGCGGAGGCCACCGAGGCGCTACATGGTGGCGCGGTGGCGCAACACGGCGTGGCGGCGTGGAGGCACTGCATGGCGGCCTGCGGTGCAGGGTAATAAGCGCAGCGGCGAGTCGGGCGCGACCGGTGCATGTTATGGGTGCGCACTGGATGCATTTGGCACGTCGGGACCGCTTGAGTGGACCGCGTCGAGGCGCTAGACCTGGTTGCGTAGATCGCATACGTGCACGACGGGAGCGCGGGGACGTGGGGAGTGCGCGCGAAGGGCACGGCGATCGCGGAGATGAGGAGGTCGCGAAGGACCTGCGTGGTGGCGCAGAGGTCGCGACGGCTCGGGGCGACAACCGTGGAAGGTGCCTGGCACGGAGACGCGGTGTGGCGGCGCACGGGAGTGCGGGCTGCTGCAGCGGAAGCGAGCGGAGGCGTACATGACGGCACGACGTCGACGACGAGCCTAACACGTGCAAGGGTCATGGCTTGTTGAGTGAATGATAGCAGCAAGCCATGCCCGGATGGCGGCGTTCGCGTCGGGAGCACCAGGCGTGTGCATGGGCGCGCATGGGGCGAGTCGGGCGCGGCCGGCTCCGTGGCGTGGGTGTACGTATGCGTGTGTGTGTCGCTGGGTAGTTGTGAGAGCCGGTGCTAGCCAGGCCGAACTTGGTGGCTGCTAGGCGTGGTTGTTAGCGCATGCATGCTAGGTGGTTAGCGACGCATGTGAAGCGGCCGTGGTGCGCGCGTCGTTGGGCATGCGGGTTGTGCATGTTGCCCAGCGAAAGCGTAGGGGCTGCGTTGCCGTTGGCTACAAAGCTGGATGCTCTCGGAATCGTACGTTGAGCTGGGTTGTGAGCCATGTAGCCGAGTGACTGAGTTTGTGCTCAGGTAAGGAAATACACAAGGACGCCGTACGTGCGGCGGGCGGAGTTCGTGCTCCTGCAAAAACACTTGTGTACTTGCGTCTTTATTCTTCCTCTAGTCTTGTTCCTCGAGAGCTGAGTGAGCGGAGGGAGGTGCTGCTGAGCGAGAGGAAGAGGAAGACCGCGGCAACAACAAGATCTGATAGAGATGATAAGATAATATTTTTGGTATTTTTATGATAAAGAGTAAAAGTAAAGAAAGCAAAATAAACGGTGAAAGAAATAGCTTGCTGTCGGGAGATTAATATGATGGAAAATAGACCGGGGGCCATAGGTTTCACTAGTGGCTTCTCTCAAGATAGCATAAGTATTGCGGTGGGTAAACGAATTACTGTCGAGCAATTGATAGAATTGAGCATAGTTATGAGAATATCTAGGTATGATCATGTATATAGGAATCACGTCCGTGACAAGTAGACTGACTTCTGTCTGCATCTACTACTATTACTCCACACATCAACCGCTATCCAGCATGCATCTAGAGTATTAATTTCATAAGAACGGAGTAACGCTTTAAGCACGATGACAAGATGTAGAGGGATAAACTCATGCAATATGATATAAAACCCATCTTTTTATCCTCGATGGCAACAATACAATACGTGTCGTTTCCCCTACTGTCACTGGGATCGAGCACCGCAAGATTGAACCCAAAGCTAAGCACTTCTCCCATTGCAAGAAAGATCAATCTAGTAGGCCAAGCAAAACTGATAATTCGAAGAGACTTGCAAAGATAACCAATCATACATAAAAGAATTCAGAGAAGATTCAAATATTGTTCATAGATAATCTGGATCATAAACCCACAATTCATCGGATCTCGACAAACACACCACAAAAGAAGATTACATCGAATAGATCTCCAAGAGAATCGAGGAGAACTTTGTATTGAGATCCAAAGAGAGAGAATAAGCCATGTAGCTAATAACTATGGACCCAAAGGTCTGAGGTAAACTACTCACACATCATCGGAGAGGCTATGGTGTTGATGTAGAAGCCCTCCGTGATCAATGCCCCCTCCGGCAGGACGCCAGAAAAGGCCCCAAGATGGGATCTCACGGGTACAGAAGGTTGCGGCGGTGGAATTAGGCTTTCGTGGTGCTCTTCGATGGTTTTGGGGTACGTAGGTATATATAGGAGGAAGAAGTAGGTCGGTGGAGCCACGAGGGGCCCATGAGGGTGGAGGGCGCGCCCAAGAGGGTAGGCGCACCCCCCTGCCTCGTGGCCTCCTCGTCGGTTGCTTGACGTCCACTCCAAGTCCTCTGGATCACGTTTGTTCCAAAAATCATGTTCCCGAAGGTTTCATTCTGTTTGGACTCCGTTTGATATTCTTTTTCTGCGAAACACTGAAATAGGAAAAAACATCAATTTGGGCTGGGCCTCCGGTTAATAGGTTAGTCCCAAAAATAATAAAAAAGTGTATAAATAAGCCCATTAAACATCCAAAACAAAATATATAATAGCATGGAACAATAAAAAATTATAGATACGTTGGAGACGTATCACGCTCCTCATCCGTATGGAAGTGAACTGACGCAAAGAACTGAGCCACAATCTCTGGGTCAAAATCCATGTGAAACGTGAGCAAATCCTCAATGCCAAACTGCTCTATTAGATCCAGAGTCTCTCCAAAGTATGCCCGGTTGTTGTCCTTCCTCATATGAACCATGTCAATCCAGTGCACATCCACGTAGATGTTCTGCTTGCCCTTGATCACATCCAAGAACATAAGATTATGTTGCTTGGTCCAAAACAAGGCATTGCCTCTTGAGACCTACCTAGGGTTGACGTAAGGGTTGAGCTTCCTTTGCCTCAGAAACTCAGCTTGAGGTATCTCATCCATGCCCGTAGTTGGCTCCTTGGTCTTGGTGGATGTGGACTTGGTTCTGCATTGGGGGGCACCGGAGCCCTCTGGAGCCTCTTGGTTGCGCAGGTGCTTCGAGCTCGTGTCACGGCTAGGATTCGAGCGCCGCACATTGGAACCGGAGCCACCACCTATGACACACAACACAAACACGAGAGAACCGAGAAGGGTTATTGCAAAGACAAGGGCCAAAACCAAATGAAACAAGCAGACATGAGATTTGGAAGCACAAAATAGTGTAATTGTCAACTATACGGTAGTACCGGACCTGAGCAGGATGTAAAAAATTACAGCCACTCAAGCCGCGTAGTAATCTTGTGCGGGTGGCACGGTAGTATCAGCGCTACCGAGCGAAGTAATTTTTACTTCACACTCTCGGCGATGGTACTGCTCCAGGAGGAGCGGTAGTACCGCATGGGTTCAAATCTCACAAGAACTGCATCTCCGGATCTAGAAAAATCCGCAAAAATAGATCGGTACTACCGTCGATCAAAACTACACTGTTGTCACACCAAATAGCATATCTACTGCACTAGCACTCTCCTACAATTTCCTCTTGCAAAGATTTGGCCAAAAATCACACGAACTACACATGCATCTCCCCAAGACCTAGAAGCACAAGAACGGAACAAAACGAGAGGGACTAGGGGAGATACCAGGGTCCATGGCAAGAGGGCGAGGTGGGGAACGATCCCACTAGTCGAAATGCGAGGAGAGCGGCCGGAGACGGAGATCCGGCGAGGTCCTTTGGTGCCGTTCTTAGATAGGAGAGAGAGAGAGAGACGGAGTGGGGAAAAGAGATGAATGGGTATGGGGGAATTGGAACTCCCCCTGCCCCGCTCTTAACCCCCACCCACTCGCGACGGCGCGGTAGTACCGCGGGTCCTCGCGGTAGTACCGCCCGGGCGGAAGTACCGGACGCAGGGCGGTAGTACCGCTCTTCCAGCGGCAGTAAAAAATTACCTCCACGATGGAAGCGGTAGTACCATGCCTGGGATGCAGCTATGCATGCACAGGGCAACCCATCTCCTGTGGTAGTGTCGTGGCTTGCCACGGTAGTACCGTAACCCCAAGAAAGTGCAAGTTTCGACAAAAATAAGAACATGGCCTTTGCAACACAACCTTTAAGCAACCAGACACACAAAAGAGCTCACACACGAGGCAACTCAAACACAAGCCCGACACAAAGGAAAGGCAAAAGACAACAAGGACAAAACACGAAACACAACCTCTCCAAAGGGAGGGCGGTGGCCGGAGCCACCTATGTTTGAGTCAATTGGTATGGCACCGCGAAGAATTATCCTTGGTCCCATGACCAAAACTCGTCTTTGAAGCACAAGTACCATAAAAATGGCTAATGTGAAAGAGTTGATCAATTTATGCATAATGGGGGGAGGGAGAGTTCATTGAGAGAACAACACTCCCCCTATTTCCATGCCTACACCTAAACAAGACATCAAGATGAGTATGGTGGGGTGTGCATGGGTTCAAGCCGCATTTCTCGAATCAATGATATTTAGCTCATGCCTTAACTCGCGAAATCTTGCTTCATCCAAGGGCTTCGTGAAGATATCTGCAAGCTTGTCATGAGTGTTGACATAGTTGAGCTCAATCTCCCCTCGCCTAATATGATCCCGGATAAAGTGATACTGAATCTCAATATGCTTCGTCTTGAAGTGTTGCACCGGGTTGAGAGAGATCCTGATGGCACTTTCATTGTCACACCAAAGAGGCACTTTATCACAAATGACACCGTAATCCTTTAAAGTTTGCCTCATCCATAGAAGTTGAGCACAACAACTACCGGCGGCCACATACTCCGCTTCGGTGGACGAGAGAGACACACAACTTTGCTTCTTAGAAGACCAACTCACCAAAGAGCAACCAAGGAATTGGCACCCTCCAGAAGTTGACTTCCTATCCACTTTGTCTCCCACCCAATCCGAGCCCGAAAAGCCCACAAGGTTGAAGTTAGCTCCTCTTGGGTACCATAAGCCAAAGTTTGGGGTATGAGCCAAATATCGAAAGATTCGCTTGACCGCCACATAATGGCTTTCCTTAGGTGCGGCTTGAAACCATGCACAAATTCCCACACTCAACATGATATCCGGTCTAGATGCACAGAGGTAAAGCAAGGAGCCAATCATGGAGCGATATACCTTTTGATCCACCACTTTACCATTGGGATCTATGTCAAGTTGGCATTTGACGGGCATTGGAGTGAAGGCTGGCTTGACATCACTTAGCTTGAATCTCTTGAGCATGTCTTGAGTATACTTGGCTTGGTTGATCAAGGTTCCTTCTATTCTTTGCTTGATTTTGAACCCGAGAAAGAACTTCAACTCTCCCATCATGGACATCTTGAACTTTGAGGTCATGAGAGCTGCAAATTCCTCATTGAAAGCTTTGTTAGGGGAACCAAAGATAATATCATCAACATATAGTTGGCATACCACACACGTGGGGCTTGTTTAAGGCCATATAGTGCCTTATTGAGTTGGTACACATGATCGGGGAAATAGGGATCCTCGAACCCTGGGGGTTGTTTGACATACACCAACTCATTAATAGGACCATCAAGAAAGACACTCTTCACATCCATTTGTTGCAACTTGAAGTTATGATGAGACGCATAAGCAATCAACGTTAACAAACGAATAGATTCAAGGCGAGCAACAGGAGCAAATGTTTCACCGTAGTCGATACCCTCGACTTGGGAGTAGCCTTGTGCTACCAAACAAGCCTTGTTGCGAACGATAATTCCATGAGCTTCTTGCTTGTTCTTGAATATCCACTTGGTTCCAATGACATTATGGTTCTCCGTTGGCCTTGGCACCAATCTCCACACCTTGTTGTGCTCGAAATTGTTGAGTTCTTCATGCATGGCATTAAGCCAATCCGGATCCTCGAGCGCCTCATAGACCTTTGCGGGTTCAACACAAAAAACAAACGCGTGATGTTCACAATAGTTTGCTAATTGTCTGCGAGTGCTTACCCCCTTTCTTAAGCTTCCAACCACATTCGTCATGAGATGATCTTTGGTAGTGAGCTTGGATGCAATCTTGGCGGCATGACGCTCTAATTCCTCCTCAGGAGTGAGTTGAGGAGCGGAGACTTGATCATCTTGAGCGTCGACTTGAGCTTGTTCTTGATCTTGAGCTTGCTCTTGATCTTGAACTTGCTTGGTGGTGAGAACTTGACATTGGGAATCACTTGGTGGTTCACCATCATCTTGAGGTTGATCTTGCCCTTGATCTTGTTCATTCGGTTGAGGGCCTTCACTTTGTTCTTCGGAAGCGTGTGGGTCTTGGGTTGGTGATGGTTCCACTTGAGTGGAACATTGTCCTTCTCCTTCAGCCACAAGGGGTTCCTCAGTGGGTAGGATATGACCAACACCCATTCTTCTTATGGCTTGGGGAGGAATTTCATCACCTACATCACAAGTACCACTTTGCTCCACTTGGGAGCCGTTATTCTCATCAAACTCCAGGTTACACATCCCCTCAATAAGTCCACGGTAAGCATGAGAGTTTGTAGCATAGCCAACAAATATGCCTTCATGACCGCTAGCCTCAAATTTAGACAAGCGAACACCTTTCTTGAGAATGAAACACTTACACCCAAACACCCGGAAGTACTTGAGGTTGGGCTTGTTACCGGTGAGTATCTCATATGGAGTCTTGTTTAAGCCTTTGCGGAGATAGAGCCGATTAGATGCATGACAAGCGGTGTTGATGGCTTCGGCCCAAAAGTTGTAAGGAGACCTGAACTCCGCCATCATGGTCCTTGCCGCATCTATCAACGTCTAATTCTTCCTCTCCGCTACACCATTTTGTTGAGGGGTGTAAGGTGCGGAATATTGATGCTTGATCCCCTCATCACTAAGAAACTCATCCAAGGTGTAGTTCTTGAACTCGGTGCCATTGTCACTTCTTATCGTCAAGATCTTTGCATTGTGTTGGCGTTGAGCTTCATTTGCAAAGTCGATGATGGTTTGTTGGGTCTCACTCTTCCTCTTGAAGAAATATACCCAAGTGTATCTTGAATAATCATCCACA
Source organism: Aegilops longissima (assembly GCA_021605205.1). Classification (NCBI taxonomy): domain Eukaryota; kingdom Viridiplantae; phylum Streptophyta; class Magnoliopsida; order Poales; family Poaceae; genus Aegilops; species Aegilops longissima. The sequence continues at coordinate 742,074,570 of CM038682.1, forward strand.
ATCACCAAGCAATACTTTTTACCCCCAAGACTATCAAAGGATGGAGGTCCAAAGAGATCCAAGTGAAGGAGCTCCAAGGTCCTCTTCGAGTAGATGATAGTCGTGGGAGGGTGAGCCTTCTCATGTAGCTTTCCTTCGATACAAGCACTGCAAGCACGATCTTTGGCAAACTAACATTTGTTAGTCCACGAACATGGTCCCCCTTGAGAAGACTTTGCAAAGATCTCATATTGAGATGGGCTAAATGGCGATGCCAAAGCCATCCGACGTCAAATTTAGCCATTAGGCATGTCGCGGTCTTAGTGGGTCGCTCCGAAAAGTTAATCACATAGAGACCATTCTCGACATGCACAACAAAGGCTACTTTAAGAGTATTGCTCCACAAGAGGTCCACGATATCAATATCAAAGAAAGCGGCAAAGCCCATGAGTGCAAGTTGACGAACGGAAAGTAGATTGTATGCAAGGGACTCAACAAGCATGACTTTCTCGATCGTGAGATCATGAGAAATGACAACCTTGCCAAGACCCAATACCTTAGAAGACGAGGCATCACCCCACTCGACATTGGCGGGCATAGATGAAATCTTGTGCACGTCCACCACTAAGTCCTTGCTTCCGGTCATATAATTTGTGGCTCCAATATCGAGCAACCATGATCCCCCACCGGAAGCAAACACCTACAAGAGATCAATGCTTGGTTTTAGGTACCCATTTTGTAATGGGTCCTTTGATGTTAGTAAAAAGGGTCTTAGGAACCCAAATAGACCATTCAATGTACTCATAATGAGAACCAACAAATTTAGCATAAACATGCCCATCACTAGCACGACACAACACATAAGAAGGGTTAAAGTCACCGGCTTTGTTGGAAGGGGTGGCATTGCCCTTCTTGACACCACCACCCTTCTCATTGTTCGTCTTCTCCTTAGAAGCACCCTCTCCCTCCCTCACAAAAGTTTGCTTGAGAGGAGGAGGTCGTTTGGCCTTGTCATTCTTCTTGTTCTTGGACTTGGGTGCAAACCCAATTCCCTCCTTGCCCACAACTTCCTTTTGATTTCTCAAAAGGTCGTTGAGGTTCTTCTCACCTTGTATGCAAGACACAAGACCTTTCTCAAGTTGCTCCTTCAACTTTGCATTCTCCTCCACAAGTTGCACATGCTCACAACACGGGTTAGTAGCATTTGCATTATCAATTAAAACCATATGCGGAAAAGTGGCCTTTTCCTTGGTTAGCTTCACTTGGAGGTGATCATGAGACTCTTTGAGGCTATCATGATCACTATTCAAGTCCTTGTGAGCCTTGTCAAGTATATCAAACTCCTCCTTGAGTCTAGCAAGATCAACCCCAAGTTTGGCCTTCTCGGAATTGAGCACACGAGATACAACAAGAGCATGATCAAGATCTTTCTTTAATCCAGCATGCTCATCGTTGTGTGACTCCTCAAGAGCCAAACGATGACCACGCTCTTCCTCAAGCGCATTAGAGAGATCCGATATCTCATTGGCATACTCATGACTATGCCCTTCCATCTTACAGATGGTGTCTTCATGAGCCTCGATCATGTCACTGGCTTCACCAAGTTGTTCCAAGAGAGCAACGAAGTGCTTCTTGGATTTACCCTTGATCTTACTCATAAAAGACTCAAATTCATATTCTTCCTCATTAGACTCCTCACTTTCATCAATGCAATCCGTCAAAGAGGGATTAGCAGTGATGGTAGTTTTGACGTTGGGGGTTACCTTGTTGGTGGCTTTAGCCATGAGGCACTTGGCGGTGATGTTCTCGTTGGGTGAGTCAAAGAGGGACACCCGTGGAGTTGTTGCAATGGCAACGGAGGTGTGACACTCAAAATTTTTTGTTTGGTTTTCAACAAAAACTTTGTTGGTTTTGAAGAAGGTCATTTAAACCCTTCCAAAAATCTCTCTCTCAAAATTTTTCCCTTTGGCAAAGGATTTTATTTTGGTATCTTTTTCAACTCTGGTGTTTGGTTATTAAAAACCTTTCCTCTGATTCTCCCCTTCTCAAATTTATTTTTGGGATTTATTTTCTTTTAAAAGAAAACCCTAGGAGTTTTTGGGTCTTCTCTTATATTGAACCACCCATGGTTTTACCATGCCTAATGTGGTAAATCTTCCCAAAACCCCTCCTTCCACTTTGGGACAATCTAAATATTCTGTCCCAACAAGTCCAACTCATTTTTGGATTTTATTTCATTTATTTCTTTCCCCAAAACAATTATGTCCATTATTTTGAGCCTAGGTGATTTGCAAAGCAAGTACCTAATTGCCTTTGAACTTTGATCTCAAACTAACTTCTCTGGATAGTCCCTAGCACCCACAACCTAGAACCATCAAGATCCACTCTTCTTCTTTTCAAAATTTTCAAGTTTCAGCTTCTGCAAGTTTGGACGAGATTTGTCAAATTTGGTGAAATTCATATCTCCACTTCTCCAAAAATTCCACCAAAATTCAGGCAGCCCCCAGTTGCAATGAGAGGCCACTCCACCAAAACTCAGCTCAAGGAAAAATCCCCACATGCCAAAATCATTCTGTCGAACACCTGGCCTGCACTGTTACTTTGCACTTTCAGAGAAATTCAGAGATTCAGGAGTTCAGTGTCGTCAGAGATCGGTCACCTGTCAACAGTGCGCCCTGGCGCGTTCTGCTGCCCCTCCTCCCTGGCAGAGCGCGCCGCCTCTTGGACGGATGTCAAGGCGTCGGTGGCGGCGAGCCTCGCCGGCGTTGGCGATTCTGCGGTGGCTGCGCCACCGTGGCGACTCAGCGAGGCTGAGCCTGCTCGCCACGCCACCCGGCGCCGCCCATCGCTCCCTCGGCCTCTCGCGTGGCTCATACGTGCCAGCGACTCCCGCTGCACCGTGGCCGTGGCTCAGCAAGCACAGGCACGCCCTCCGCCGACGGGCCCAGGCCCGCCTGCCCGTTCCGAACCACCCCAAAGCTTCTCACCCAAGCTCGTTTAGTGCCTAAATGGAGCCAGAGACCTCCATGATGACGCCAACCGCTAAACCACCCGACCAAGCCCTGCGCGCAGAAACCTTCGCCGGAGAACTCCGTTCACGGCCATCTCCTCTGATCGCCTATAAAAAGGGGCCCCTGAGCTCGCCCTCGAGCACGCACCTCCTCTGCACCTCTCCAACACTCCGCCAGGCCACTAGGAGGACCTCGAGGAGGTCTCCTCCCCCAACTCCGTCCGCCGCGTTCCGCCTCGGCCTCCACCTCGATTCACTCCGGTGAGGCCGTCCCCGGCACCCAAACCTCGTCAGCAATCCCCTATAGCACCCAGAGTCTAAACCCCACTTCAATTCGCCTTCGCAAAGACTCTCCGGCGAGATCAAACTCCACCAAACCGTCGTCCGCGGAGCAAGGGTCGCCCGTCGGCGTGGTGCTTGCCGCGCGACCACCACCACCACCCACCGACGCGAATGATGCAATCGAGCACGGAGGTACCACCCGATTCCTCGCTGCCGTGGATCGCCGCCACGACCACCACGCTCTCTCGGCGTCGGCGAGCTCCGTCTCCCCCTTTTAAATTTTCAAACCTGACGGGTGGGACCCGCCTGTCAGTCTCTCATTTTTATTAAACTAACCATTTTCTGAAAGCGTATTCTGGCAAAATGCGCTTTCCAGTTTGAATCGTTTTCTGGACTTTTCTTCTTAGCCCCCTGGGAAGTTTCTGTTTCATTACAGAGAGGTCCTTGGACCAAAACACTTATAACTTTTAAACAGAAAAGGATTTTTGAGTGATTCCTTTTCTGCCATCTTCAAAATTTTGTCTAGTTTTTTATCAGATTTATTTGAAAAATATTTGGTATATTTCTATACACCTCACAGTATTTACGATAGCGCGTGTATTTTTGTATACCGTAGATACCGAAGGAGGTGACGGAACCGCAAACTTCACCGAGCTAGGCCCCGACTACTCTGAACCAGGCAAGCATGTTTGAACCTTTGATATGATGAGTGTCTTGGTATGTTTGCATTAAGTAGTTCCATGGCATGTTTTTGGAGCATCTCGATGAATGTCATATTACATGCAAAGTGGAGACAAGTGGATTTCGATAATCCATAAGTTGTTGGATGTGAGTTTGCATGGCCATGAGATGGCATGAGTATGGGTAAGATGGCAGTGTTGTAGCATGCCGCCTTTACGCTGCACCGCTTGACCCAAAGTCAACATGAATCAATCCAGTTCCGTCCGTTGTCCCTTCCGCACTACCACATGTTTTCCGCAAGGGATACGGCTTAGTAAGTTGCAAACCGCTTTACGTACACACCAAATCGAGAGGCGGGATGAGGGTTCCATGGCCTGGATTAAAGCCTATCATCCGGTCAGGGGCATGGGTGTTTCGGTTGGGACCGAGAGGGTCACCCTTAGAGCGCCAGATATAAATTTGATCCCATGCTATTCGAGATTGTGATCTCCCCGTCTCAAAGTTTTTCTTGAACGCTGTCTAGGGTGATTCCTGGCAACGTAAGGTGGGATGGGTGTGTACTGGTTAGCTGTGTTTCCCCCGAAATACCGTAAACGAAACTAGTCATTCGTGACTACGGAAATCCGTTGGCTGTGGATAATTTAGTACAAACTCTGCAGAGTCAATAATCCTTGAAATCATCTTATCCATGTCCAAGTGCCGTGTTCATCTTATCTTGTTAAGTGTCAGTCTCGGTGACAGAAACTCCTGAGAACCACATGAGTGTTAAATGTTTATTTCCTGTGGATGGACTAACCCGTTTATTATCATGTGTTGAATATTTTCCTATGAGCAATATTTCTTGCAAGTTAACCGATATGAAAAGTGAAGTTTAAGCCCTTTCTGCGATGTCGCTCAGACGTCCGACTGCGGCATTGTTATTATTTACTTTTGATATAAGCCCTTTCGCGATGTCGCTCGGACGTCCGATCGCGGCATTGTTATTATTTACTTTTGTTATAAGCCCTTTCTGCGATGTCGCCAGACGTCCGATCATGCATTGTTATTATTTACTTTTATTATAAGCCCTTTCGCGATGTCGCTCAGACGTCCGATCGCGCATTGTTATTATTTACTTTTGTTATAAGCCCTTTCGCGATGTCGCCGACGTCCGATCATGCATTGTTATTATTTACTTTCAATATAAGTCCTTTCTGCGATGTCGCTCGACGTCCGATCGCGGCATTGCTGTCATTTACTTTAATATACGCCTTTCAGTGATGTCGCCCCGACGTCCGACTGTGGCACGCATGTCTTTTATTTTCAATATAAGCCCTTTATGTGGTGTCGCTCAGACGCCCGACTGTGGCATGATTTATTAATTTGTTCATCCTTCGAGGCGTCGCTTCAGACACCCGATCGGTTTTCAGTTATTTTTACTATCACCTGACTTCCTTCTTGCTAATTAATATTGTGTTACTTCCTCATGTGGATGTACCATACTAATTTCTCATGACGCATTCATGCATGCATTTGTTATATCTTATGTCCGAACTGTCTTGCGAGTACTTTCAAAGTACTCACCTGGCTTGTTGATTTGGCCAGATGCTGACGAAGGCGATCTCATGGATGAAGAGTTCGATAGCGAGTCCGACGCCTAGAGGAATCCCAGTCAGTCTCGTGCGACCCTGGATTAGTCACTGTGTTACTTCCGCTTCCGCTACCCAAATAAATTCATCGAGCCTCACCTCGACGCTCGATGAGCCTCCAGTGTAGGAGTCATATTATCCACTCCACTGTGTTATTCCACCACCACTTTACCTCGAGTAAGTAGTATGCCACCACTTCATTGTGTCATATCCGCCATTATGTATAATTATTGGCGTGCTTGTAATAAATGGTTGAGCACCCCAGCTCGACCCTGTAATATATTCTAATGCTACTGGCTTATTGTATCAAGATTTTGTCTACCAGTCAGGAGGATTTTTTCCTCGCACTGGACTCAAAAGGTCGGTTTCTCAATAAGCATTTTATTGGAAAACCGGTCGTGACAGGAGGCCATGGAAACCGTCTCACCGTCTTCATCATCGTCATCGTCCTCTTCTTGTGCCACCAACCCCTTGGGAGGAGTCTTCTTGGTGAAGTTGTTCTTGTTGGGGAAGGACTTGGCCTTGTCTTTTTGGATGAGCTTGCCACCATTGTCTTCCCTTTTCTCATAAGGGCACTCCGCAACAAAGTGGCTCACATTGCCACAATTATATCATGTCCTCACACGTTGCTTGCCCTTGGCGCCACTTGAGTTGTTCTTGTTGAAGTTGGGCCTTGAGTTCTTCTTGCTCCAAAATTGCCTTGACGCGAGAGCCATGTGCTCATGATAAGCATATTTTGTATCTTCGGGGTTACTCTCCTCTTCTTCCTCTTCTTCCTCTTCTTCCACACTAGCCTTGGCCTTCAAGGCAAGGTTGGGATTCTTTGCTCGTTGAGAACGCAACACCGCATTGTCGGCGGTCTTGTCCAAGATCCTCATTGCCACAAACTCATCCAACACTTCACTTGAGGACAAGGTGTGGAAGTCCGGCCTTTGACGGATGACGGAGGACATGGCCTTATGGTAAGCCATCATGGCCTTGAGAAACTTGCACTTGATCCAATGTCATCTGTATCCTTGCTCCCATGATCTCGGAGCGAGACCGTGAGAGTGGTTAATCTCCGATAAAGCTCACGAGGTTCTTCATCTTCATTCATTGCAAACTCATCGGCTTCATCTTGCACCACTTCATAGTTGGAGCGTTGAATGCTTACGCTTCTCTTGTAAATGGAAACAACATGTTGCCATGCTTCCTTGGCCACGGTGAAAGGTCGGAGATGCGCAATATCTTCGGAAGGAATTGCATCTTGGATGATGAAGAGAGCGGACTCGTTGAATTGATTATCCGCGGCTTCTCTAGGGGTGAAGTTGCTTGGGTCATGCGGATAGAAACCTTGCTCAATAATTCTCCAAAGATTAGTATTACTATGATCTAAATGACGTTTAAAGCGATAGACCCAAGAAGAAAAATCCTCATTTTTCACAAACTTAGGAGGAGGACCAACATGATTCAAATGAGTGGAGGGAACCGGTCCTCCATAAGTAAGTGGAGGCTCAACATGGGCAAAGATGCCATTTCCACTTCTACCACTAAATAAAGGAACTTTGTCACTAGTAGCTTCTCCCTTGTCGGAGTTAGCATACGTCACCTTATTAGTGGGATCACCCACTTTCACTGGTGCGGTGGATAATTAAGGCCTTCGAAGAACTTGTTGAACATGCTTTCAACCTCGGTTGTCATGGAGGTTTTCAATGTGTCCAAAGCCGCATTGAATTCCTCACGAGAGACCGAGGATCCCCCATCGGCCATAGATGAGGACGGAATCACACCAGGGTGCTCCTCCCCACCGTCTACGGTGTCAACCATACTCTTCGGACGACAAAGTCCTTAATAAAGAGACGAGCATCTGATACCAATTGAAAGGATCGATATAGTTGACTAGAGGGGGGTGAATAGGCAACTAACAATTTTTAGCTTTTCTTTACCAATTTAAACTTTGCATCAAAGTAGGTTGTCTAGATATGCAACTAGGTGAGCAGCCTATATGATGCAACAACAACAAGCACACAAGCAAGCAAAGGATACAACACAAGATAAGCTTGCACAAGTAAAGGTAAGAGATAACCAAGAGTGGAGCCGGTGGAGACGAGGATGTGTTACCGAAGTTCCTTCCTTTGAGAGGAAGTACGTCTCCGTTGAAGCGGTGTGGAGGCACAATGCTCCCCAAGAAGCCACTAGAGCCACCGTATTCTCCTCACGCCCTCACACAATGCGAGATGTCGCGATTCCATTATTGGTGCCCTTGGAGGCGGCGACCGAACCTTTACAAACAAGGTTGGGGCAATCTCCACAACTTAATTGGAGGCTCCCAACGACACCACGAAGCTTCACCACAATGGAATATGACTCTGCGGTGACCTCAACCGTCTAGGGTGCTCAAACACCCAAGAGTAACAAGATCCGCAAGGGATTAGTGGGGGGAATCAAATTTCTCTTGGTGGAAGTGTAGATCGGGGCCTTCTCAACCAATCCCTAGAAAATCAACAAGTTTGATTGGCTAGGGAGAGAGATCGGGCGAAAATGAAGCTTTGAGCAACAATGGAGCTTGGGAAAGGAAGAGGTGGTCAACTTGGGGAAGAAGATCCCCCTTATATAGTGAGAGGAAAAATCCAACCGTTACCCACCTACTCAGCCCGCGACATGCGGTACTACCGCACCTTCAAGCGGTACTACCGCACAGGCTTGCGGTACTACCGCTGGGTGGTGCGGTACTACCGCTCGCGCGGCAGGAGCCAGGAGAGGCCCTGTTGCACACGACAACGAGCGGTAGAACCGCTAGAGCGGTACTACCGCGCGCCCTTGCGGTACTACCGCAAGGTAGGGCTCATCCTGGGCTGGGAAGGCACGGACTAATAAATTTACATCCGTGACTACTTCCGCTGAGTTTCGGTCAGTGCAAAAATCCGGCACGGTACTATAGCTCACAGGGAGCGGTACTACCGCGTAGGGTGCGGAAGTAAAAAATTACTTCCGCCCCTACATCTGCTCACGCCACCGTGCTGGGCCAGAGGCCACGGTACTACCGCATGCTAGGAGCGGTAATACCGCACTTGCGATACTACCGCTGCCTTGGGCGGTACTACTGCTCCCTTGAGCAGTACTACCGCACGCCGTAGACCAGTAGCACTAGGAGGCCTTCATCTTCGCGACGACAAGGGGAACAACTGGTGCTCCAATGAAGCAAGGAAAGGTGGTGCAAGGGAACAGATGTGTACGTGATGATTCCATTCTAACCTTTTCAAAGCGGACCCCCTCTTAATAGTACGGCTTTCCTACTACTCAAATCCACCGAAAAGAAACATAGAGAAACGCCGTCTTCGATAGGCTCCAAGGGGCACCGAATCCTCTTGTGCCTATACATGAGATATCTGAAATGCTCAATGCACACGATTTGTCCGCAAAAGCATTGTCATCAATCAGCAAAACCACTTAAGGAGAAATATGCCCTTACACTTACTATGTGAGTGATTTTGTCATCTTTGTCCATTGCATGTTTAGAACAAATTTCAATTATCCTTGCTCACGAAACCACCTTCTAGTTGCATGTTGTAGGACAAGTTCACTCACGAGAGATACAAGCAAAACCATTAGTCAAAAAGTAAGCCATTTGTTTTGCACCATTGTTGTGCATTTCTCCAAAACAATGAGAAGTGGAGGAAGAGGAATGATGAGGCTCTACCAAAGAGACCGAGGTCAAGTATCTCGTCCTCTCTAGAGCTTGAAGACGGAATGAAGATTTTGATGATTATAAAAGGAAACAAGGAGTCCTACTTTGGTGTCTATCAAGGTGCGGCTTGATGGGAGGAAGATGGTGAAGAAGCTCAACAGAGATGAAGAGGTCGCGACAATGAAAGATAAGATTGACGAGTTGATCCAATGCAAAGGAAGTGTCAACTCAAGCTATGCAGGCAAAGCTAGAGTTGGAGAAGAAGCAACAAGAGAAGATGACGACGTGGCAAGAGATGAAAGAGAATGAGAAGCAGAAGGATAAAATAGATAAGCGTATATTTCTTCTCGACGAGAACCAGTTGAGGCAAGAGATGGTGCCAAGGAGAATCAACTAATTAAAGATGCATCCAAATGAGATATATTAAAAGGTAAGATCCTTTTGGGAGATGCGGGCGAAGATCTTGGCATTTACTCCCTCCGTTCCAAAATAGATGACCCAATTTTGTATTACTTTAGTACAAAGTTGAGTCATCTATTTTAAAACGGAGGGAGTAGGATGTAATGGAGCGTGATGTTGCTTTTGGTTAAACTTCATTTCTGGATAATGGTCATCTTGTTTTATTCATGTATTTTCATCCTCGTGAATCTAAAACATATGAGCAAGATGAAGTGCAATCTACGTGGAAAGCCTACTGGTAATTTACTTAGTTCTGATAGCTCTGGCCAGCGACCAGAAGAAACCAAACACAATAAAATTGTAGACAAGCCTCAGCGATCCTATTTATACAGAATGCAAATAGCTGAGTACTCCCTCTGTAAACTAATATAAGAGTGTTTAGATCACTAAAGTAGTGATCTAAACACTCTTATATTAGTTTACGGAGGGAGTATTAGCGTAGTGAGCTGTGATCTACAGGTCCCTGTTAATGGAGGATGGCCATGACAGCCTCCTCTGGTTGATATTGTCGAGTCCATCACTTTCAGGGTTTACGTCGTCCACTTGCTTCCAGCTATTGAGCATCGAGCCCTCTCTCCTCTGAGGTGGCGTCAAGAACTTCAAATCATCACTGGAGCCACCTGGGGTCATTGACAGAGAAGAATGACCAACGCGTAGTGTTTGGAGAGTAGAAAAGGATTCCCTCATCGCAGACATGGCCTCAAAGAACCGGGTGCAGGATGCAAGTGCAGCAGGTATCGGCCGTAGCATTTCCTTCAGAGAGATAAAAGACAGCCATTAATATTTCCTTACCTGACATGGTATAACCGTAGACAAGAAAGAGCTGCCATAAGAAAATGTGATCGGAATGCACAAAATCATTCTATACTAACATGATAAACCATTTGTCATCTCTACATTTGACAATGGTATCATTAATATTTGCATCTGCAGTGGAAGGTGTTTTGCGGGGGATAAATTCGCTATGACTGCTAATTTAATTACCAGAAGGAGTATTTTTAACTTACACCCCATACAGCAGGCGACTCTCTGAAGTTTTGACTCCATTGGAAATCTCCAACTGATGCTGTCAACGCCCCATAATCACTTGCCGCTTTCAGAAGTAGCTCCGAGAATTGTTTCTGAGAAGAAGCAAGTACAGTAAGTAGGAAAATTTGTGCTTCGCTCAAGAAACCACACATTCCTTTGTAAAGAAATCACCTAAACAGGTGCACCTAAGATTCTCCTTCACATCAATACATTGTAAAGAATGCCAAGAATCAGAAAACAGGATGTAGGTTGCTACTTGATACACCATTTTCAGTTCGCATGTGTAAGTTCATGAATGAATGAATAATATATTTTCGATAGAAGTCTGAAATCAAAATGGTCAAGAATCCAACCTGGTATTCAGCTTCAACAGGAATGCAGTCAAGTGAGTAAGGTTGCTGCAGACGGGCAATAATGCGGTCCTGATAGAAAAGGGTTGTTATTTTGATATCCAGATCTTGTAATTAGTCGATTTGTATGGTATATGGAGCAGCCAACAGCACAGGCAGAACTTTCTTCACACAATAACCTGAGTAACAGGTGGTCCCAAGAAAGAACGCAAGCAAGTAAAATAAATAGTGGTTTCTGACTTCCAGTACCTTGTTTTGAATAACATCTTTCAAAATAGCAGTAATTCTGGCCAACGATTCACACTTCTTCTCCATTTCACTAACATGAGTCAAATGAGCAATGTTTTTATCATCCTGCGATAAACAAAAGTCATCAATATGATCGATAAACAAAAGTCATCAATATGATCGATAAACAAAAGTCATCAATATGATCAACGAAGATAACTGACACAAATCAAAAGCCCAGAAAACTGAATACACCAGCATTTGGAGATGATATATAGCAAAGTTTACAAGTGAAATATAAATTGGACACTTGTTATTCTGCTTGTGATCACATTTAATAGGGCGTAAACAGTTTTAAGTTCTATACATCACCAGTTAAAAGCTTTAGCCTTGCACATTTAGAGAGGCTTGGACATTGCAAATCATTTTTCAAGCATGAAAACCTAGGTAAAGCAAGTGTGAGCACCTATCAGATTCATACACAGATATAAGATTATTCTTTTCACTTAAGAAGAAAAAAATTATCCATGTTATTAATATGCTTTGATAGCAAAGACATATTCACCATAATAGTCAAAGTGGACATATTGATAGAAGCAAATGTATCTACAAAATGCTCTAATTATCCATGATGTTCTCACTTCTACCAAGAACATGAATAACCTCATGGGAATTTCATAGTTTCGCCACCACAGTAAGTCAGTAACAGAATGAAAAGGATATTCACTACGGCAAAACAAATTGATGAAATACGAAAGCATTGATCTAAAGTCAAAGTAATATTGTGTAGTAAGGGATCGGAAAAGGTAATCAACAAACGGAAACTGCATAAGTATTGGCATGGCACAGAATCGGTGTAAACATAGAAACAGTAGCAACTGGTCGTCAGTCCATTACCTTTCTGCCTTGTAGCTCGACTTGCAAATTGGCAATGTTCCGCTGCACGACCGTCAGCTCCCTTAATACCCTCACCAGGTCATCACTTTTGTCCGAGGTGTTCTGATCTTCCTGCAATGGCAAGTGACAATAAAGAAGTGTAAAGACTTAAGAAGCACACATGACCATATTCTGCGAAATCAAAAGAACAATCATTTCATCACCATCACTATTAGTGACATACAGCACTGTAAATTTCAGGAAGCTAGACATCATAACAAAAACAGAGGGAGACATAGCAATCTTACAGAGTAATAATTTTAGATGGGTTACAACTTATAACTAGCTCCAAGATTGCTAGGTTTCAATAGATAAAGAACCCTACAGGTTATAGTCACCAAACTTGGGAGGAGATGATTCCCCATAGATGTTCCTCTCAGGACTAGCAAAGCGTACGGGACTCCCCTGAACCTACACGCTTAGCCTGTTCAAACCATGAAGAAATTACAGTAATAATAGGGTTCTAATACGGGGGCTGCACTCGGTTCGAAACCACATTTCACAATCCCCGGCGGCAATAAACGAGGAACGGAACCCTACAATTACCTGAAAGGAACAAGTATTCGACGGAGAGACTCGGATCTCGCGAAATGGCGGCGGAAGGGAGGAAACTGACAGGATAAGGATTTTGGGTGACAGAAGTAAATCGACAAGGCGCAGCGAAGGGGTGGTGGGGGTAACCTGCGCGGGAGGGGCCGGGAAGCCCAGGTCCCCGGCAATGGCGAGCGCCTCCGCCATGCCGCCGAGCCGCTTGGCCGGCTTCTGCGCCGCCGCCATGGCCTAGGCCGGTTGTTGGGGGTTGGTAGGCGTTTCGATGATTTCGCCTCGCCGGCCGGTTGAGCTTTTGGCTTCAAATGTCCGATTACTGCTCAGTGCCGAGCCTCCCTGTCTCCACTCCACTTCCACCCACTACTGATTGACACTGGGCAATTTACAATCAGTGAAAATGATCAAGAGAAGCAGTTCAATGTGCATCAATTTACAATCAGTCTAGCAATCATTTGTGATCATAAGCAGCAAATGAATCACATGGCAAGTAGTTCAGGTTCATTTTACAAGCAAACGGAGGATGAATACGTACCTTGGCGGAGGGCGGTGGGCGCCTGCAGGGGGGAGCCGGGGAGGCCGGAGGCGGAGGAGAAGCCGAGAGGGCCGGATGCGCGGAGGGGAGTGCCGGAGGACGAGAGGGCCGGCTGGAGGGGAGGGACCGATGGAGAGACGGCCGCCGGAGCCGGACCTGGAATCGCTTGCCGCCGCCGCCGCCTTCAGCTAGGTTGGGGAATGGGGATTGATTTGGAATCGTGGGGGAGGGAGATACTCTCTCGCTCCAGACAACCAGTCGGTCGAGTCTGGTTTGGTGAGGCTTTTTATTTTTATTTTCGAGAAAAGTCTGGTTTGCTGAGTGGCTGCGTGCCTGCAGTTTGGGCTGGACTTAGTACATGGGCCAAAAGATCACGTATAACATTATGGGGGCCAGATTTTTTGGCATTTAGATTAAAAAAAGATTTTTTGGTATTTCAGGGAATTCTCATGAATACCCCGAAATCACTAATTGAGGAGTACTCCTTCTAAAAGATCTCTAGACACAAAAAAAGATCTCTCTCACCTTGCTAAGTTGCGATAAGTGGCGCGCTGCATATGCGCCACTTGTCGCAACCTGGGAGTTTTTTCTTTTTTCGTAGATTCGTTTATTTAAAATATTTTATCTCTTGAACCATGCGTCCAAATATCGAACCGTTTTCATCGTTGGGTCACTTGCATCGAGATATTTAAAACTAGATCCCATATTAATAGATTTCGACAAACATTTTTTCACAAAAAAATGGACGAAAAAACCCGAACCGGGAGGCATTTTTTCCTTTCCGAAGAGGCACGCGTTTTTTCCCTTTGCGAGAGGCACAGCCGAACCTCTCGCGGAAGCAAATCCGTGCCTCTCGTGGAAGGTTAAAAATATAAAAACACATTTTTTTTCAATTTTTTTGGGCCTAAATCCTAAGAAAAACCTAAGGTCGTCCCGCAGCCATCGAACTTGGTGAAAAGGCTATCGAGCTTTGCAAAATTTTCACAAACATCCTACGTAGCCCCTTGAGTGTCTTGGTGCGTTGCTCCACCAGCTTGCGGTCGATGTCTTCATCCAACCCGCCCTTGAGGAGGTCATAGATCCGGCGCCCTTCAGTTGATAGCTCCTCCATGGCCGTCGTGTGACACCTGGTCTTGTGCCATGTGAAGTGGCTATGCACCGAAAGCGCCAGATCCGTAGGCTCTGAATACCATATTGTCAGCACTAGCTCAAGTAGCAGCTAACCCTAGAGTTGGAGACGAGGAAGATTGAGAGAAAATGCGAGTTGTTGTGTTTATCCACCAATCCACGGTCGGTCAGAATACAACTAGGCAGGCCCCGCAGTCGGTTCTTCCTCGCCTAGGTCTGATGGAGATGAAGCTAGGTATTTGAACTATAACGTTACAAGGTCATTTGATCCACTCTCAGCTTGCAAGCCTTTTATATGGATATCACTCACGGTCGGTTCTTCCTCGCCCAGGTCCGATGGAGACGAAGCTAGGTATTTAAACTAGAACGTTACAAGGTTATTTGATCTACTCTCAGCCTGCAAGCCTTTTACACGAATATCACTAACGGTCAAGTCTTCCTCGCCCAGGCCTGATGGAGACGAAGCTAGATATTTAAACTAGAATGTTACAAGGTTATTTGATCCACTCTCAGCCTGCAAGCCTTTTATGCGGATTTCGCTCACGGGCTGTCCTGGGCCAGGAAGGCCCAACATTTGAAGTAGTGGCCCCTTTGGCTTTGGCGCTCCTCACACTCGATGGGTTAATAATTACCAACACATACCCTATATCCTGCTTACAGCGGGAGTAGCTTATGTCTCACCCGAAGCTTTTTCGAGTGCTGTATAGTACTGGGTTAACCTATTCTTAGCGCTCTCTCGCTGGTAGTTGTGTATGATGCGTTCTTCTCTATTTGTTTTCCTTTATTTTTCATTTTTCTTTGTTTTTTTTGTTTATTCACGGGTTTCTTCTGTTTTTTCTATTGTTCTTACGTATCATTTCTCGTTTTTTTATTTTCTTTCTTTTTCTTTAGGTTTTATCTTTC
Organism: Aegilops longissima; assembly: GCA_021605205.1. Classification (NCBI taxonomy): domain Eukaryota; kingdom Viridiplantae; phylum Streptophyta; class Magnoliopsida; order Poales; family Poaceae; genus Aegilops; species Aegilops longissima. The sequence goes on from CM038682.1 coordinate 742,089,931, forward strand.
TTTCTTAGTTTTCTTGTTTTCTTTGTTTCCTTTTTTGTATTTCTTTTCTCCATTTTTTGTTTTCCTTTTCTTTTCTGTTTTGTTTCTTCCTTGCTTTTTTTCTTTGTTACCCTTCGGTTTTCTTCGGGTTTTTTTGGTTTCTTTATTTTATTTATTTATCTTTGTTGGTTTTCATCATTTTTTGTTTTTCATCGATGCATGTCTAATTTTTCAGTGCTCCGTGTACATTTTTAGTTTTTTTAGGGGTCCGTGTACATTTTTAGTGTACACGTGAAACTGTTTTGCTACACGTTGTACTTTTCTGTGGCTTGTGACCTGTGGCCTCGCAGAAAGGATCGAGAAGAGGTGTCTAGAGGGGGGGTGATTAGACACTAAGTACCAAAAGTTATAGTTTTTAACTTCTTTAAGTTGGAGTGGAGTTTAGGCATAAGTTTAACACTCACAATACATATCAAGCAAGCATGCAAAGAGTATATGAGCAGCGGAAAGTAAAGCATGCAACTTGCGAGAATGTAAAGGGAAGGGTTTGGAGGATTCAAACGCAATTGGAGACACAGATGTTTTTGTCGTGGTTCCGATAGGTGGTGCTATCGTACATCCACGTTGATGGAGACTTCAACCCACGAAGGGTAACGGTTGCGCGAGTCCACGGAGGGCTCCACCCACGAAGGGTCCACGAAGAAGCAACCTTGTCTATCCCACCATGGTCGTCGCCCACGAAGGACTTGCCTCACTAGCGGTAGATCTTCACGAAGTAGGCGATCTCCTTGCCCTTACAAACTCCTTTGTTCAACTCCACAATCTTGTCGGAGGCTCCCAAGTGACACCTAGCCAATCTAGGAGACACCACTCTCCAAGAAGTAACAAATGATGTGTTGATGATGAACTCCTTGCTCTTGTGCTTCAAATGATAGTCTCCCCAACACTCAACTCTCTCTCACAGGATTTGGATTTGGTGGAAAGAAGATTTGAGTGGAAAGCAACTTGGGAAGGCTAGAGATCAAGATTCATATGGTAGGAATGGAATATCTTGGTCTCAACACAAGTGTAGGTGGTTCTCCCTCAGAAAATGTAGGTTGGAAGTGTAGGTTCGTTCTGATGGCTCTCTCCACGAATGAAGAGGAGGTGGAGGGGTATATATAGCCTCCACACAAAATCTAACTGTTACACACAACTTGCCAAACTCGGTGGGACCGAATTGTTAAACTCGGTCGGACCGATTCAGCAAATCTAGTGACCGTTAGGATTTTCGGTGGGACCGACATGCAACTCGGTAGGACCGATATGGTTAGGGTTAGGGCATAACGTAATCTCGGTGAGACCGATTACACAAACTCGGTGGGAACGATTTTGGTAATAAGCTAACCAGAGAGTTGGTTAGGCAAACTCGGTGAGACCGATTACACAAACTCGGTGGGACCGATTTTGGTAATAAGCTAACCAGAGAGTTTGCATTGTAACCTCGGTAGTACCGATTGCTCAAACTCGGTGAGACCGATTTTGGTAATGGACATACACAGAGAGATTACAATCCCATATCGGTGGGACCGAGATCCCTATCGGTGAGACCGATTTGCCTAGGGTTTATGGCAGTGGCTATGACATCTGAACTCGGTGGCGCCGGATAGAAAGAATCGGTGGGTCCGAGTTAGACCTTTGGTTTAGGACATATGAGGATGTGACAAAGTAGTTGAGGGCTTTGGAGCATATCACTAAGCACTTTGAGAAAGCAAGCCATTAAGCAACACCTCATCCCTCTTGATAGTATTGGCTTTTCCTATAGACTCAATGTGATCTTGGATCACTAAAATATAAAATGTAGAGTCTTGTACTTGAAGCTTGAGCCAATCCTTTGTCCTTAGCATCTTGAAGGGGTTCCACATCCCTTAGTCCATGCCACTTAATTTATTGAACTTGTCTGAAACATACTAGGTAAAAGTGTTAGTCCAACAAGAGATATGTTGACATTAATTACCTAAATCACCCAGGAAGCACTTGTGCTTTCACTCGCTCGTTGGGTTGGCCCAGTCTGGCGTTCGTTGTAGGTGAGGCTGCCCTACGTCCTGCTATAAGCGAGTCATAGGGGGCGCCCTCACATTATTCCAATCTCTCTTTTTTCTAAAATCACTTTATTCTAATCTTTGATTTTTTAGGGTTATTCCAACCTTTGATAAGAAAAGCTTTTGTTGTTAGATTGCTCTCTAGAAATGTTTGTTTTGTCATCTGTGGCCTGCTTGCAAGCCATTATGCTGCAGGCCGAAGGGTTGCTGTATTCCAGCCATTCCAGGTCATTCTTTCATCAGTCTCCCTAACCAAACTACTCCTAAGCATCTAGCTCTGGCATGAAAACTGCAGACAATTCTGCCCAACTATCCCCCGCATCGTTTCGACACCGCGCCACCCTACCCGCCGGTCAATTCCCCGCAGGTCACCCACCCTGCCGCTGCAAATTTGACACACCTCCAGTTGTTCATCGCAGGGGGGCCTTTCATCATGGGCCATGATCTCTCTCTCTCTCTCTCTCTCTCTCTCTCTCTCTCTCTCTCTCTCTCTCTCTCTCTCTCTCGCCCAGCTCAGCCGACATAGATCAGAAAAGCCCGACTCGATGATCTCCCGCCGGCCAGCTGTCGCGCGCGGCAACGTTGATTCATGCGATGTTTTCTCTCCACCGATCCGTGATCGATCTTCAGACTTTCAGGTCTCAGCAGCATCATTCACACATACATGTTGCGTGACGCGCCCGGCTCTGATCTCTGAACCCTCGCTCTACATGATGCATGCATCCTCACTCCTTCTGAAAGTGCTAGTAATCGACTAGAGGGGGGGGGGGTGAATAGGCGATTTTTATGAAAGTCTTCAAAACACGGGGGCTTTGAAGATAAACAGTAGAAATGAACCTATTGATATGCAGCGGAAGGTAGACTACACTAGACAAGCCATAGTCAAGTAAGCAATGAAGTGAAAGCACGAAGACTATTAGCAGCTAGGTAGTATGGATCAGGATGGAAGATAGTATGAAGCCAAACAACAACAGTCTTCACACAGTGAAGTCAATCAGATCATGCAAGCAGGCAATGACTTCACGAAGACAAACTGTAAGTAAAGAGAGATAGGAGATAGAACCAGTTGCTTGGTGAGGACAAGGATTTGTTGGACCAGTTCTAGTTGCTGTGACAACTATACGTCTGGTTAGGGAGGCTGCGATTTAACTCAGAAGACCGCGTCTTCACCTTATTCCCCTTGAGCTAAGAACACTTAGTCCTCGCCCAATCACTCTGGTAAGTCTTCAAGGTAGACTTCAAACCTTCACAGACTTTGTTCACCGCAATCCACAATGACTCTTGGATGCTCAGAACGCGACGCCTAACCGGCTGGAGGATTCACAGTCCTCAAGTGTAACAAGTCTTCAGATCACGCGGAAAGAAAGACTTCAGTGATGCCTAACACTCTTTGGCTCTGGGTGTTTTGGGCTTTGTCCTCGCAAGGATCTCTCTCTCAAAAGCTTAGGAGGTCGGTTGCTCTCAAACGACAAAAGTTGTGCACTAACTCTGAGCAGCCACCAATTTATGGTGTAGGGGGTGGGCTATTTATAGCCAGGAGGCAACCCGACCTGATTTTTCCGAAATGACCCTGGACACTAAGGAACTGACATGTGTCCAACGATCAGATTTCAAACACACGCGGCAGCTTGACTTGGGCTACAAGTAAAGCTGACTCATCCAGCTCTCGATAAGATTTGCTCTCATTGTCTTCGCTCGAAGACATAGGATTTGGTTGAGCATCACATCAGTCACTCTGACTTTGTTCACTTGTACCCCACTTAACAGTATGGTGGTTCCTATGACTCAACAAAGAAGAAAAGGAAACTATGAAACAACTATGTCTTCGCACTCCATAGTCTTCACGTGAATGTCTTCTCAAGTCATAATCTTCGTTGTGAATATCTTCACAGATCACCATTGTCTTCAATGTCTTCACACATTTTTAGGGGTAGGTAAACCGAATCAATGTGGGACTACTACCTGTGTTATCCTGCAATTCTCACGAACACATTAGTCCCTCAACAAAGTTTGTCGTCAATACTCCAAAACCAACTAGGGGTGGCACTAGATGCACTTACAATCTCCCCCTTTTTGGTGATTGATGACAAATTGGTTGAAGTTTTCAACGGGGATAAAAGTATGTGAAAGTTTATGGATTAAGGCATTGTCTTCATAAGCAGCAAAAGGCCCCCCTGAAGATGTGCATATAAGTAGTTTGCTTTTGAATGCAAATGCACATGGCAGGTTTTACTTTGTGGAGATCCTCTTCAACTTATGAAGACAATTCATCATGCATATAATGATATAACGATGATAATGACATGCATAATGAAAAATGGACGTCTGCGGAATGGCTTCATGCGGAATTTATCATCGCATCACAGAGTAGCAGAAAAAGTAGCAGACAACCATCGAGTTTAAGTGTTAAAACCCAAAGAACCAAATGCATCAAAAGACGAGAGTTGTAAACACTTGGCAAAAAAAATTAGTGCAACCACCCATAAGGACCCGCTTGAAGACTATCAACTCATATGCTTCTCCCCCTTTTGTCAGTAATGAACAAAAAGGTTTGAAGACATAGAGTATCTACTCGTTCCCATCAGGAGTAGATGAAGGTGCTGGGTCGACACTGGAGTTCGATGGTGCAGAGGGGCCTGGTGCAGTGTCGAGATGCAGTGCAGCCATGGCTGGTGAAGTGGCACCGCTTCATCGACGACTCTCGCAACAACAGTTGCAGCCGAAGATGAACGCTCAGAATCTTCAAGAGATGGAGTGCGGCGCTAGCTTGCATTGCGTGGAGGTATGGAATCAAATTTAAAGCCGTCTGTGAAGCCATCTTCGCGAAGATCCTCTTGAGGGCATAATAGTGTGAGACTCTTCCAAGACCGCCGACAGGCTTCATGGGCAATGAACGAGTTCTTGGTGGCCAAGTTTCTGATGTGATCGACGTCCACCAAGATACTCTGCATCTGACGCTTTAGCCAGTCATGGTGCTTATCCTGCTTCTGATGTAAGGCCACAAGAAGCTCTCGGTCATTGAGTACACGAGAACGCTTCCGAGGCCTTTGGGGGATTGTACTAGCAGTGGCGTCAATGTTGGCATGATGTGGCGCACGCATATTGCCAGCCAGAGGATAAGCAGTAGTTGCAACATTTGGAACATGAGTTCCTTCTATTGGTTGCGTGAAGCTTTGATGATCAACATTATGAAGATATAGAGGCTCCTTGACAGGATCAGGGTAGATGGCTTCAACGGACAGATCAACCTCAGGCAGAAAAACGAGATGGTTGCACGCTGAGGGCTGATAGTCAACAGAAGAATGGAGTTTGATGAGGCGCATCACCCATGGAGCATAAAACTTCAAGCAAAACAGATCAATCCCAGATGCAACAAGTTGTCTGATGAAGAAATCCTGGGTATTGAATCTGATGCCATTGACAATATAGAATACCAAAGTCTTCATGGTTCCTTCAAGTTTGGCTTCAGAAGAATATCCCTTGACTGGCCATAGAGTACGCCTCGTAATGTGATAAATCATGGGCAAGTACTCAAGGTCTTTGACGAAGAATTCCTTGGGATATTCAGCATCTTGAGGCAATGGCTTCATCATACTGAGCATCTGACTCATATTGGGTTCCGGTCTCTGAAAGATACTCTGCGGTTCATTATTGTGAAGCTGACAACCAAGCTCATACAATTCACCTGGAGTGGGCAGGGAAGTAAGCTCAATGATGTCTTGAGCTTTGGCTTCATGATGCACATCTCCTGTCATCCACTCAAGGATACATGTCTTCGGATCCCTGTTGTAGCCACGAATGTGAAGTGTAGCATAGAACTGCAGCAGAAGCTCTTCATTCCAATTCTCTTTGTCTGTTACAAACTGCAGAAGACCAGCATCTCTAAAGCGGTACAATGCTTCTTCAAGACAGGGCTGCCCAGCAATAGCTTCACAATCAATACGCATGTGAGGAAAGATTCGCTCTTGATTGTATAGAATGCAGGACTTGGCAGCCTTGGCTTTGGCTTCTGAACTTGAGGCCTCTGCTCAACATGGTAGTCGTACTGTGGTCCGGGAGCTGTTGGAGGAACCAAAACGGGCCATCTCACTGTGACAAGCTGACCACGATCATAGGCCTGTTCAATGGTGTGAGGCCCGGGAGGTGAAACAGTGGCTTCAGCATTCACAGTGGCTTCAGCATTCACAGTGGCTTCAGGTTGTACATGAGCTTCAGGCACCACATTAGCTTCAAGCTCCACATTGTCTTCGGCCATGACAACGTCATTGGCGCCATTAGCGTTGTTTGTGGCAGCCTCAGTGTTTTCAACCTCCGTTTCTTCAATAACAGGAGGGTCGGGCATAGTCACATTCTCCTCAAGAATGACTTGATCAGTGGCAGGGGGTGTGGCAACTCTTTCTTCTTCTCTTGTTCCTTGATCTTCATCAGCTGATGCAGCCGGAATGTCTTCAGCAACTTTTGCTTCAAACTCGGAGACACTTGTAGTTGGAGTGGCTTCAGGAAACACTTGACATGCTACTGAGCTCTTGGGCACTTCTCCTTCCGGAATGCTCGACATGGTGACCTGTGGCCTGGGGCCTTTGCGAAGCCTGTGGAAAGCGGGCGATGCCTGTGGTGATGGAGTGGTCTGCACCATGTAGTTGTCGTCGTCAAGTACCAGAGTGGTGACTTGAGGTGGTGGAGTTGTGGTGTTTCATCATGAATGGGGGTGTCTTGTTGAGGGTAATCGGCCCATGAATCATCCTGAGTGATTGGCATCAAGGGACGGCCAATGCTGATGAGTTCGTAGTTCGTAAGAACAGGCGATGATACCAATTGGTGCTCAAGTTGAGGAAGGATTTCATCATCTTCAACATTGTCTTCATGATCAATGTCTTCAGCTGTGATGGGGTCAACAACTGGAACTTCTTCATCTCCATGAGCCTCTGTGGAAGCAGGCTGATGGATCACAATGCGACGATCTTTGTTGTGGTGGCTGGAAGAGCGACAGAGATGGGTTCAACAATGAGGGGCTGAGAGGCCGCAGCTCGCTCTTTCTTTGAAGACTTTGTCTTCAGCTTCTTCTTGGATGGGGCATCATCAGAAGCATCCTTGTGCTTGCGTTTCCGGGCTTCGGCTTCTGCTGCCCTTGTCTTCTTCAGCTCAGAAGCTGCTGAGGTGAACTTAGGCTTTGAGCCTGTCATGCTAGCGGGGAAGTTCTTCCCTCCGTGATGCTTCAGCTTGGGCCGCTGCAGGCTTCTTCTTCTGTTTGGCAGCCATTATGGGGTCGATGCCAGGACGCCCAAGAGCTTTGCACTTTTCAGCTTCATTGTGGGTGTCGGTGTCAAAACCGGCGGATCTCGGGTAGGGGGTCCCGAACTGTGCGTCTAAGGCGGATGGTAACAGGAGACAGGGGACACGATATTTACCCAGGTTCGGGCTCTCTCTATGGAGGTAATACCCTACTTCCTGCTTGATTGATCTTGATGATATGAGTATTACAAGAGTAGATCTACCACGAGATCAGAGAGGCTAAACCCTAGAAGCTAGCCTATGGTATGATTGTTGTATATTGTATATATGTCGACTAGCCTAGCCCTGGTTTATATAATGCACCAGAGGCCTAGGATAACAAGAGTCCTAGCCGAATATGCCGGTGGAGGAGGAGTCCTTGTCTTGATCACCAACTCTTGTGGAATCTTCCTTGTATGCGGCACCTGTCCGGACTGGCCCATGAGTATGCGGCCCTGGGGTCCTCGCCCAATCTAACCGATTGGGGACGACGTGGTGAGTACCCCTAGTCCAGACACCGCCAAGAGCCCCCGAACTGGTCTTCGTTAGGGACGCCTCGATTCTTCCGAACTGTTCTTCATCTTCGTTGCGGTCCCAAAACTGGTTCAACAAATCTTCTCATCTTCGATTTGAGGATCGCCAAATGCATTCGGCGAAGTTTATACATCGGGTATCCGAGGAGCCTTTAAGTTTCCGGCCTTTATCAATGCCTTGTTATTTTTATGCCACACATGGGGTTTGAAGTTGTTCCCGGGCGGCAGCGTCCTCTTGCATCCGAGCTCCAACGTCGGACTGTATTCGAGGTATCTTTTGCAGCCGAGCACCAACGCCGGAATGTATCCGAGCTCCAACGCCGGACTGAATCCGAGCTCCAACGCCGGACTATGTGTCCGAGCTCCAACGCCGGACTATGTATCCGAGCTCCAACGCCGGACTGTATCCAAGGTGTCGCAAATCACCTTGGTTCAAAGAAGTTTGAAGGAGTTTAGTTGAGCTTAATGCCGGAAATGCCCTCTATGGAGCCAGCCACTAGCGCCCGAGCTTTATGCCGGACTGCTTCCGAGGTGGTGCACCACCCCGAATGTGGGCTGATTTTTGGTCAATATTTTTTATTGATGCAATTTATTCTCTGACGAGATATATAGCCAGTAGCCCTCAAGGTGTGTATCGGTCTAAAACCCGAGATGCACCTGAAGGATGACATAAGACCGCTGATCCTAGTAACCGCTGAGACTCAGGTTGATTTGCAAAATCAGCCTGAGGATCAAGTCCTAGCTCGGTAGAATACTTCGGGACGCAAAAAGTGGCGTGCTCAGTCCTCAAGACTCGGGTTGGGTGCGGCCGATCAACCTGAGGATCAAAATCTCCTCGGAAACTCTATTGCACTTAAAATTTTCTGCATAGAACAGGCAATGCAAGAGCCCCGAGACACCGGGTCGGGTGGCAACACCAGATGAGGGGATTGATGTGCCTTTAATATTTGTAAATAATAAGCACGAAGCTCAAGAGTTCTCGAGCCTTAATGCGGCACGGGTGGTCAATTAAGGATCGATATCCATAGTAAAATCACAAATTATGTGTAATGACTCAATGTATCCAAGTACTTTATGTTATTAATGCTCGGATCCGCATTGTACAAAACTTTGTTGACCGACCATCGGCTTCAACCTCCTCGGCCAAGAGTCGAGGAGTGTTTGTCCTACTTTATAAAGCCTTTATGAGGGCAAAGATTTACGACAAACAAGGCAATCTGCCATATGGTTTTATAAACAAAGGTACGCAGAGAGATATGTTATATTACTGTTTAACAGAAGAAATGTCTTCCAAAGAAAATAGTCCCGCTATCGGTTCCTTTCTTTGGGTTGTCATGCTAAGCATGATCATGAAACCTCAGCTCCAATGTAAGAGCAAAATATTGAGGATTTAGTTTGGGAGGCCGCCATTAGCCCCGGTAGTGTTCGGCGACAGTCGAGGTCAAGCCGGAAACACTTCGGCCAATTTTATGAACGGCCCGTCATTTAATATAGTTATCGGACTGCTGACCAGTTTACACCTATTGTGACAGTCAGTTTTTGGCTTTCTCCACTGAGGTGCTTGACCATGCGAGCTGGAAGCGCAATCGCAGTGGTTCTCCCTTTGCACACCTAGCCGAACAAAGCGGAACGTAGGAGGCAAGCGCGGGAGCCGGGCAACCCAACTATTGACCGAAGACACAATTCGAAACTGATGCATATATAGCAATATCCGAGAATGTTTTTGTCGAATCTCTAAAGGTGTCCGGCGTTGCACTACGAGACTTGTGCTGAAAACACACAAATAGTTTAAAAGTGCCAAAAGCTTGGAAAACCAAAAAACGTCAGTAAAAACATGACGTCCGAACAAGATCAAGTGTTCGATGCCAATCTGAAAAATTGGACTTTAGAAAAAAAAGTGCTTCTGCCGTGCTTTAACATGACACATCCTATCTCAAGACTTCAAGCGGGTCAGCCTACGGCTTCAGTCTCCCATCCCGAAGGCGGAGTACTTCTCATTAGGCCAGTTTAGAAAACTAAACTCTAGCGGTTTTGAGAGAGAAATTAGGCTCCCCGGCTAGTGACCGCACACTCGTGTCGAAAAAAGGAGTGATAAATAATAAACACTTTGCAACGACTAAGAAGAAAAACACTTAGTATAAAATGGCTCAAATAAACATAAGAGCCCCCAAGTGACTTGGGTAAAAGTTGACTATATAATGTAAGGTGACATGTAAAATGCCTTCTAGCCGGATTGTAGATCGCTTGTCGAGCGGACCTTTTCGCTTCAACCTTTGGACCCAATAGTGCGGAGTGTGTCCGAATACCCTCGCGGTTATAAAAACCGGGCATGCGTGGAGACCAGGCGTAGGGTCATTAGTGCTTTATCATACAAGTGCCCAACTAGTTATGTTATATTACATGGTTAGTAAGAAACATCTTCCAGGGAGAATAGTTCCGTTAGGGGTTCCTTTCCCTGGGAGGCATGCCCTAAAGTGCATGTCCGGACTGCAAAAAGAGCAGAAAAACATCTGGGGGCAGGTAAATGAATAGGTAATAAATCATCCTTTAGTTCATCGACCGGGTATTCCCTTAAGAACGCTTAGCTTTCGCTTCACCCACCTGAGGTACACATCCGCTGACCCGCAAGAATAATCGCAGAGGTGCTCCTTTACCACCTAGCCGAACAATCGGGACGAGGGGTAAGCACAGGAGCCAGCAACCCAGCTTGGCCAAAACTTAAGTCATATCGATGCATATAATGGTGAATAAAACGTACATGCGGAAGTGTGACACATGTGTTGGGCATAAAGTCCGAATTAATAAGCTTCATTAAAGAAGCCCCAAGTATAATGAGCGCCAGAAGCGCCAAGTGTGTCTTGAACAAAGTTTGGACAAGGAAAATTTTTACAAGCAACTTTTTTCCAAAAAAGTATAATGCTTGGTTGAGCTGAACACAAGTTAAAAATTTAAAACTTAGAGCATGAAGGCAACTTAGCTGGTTAATGTGTTCGGTATTGACGACGCGGTCCGAGCTTGATGCGGGACAAGGTTCCATCCCCCAAGCCAATCCCGAGGTGGCGGAGCAAAAGAGCTCAGAGTGATGCCGAAGTCCCCTGCATGGGGTAATGAAGTGTTGATGAAGCCCCCCGTCCAGCCGAGGTGACGCCAAAGGATATAGTCCGGCTGGATCATTTTCCTGTTCACAAAAATAGTGCAGACCGGGGATAATAGTAATAATAAGAATTAAAAAAATGTTGCATAATAAATAATTTATGCAAAGTGAGTAATAAAATAAATATGGCCTGGCGTCGAAGTCAATGTCGATGCAGGTCGTCGGCGTAATGCATAAAAGGCGTGGCAAAGCCTGGATTCACAGGTCGGTCCGAGTTCCGGATGCGGCGTTCGCCGGATTATGTACGGAAACTGACCGAACCATCATGCGACCGTCGATAATGCGGCCACCATTTGATAGACCTGTGTACATATGATTGACAAACCAGAGTAATAATTTCTTGGGAAAAATTAACCCAAACAAGCAAAAAGAAATACTAGGATTAATAGCACCTGGTTTATTTGTTGTAGCAATCTGAAGGAAGGTGATTCCCAAAATTGGGACTCGATCCGCGCACCCATTGCCGTTCGGTTAGTGACGCCGAAGTGTCCGGAGTAGGTTGATGAAGAGGTGGCGAAGCCCCCGATCCAGTCGAGATGTCGGAGTAGGTCGGCGTGATGGACACCACTTGAAGAAGCAATAGTGCGGCCTGCCGATGCAGGTCGTGGCGTGGTCGATGCTGGCTTGATGAAGCGACCGCGCGGCGATGCCGGTATGCCCGCTCCGTGTAATCCGTGGGGCGGCGATGTTGGTGATGATTGATCCTTCGTGATTCCGGACTCTTGTTCGGCTTGCCGAGATGATGATCGGAAGAAGTTGAGCTCAGCTCAACAAAGTGACGACGTGTCTAGCGCAGGTCGGCAGCCGTGGAGCAATATTACCGGACTGGTTTGACACCAGCATGATGTTGAAGATCATGTTCGAAAGATCTTAAAGTTAGTGGGATGTGTTCGGGAACAAAACACAATACCCGCACAAAACTTCCTTCAAAAGGATGTCCAAATCCCGCTCATAAAAAGATTTAACTCGGGTCGGATTCGTTTTCGCGCAGAAAACAGATCCGAAAAGTGATGCACTAATCGGAAGGTTCCCGGAGTTTGGAAGGTCGGATCGAGCTGAAATTTTGAGGGGTGGTAGATATGAAATTCCGCCGCCGATCAACGGTTGGATCTTCCAAAGGAAGTCCGAGCTAGAAGCTGGACACCACGCCCTAAACTCGTCCGGATTCTTGTAACATCCCAAATTTCCTATTTGGAATGTTTTACAATTATAGATAAGCATCCTATGCATTCTGTTTGAATTTGATTGTCATTTGAAGTTTCAGAGCAATTTGAGTTTGAATTTGAATTTCAAACTTTGGCATGTGGGAAACAATTCAAAAACTAAGCCTGATAAATACTTGATCAAAAGTATGAGAGGAGCAAACATGACACTCCAAAAATATCAGAGGAAACATTGCCAAAAGATTTGGATTCAAATCTGAAATTTTATTTGAATTTGAAAAAATAGATTTTTATGAAGTTTGATTTTGACTTTGGAAAATGTTCAAATTAAAGGAATATTCCCTGATCATTTTGGTATATATATACCCTATATAAATTATTTCTAGATTTGGTTTTATTTTTGTTTTAGTTTTATTAAAAAATAAAAGAAAAACCTCGGCGCCACCAAAGCCACCCCTGTGCCCAGCCAGCGCCGCTTTCCCTCGCAGACACGCCATCGACTCGCTGAGATCGACCGGATCCCGGGATCCGGATCCCCGATCGCCTCGATGCCCTTCCCGAGCGAGCCCGACCCTGGCTATAAAGGGCCGAGCCCCGCACCCCATTCCCCGAGAGCTCGCCAGCACCCCTCTTCCTCCCGCTGACGTCAGCTGAGTCCCGAGCCTCCCGCCGCCATTGTTGCCGCCACCGAGCCCCTAGTCCACCCCGACCCCCAACACCACCGAACCCTCCCGACCCGTGCGATCTTCCCGACGAGTCGCCGGAGCTCCCGACGCCTGACGCCTGACGACTTTTACGCCATTGCCAGCCGAGTCCGTAAGTCACCGCAATCCCCCACCGTCCGATCCTAGATCTAGGGCTAGGATTAGAACCCCGAAGGGTTAGGTTTTATTTTATAAAACCGGCCGGTCCGATCGGTTTAGTTTTTAGTTTAGGTTTTTATTTTTAGGCCGGTTCTTTTAGTTTAAACCCTAGAGCCCGTTTAGACTAAGTTACGCCTAGTGCACAGTATAGGCCCATTAGGCCTTTTTCTTTTATTTTAATTTTCTGTTTTAGCCGAATAGTTTCAGTTTTCAAAAATGTATATTTTTTATTCTGTTTAATATTTCTGAGTGATTCTTTTTTTGTTGGATTGCAAATTTTATGTAGTTTCTGAAAAATATATATTTAGCTATGTTAAAATAATTAAAAATGCTTTAATATTGTTTTAGTCAGAATAGCAAATCTGCTATAACTTTAGTTAGAAAAATTATTTTGCATGATTCTTTTTGTCACCACTTTATTTTGACATTGCCAAACCCTAGAAATTAATTTGGGTATTTTAGGATTAATAAATAATTAGTTTTAGACAGAATCCTATTAATCCTAATTAATTAACTAGTTCCTGTTTTCCTAATTAATTAATTAGTAAATTAATTTATTTTTAACTTGTGATTAGTTATTCTAGGTTAGTTTCTGTCATGCTAGTAGATGAACTTTTATTTATAATTAATAAAAGTTTTAAATTAATTTTCTTAATAGAAATTGGATTAGGCCTAAAATGAGTTTTATAATAGCTTTTTAATTAATTCTTTTTGCTCCTAATTGCTTAGTGAATCCTTTTCTGTTAAGTTAACTCAAAAACATGATTAGGTTATATTAAGGAATTTTTGCTATATAAAAACTATTTTTTTTATTGTTTGTAGTAGGGAAAACTTTGAATTGGTTCCTTTGAGTTTTTCTTTTGGATTTGGTTTTGATTGTTTTGTTGTGCTATGTTACTATTGTTATCTTGTGTGATCCTCTTGCTTTGTGCTTATTGTGTTATTGTTTGTCTCGGTAGAGTTTCCGGAGTGCGAAGCTTGCTACTACGACTCTTTAGCTTACGAGGATCATCAGCAAGGCAAGTTTTGATCATGTTATTTCTATACCTATGTTTTTGTGCATTAGTAGTTGTCACCACCCCACCATTGCATGCAGTAGTGAAATCTTGAAGTCATTAAACTTGAGTAGTATCATGTGGTAGGATGAACCAATCCCCTTGTTACCATGACCCCGGACGTAGTAGTTATTTTGCTATGCTCAGAGACGGATTTGGGATGAGTGAAATTCATAAGCAAGATGTGAGAGTCAATGATGATGACAACCCATGGACTACAATGATCAAGATGGACTTCGAAAAATCACTCTTGGGTGGAGGATTGTTGACGGGCACCTGGAGCACCCAGTGGTGGCGGGATGCATGGAGAAGCGCCATGACATCCTCATGGAAAGCTTCACCCAGCCACGAAGAGAAGGATGGATGCCCCATGACCGAAAGCTTACTCAGCAGCCGCAAGCCATTATGGGCTCGCTGGGTTGACCCTAGTAGTGACGCTGGCTGGACGGTACTACGAGAAGTAGACGAACGGTAGGATTGGATGGGTACCGCAAAGGCCGTAAGAACTCTTTGGAAGACCTGTTTATTCGTCCCGCCTTCAAACACCATGAAGTGCGAAGACTTTAAAGGAGGGAATGATTCTTGGGAAAGTGCGCAACCCTCTGCAGAGTTTAAAGATCTAATCGATTAGCCGTGTCCCGATTACGACATTTGAGCCTCTGAACTTGGAAGTATTCGGATATCTCAACACTAAAACTAATGAATAAATTTGAGGGTTTATGACTTAATAATTTGGGAACGAGATATTGGTTGGCGGAACCATCTCAATAACTACCCACAATTGTAGTAATTTGCAAGCAAGTCCACTTGTAGTAGGATAAAATTTGCTTTTCGCAAAAATGATGAAACTTAGAGCTCCACACCAAAAATGCATATAGTGTTAGTAACTTTATTATTGTTATTCTTCATGACTTGCCACTTATTCCAAAAGCTGACCTACATGGCTGCAACATATTATGTTGCGAGATATATTCCGATCAGAGTGAGGCTACGCCCGCCTTGGCGATTGCCCTTTGAGTCGGATGGACTCGCTTATCTTCGACGCTTCCGCAACACTTTTAGTTTATTTCTCATGAGTTGGCCTTGAGCCGAATTTATTCCTTGTAATAAAGACTCTATATGAGAATCGCTTAATGATATTCAGGTGTGATTGAACTTTGATTACTTTATCGATGTAATCGTGAGTACCAAAGATGATCTTGGGATGGTATGCATACGTAGATTTGACCGATTTTGGGTCAGGTCGCTACAATTCTCGTCCAGATTCAATGCGGCTCAGATACCGGAGATTGCCGAGATTCCTCCATCGGAACTCGGTTTAAATTTTCCAGGGTTGTTGTAGACTCAATTCCGCACAATTCCACCGGCAATCGTTAAAACGACACCGAGGAGGCGGTGGCAGCGGACACAAGTACGTTGTCCGTAAAAAAAGACGGCCACCCGAGGGCAATGTTGACGTTGAGCCCCGGCTCCTCGGATGATTCCTCCATGATCTTGATAGAGATCGGAGTTAATGTTGATGAGGGCCTCATCCGAACATGACGATCGAGATAGGGCGCAGTCCTTGGTCGAACCAAGGTGACCAATGAGCTGGTGACGAAGATGCCAAGTCGCAGCTTGATCTGCAGCGAGCCATCGACCTTTGCCAACACACAACGGAACTCTCAATGAAAGCACCAATGTCGGTGTCAAAACCGCGGATCTCGGTAGGGGGTCCCGAATCAGCGCCTAAGGCGGATGGTAACAGAGACAGGGACACGATATTTACCTGTGCACGGCCCTCTCTATGGAGGTAATACCCTACTTCCTCGCTTGATTGATCTTGATGATATGAGTATTACAAGAGTAGATCTACCACGAGATCAGAGAGGCTAAACCCTAGAAGCTAGCCTATGGTATGATTGTTGTATATTGTATATATGTCGACTAGCCTGGCCCTGGTTTATATAATGCACCAGAGGCCTAGGATAACAAGAATCCTA
Source organism: Aegilops longissima (assembly GCA_021605205.1). Lineage (NCBI taxonomy): Eukaryota > Viridiplantae > Streptophyta > Magnoliopsida > Poales > Poaceae > Aegilops > Aegilops longissima. Next base: position 742,106,012 of record CM038682.1, read on the forward strand.
GCCGAATACGCCGGTTGGGGAGGAGTCCTTGTCTTGATCACCAAGTCTTGTGGGATCTTCCTTGTATGCGGCACCTATCCGGACTGGCCCATGAGTATGCGGCCCTGGGGGTCCTTGGCCCAATCTAACCGATTGGGGGACGACGTGGTGAGTACCCCCTAGTCCAGGACACCGTCAGTGGGCCTGGACGCATTTCTATGTGAAGTATTTCATGCGCTCTCGTGAGCCTTTAGCTTCTTCACGCTTCTTGACAAATTGTTCCTTAAGACCATGCATCATCTTCTTGAAGATCCACACATCAGCCACGCTGAGCTTGGCCATGTTCTTCTTGAAGTGAGCCTTCTCATAATCAATTTTGTTCTTCAGATCGACAATCTTCTGAGCCAGAGCCAACTCATTAGCAATGGCTCCATGGAAGGTGATGCTGATGTCTACAGGCAGCTGAAGATCATCAATGTTGATGCTCTGGTCATCAAACCATTCGTCGATGAAATTGTTCAAAATGTCCACGTCAAAGAGGGGCAGACCGTTGAAGATCTCCGCCTCTTGCTTACTCTTGATAAGCATCTCAAGGGCTTCATCACCAAGATCTTCATCGCTAGACAGATCAATGGTGGCATCCTCATTGCGCTGAACGGCAGCTGGGGTCAGTTCATGCCCAAAACTCTTCATGGGCTTCTTTGTCTTCTTGGACTTCTCAGTCTTCTCGAAGACACGAGACAAATCTTCAGACTACACACTGGGTCAGTGGCCAATGGCTTCACAGTCGAAGCTTTTGGTGCGGCAGAGGGCTTCGAAGCTTTTGATTTCTTATCTTTCTGCTTTGGTGGAGCTGGCGCATCTTCAGAATCTGCGTCATCAGCTGATTGCTCCTCAGTGGCCCTCTGAGCAGCTATGTGAGAGAGGAGGCAATCGAAGTTGTTTAAGGGGCCAATGACATTTGGATTGGCATCGCATGTTCCATCAGCCCTTGGAGCAGACGGACCAGGGTTGAAGTTGAGTCCAAGAGCTTTCTTGTTCTTCACAGCTGACTCTTTTGCAAACTGCTAGTTGCGCTTGAAAAGATTGTCTTCGCGACACCATAACATAGATGATGGGTCGGCATTCTCTGGCTTCGGTCCTCGGATCATGCATGGGTAGAAGCCTTGAGCAATGGCTTCGGAGTTGGACTTGGGCTGAAGATTTCTACATAGAATATCTCCCCATGGGCGCTTGATAGCGTTCTTTTCAGCATATTCAGCAGTCACAAATCCTTAGCAGTATTCCCTGTTCTTCCGCCCAATATCTTCGAATCCATTGGATTCAGTTCTTGCGCTGGCCATAGCTTTCCTCAGGATCTGTCTTGTACATTTCAAACAGATCAGGAGGTAAATCCTTAGCAGTATCTCCACGACGCTGCTTGCCACCCTTTCTAGCTGATTTCTCTGTTGCCATTATATTCATACTGAATGGCTTCAAGACAGTGAATGGCCTCCTTTTGCTGGTTAGACAAGAGCTGGCTTCAGGTGAGTGAATATGACGCTGTAAGAACTCTGCAACTGAATGTAGACTATGAGAACCAAGGGATTCTCCCACGAATATGTACCTGTGACAGCATTAGAGGTGTGAGGTAAGGGGAAGAGATCATATGCATTCTTAGAAGATTTTGAAGATAAATCAGTTTGAAGACATTGACCTCATAGTGCGAAGACATTCACTTATTTGAAGAGAGTTGGTTCCAGATTTGTACAAATCCATGAATATGTACAAGTGAGGAATCTAACTAGTTATGAAGCATAAGTGAATATACTTAGCATGATATGAGATGCAGATAAAGACGGATCCAGATTTGGAAGTGAAGAAACCACTTTTGGTTGAAGTGGATGGATTTGACAGATCAAAAAGGCAGTAAAAAGTAAGTTTTAATTACCGCTTGACAAACTGCTAGACGAGGTGGAGAGAGAGGCCGAGCATTTCAATCTCCCGTGCCCTAACTTGGCAGCGGAAGACACCTACGGCAGCGGCGGAGAGGACGAGGTCCGTGGCCGGCGTGAGGACGGCGTCGAAGAAGTTGCGGTAGCAAAGCGCTTCGTCTCTGGCGTCGATGCGAGCTAGCGGAGGCGCTAGGGTTTGTGCGAGGTGACGAGGTGGAAGAAGAGATAATGACCGCGATGAGTGTATATTTATAAGGAAAGGGACAGCACAACGTAATTACGCAGGTGCCCCTGGCGGTTCACATCTGAAGGACACGTGGCATGCATGCAACTTATTAGAAGTTGTTCCATGTTCCCACGCACGCCTGGATTGTCAGGTGGTCGTTCCGGCTTCTCCGGTATTCAGGCAATAAGGATATAGCATTAAAAATAGACTTAAACTTTTGTCTCTTTTTCTTCTGCTGACAAGGATTCAGAGAAGACAATCGACAGGTTTCAATAGAATGCATATGATTTGGATAGATAGAATTTGAGGTAGAAGCACAGAAGGGGTTAGGGTCCGATCACATTCACTTAGATCAATAAGAATTCAAGTATGAAGACATAGCCATAAGTGAATGTTGTAGAGGACAGAACACGAATATATGTATATATCAGCATAAGAGCAAATCAACATTGTGAAGATAAACGTGAAGATAAATCAATGTTGAAGACAAATCAAATGCGAAGACTGAAAGTGCTAGTTATCGACTAGAGGGGGGGGGTGAATAGGCGATTTTTAGGAAATTCTTCAAAACACGGATGTTTCGAAGACAAACAATAGAAATGACTTAATTGATATGCAGTGGAAGCAAAATATCAAAGAATTCGCTTCACTTCTAAGTGATGCGATTCCTTTGGTGCAGCTTGGAATCGGGCACACATGCAAAAGCTAAGCATTATTCCTGGCCTAGATGCACATAAACAGAGTAAAGAACCAATCATGGAGTGGTATACCTTTTGATCGAACTCTTTACCATTATCGTCGGGACCCAATTGACCTTTGGTTGGCATTGGCGTCGTGTACCCTTTGCAGTCTTGCATTCCAAACTTCTTCAGGCAATCTTTGAGGTATTTCTCTTGTGATATGAAGATGGCGTTGCTCTACTGACAGATTTGAAGACCGAGGAAGAATTTCAGCTCACCCATCATGGACATCTGATATTGCTCTTGCATCATGTGTCCAAACTCATCACTTTATCTCTTGTCAGTGCAGCCGAAGATAATGTCATCCACATAGATCTGGCATACAAACAATTCACCATCATATGTCTTCGTGAAGAGAGTGGGATCCAGGGAACCAGGTTTGAAGCCTTTGCTCTTCAGGAAGTCTTTGAGTGTGCCGTACCAAGCGCGAGGGGCTTGTTTGAGGCCATATACTGCCTTGTTGAGCTTGTATACCATGTCAGGATGTTTTGGGTCTTCAAAGCCAGGTGGTTGTGCAACATACACTTCTTCAATCTTGCCATTGAGAAAAGCACTCTTCACATCCATTTGGTACAGGAGGATGTTGTTATGGTTGGCATAGGCTAGCAGTATGCGAATGGCTTCAAGCCTAGCCATCGGAGCAAATGTTTCATCAAAGTCAATCGCTTCAACTTGAGTGTATCCTTGAGCAACGAGATGAGCCTTGTTTCTGACAACTTGACCATGATCGTCTTGTTTGTTGCGATAGATCCATTTGGTGCCTATGATATTGTGCTTGCGAGGATCAGGACGCTTAACCAATTCCCACACATTGTTCAGCTCGAACTGTTGAAGCTCTTCTTGCATAGCTCGAATCCATTCAGGTTCCATGAAGGATTCAGCAACTTTCTTGGGTTCAGATATAGAGACAAATGCAAAGTGCCCACAGAAATTTGCTAGTTGTGTTGCTCTTGAATGAGTGAGTGGACCAGGTGCATTGATGCTATCAATTATCTTCTCAATCTATACTTCATTTGCAACATGAGGATGAACTGGATGAAGATTTTACCCTTGCTGATCATTGTCTTTGTCTTCAGCATTGGCTTCAGGCTGAGCAGTGTCCTCAGGTTGATTAGGTGCAGAAATGATGATTTCTTCTTCAGCCAGTGCCTCTGAAGGTATGATTTCTCCAGTACCCATAAGCTTGAGTAATCATCAAGAATGACGAAGCCATAGAGGTAAGCGGTTGTAGTAAGAGTAGAGTAGTGAGTAGGGCCAAATAAGTCCATGTGAAGCAGCTCGAAGGGACGAGTCGTCATCATGATTGTCTTCGAGGGATGCTTGGCCCTAGTCATCTTTCCAGCTTCGCAGGCACCACACAGATGATCATTCTTGAACTTGACGCCCTCGATGCCAACAACATGTTTCTTCTTCGCGAGTGTGTACAAGTTCCTCATGCCAACATGCCCTAGCCTCCGATGCCAGAGCTAGCACTCTGAAGCTTTTGCTAGAAGACATACGGCCAACTGTGGTCCTGCTGAGAAATCTACCATGTACAGATCATCTTTTGATACCCTTCAAAGACTAGCGATTTTTTAGATTCCATAAGCACAAGACAACAATATTTTCCAAATATGACAATCTTGTTCAAGTCACAAAGCATTGAGACAAACATTAAGTTGAAACCTGATACGTCCATTTTGCATCATGCTTTTATATCGATATTTATTGCATTGTGGCTGTTATTACACATTATGTCACAATACTTATGCCTATTCTCTCTTATTTTACAAGGTTTACATAAGGAGGGAGAATGCCGGCAGCTGGAGTTCTAGGCTGGAAAAGGAGCAAATATTAGAGACCTATTCTGCACAACTCCAAAAGTCCTGAAACTCCACGAAAGTTATTTTTGGAAATAATAAAAAATATTGAGCGGAAGAAGTACGTCAGGGGGGCCCCACCTGGCCACGAGGGTGGGGGCGCGCCCTACCCCCCTAGGCGTGTCCCCCTACCTCGTGGGCCCCCTGTTGGCCCTCCGGTGCCCATCTTCTGCTATATGAAGTCTTTAGTCCGAAGAAAATCATAAGCAAGCTTTGACGAGACTCCGCCACCAGGCGGAACCTTGGCGAACCAATCTAGGGCTCCGCAGAGCTGTTCTGTCGGGGCACTTCCCTCCGGAGGGGGAAATCATCGCCATCGTCATCACCAATGCTCCTCTCATCAGGAGAGGGCAATCTCCATCAACATCTTCACCAGTACCATCTCCTCTCAAACCCTAGTTCATCTCTTGTATCCAATTCTTGTCTCAAGTCTAGTTGGTTTATTTGGTGGAAGATCATATGTTCAGATCCTATATGCATATTAATACCTGTAACACCCACGATGCGGCTATATCTCCCACGTGTCGAGGCACGACTTGGAGGCATAACCGCATGGTGGTTTTGTGGCAAAAAGGGTCATCTTCACACAATCCCATGTAATGAACAAGAATGGGATAAAGAGTTGGATTACAATCGCCACTTCATAAAATACATAAATTAAACATACATCATTCAGAGTACAATCAAGGTCCGACTACAGAACCAAAATAAAAGAAGACAACCCCAAATGCTAGATCCCCGATCGCCCAACTGGGCTCCACTACTGATCATCAGGAAACGAAACATAGTAACGACCAAGGTCCTCATCGAACTCCCACTTGAGCTCGGTTGCATCACTTGCACTGGTATCGTCGGCACCTATAACTGTTTTGGAAGTATATGTGAGTCACGAAGACTCAGCAATCTCACACCCGCGAGATCAAGACTATTTAAGCTTATGGGTAGGAAAGGGGGTAATGTGGTGGAGCTGCAGCAAGCACAAAGCATATATGGTGGCTAACATACGCAAATAAGAGCAAGAAGAGAAGCAACACAACGGTCGAGAAGCTAGAAGTGATCAAGAAGTGATCCTGAAACTACTTACGTTCAAGCATAACACAAGACCGTGTTCACTTCCCGGACTCCGCCGAAAAGAGGCCATCACGACTACACACGCGGTTAATGCATTTTAATTAAGTCAAGTGTCAACTTCTCTACAACTGGAGATTAACAAATTCCCATCTTCCACATAACCGCGGGCACGGCTCTCGAAAGTTTATACCCTGCAGGGGTGTCCCAACTTAGCCCATCACAAGCTCTCACGGTCAACGAAGGATATTCCTTCTCCCAGGAAGACCCGATCAGACTCGGAATCCTGGTTACAAGGCATTTCGACAATGGTAATACAAGACCAACAAAGCCGCCCGAATGTGCCGACAAATCCCGATAGGAGCTGCACATATCTCGTTCTTAGGGCACACCAGATGAGCAGTCCGTACAACTAAAACCAACCCTCAAGTTTCCCCGAGGCGGCGCTGCAAGGGGCTCTAGTTTGGACCAACACTCAGAGGAGCACTGGCCCGGGGGTTTAAAATAAAGATGACCCTTGAGTCCGCGGAACCCAAGGGAAAAAGGCTTAGGTAGGAAAATGGTAAAAACCATGGTTGGGCCTTGCTGGAGGAGTTTTATTCAAGGCGAACTGTCAAGGGGTTCCCATAACACCCAACCGTGTAAGGAACGCAAAATCAAGGAACATAACACCGGTATGACGGAAACTAGGGCGGCAAGAGTGGAACAAAACACCATGCATAAGGCCGAGCCTTCCACCCTTTACCAAGTATATAGATGCATTAATTAAATAAGAGATATTGTGATATCCCAAAATATCCATGTTCCAACATGGAACCAACTTCATCTTCACCTGCAACTAGCAACGCTATAAGAAGGGCTGCGCAAAAGCGGTAACTTAGCCAAACAACGGTTTGCTAGGAAAGGGTGGTTAGAGGCTTGACATGGCAATATGGGAGGCATGATATAGCAAGTGGTAGGTAGCGCGGCAAAGCAATAGAGCGAACAACTAGCAAGAAAATATAGAAGTGATTTCGAGGGTATGGTCATCTTGCCTGAGATCCCGCAAGGAAGAAGAACGAGTCCATGAAGAAGACAAATGACGTAGTCGAACGGATCCTCACAATCGCAACGTAACCGAAACTATCAAGGAGAAGTGCAACCGGAAAGAAGCAAACATCATGGTAAACAACCAACACATAAGCATGTCATGATGCACAATCAAGTATGATGCATGTCCAGTTTAATGAGGCATGGCAAGGTGCACAAACAATACTACAAATTAAGTGGAGATCAATATGCAACGACTTGCATGTTGACAAAACACCACATTCAAGTTATTCAGTTTGCTCTCGTTTAGGTACAAGACAAGATTAAATGTTGGTTAACATGGCAAGAGGTGAAGCATAATTAAACAACCTATCTAGGCAAGTTTAAATGAGGCCAGAAATAACAAACGACAATTCCGGAAAATCCCCATATGCATAAATAGCAATTTAAAGGAAACAACAATTATAAACATTTTTAAATGTTGTTATCATGATGCGGATGACAATGCAAGTTTTATGCCTTTTATGAAAATGTTGACATGAGCATGTTATGAAGCATTTGTCACCGTGGTGGAAGAAAGGGTGCCACGGCAATGAATCCGAAAATGATGCCACGACAACATATCGGTTTCGGTAGCTCATGGAGATACCGGTGCAAAAGGAAGCGTGCGGATGTGCGAAACATGCTAGAGATGGTGGGGTGCTCCTGACTACCGGGTTCCCACGGGTTAGTGGCATGGAAACGAGTGACAATTCGGACACGGTGCAAATGGTGCATCTCATACAACACATGCATTCGGTCCACGGCTGTCGTCTCGTCATTATACCTTTGAAGCATGCGTTTCGAGGTGGTTCAAAAATGTCGAGGGAAGTAGTCGTTCACGGGTCGTAGTGGAAGTAGTCGTTCTCGCGACGGTAGTGGAAGTAGTGGTACACGTTTCGTAGTCGTACACATTCCGTAGATGTTCGGGGTCACGGCGAGGAACTTGACGTCCACGGAGTCTTCGAGGGTCGACGGTAGTCGTACACGACAACCGTAGTTGAACTTGTAGGGCCGTCAATGTCGTGGTACTTGGTGCAATGCACGGGATGGTAGCCCAACAATTGTCGGAGAGGGACTTGACGCATCAAAGGTCTTCGGTGCCACGATACTTGGTGGGTCGTCATGTAGACGTAGTACTTCCAAAGAGGAACTTGGCGCGTCCATAATCTTCGGGGATAGTCCTTGGACTTGGCGGTGGTCTCCTCGGGTCAACAGTGATGTGCAAGGGCCAGAATGCTCGGCGGCTTGGGCTGCTCAAGGCCTTGGAGATGACATGCAGCAGGAGGCTGCTAGTGGAGACAGAGCCACAACGAGGAGGTCGCTGCAAGTGGTGGACGGACACAGGCAGCGGCAAGGCTTCGGGCGCGAGGGAGAAGGAGCCGGCGCGAGGTGGCTGACGAAGGAGAGCATCTCACGCGCAGGGAAGGATGTTGAGGCTGGTGCGTCCTTGGGCACGAGGTGTCGGACGACGAGCTTGCTCCGGCGAGCTGGTCACCAGCGTGGGGGAGGTGGCCAGCGGGAAGAAAGCAGCGGGGCGAAGCAGAGCCCATGGCGTAGTGGCGTGGAGCTTGACGGTGAGGACTTGAAGCATGGCTCCGTGTAACACCCCACCTTTGGGTTGTCATGATCGGGTTTATAACCTGGACCTGGGCTTTGATATGGGCCATGGGCCAATGTTGTGTGGGTCTGGTGCTAGTAGTATAAGTCATGTGCTTGTACTCCTGAGAGGGGATCGATCAGAAAAATGAAACAGGCAGTAGCCTTCTCCTTCCTTCAGTTCGTCTCCTTCCCCATCTCATGTCTTGCTGATCCCCACCCCATACTCTGATTCTTCTGCTTTCTCACCCCATTTCCTGTTGTATCCGAGTGTACCTTCATGTTCTCAACCCAATCAAAGGTTGGGACGTGACAATATGGTATTCAGAGCCACAAAAAAATCACCACCCACTTCCTACCTACCAGGTGTTTGACGAAATGTCGAGCCACCAAGAGGTGTTCACCGACGGCGTTCTCTGCGTCACCGTGCACCATGTATACTACCCGGTCAATGAGGAGATGCTGCAGAAGGTGTTTGCAGCATATGGCGTGGTGAAGATCGCCGTGTTCCAAAGAATCAATAATGTGGAGGCGGTGGTTCACCTTCGATCAAGACACGGAGCAGCGCAGGCTCTCGCCTTGCATGGCCGGTGCATCTATGAGCATGCCTGCATCCTTGACATCCAGGACGTGTCGCCGGAGTACAACCTGCACTTGTGCTCGCTGCTCGAGCTAAAGGAGACCGCAACCGTTGCCGAGTACACGACAGCATTCTGGGAACGCGTACATCGCGTGCTGGACCTCAACCCCACCCTAAGCATCAAGTGCTTCATCCACCAGTACCTCGAGGGCTTGCACACGGATATTCAAGCAGCCGTGCGTTCGCAATCGCCGTCCAGCATCACCAGAGCATCGTCCCTTGCTCGGATAAGGGAGGAAGAAATCATGAAGGATGAGGCGATGGACGCTAGGGAGATTGACGACGGTTTTGACCATGGGGTTCATGGCCTCACGCCTACGGAGACCCTCACCGATGTCTCCCCCGAGCTTACTGTCCTGTGGAGTGTGACGCCATCCTCCACAACTCCTCCAGTGGCAGCACCAACCCCACCGGAGCGGCCATTGTCCGTTCTCGAGCTGGACACCTTGGCGCCGACAAGGTGTGCGACCTTATGCTGTTATGACGACATTGGCGTTCTGAACCCCACGTTTCAGCCAGGTGTGACTCCACGTATCAAGCAACGAGGGCAAGTGCTCAGACCTTCACCATGGCCGTCATTCATTGATGAGCACACAAGTACAGCTCGCGGCGCTATCGCCGAGCCGCCACCTAGCGCCACCATGCCATCGAACAGGGTGACAGTTTTACCTTGTTGCCTCCAATAGAATACCCTTGATGGAACGTCCTCCATTTAGGCACAGAAATGTAACTCATATTGTATGCACCGTCACAAGATGCAACGATAACACTGAAAGTTGGCTCGTCATTCATTGTGTTGTGCATGTACAGAATAAATGGGTGATGGACTTGGCTCAATGGTTTCATTTCTGCCCAACATAATCGCATGGCCTGATTACCTGTTGCACAACCATGAAAGCGCTTCTCTGACTTCTCTTCTCCGATAGATTTCTTTAAGACATAACAATGTACACACTATGCTCCCCAGATATATTAGCTGATGTCTACCATTTAGAAAATTGGTCATCAGAGAACTAGGTGCAGCCTTACTCCAAAATAGGTTCAGAAGAGAACCGACAGCCAAGACTTGCATAGGAATTTCAATGCCATGTTGTTCAACAGAAAAAAGAGCTGTAGAAAGTGCACTCGCTGGCTGCACTATATCGGACCACCATTTCATAAGCCTCGAGAATACATCAGCCAGACACCACATCACACTGTAATTGCGTAGAGCATTGATAAAGATACTACTAGGAGAGTGTGAGAGATGTTGGTCATGTACTCAATATGTGCAGCCAGCTAGTACAATTGTTGCAGCTCACAGCCAGTTCCTTGAGACCAGTGAGGTTGTCAATAGAGAGCTTAACTGGGAAGCTGAACTTTTGTCTAGAGACCTCTTATTTGGCTGGTACACTGAACTGAAGATTGTTGAATGGCATTTTTCTCTAGTACAACCAGCTCATCTTGATTTTCTTCGACCACCGGCTGAACCTCCTGATAGCAGTGAAGGATGTGAAACTGTGCTCAGTTATGCTCGGTTAATCTTGAGAAGAGTTACATGTATCTCTCATGACATTTCACCCACTGAATTTGTGTTCAACTGCTACAGTTTAGTGGTAAGAAATGCATACAATAGTGATTCCACAGTCTGCAATGCAATAACGAACCTGGAATACTTATCACTGAAGTTTGCTAGTACAACTGAATATTCTTTCTACGTCATAATTCATAGTAAATGGTGGGTATTACTGGTGACCATGCAAACTGTGATGGGAGGCACTGATAATATGGCGAGCAGCTTGAATGGGGGTCGTTTGATTGCTGAAAATTGGTTGTCAGCTATTCTGTGGGTACAACTACAACTACCTAGTTCCTTAGAAGCTAATGTGTGGTCTGTGCAACAAATATTCAGAACTCCTGTGCAAGTCTTTGACACTTGCCCAGTCCTAAAATTATTGCCAAGTTGTTCTGCATCTGTTCTTCTTATGATAGATTTCATGGAGGATAGCACTCAGTTGAAATATAAATGGAGAGCACCCTCTTTGATTGAAGAATTCCTAGAGGGAGTTCCAGTTTGGCAAAATGGTAGCATTTGGTGTTTATTGAGAGAAGTTACTTGTGCAATACATGAACAAGCTACAGAATTGCTTTCTTGGCCACCACGTACATGCACACAGTGGACTTTACATGCAAGTGCTAAAAATTCCTGGTTCAACTCTTGGCTAGTGTTGCTATTGTTCGGGGAGATTTGTTTATTTCAAGCCTTGTCTGACTACCATATTATTGGAACTCTAGTGCTAAACAAGCTCATGGGCCTAGCACCTGTAGATGGTACAGGATATGGTGTGCCACTTCAAGTTGAGGTCCTGGTTATCATTACTTCCTGTGTGCCACTTCAAAGTTGAATTTCTCATGGATATAGGGGTTCTCGTGTTTTTACTCACCAGCTGGTCCGACTTCCTTGATAGTATATAGTGCAACTCTGAGAAATTTCGGACTGCTCCTCTATACTGTTCTGAACAATTCCAATGGGTAATTGCATGGGCATTCTTTAATGGCTTCAATGGCAGTCCAGGACATATTCTACGGTTGACGGTCAACGATGTTTTCAAGGCATTGTGCAATCTGTGTGTTGTTCCCATGTCTACTCTCCTTGGCCAGGGATCAGCTATATTGCAATTCATCTACGCACCTCTTGTTTGCACTTGCTGGAGCTCTCTATTAGGGGATTCAGGTTCCATTCTTGCAACTCAAAATGTGGAACCAAGGGTGCTTCCTAAGGCGATGGAAAAGGTGCAGCTCTGCACAGGCCAGCATGTTCCTCCTGGTGGTCCAATGGAAAATATTAAGATAATTTGCATTGAGTTGGGAGTCCTGAGCACGACCAAACACACTAGGGAGGATTGCAATTTCTTTCATCAGCTTGTGATTCACAGTATGATCATTCCCAAACACATACTACTACCATATGATCCAGGCAGATTGGCTCTTCGGCTTTACAAGTGTGGCGGCGTTCTTGATTCAAGGATGTTCATCATCGGCTTGAGGGCAAGCCGAATTTCAAGGGAGGAAGAGTGTAACACCCCACCTTTGGGTTGTCACGATCGAGTTTATAACCTGGACCTGGGCTTTGATATGGGCCATGGGCCAATGTTGTGTGGGTCTGGTGCTAGTAGTATAAGTCATGTGCTTGTACTCCTGAGGCGATCAGAAAAATGAAACAGGCAGTAGCCTTCTCCTTCCTTCAGTTCGTCTCCTTCCCCATCTCATGTCTTGCTGATCCCCACCCCATACTCTGATTCTTCTGCTTTCTCACCCCATTTCCTGTTGTATCCGAGTGTACCATCATGTTCTCAACCCAATCATAGGTTGGGACGTGACACTCCGACAACGCCGGGAACAGCGAAGACGGGTGGAGCTGGTCAGCCGGCGCCGGATCCGGGAAAACGGCAGCGAGAACGGAGGCTCAGGGCGGAGGAGCTCGGGCGCGGGACGGCGGCCTGGTGGCGTTGGCGCTCCTGCTGGTGTTCATGGCGGCTGCGGCCTCCTGCTGGTCGGGTGGCTGGACTCCGGCGACGAGAGGAGGCAAAGGGGAACGGGACGAGGGCACGGCGCTGGTCTCTCTCTGACGGTGCATCGAGGGAAGAGGGGATCGAGCAGGGCTCTCCCTTCCATCTAGGGTTAAGAGGAGAGGTTGGCTGGGCCTAGCGGATGGACCTAAATGGCTTGCTGGGCTGCTGGGAGGAAGGATGGGCCGGCCTGGGCTGTCTCTCTCCTCTCTCTCTCTCATACTTTCTTTAACAGAAAAGAATTAGAGAGAAGAAAAGAAAGAGAGGGTTAGGGAAACAAGTTGGACATGGGGATTATTTTCCCGGACTCACAAAAATGTGCTTGTTCCGAGAAAATAGAAAAGGCCATGATTAAAAGATTTAAATTCAAACTCATTTGATTTGAATTCAAATGATTTGAATAGGAAGTGAGGGTTGGGAAGGTCCAAAAATGTTCGGATTTTGGTGGAGCTCCGGAATATGATGAAAGAATATATGGCAAGTTGGAGACCAAGAATTAAGATAACAAAGGCATTGGGATAATTTGCAAGTGTGTTATGGTGATTTCCAAATTAAAGAAATATTTAATATAGCTCCCTAATATTGGGAGGATATGTTATAAAGAGAAGTCACCCTTCCCTCGATTTAAATAGATCAACCATCTATGCAATTTATTAGTTGAGTTGAGATGCAAAGATTAATGACATGATGGCATGATGACATGATGCAATGCAAAAATAAAAGAGCAAGCACAAAAGAAACACACGGTGATCACGAAAATATGGAAGCCTTCTGGTGCGTCGGTCTTGGGGTGTCACAATACCCCTCTGATTATGAACATGAATATGCTTTGTGAGTAGTTACGTTTGTTCCTGAGGACATGGGAGAAGTCTTGCTATTAGTAGTCATGTGATTTGGTATTCGTTCGATATTTTGATGAGATGTATGTTTTTTATCCTCTAGTGGTGTTATGTGAACGTCGACTACATAATTCTTCACCATTATTTGGGCCTAGAGGAAGGCATTGGGAAGTAATAAGTAGATGATGGGTTGCTAGAGTGACAGAAGCTTAAACCCTAGTTTATGCGTGTTTCGTAAGGGCTGATTTGGATCCATATGTTTCATGCTATGGTTAGGTTTACCTTAATACTTTTGTTGTAGTTGCGGATGCTTGCAATAGAGGTTAATCATAAGTGGGATGCTTGTTCAAGTAAGAACAACACCGAAGCACCGGTCCACCCACATATCAAATTATCAAAGTACCGAACGCGAATCATATGAACGTGATGAAAACTAGCTTGACGATAATTCCCATGTGTCCTCGGGAGCGCTTTCCTCTATATAAGAGTTTGTCCAAGCTTGTCCTTTGCTACAAAAAGGATTGGGCCACCTTGCTACACTTTATTTACTTTTGTTACTTGTTGCTCGCTACAAATTATCTTATCACAAAACTATCTGTTACCTATTATTTCAGTGATTGCATCCACTATCCATAATCCATTCTGAAGCCTTTGGTGTCATACCCTACAATGCAGTTTGAGGGATAGGCTTCACCAAGGGTATTGTGAAGCATAAACATTTGACGAACAAGTGGATTATGAAAGTTCAGATCTTGGTTAGGATAAATAGGATGAATGTCAAGGAATCCTGGAACAAAATACATAGTAAGACCATTTGGGCATTTTATCTTGCGCCCCACAAGATGTTTTAGGTCCCCAGCATATGCATCATACGCCTTTGATTTCCGGCTGGAGACCTTTCCCTGCAAAAGAGAGTTAATTTTTCTTAACCACCCACATCTTCAGGGGTGGCTTAGAAGCAATGAGTCAAAGTGCAGCATCTGGGAACTTAGGCTTTGGAGCCCTAGCAAATAGCCTTGCAGGAGGTGAATAATACTCATATGAATAAGCAGAAAAGTTCTTAGTTTTATGAACATAGCGTTAGGGTGACTCTGGTGAGTGCTCTGTCTGTATGAAGCCTTAGGACCATATGAAGCCTTTGGTCTGGGGTTTGTCTTCTTCTCAAGTGGTGTCATGATGACATTCACATGAAGATTCTCAAGATAACTTTTGGGCACCCAGATCTTCTTCATAGGTGGTTCATTCCTGTAGTTAGTACCAATATACCTGGCAAACACTTCACCATTCTGATTCTTAAGCAGTTTATAGTTTGCATCAAAGGATTCATCAATGATAATCGGATTAGCACAAGTGAAGCCAGATAAGGTAGATGGATCCACTGAACGTCCCTTTGCAGCAACCCATGTGGTTTTGGGGTACTGCTCAGGCTTCCAGTAAGAACCATCAACATTCATTTTCCTCTCGAACCCAACACCCTCTTTCCTAGGGTTTCGGTTCAGAATCAGCTTTTTGAGGACATCACATAGTGTCTGATGCCCTTTGAGACTTTTGTACATTCCTGTCTCAAGCAATGTCTTCAACCTGGCATTCTCATCAGCAATAGCAGTGGTATCCTCAGTAGAAGGGTTAGTTACCACATCATCAGTTGAAGATATTGCAACAGGAGCAGCAGTAGAACATTCAGCAATAGAGACAACGTTATCACGCTCAAGACATTTTAGACATGGTGGTTCAAATCCTTCCTGAGCGGAACAAATATGTTGAACGCGAAGTGACTCGTTCTCCTTTTGAAGATCTTCATGAGCCGCTCTCAAGTTCTCCAGTTCTCGCTTCCTTTGAAGATAATCGTAGGAAAGCTTTTCATGAGTTGTTGAGAGCGTTTCATGACGACTTTCAAGTTCCTCGTACTTAACATGAAGAATTTTGATGTCTTCAATTAAGGACTGAGATCGGGTCATTTCTGCGTCCAACAGGTCATCGCTTTTCATGAATGTGAATCTAAACCTAGCAGTTTGTTGTTCAGTTGCAATTTTAGCAAGTGTTTTGTAGCTAGGTTTAGATTCACATTCAGAGTCATCTTCACTTGATGTTTGAAAGTAAGCATCGCGTGAGTTTACCTTCGCACCACGTGCCATGAAGCAGTAGGTGGGAGCAGAGTCATCCTCATCATTAGCATCAGCGTTGTTGACGCGGCCATTGTCTTCAGTGTTGAAGATGGACTTGGCAACATATGCGGTAGCTAGAGCTAGGCTCGCAACACATGAATCAGACTCCTCCTCAGACTCCACCTCTGCCTCCTCAGAAGCAGACTCCTCCTGTGAATCCATATCCTTGCCAACAAAAGCACGAGCCTTGCCAGATGAGCTCTTCTTGTGCGATGAAGACTTTGACGAAGACTTTGAAGAAAACTTTGAGGATTTCTCCTTCTGCTTCTTGTCATCAGAATCATATTCCTTGCTCTTCTTCTTCTTCTTAGTCTCATTGTCCCACTGTGGACACTCAGAGATGTAGTGACCAAGTTTCTTGCACTTGTGGCATGTTCTCTTCTTGTGATCACGAGTGGAAGCTTCATCATTTCTAGAGCTGGATCTTGAAGACTTTTTGAAGCCTTTCTTCTTGGTGAACTTCTGGAACTTCTTCAAAAACATAGCAAGCTCCTTTCCAATGTCTTCAGGATCCTCGGAATAGCAGTCAGATTCTACTTCAGATGAGGAAACAACCTTTGCCTTCAAAGCGCGAGTTATGCCATAGTTGGGACCATAGATGTCTCTTTTCTCAGATAACTGGAACTCATGTGTGTTGAGCCTCTCAAGTATGTCGACGGATCGAGAGTCTTGAAGTCGTATGCGTTCTTGAATCATCGTATTAGGTGTCGAATGAGCTGTCAAGCGATCTCAAAAGCGTCTTGACGATTTCGTGCTTGGTGATCTTAGTGGCGCCGAGTGCGTGAAGCTCATTTGTGATATCAGTGAGGCGATCAAATGTGAGCTGGACATTCTCATTGTCATTTCTCTTGAAGCGGTTGAAGAGGTTGCGAAGAACACTGATCCTTGAGTCTCTCTGGGTTGAGATGCCTTCGTTGACCTTGGAGAGCCAGCCCCAGACTAGCTTCGCAGTTTCCAGAGCACTCACACGACCATATTGTCCTTTGGTCAGATGACCACAGATGATGTTCTTGGCAGTCGAGTCAAGTTGAATGAACCTCTTGACATCAGCAGCGATGACACCTTCACCAACCTTGGGAACGCTGTTCTTGACGACATACTAGAGGTCGACATCAATGGCTTCAAGATGCATACGCATCTTAATCTTCCAGTAGGGGTAATCAGTGCCATCGAAGATAGGGCACGCAGTGGAGACTTTGATTATCCCTGCGACATAGCTAACACTCTAGGTGGTTAAACTGAATCACACAGAATAAAGGAGCACCTTGCTCTGATACCAATTGAAAGTGCTAGTAATCGACTAGAGGGGGGTGAATAGGTGATTTTTATGGAAGTCTTCAAAACACGGGGGCTTTGAAGACAAACAGTAGAAATGAACCTATTGATATGCAGCGGAAGGTAGTCTACACTAGACAAGCCATAGTCAAGTAAGCAATGAAGTGAAAGCACGAAGACTATTAGCAGCTAGGTAGTATGGATCAGGATGGAAGATAGTATGAAGCCAAACAACAACAGTCTTCACACAGTGAAGTCAATCAGATTATGCAAGCAGACAATGACTTCACGAAGACAAACTGTTAGTAAAGAGAGATAGGAGATAGAACCAGATGATTGGTGAGGACAAGGATTTGTTGGACCAGTTCCAGTTGCTGTGACAACTGTACATCAGGTTAGGGAGGCTGAGATTTAACTCAGAAGACCGCGTCTTCACCTTATTCCCCTTGAGCTAAGAACACTTAGTCCTCTCCCAATCACTCTGGTAAGTCTTCAAGGTAGACTTCCAAACCTTCACAGACTTCGTTCACCGGCAATCCACAATGACTCTTGGATGCTCAGAACGCGACGCCTAACCGGCTAGAGGATTCACAGTCCTCAAGTGTAACAAGTCTTCAGATCACGCAGACAGAAAGACTTCAGTGATGCCTAACACTCTTTGGCTCTGGGTGTTTTGGGCTTTGTCCTTGCAAGGATCTCTCTCTCAAAAGCTTAGGAGGTGGGTTGTTCTCAAACGACAAAAGCCGTGCACTAACTCTGAGCAGCCACCAATTTATGGTGTAGGGGGTGGGCTATTTATAGCCAGGAGGCAACCCGACCTGATTTGTCCGAAATGACCCTGGGTCACTAAGGAACTGACACGTGTCCAACAATCAGATTTCAAACACACGCGGCAGCTTGACTTGGGCTACAAGTAAAGCTGACTCATCCAGCTCTGGATAAGATTTGCTCTCATTGTCTTCGCTCGAAGACATAGGATTTGGTTGAGCATCACATCAGTCACTCTAACTTTGTTCACTTGGACCCCCACTTAACAGTACGATGGTTCCTATGACTCAACAAAGAAAAAAA
Source organism: Aegilops longissima (assembly GCA_021605205.1). Lineage (NCBI taxonomy): Eukaryota > Viridiplantae > Streptophyta > Magnoliopsida > Poales > Poaceae > Aegilops > Aegilops longissima. The sequence continues at coordinate 742,124,023 of CM038682.1, forward strand.
GAAAACTACGAAATAACTATGTCTTCGCACTCCATAGTCTTCACGTGAATGTCTTCTCAAGTCATAATATTCATTGTGAATATCTTCACAGACCACCATTGTCTTTAATGTCTTCACAGATTTTTAGGGGTCATCTCTGGTAGGTAAACCGAATCAATGTGGGACTACTACCTGTGTTATCCTGCAATTCTCACAAACACATTAGTCCCTCAACCAAGTTTGTCGTCAATACTCCAAAACCAACTAGGGGTGACACTAGATGCACTTACACATTCGTTCCTGCATGCTCGCTAGTTGATGATAACAATGTACGTTGCGCTCCTCTCTGTTTTTTTCTATTGTTCTGTTTGTTTTTCTTTTTCTTTTTTTATTTCTTCATGAGTTTCTTCGGTTTTTTGTTTCCTTTGATTTTTTGCCGTTTTACTTCGTTTCATTCCCGGTTTTACTGTTTTTTCTTTTATTTAGTTTTTTATTTCTTTCTCGGTTGTCTCTATTTTTCTTATTTTTTGTTTTCTTTTCCTTAACTGCATTGTTTTTCTTTGATTTTTATGTTTTCTTTCTTTTCTACGATTTAATTTTTGCTTCTTCACTAGTTTTTCTTTCTTTCTTTGTTATGCTTTGGTTTTTTTTCAGTTTTCTTTTTTTTCTCGGTTTTCATTTTTTTCCTCACACATGTCTAATGTTTATTTTTTGTTTTCATTCTACATTTTCATATACATCACATTTTCTACTACACAATTAAGTTTTTCCAAATACAGGTTTAACATTTGTCAATGCAGGGTGAACATTTTTCTGTAAATTTTTAACATTTTTCAAACAAAGGATAAACTTTTTTCAATGCATGATCAACATTTTTATATGCAAATTTTAAACATTTTCAAATGCTTTTACACTTTTCAGCTACAAGATTAACTTTTGTAGTCAACATTTTTCTATACACATTTAACATTTTCAAATCCTTGATTAATTTTTATTTTCAAATGGAAGATTACCATTTTTGAATATATGGTAAAAATTCTACATACAATTAGCATTTTCGAATACAAGTTTAAGATTGTTTGAATACAATAAAAGATTAACATTTTTAAATGCATGTTCAAACATTTTCTTCTCTATAAATCTAAGATTTTTCAAATGCTTGATTAATAGTTTTTACAACTTTAACATTTTTAATACAATTTAGTATTTTTTAATACATGATCAACATTTTCAAATATTAGTTAAACATTTTTTTCAAATGGTTAGCATTTTTAAGTACATGATCAACTTTTTCACACACATTGTGTATTTTTGTATACATGTTTTTATATATGAGAATATTTTCTCTACATACATTCATCGTTTTTCGAATGCTTGGTTTTGAAATGTTTTATGTAATGTACTTTTTTGCAATATATTTCATTATAATATTTTAAAGTGTAAACAAAAGTAATAAAGTAATAAAAACAAAATCAATAAATGTGAAAAAACAAAGAAACGAGGTCGTTGCATCCCGCGCGACAGGGCCGGCCCATCTGGCGCTCCCTTGACGCGAGGCTTCCCTACTCGTTGTAAGTGAGACATAGGGGTACCCAGGCTACCCTGCATCTAGCTATAAGCAAGATATAGGCACACCCTCACTTTAATTCATACCGTGCCACCAACATCCTGCTACTATACAACTTCGTGCCACCAACATCCCTGCCGCAATCGTGTCCTCGTCCGACAGATGGTCATAATTCACACCGTAGCCTTGATCATGTAGGGATACGCAAATTGGATTTGATTGCTCACAACCATAGAAAAGAGGGAAGACTAAAAACCAAATCCACCGGAGCAAACAATAGCTTCTTCAGCTGAAGGTTGTCCATGGCTGCCGCATGGTTTATATGTGAGGACATGTCGACGGATATCAAAAAAGCTGGGGCATCGCCTAAGGTGTACGAGATTGATTCGACTCGCCTTGTGGTGATCCGAACAACAACAATGAAACGAACAGCGACGCCCTCAGGTACGGTGAAGTGCCGATGTCGATGGCCAACTCGGACCATGGTATGGACAACAGCTTCGAGTACCTGGGCATGATGTCCCGGGCGTTGTAGACGCGGAGGGCGCGGCGATGCGGAACCGCTTCTTGAAGCAGTCGCCGCCCACGCGCGGCCTAACAAACGTGAACGCCCTGACTGGCCATTCTCAAAGATTTCAAACGTGTTCGGTGGCTAACCCCCCGAGGTTGTGCCGCACCACCATGATGTGCACCTCCACATCCTTGTAGGTGTCCACTAGCTTCCGTACCTGTCATCAATGACTCCTAGCTTTCCCTGCTTCAGGAGGCATCACAATCAGTAGAAAACACAAAGTACGACAGCAAGTACACATAATTTGTAATCCAAATATAAATATATGCTTTGTAAATAGTAATAATCACAAGTGGATAAAGCATGTGTGCAAATTCTATGACTAATATAGTTATGTTCCAGTCAAATACTCAATCCATGAGACACAAGAAATACATCAAGTGGAATAAAAAAAGAGCATTGTTTCTGGACAGGACCGGCAATATTCCTCTACCTCCCCTTCAAGTTTTAGATTCTGAATTAATTTCTTGGTTGATGGAATTAGAAGCCATATCTTCAAAAATCCTAAGCAATGAATCGAGCTGAATAATATGCACCTGGAACTTGACGTCCGTTCCTCCATCCTTAGCATGTTCCTCAATAGGTATTTATTATCTTCAATAAGGTGAATGCAACGAACCCAGTGGAACAAAGATCTCCAAATTTGAATGCTGGAATAATCCATGCATGAAAGTATTGTCCTAAGACATTGGCACCGAATAAAAACCAGAACTAAATCAAGGTGCACTAGAGGCCTCAAGTGGGAAGGACCAAAAGAAAAAGAACTTAATACATACATAAAGATATTACGAGGTGAAAAGAACTGAAAATCCACAGTAAACTGAACCGACAAAACCGATGGGGATGCATCTTCCTGTTTGTACCACTCATGACCCCATGCCGGCCAACTCCTCCCTCTCTCCTGCAAACCAGACAAAAATCAGTACGGACAAGAGTTTGACCTTCATTACTTAAATACTAATTTGAGTTTAATGGTAAATCAACAAAAAAGTCACCGACCTGGTTGATTTTTCTTGTTTTTATCTGTTATCGCTTTCGATGGTGGAACCCAATCCGTTTTGGATAGAATGGAAAAAAGGCAGTAACCAGTAACGACACTCTTGTTGAACTTGAGAAATTGTGCCATTGGAGAAAAGCAGATTATACATTCATACATAAGAGAAAAAGAAGACTCCTTGCGCGCAACCGATGTAGAGACAAACTACAAGAACATGATAATCCGCACATACTAAGGTGTCCATTTTGAACTTTAAATTTTGTAGAAAATGTTGCCTGCACCATTATCACCATTTAAAGGATCAACTATCCAGTTTCCAGTTAGGAGACTTGATCAATTTTGCCTACACTGAACTTAAAGCCGTCACCGGTATATCACTTTACTGTATAACACGGTAGTCATAGATGTAGCTGCAAAGAAGCTGAATGATTACATGTTTCAGCAATTGAATTTCATTTTCAGTACTATTAAAAGTACTTTTTCAACAGTACTAAATGATCCTTTACTCAGAGGTCAAATGCATGGCATTGCTCTGCAGTATGCAGGTGTGCCATCAATTAATCATAACACGAGCATCTAAAATAAATCATGACAATTAACAAACACATCTTGCCCATTTCTTCTATAATTTTTTAACATTTTCCAAATACAGGACAACACTTTCTCAATGCATGGTCAACATTTTTTATATGTAAATTTTAAACATTTTCAAATGTTTTAAAAAATTTCAGCTACAAGATTAACATTTTGTAATACATGGTCAACATTTTTCTATACACATTTAACATTTTCAAATCCTTGATTAATTCCTATTTTCAAATGGAAGATTAATATTTTCTGAATACATGGTAAAAAAATTATATATACAGTTAGCATTTTCAAATACAAGTTTAAGATTGTTTGAATACAATAAAAGATTAAAAAAATTAAATACATGGTCAAACATTTTTTTCTCTATACGTCTAAGATTTTCAAATATGCTTCATTAATATTTTTACAGCTTTAACTTTTTTAATACAATTTAGGATTTTCTATTATATGTTCAACATTTTTCAAATATTTTTAAACATTTTTTCAAATGGTTATCATTTTTAAATACATGATCAACTTTTTGACACACATTGTGTATTTTTTGTATACATGTTTTTATATATGAGAAATATTTTCTTTACATACATTTATCGTTTTTCAAATGCTTGATTTTGAAATGTTTTATGTAAAGTATATTTTGCAATATATTTATGTATAATATTTTAAAGTATAAACAAAAGTAAGAAAAGTAATAAAAACAAGATCAACAAATGTGAAAAAAAAAACAAAGAAACGAGGCCGTGGCATCCCGCGCGACTCAGCCGGCCATCTGGCGCTCCCCTGACGCGAGGCTTCCCTAATCGCCGTAAGCGAGACATTGGGGCACCCGGGCTACCCTCACTTTAATCCAATCTTTGATAAAGCCTTTTGTTGTCGGATTGTTCTCTAGAATTTTTGTTTTGTTATTATAGTTGGCCTGCTTGCAAGCACATAGGTGTAGCTGTACCCGTTGCCGCATTCCTGCCATTCCAGATGATTCATTCATCAGTCTCCCAAAACCAGTCTCCTACTGGCACGTAGCAACCGCAGACAGTTGTGCCAAACCAAACTATCCCCACATCGTTTCGACACCTCGCCACCCCCACGGCAGTCAATTCCCCGCAGGTCACCCGCCCCTACAAGCCAGTAGAACCCTGCCGCCGCAAAATGGACACGCCTCCAGCTGCTCATCGCAGGAGGGCCTTTCATCATGGACCATGATCGCTCTCTCTTTCTCTCCCAGCTCAGCCGAGACAGATCAGCGAGCTCGACGCAACGTTCGCCGCCGGCCAGCTGTCGCGCGCGCCAACGTTGATTCATGCGATGTTTTCTCTCCACTGATACGTGATCGATCTCCAGACTTTCAGGCTTCGGCAGCATCATTCACGTATACATGTTGCGTGCGCCAGGCTCTGATCTCTGAACCCTCGGTCTACATGATGCATGCGAGCTCGGCAGGGAGCGCCGGAGCAGAGCCCGCGTCACCGTCTCACCCAGGCCAAGGCGTCAATGATTGTGGCTGTGGGGTACAAGCACCAATAGATATGTAGGAGTATATGTCAGAAGGGTAAGCTTAACACTCATCTGTCATATCATAGTGTATCATATGTACTGTCCTTGATTGAGTTTACTACTACTATTTGCTAGCTATCATAGTGTATCATATCACAATGTACTGTCCTCGGTCGAGTTGCTATTTGCTACTACTTCTTGGCACAAAAGCTTAGTCAGACCATGGTGATGTCCATTGACACTAATCTTCGATATATTTTTCTCGGAGCAGCAGCAGTTCAAACCTAGCACCAATAAGTTTTCACACGTAGGTGCTACATATATAGGGCTGCAAATGGTTGTGACTGCTGCCTGATTATATCTTTTTATATCGTTGCACGGGTGCGTAAAGTCTTCCAATCATAAAAGGACCTAGCCTAGAAACCTAGTCGGTCGCGAGAAACGCGGCCATGGTGGACTAGTGGGATTTTTCGCGCTGTTTGTCTGACGAAAGAAGCTCGGAGATGGGATGACCTCAACATGCGCCAAGAATAATCCTGCAAGAGCTCTCACATCACCACAAGATTAGGTTACCTGCAACCGGCTTTCCACCAATCAATGCCTTGTTTTTTTTTTGAAAGGATCAATGCCTTGTTTTCATCGGCGCACGTATGCCGCTTTAACTATGCACGCACATCTATGATATATATGATGTGATCTGAAGAAATCCGGTGCTGTGGTAGGGTAGGCAGAGCTGGCGATCAGACAAACAGTGCCCTGCTTCTTCCAGACAGCTTCAGGTTTCTGCTGCAGTGTGTGTCATCTCTTCTTTCCCTGATACGCAGTAGAATACTCCATTCACTGTTCACACGTCGATACATACATACTACCTCTGAAATATTCTTTCGGGATCGATCGTGTCCTCTGATTTGCAAAGTCTGAGATCGAGCTACAGAATTCCAGGGTCCCTGTCTTTGTGAAACAACTCACACGCCGTGGCCCGTGGAGCCGGTCTCCCGCGTAGGTAACGGTCGCTGTCGGTAACACTGCTGCCAGATAATCAGAGCGGAGTAGTATCAAAAACGCCATTGCTGGATCAAGGCCTACCAAACCCACAGTTGGATGACACTGCTGGACACAGGAGAGCGATGTATCTACGGTTATTTTGGATGACAAAAACTATTAAAGGGTCCCCTTCAGCTCACAGTGGACTTTCAGATGGGAAATTGATTTGTCATGTCATGTTACTGGTACTACACTCTAATCATTCAGAAAGGGATCCAGTATACTATTCCGGCAACGTCCATCAGCCGATCTTGGGAAATCTCTGAGGATCAACCCTGGCCTCTAGCAATGCAGAGCCTCAGGATTTAATAGTATCGCCCCCTCTGTGAAGAGTTTTTGGCCGCTATTGTTTAACTGTCAAGTCGGGAGCCGTTCTGTTGATCTGTCTGGATTGTTGCTCGTTCAATCCCTGTTGTGTTGGTGATGGGAAATTAAGATGAATGCGTGCGTCTTGTAGTATTCTTCTAGTAGCTAGCTAGCTAGTGAAACGAAAGAACCGGATGGGATTGATCATTGATCATCCGACTGTGACGTTGGCATCATTTGACGGGGCCAAATTTCCAATAATCCAACCCCGGCTCCAAATGGAAATATGCGTCCTGCGGTCAGAAAGGAAGGTAGTATTCGCCCAAATTAAGTATGCACTAAACCGATGTGCCACTGCTAATCTGTGGACGAGACCTCCCAATCGTGGTGTTTAATTTGCCTACCGTGCGCAATTGTAGTTTCACACGCACGTATGCGCATACGTGTGCACCTACCTGCATTGACTCTGATTTCATTTGCTGCACCGTTTGTCAAGAGCGTCTGCATATTTCTGCAGACTGCCGGTCGATGATTATTCATAGTTTTGTGAGGTGACCAACCAACCGTTGGTGGATGAGGAACGTTTACCTGGCAAGTTCTTCCAGTGTGAGAATATACTGCTTGACAGTGCCAGAAAGCATATAATAGTACATCCACTGGCAAGCAGAACTGCCTTGCCCTGACGGGCGGCTAATTGTTTAACGAGCGACTGATTGGATGCTTGTGCTTAGTCCCCACATCCTAGGATTAACTCTCACATCAGTTTTTTTCCCGAACCTTTTTCGGCGGCATCCCGGTGAGGCGGAGCGAAACAATGGAGGCGAGTCGGAGGCTTGGCAGGTGCGAATGGAGCCTTTTTCGGACTCACCACCGGTCGGAATAAACGGGCCCGCCGCGGCGTCGCTGGCCAGGAGTCAGACAGGAGCTCGTAGGCGAGGCAGGGGAGAGAACTTCGGCCGGAGTAGAGACAGATCATTGCCTGCGTTCGTCCGATCCAAACAAAAGGTTCGAATCAGAAGAAAGTCGTCCAACCGTTCATTTCTGATCCAACGGTCCTACCCCCCTCCCCTCCCAGACTCCCTTTTCTAAAACCTACACCAGCATTCTTTAGCAGCCACCGGAGCAAGATATTGGCTAGACCAAGGAGGAAGCGGCTTGTTGGGGTTTGACGGCAGCAAAAGACTTTAGGAACGCTGTGAGAGTAGGCTTTTTCCCCCTACTGCCGCATACGGCGACTAACCTTGAATATTGACATGGTTTTTAAGAGAGTAAAATGCATCACAAGTCCTAAAACTATCATAGGTGTGTCAGTTTAGTCCTATAACTTTCAAATTGCACTTTTGGGTCCTAAAACTATCGGAAGTATGTCAGTTTAGTCCTAATCTTGCATGGCCACCATCGATGGTGCATTTTTTCAAATGAGCCCTTCGTATGTGTTTATATCCCCCAAAGTGGTACATGCGCTTCCATGTTGCAGTGTGTCCTGCAACCTGCATGCCCACCACCTGCATGGCCATGAGCTGCATGGTATCCTCCCTGAGAGGTTTGGCGTGACCGTCGGGGAGACCCCGAGCTAGTCGGCATGAAGGATCTACATCCTCTCCTCGGCGAGGCCGCCGGAGATCCCGAGCCAATTGGGATGGAGTACGCCATCCCACCTCTCTCTCTCTCTGCTTTGATGATATCGCCGCCGCCCGACACCCTTTCCGTAGAGTTGGCCGTGCAGTGCTGTTGTTTGGGCACGAGCATGATCATAGGTGGTGAGCTGTCGGGCGACATAGAGGAGTGCGCTGAAACGCAAAGTCGGGCGCAGAGGTCGCCGAGAGCGACACAACCCTAGCAAAGAGCTATAGGTGGGTAGCAATTGGGCGCCAGCGACATGTCGCTCTGCTTCTTTGCTGGGGAGGCCGAGATGACCGGTCTACTCTCCTCATTGGAGCTCAAACCATCATTCCACCGATGGCCTCTCGCATCACGCCTCTAAGCATTCTGCGTGGGGAGAAGACAAGCGTGAGAATGAGGCAGACAACGCCTAGTTTTTTTGCATATTTACCGTGGGCCCATTGGGTCAGTCAACGTGGCTACAATCCAAGCATCTCCAAGTGACTCGTTGGTGGGTCAATGCTAACCATGCAAGCTTAGGACCTAAGAGGAAGAAACTTACATAGTTTTGGGACCCACGACTACTGTTTCAAAGTTATAGGACTAAACTGACATACCTTTGATAGTTTTGTTGGGGAACGAGTAATTTCAAAAATTTCCTACGATCACGCAAGACCATGGTGATGGCATAGCAACGAGAGGGAGAGGTCCGCCCACGCACTCGTGAGACCGAAAGCGAAGCGTTATAACAACGCTGTTGATGTAGTCGACGCCTTCACGATCCGACCGATCCAAGCACCGAACGACGGCACCTCCGAAGTTCTGCACACGCTCACTCGATGACGATCCCTGACTCGATCCAAAGAAAGTGTCGGGATGAGTTCCACAAGACGACGGCGTGGGACGATGTTGATGCTCCACTGACGCAGGCTTCGCTTAAGCTCCGCGACAATATGACTTCTCCGCGCAGGCTTCGCCTAAGCTCCGCGACGATATGACCAAGTGGAATATGGTGGAAGGGGCACCGCACGGCTAAGGAAAGATCCGTAGATCAACTTGTGTATCATGGGTGCCCCCGCCTCAGATATAAAGGAGCCAAGGGGGGCGCGCCAGCCTTGGGAGGCGCGGCCGAGGAGTCCTACTCCCACCGAGTAGGACTCCCCCTGTCCTAGTTGGAGTAGGATTGGGAGGGAAGAGGGAAGGCGCCGCCTCTCTCCTTGTCCTATTCGGACTAGAGGGGAGGGGGCGCGCAGCCCACCCGGCCGGCCCTTCCTCTTCTCCCTTGTGGCCCATGAAGGCCCATATACCCCGGGGTTCCGTAACCCCTGTGTCCCAGAACTTCTGCTTTCACTCGAACCCTTCCAAGTCCAAACATAGGCTTCCAATATATCAATCTTTATGTCTCGACCATTTCGAGACTCCTCGTCATGTCCGTGATCACATCCGGACTCAAAAAACTTCGTGCATCAATACTTATAAACTCATAATGAACTGTCATCGAACGTTAGCGTGCGGACCCTACGGGTTCGAGAACTATGTAGACATGACCTAGAACCATTCTCGGTCAATAACCAATAGCGGAACCTGGATGCCCATATTGGTTCCTACATATTCTACGAAGATCTTTATCGGTCAAACCGCATAACGACATACGTTGTTCCTTTGTCATCGGTATGTTACTTACCCGAGATTCGATCGTCGGTATCCAATACCTAGTTCAATCTCGCATCGTAAGTCTCTTTACTCGTTCCGTAATACATCATCTCACAACTAACTCATTAGTTGTAATGCTTGCAAGGCTTAAGTGATGTGTATTACCGAGAAGGCCTAGAGATACCTCTCCCACAATCGGAGTGACAAAACCTAATCTCAAATACGCCAACCCAACAAGTACCTTTGGAGACACCAGAGTACTCCTTTATAATCACCCGATTCCGTTGTGGCTTTGGTAGTACCCAAAGTGTTCCTCCGTAAACGGAGTTGCATAATCTCATAGTTATAGGAACATGTATGGGTCATGAAGAAAGCATTAACATACTAAACGATCAAGTGTTAAGCTAACGGAATGGGTCATGTCAATCAGATCATTCAACTAATGATGTGACCTTGTTAATCAAATAACAACTCTTTGTTCATGGTTAGGAAACATAACCATCTTTGATTAACAAGCTAGTCAAGTAGAGGCATACTAGTGACATACTGTTTGTCTATATATTCACACATGTATTATGTTTCCTGTTAATACAATTCTAGCATGAATAATAAACATTTATCATGATATAAGGAAATAAATAATAACTTTATTATTGCCTCTAGGGCATATTTCCTTCAGCCTCCCACTTGCACTAGAGTCAATAATCTAGATTACAAAGTAATGATCCTAACACCCATGGAGTCTTGGTGCTGATCATGTTTTGCTCGTGGAAGAGGCTTAGTCAACGGTCTGCAACATTCAGATCCGTATGTATTTTGCAAATCTCTATGTCTCCCACTTGGACTTGGTCCCGAATGGAATTGAAGCGTCTCTTGATATGCTTGGTCCTCTTGTGAAATCTGGATTCCTTTGCCAAGGCAATTGCACCAATATTGTCACGAAGATCTTCATCGGTCCCGATGCACTAGGTATGACACCTAGATCGAAATGAACTCTTTCATCCGACTCTTCATTCGCTGCTCAAGCAGCTATGTACTCCGCTTCACATGTAGATCCCGCCACGACGCTTTGTTTAGAACTGCACCAACCGACAGCTCCACCGCTTAATAAAACACGATCCGGTTTGCGATTTAGAATCGTCCGGATCAGTGTCAAAGCTTGCATCGACGTAACCATTTACGACTAGCTCTTTGTCACCTCCATATACGAGAAACATATCCTTAGTCCTTTTCGTATTTCAGATGTTCTTGACCGCTGTCCATGATCCACTCTGATTACTTTGGTACCTTCCTGCCAAGCTTACAGCTAAGCATACGTCGGTCCGGTACACAGCATTGCATACATGATAGAGCCTATGGCTGAAGCATAGGAACATCTTTCATTTTCTCTCTATCTTCTGCTGTGGTCGGGCATTGAGTCCGACTCAATCTTACACCTTGTAATACAAGTAAAAACCTTTCTTTGCTCGATCCATTTTGAACTTTTTCAAAACTTTATCAAGGTATGTGCTTTGTGAAAGTCCAATTAAGCGCCTTGATCTATCTCTATAGATCTTGATGCCCAATATGTAAGCAGCTTCACCGAGGTCTTTCATTGAAAAACTTTTATTCAAGTATCCTTTATGCTATCCAGAAATTCTATATCATTTCCAATCAATAATATGTCGTCCACATATAATATTAGAAATGCTACAGAGCTCCCACTCACTTTCTTGTAAATACAGGCTTCTCCAAAAGTCATGACAAACCCATATGCTTTGATCACACTATCAAAGCGCTTATTCCAACTCCGAGAGGCTTGCACTGCACCATAAATTGATCGTTGGAGCTTGCACACTTTGTTAGCACCCTTTGGATCGACAAAACCTTCTGGTTGCATCATATACAACTCTTCTTCTAGAAATCCATTCAAGAATGCAGTTTTACATCCATTTGCCAAATTTCATAATCATAAAATGCGGCAATTGCTAACATGATTCGACAGACTTAAGCATCGCTACGGGTGAGAAAGTCTCATCGTAGTCAACCCTTGAACTTGTCGAAAACCTTTCGCAACAAGTCGAGCTTTATAGACAGTTATATTACCATCAGCGTCAGTCTTCTTCTTAAATATCCATTTATTTTCAATGGCTTGCCGATCATCGGGCAAGTCAACCAAAGTCCATACTTTGTTCTCATACATGGATCCCATCTCAGATTTCATGGCTTCCAACCATTTTATGGAATCTGGGCTCACCATCGCTTCTTCATAGTTCGTAGGTTCGCCATGGTCAAGTAACATGACTTCCGTAATAAGATTACCGTACCACTCGTGCGTATTTCACTCTGGTTGACCTCACGAAGTTCAGAGTAACTTGATTTGAAGCTTCATGATCATCATCATTAGTTTCCTCACTAATTGGTGTAGTTGTCACAGAACCATTTCTTGTGATGAACTACTTTCCAATAAGGGAGCAGATCTGATTATCTCATCAAGTTCTACTTTCCTCCCACTCACTTCTTTCGAGAGAAACTCCTTCTCTAGAAAGGATCCGAATTTAGCAACGAAAATCTTGCCTTCAGATCTGTGATAGAAGGTGTACCCAACAGTCTCCTTTGGGTATCCTATGAAGACACATTTTCCGATTTGGGTTCGAGCTTATCCGGTTGAAGTTTCTTTACATAAGCATCGCAGCCCCAAACTTTAAGAAACGACAACTTTGGTTTCTTGCCAAACCACAGTTCATAAGGCGTCGTCTCAACGGATTTTGACGGTGTCCTATTCAACGTGAATGCGGCCGCCTCTAAAGCATAACCCCAAAACGATAGCGGTAAATCGAAATAGACATCATAGATCGCACCATATCTAGTAAAGCACGACACGACGCTCGACACACCATTTCTCTGTGGTGTTCGGGTGGCGTGAGTTGCTAAACTATTCCACATTGTTTCAAATGTAAACCAAACTCGTAACTCAAATATTCTCCTCCACGATCAGATCGTAGAAACTTTATTTTCTTGTTACGATGATTTTCCACTTCACTCTGAAATTCTTTGAACTTTTCAAATGTTTCAGATTTGTGTTTCATTAAGTAGATATACCCATATCTGCTCAAATCATCTGTGAAGGTGAGAAAATAACGATACCCGCCAAGGCCTCAACATTCATTGGACCACAAACATCGGTATGTATGATTTCCAACAAATCAGTTGCTCGCCCATAGTTCCGAGAACGGCGTTTTGGTCATCTTGCCCATGAGGCACGGTTCGCAAGTACCAAGTGATTCATAATCAAGTGATTCCGAAGCCCATCAAGATGGAGTTTCTTCATGCGTTTACACCGATATGACCTAAACGGCAAGTGCCACAAATAAGTTGCACTATCATTATCAACTCTGCATCTTTTGGCTTCAACATTATGAATATGTGTATCACTACTGTCGAGATTCAACAAGAATAGACCATTCTTCAAGGGTGCATGACCATAAAAGATATTACTCATATAAATAGAACAACCATTATTCTCTGATTTAAATGAATAACCGTCTCGCATTAAACAAGATCCAGATATAATGTTCATGCTCAACGCTGGCACCAAATAACAATTATTTAGGTCTAAAACTAATCCCAAGGTAGATGTAGAGGTAGCGTGCCGACCGCGATCACATCGACTTTGGAACCATTTCCAATGCGCATCGTCACCTCGCCCTTAGCCAATCTTCGCTAATCCGTAGTTCCTGTTTCGAGTTGCAAATATTAGCAATGTAACCAGATCAAATACCTGTACTATGCGAGTATTAGTAAGGTACACATCAATAACATGTATATCACATATACCTTTGTTCACCTTGCCATCCTTTTATCCGCCAAATACTTGGGGCAGTTCCGCTTCAAAGGTCCACCGCTTGCGGAAAACACTCGATTTCAGGCTTAGGTCCAGACTTGGGTTTCTTCTCTTGATCAGAACTTTCTTGCTGTTCTTTTGAAGTTTCCTTCTTCTTCCCTTTGCCCTTTTCTTGAAACTAGTGGTCTTGCTGACCATCAACACTTGATGCTCTTTCTTGATTTCTACCTCCGTAGCTTTTAGCATTGCGAAGAGCTCAGAATTGTCTTAGTCATCCCTTGCATATTATAGTTCATCACGAAGCTCTTGTAGCTTGGTGGCGTGATTGGAGAATTCATCAATGACACTATCATCCGGAAGATTAACTCCCAGCTGAATTAAGTGATTGTTATACCTGGACATTTTGAGTATGTGCTCACCGACGTAACTATTCTCCTCCATCTTGCAGCTATAGAACTTATTGGAGACTTCATATCTCTCAATCCGGGCATTTGCTTGAAATATTAACTTCAACTCTGGAACATCTCATATGCTCCATGACGCTCAAAACGTCGTTGAAGACCCGGTTCTAAGCCGTAAAGCATGGCACACTGAACTATTGAGTAGTCATCAGCTTCTGCTTTGCGACGCTCACAACTTCGCTCAAGATCTCGCAGCAGTTCTGTCACCCAGCGGTGCTTCCAGACGTAATTTTTCGTGCAGCAATGAGGATAATCCTCAAATTACGGACCCAGTCCGTAATTGCTACCATCATCTTTCAACTTTGCTTTCTCAAGGAACGCATTAAAATTCAACGGAACAACAAAGACGAGCCATCTATCTACAAAGAAACATAGACAAGCAAAATACTATCGGTACTAAGTTCATGATAAGTTTAAGTTTAATTAATCATATTAAAACCTCCCACTTAGACGGACATCTCTCTAGTCATCTAAGTGATTACGTGATCCAAATCAACTAAACCATGTCCGATCATCACGTGAGATGGAGTAGTTTTAATGGTGAACATCACTATGTTGATCATATCTACTATATGATTCACGCCGACCTTTCGGTCTCTCGTGTTCCGAGGCCATATCTGTTATATGCTAGGCTCGTCAAGTTTAACTCGAGTATTCCGCGTGCGCAACTGTTTTGCACCCGTTGTATTTGAACGTAGAGCCTATCACACCCGATCATCACGTGGTGTCTCAAAGACGAAGAACTTTCGCAACGGTGCATACTCGGGAGAACACTTCTTGATAATTTTAGTGAGAGATCATCTTATAATGCTACCGTCAATCAAAGCAAGATAAGATGCATAAAGGATAAACATCACATGCAATCAATATAAGTGATATGATATGGTCATCATCATCTTGTGCTTGTGATCTCCATCGCCAAGCACCGCCATGATCACCATCGCCACCGCGCGACACCTTGATCTCCATCGTAGCATCGTTGTCGCCTCGCCAACTATTGGTTCTACGACTATCGCTACTCCTTAGTGATAAAGTAAAGCAATTACATGGCGCTTGCATTTCATACAATAAAGCGACAACCATATGGCTCCTGCCATTGCCGATAACTCGTTACAAAACATGATCATCTCATACAATAAAATATAGCATCACGCCTTGACCATATCACATCACAACATGCCCTGCAAAACAAGTTAGACGTCCTCTACTTTGTTGTTGCAAGTTTTACGTGGCTGCTACGGGCTGAGCAAGAACCGTTCTTACCTCGCATCAAAACCACAACGATACTTTCACAAATAGACTCCGTTTTAACCTTCTCAAGGACCGGGCGAGCCACACTCGATTCAACTAAAGTGAGAGAGACAGACACCGCCGGTCACCTTTAAGCAACGAGTGCTCGGGCGGTGAAACCAGTCTCGCGTAAGCGTCTGCGTAATGTCGGTCCGGCCGCTTCATCTCACAATACCGCTGAACCAAAGTATGACATGCTGGTAGGCAGTATGACTTGTATCGCCCACAACTCACTTGTGTTCTACTCGTGCACATGACATCAACGCATAAAACCTGGCTCGGATGCCACTTTGTTGGGGAACGAGTAATTTCAAAAATTTTCCTACGATCACGCAAGACCATGGTGATGGCATAGCAACGAGGGGGGAGAGTCCGCCCATGTACCCTCGTGAGACCGAAAGCGAAGCGTTATAACAACGCTGTTGATGTAGTCGACGTCTTCACGATCCGACCGATCCAAGCACCGAACGACGGCACCTCCGAGTTACGCACACGCTCAGCTCGATGACGATCCCGGACTCGATCCAGCAAAGTGTCGGGATGAGTTCCACAAGACGACGGCGTGGTGGCGATGTTGATGCTCCACCGACGCAGGGCTTCGCTTAAGCTCATGACGATATGACTTCTCCGCGCAGGCTTCGCTTAAGCTCATGACGATATGACCGAAGTGGAATATGGTGGAAGGGGCACCGCACGGCTAAGGAAAGATCCGTAGATCAACTTGTGTATCATGGGTGCCCCCCCCTCAGATATAAAGGAGCCAAGGGGGGTGCGGCCAGCCTTGGGAGGCGCTGGAGGAGTCCTACTCCCACCGAGTAGGACTCCCCCTGTCCTAGTTGGAGTAGGATTGGGGAGGGAAGAGGAAGGCGCCGCCTCTCCTGTCCTATTCGGACTAGAGGGGAGGGGCGCAGCCCACCTGGCCGCCCTTCCTCTTCTCCCTTGTGGCCCATGAAGGCCCATATACCCCGGGGTTCCGTAACCCCGGTGTTCCCAGAACTTCCTGTTTTCACTGGAACCCTTCCAAGTCCAAACATAGGCTTCCAATATATCAATCTTTATGTCTCGACCATTTCGAGACTCCTCGTCATGTCCGTGATCACATCCGGGACTCAACAAACTTCGTGCATCAATACTTATAAACTCATAATGAACTCACATCAAACGTTAAGCGTGCGGACCCTACGGGTTCGAGAACTATGTAGACATGACCTAGAACCATTCTCGGTCAATAACCAATAGCGGAACCTGGATGCCCATATTGGTTCCTACATATTCTACGAAGATCTTTATCGGTCAAACCGCATAACGACATACGTTGTTCCCTTTGTCATCGGTATGTTACTTACCCGAGATTCGATCGTCGGTATCCAATACCTAGTTCAATCTCGCATCGTAAGTCTCTTTACTCGCCCGTAATACATCATCTCACAACTAACTCATTAGTTGTAATGCTTGCAAGGCTTAAGTGATGTGTATTACCGAGAAGGCCTAGAGATACCTCTCCGACAATCGGAGTGACAAAACCTAATCTCAAATACGCCAACCCAACAAGTACCTTTGGAGACACCTGTAGTACTCCTTTATAATCACCCAGATTACGCCAGGACGCTTGGTAGTACCAAAGTGTTCCTCCGGTAAACGGGAGTTGCATAATCTCATAGTTATAGGAACATGTATGGGTCATGAAGAAAGCATTAACATACTAAACGATCAAGTGTTAAGCTAACGGAATGGGTCATGTCAATCAGATCATTCAACTAATGATGTGACCTTGTTAATCAAATAACAACTCTTTGTTCATGGTTAGGAAACATAACCATCTTTGATTAACAAGCTAGTCAAGTAGAGGCATACTAGTGACATACTGTTTGTCTATATATTCACACATGTATTATGTTTCCGGTTAATACAATTCTAGCATGAATAATAAACATTTATCATGATATAAGGAAATAAATAATAACTTTATTATTGCCTCTAGGGCATATTTCCTTCAAGTTTTAGGACCCAAAAGTGCAGTTTCGAAGTTATAGGACTAAACTGACACACCTCTGATAGTTTTAGGACCCAAAAGTGCAGTTTCAAAGTTATAGGACTAAACTGACACACCTTCGATAGTTTTAGGACTTATGATGCATTTTACTCTTTTTAAGATTTAGCTCCGACCACGAATTTTCACTGCGTATACGAACTATAGTGCGTATATATAACACAAGAAAATTATTATATCATGAATATACATTTCAAGACAAATCTAAAAGATAATTTAGAAGTTCTCAATCTAACTATTTAAAATAACAGTTGTAGACAAAGTTTAGTTTGACTTAATACATCTCCAAAACGACTATGTCATCTAACATCTTCATCTAAAAATTCCTGCGAATTTTTTATTATTATTTATTTATTACTATTTTATTTGATTGATTTATTGTGTTTTTCTTCATGTTGCACGCCCATAGAGCCCCACACAACTATAGTTGTACACCCTTCTAGCCACACACAACCATAGTAGCATGTTATCCCCATATGTGCAACTACAACATCCCTTGTGAGCCGCACACAAACTATAGTTTTATGCTCGTCGGGCGCACAACTACAGTTGCATGCCAGCCGACCGTGGGCAATTAGTTACACGTCTGCTCGCAATCCAGGATGCCATGCCAGGAACCCTTGGGTCGCTGGCGAGCCCAACAATCCAGGATGCCATGCCAGGAACATACTTACAATTCCCGCTGAAATTGTATACTCCCTTCGATCCATATTAATTGTCGCTGATTTAGTTCAAATCTCTTCCGGGGTACCCCTTCATTTCAGGTTAAGAAGATGCGAAGGCGCCTTTCTCTCTATAATAACAGTGTGTTCTGAGGTGTGAAGTGCGAGAGAGGGGATGTGATGGTTGAGCTTTTGAATAAGACGACCTTTGCATTTTAATTTGGATCTTTTTAAAAATAGTGAAAAAATTGAAGGTGTTAAGATTTTTTATCATTCTGACATCGAGCTATTTTGCCGCAAGACCTTCCCTATAGTATCATCCGATGTAGAGTTTAACCATCAAATTTGGGATGGATTGGTGTGGTTCCACTATGCACGGGACATCAAAATATCAAATCATGAACGAGGAAAGGCACATGATAAATATTGACTGGTAATTCTGAAGCCCCAATTCTTGACTTAAAAAGGGACACCAAAGACCTCTGCTCTCCCTCTCTATCTATCCAAGAGATGGAAGGGCAGAGTTTTTAGGGGGCTTTTTCATCTTGTCATCAGAGTTGAACAATGAAGATCGAGGACAAGTGCCTGGTCGGTTTGATCAGGTCATGTAGGAACAAGATTCAAATCGTTCGTTCCTTAGGATGCCTTAGTTGTATACGATGCACTTTCCACTTGACACCTACTTATTGTCTTGTCGCTACCTTATCCTATTTTATACTTCTGTCGCTCCATCTTCGTATGGGTGGAGAACTCGTTGCACTCTTGACTATGATACCAGAGGCTCTTGGGAAGTCGAAGAGGAAAGCACTCATCTTGGGGTGTGTTGGAAATATGCCCTAGAGGCAATAATGAAATGGTTATTATTGTATTTCCTTGCTCATGATAATTGTCTATTGTTCATGCTATAATTGTATTAACTGGAAACTGTAATACATGTGTGAATACATAGACCACAACATGTCCCTAGTAAGCCTCTAGTTGACTAGCTCGTTGATCAATAGATGGTTATGGTTTCCTGACCATGGACATTGGATGTCATTGATAACGGGATCACATCATTAGGAGAATGATGTGATGGACAAGACCCAATCCTAAGCATAGCACAAGATCGTGTAGTTCGTTTTGCTAGGGCTTTTCTAATGTCAAGTATCGTTTCCTCAGACCATGAGATTGTGCAACTCCCGAATACCGTAGGAATGCTTTGGGTGTATCAAACGTCACAACGTAACTGGGTGGCTATAAAGGTGCATTACATGTAGCTCCGAAAGTATCTGTTGAGTTGGCACGAATCGAGACTAGGATTTGTCACTCCGTATGACGGAGAGGTATCTCTGGGCCCACTCGATAATGCATCATCATAATGAGCTCAATGTGACTAAGGAGTTAGTCACGGGATCATGCATTACAGAACGAGTAAAGAGACTTGCCGGTAACGAGATTGAACGAGGTATGGGGATACCGACGATCGAATCTCGGGCAAGTAACATACCGATAGACAAAGGGAATTGTATACGGGATTGATTGAATCCCCGACATAGTGGTTCATCCGATGAGATCATCGTGGAACATGTGGGAGCCAACATGGGTATCCAGATCCCGCTGTTTGTTATTGGCCGGAGAACGTCTCGGTCATGTCTACATGGTTCCCGAACCCGTAGGGTCTACACACTTAAGGTTCGGTGACGCTAGAGTTGTTATGGGAAATAGTATGTGGTTACCGAAGGTTGTTCGGAGTCCCGGAGGAGATCCCGAACGTGACGAGGAACTCCGGAACGGTCCGGAGGTGAAGATCGATATATTGGACGAAGGGTATTGGAGTCCGAAATTGTTCTGGGAGTACCGGGTGACGACCAGCGTGACCGAAAGGTGTTTCGGAGGCCCCCGCAAGCGTTGGGGGGCCTTATGGGCCAAGGGGAGGGGGCACACCAGCCCACTAAGGGGCTGTGCGCCCCTCCCAACCCTCTCACGTAACCTGGAGAGGTGGGGGCGCCTCCCCTAGGGCAGCCACCCCTCCCAGCTTGGGGGGCAAGTTTCCTAGGGGTGGGGGCTGCCCAAACCCATCTAGGGTTTCCCCTGTGGCCGCCGCCCCTCCCCTAGGGAAACCCTAGGGCACCTCCTCCTCCCCCTTCCCCCTATATATAGTGAGGGAGAGAGAGGGCAGCCGCACACCCTTCTCTGGCGCAACCCTTCCCCTCTCCAACACCTCCTCTCCTCTGTAGTGCTTAGCGAAGCTCTGCCGGAGAACCACGAGCTCCATCGCCACCACGCTGTCGTGCTGCTGGAGTTCTCCCTCAACTTCTCCTCCCCCCTTGCTGGATCAAGAAGGAGGAGACGTCCCCGGGCTGTACGTGTGTTGAACGCGGAGGTGCCGTCCGTTCGGCACTTGGATCGGATCTTCCGCGATTTGAATCGCCACGAGTACGACTCCATAAACGCGTTCTTGTAACGCTTCCTCTTAGCGATCTTCAAGGGTATGAAGATGCACTCCCTCTCTCTCTCTCTCTCGTTGCTAGCATCTCCTAGATTGATCTTGGTGACACGCAGGAAAATTTTGAATTATTACTACGTTCCCCAACAGTGGCATCATGAGCTAGGTCTATGCGTAGATTCTATGCACGAGTAGAACACAAGGTAGTTGTGGGCGATGATTTGGTCAATTTGCTTGCCGTTACTAGTCTTATCTTGATTCGGCGACATTGTGGGATGAAGCGGCCCGGACCGACCTTACACGTATGCTAACGTGAGACAGGTTCCATCGAATGACATGCACTTGATGCATAAGGTGGCTAGCGGGTGTCTGTCTCTCCCACTTTAGTCGGATCGAATTCGATGAAAAGGGTCCTTATGAAGAGTAAATAGCAATTAGCATATCACCGTTGTGGTTTTGCGTAGGTAAGAAACGTTCTTGCTAGAAACCCATAGCAGCCACGTAAAACATGCAACAACAATTAGAGGACGTCTAACTTGTTTTTGCAGGGTGTGCTATGTGATGTGATATGGCCAAAAGGATGTGATGAATGATATATGTGATGTATGAGATTGATCATGTTCTTGTAATAGGAATCACGACTTGCATGTCGATGAGTATGACAACCGGCAGGAGCCATAGGAGTTGTCCTAATTTATTGTATGACCTGCGTGTCATTAAAAGCGCCGTGTAATTACTTTACATTATTGCTAACCGTTAGCTATAGTAGTAGAAGTAATAGTTGGCGAGACAACTTCATGAAGACACGGTGATGGAGACCATGATGATGGAGATCATGGTGTCATGCCGGTGACGAAGGTGATCATGCCGCGCCTCGAAGATGGAGATCAAAAGGCGCAAGTTGATACTGGCCATATCATGTCACTTTATGATTTGCATGTGATGTTTGTCATGTTTACATCTTATTTTCTTAGAACGACGGTAGCATAAATAAGATGATCCCTCGCTAAAATTTCAAGAAAGTGTCCCCCCTAACTGTGCACCGTTGCGAAGGTTCGTTGTTTCGAAGCACCACGTGATGATCGGGTGTATAGATTCTAACGTTCGCATACAACGGGTGTAAGCCAGATTTACACATGCGAAACACTTAGGTTGACTTGACGAGCCTAGCATGTACAGACATGGCCTCGGAACACAAGAGACCGAAAGGTCGAACATGAGTCATATAGTAGATACGATCAACATAAAGATGTTCACCGATGATGACTAGTCCGTCTCACGTGATGATCGGACACGGCCTAGTTGACTCGGATCATGTATCACTTAGATGACTAGAGGGATGTCTATGTAAGTGGGAGTTCATTAAATAATAAGATGAACTTAATTATCATGAACATATTCAAAAGGTCTCTGCAAATTATGTCGTAGCTTACGCTTTAGTTCTACTGTTTAAGATATGTTCCTAGAGAAAATTTAGTTGAAAATTGATAGTAGAAATTGTGCATACTGGGTCCGTATACTGAGGATCATCCTCATTGCTGCGCAGAAGGCTTATGTCCTTAATGCACCGCTCGGTGTGCTGAACCTCGAGCGTCGTCTGTAGATGTTGCGAAACATCTGACATACACGTTTTGATGACCACATGATAGTTCAGTGCGTAATGCTAACGGTTTAGAATTGTGGTACCTAAGACGTTTTTGAAACGTCGCAGAACATATGAGATGTTCCAAAGACTGAAATTGGGATTTTAGACTAGTGCCCACGTCAAAAGGTATGAGACCTCTGACAAGTTTCTTAAGCCTGCAAACTAAGGGAGAAAGCTCAATCGTTGAGCATGTGCTCAGATTGTCCGAGTACTACAATCGCTTGAATCGAGAGGGAGTTAATCTTCCAGATGAGATAGTGATGGTTCTCCATAGTCACTGCACCAAGCTATTAGAGCTTCGTGATGAACTATAACATATCAGGGATAGACATGATGATCATTGAGCAACTCATGATATTTGACACCGCGAAAGTAGAAATCAAGTAGGAGCATCAATTGTTGATGATTAGTAAAACCACTAGTTTCAAGAAGGGCAAGGGAAAGAAGGGATACTTCATGAAACGGCAAATCAGTTGCTGCTCTAGTGAAGAAACCCAAGGTTGAACCCAAACCCGTGACTAAGTGCTTCTGTAATGAGGGGAACGGTCACTGAAGCAGAACTACCCTAGATACTTGATAGATGAGAAGGCTGGCAAGGTCAACAAAAGTATATTTGATATATGTGTTATTGATGTGTACCTTACTAGTACTCCTAGTAGCACATGGGTATTAGATACCGGTTCAGTTGCTAACATTGGTAACTCGAAACAAAAGCTACAGAATAAACGGAGACTAGCTAAGGGTGAGGTGATGATGTGT
Organism: Aegilops longissima; assembly: GCA_021605205.1. Taxonomy (NCBI): domain Eukaryota; kingdom Viridiplantae; phylum Streptophyta; class Magnoliopsida; order Poales; family Poaceae; genus Aegilops; species Aegilops longissima. The sequence goes on from CM038682.1 coordinate 742,146,942, forward strand.
GTTGGAAATGTTTCCAAGGATGATATGATCACCATTGCACGCTCCCTCTACCTTCGGGATTAGTATTGAACCCAGATAAATGTTGTTTGCTTTGGTGTTTGCGTTGAGCATAGACATGATTGGATTATGTTTATCGCAATACGGTTATTCATTTAAGGAGAATAATGGTTACTCTATTTATTTGAATAATACCTTCAATGGTCTTGCACCTAAAATGAATGGTTTATTGAATATCGATCGTAGTGATACACATGTTCATGCCAAAAGATATAAGATAGTAATGATAGTAGCACATACTTGTGGCACTGCCATTTGAGTCATATTGGTATAAAACGCATGAAGAAGCTCCATGTTGATGGATCTTTGGACTCACTCGTTTTTGAAAAGATTGAGACATGCGAACCATGTCTATTGGTAGATATGCATGAAGAAACTCCATACAGATGGATCATTTGGACTCACTTGATTTTGAATCACTTGAGACATGCAAATCATACCACATGGGCAAGATGACCGAAAGGCCTTGCTTTCAGTAAGATGGAACAAGAAAGCAACTTGTTGGAAGTAATACATTTTGATGTGTGCAGTCCAATGAGTGCTTTGAGGCACCTTGATGGATATCGTTATGTTCTTACTTCACGAGATGATTTGAGTAGATGCTAAGAATATTTACTTGATGAAACACAAGTCTGAATTATTGAAAGGTTTAAGTAATTTCAGAGTGAAGTTGAAGATCGTCGTGACAAGATGATAAAATGTCTATGATATGATCATAGAGATGAATATCTGAGTTACGAGTTTGGCACACAATTAAGACATTGTGGAAATTGTTTCACAACTAATACCACCTGGAACACCATAGTGTGATGGTGTGTCCGAACATCATAACTGCACCTATTGGATATGGTGCATACCATGATGTATCTCATCGAATTACCACTATCGTTTATGGGTTAGGCATTAGAGACAACCGCATTCACTTTAAATAGGGCAGCACGCAATTCCGTTGAGACGACACCATATGAACTATGGTTTAGAGAAACCTAAGCTGTCGTTTCTTAAAAGTTTGGGGCTGCGACGCTTATGTGAAAAAGTTTCAGGCTGATAAGCTCAAACCCAAAGCGGATAAATGCATCTTCATAGAATACCCAAAATAGTTGGGTATACCTCCTATTTCAGATCTGGAAGCAAAAGTGATTGTTTCTAGAAACGGGTCCTTTCTCGAGGAAAAGTTTCTCTCGAAATAATTGAGTGGGAGGATGGTGGAGACTTGATGAGGTTATTGAACCGTCACTTCAACTAGTGTGTAGCAGGGCACAGGAAGTTGTTCCTGTGGCACCTACACCAATTGAAGTGGAAGCTTATGATAGTGATCATGAAACTTCGGATCAAGTCACTACCAAACCTCGTAGGTTGACAAGGATGCGTACTACTTCAGAGTGGTACGTAATCCTGTCTTGGAAGTCATGTTGCTTGACAACAATGAACCTACGAGCTATGGAGAAGCGATGGTGGGCCCGGATTCCGACGAATGGCTCGAGGCCATAAAATCCGAGAGAGGATCCATGTATAAAAACAAAGTATAGACTTTGGAAGAACTACTTGATGGTCGTAAGGCTGTTGGGTGCAGATGGATTTTAAAAGGAAGACGGACAATGATGGTAAGTGTCACCATTAAGAAAGCTCGACTTGTCATTAAGATGTTTTCCGACAAGTTCAAGGAGTTGACTACGATGAGACTTTCTCACTCGTAGCGATCCTAAGAGTCTGTTGGAATTATATTAGCAGTTACTGCATTATTTATGAAATCTTGCAGATAGGATGTCAAAACATTGTTTCCTCGACGATATTCTTGAGGAAAGGTTATATGTGATACAACCATAAGATTTTGTCAATCCTGAAAGATGCTAACAAGTATGCAAAGCTCCAGCAGTCCTTCTAAGGACTGGAGTAAGCATCTCGGAGTTGGAATGTATGCTTTGATGAGATGATCAAAGATTTTGGGTTTATACAAAGTTTATGAGAAACTTGTATTTCCAAAGAAGTGAGTGGGAACACTATAGAATTTTTGATGAGTATATGTTGTTAACATATTGTTGATCAGAAATGATGTAGAATTTCTGGAAAGCATATAGGGTTATTTGAAAAGTGTTTTTCAATGGAAAACCTGGATTAAGCTACTTGAACATTGAGCATCAAGATCTATAAGGATAGATAAAAACGCTTAATAGTACTTTCAAATGAATACATACCGTGACAAGATTTTGAAGGAGTTCAAAATAGATCAGCAAAGAAGGAGTTCTTAGCTGTGTTAGGTGTGAGTATTGAGTAAGACTCAAGACCTGACCACGGCAGAAGAGAGAGAAAGGACGAAGGTCGTCCCCTATGCTTTAGACATAGGATCTACAATATGCTATGATGTGTACCGCACCTGAAGTGTGCCTTGCCATGAGTCAGTCAAGGGGTACAAGAGTGATCCAGGAATGAATCATATGACAGCGGTCGAACTTATCCTTAGTAAATAGTGGACTAAGGAATTTTCTCGATTATGGAGGTGGTAAAAGAGTTCGTTGTAAAGGGTTACGTCGATGCAAACTTTGACACTAATCTGGATGACTCTGAGTAGTAAACCGGGTTCGTATAGTAGAGCAGTTATTTGGAATAGCTCGAAGTAGCGCGTGGTAGCTGCATCTACAAGATGACATAGAGATTTGTAAAGCACACACGGATCTGAAAGGTTCAGACCCGTTGACTAATAACCTCTCTCACAAGCGAGATATGAACAAACCCCATGGGTGTTGGATTCATTACAATCACAGTGATGTGAACTACTTCCTCTGTTCCGAATTACTTGTCTTGGATTTGTCTAGATACGGATGTATCTAGACTCATTTTAGTGCTAGATACATCTGTATATAGACAAATCCAAGACAAGTAATTCGGAACGGAGGGAGTAGATTATTGACTCTAGTGCAAGTGGGAGACTGTTGAAAATATGCCCTGATGACCCACAAGTATAGGGGATCTATCGTAGTCCTTTCGATAAGTAAGAGTGTTGAACCCAACGAGGAGCAGAAGGAAATGATAAGCGGTTTTCAGCAAGGTATTCTCTGCAAGCACTGAAATAAGTGGTAACAGATAGTTTTGTGATAGGATAATTTGTAACAAGCAGCAAGTAACAAAAGTAAATAAAGTGCAGCAAGGTGGCCCAATCCTTTTTGTAGCAAAGGACAAGCCTGGACAAACTCTTATATGAAGGAAAGCGCTCCCGAGGACACATGGGAATATCGTCAAGCTAGTTTTCATCACGTTCATATGATTCGCGTTCGGTACTTTGATAATTTGATATGTGGGCGGACCGGTACTTGGGTGCTGTTCTTACTTGAACAAGCATCCCACTTATGATTAACCTCTATTGCAAGCATACGCAACTACAACAAAAGTATTAAGGTAAACCTAACCATAGCATGAAACATATGGATCCAAATCAGCCCTTACGAAGCAACGATAAACTAGGGTTTAAGCTTCATCACTCTAGCAACCCATCATCTACTTATTACTTCCGATGCCTTCCTCTACGCCCAAATAATGGTGAAGTGTTATGTAGTCGACGTTCATATAACACCACTAGAGGCTAGACAACATACATCTCATCAAAATATCGAACGAATACCAAATTCACATGACTACTAATAGCAAGACTTCTCCCATGTCCTCAGGAACAAACGTAACTACTCACAAAGCATATTCATGTTCATAATCATAGGGGTATTAATATGCATAAAGGATCTGAACATATGATCTTCCACCAAGTAAACCAACTAGCATCAACTACAAGGAGTAATCAACACTATTAGCAACCTACTAGTACCAATCCCGGACTTGGAGACAAGAATTGGATACAAGAGATGAACCAGGGTTTTGAGAGGAGATGGTGCTGGTGAAGATGTTGATGGACATTGCCCTCTCCCAATGAGAGGAGCGTTGGTGATGACGATGGCGATGATTTCCCCCTTCCGGAGGGAAGTGTCCCCGACAGAATAGCTCTGCCGGAGCCCTAGATTGGTTCCGCCAAGGTTTCGCCTCGTGGCGGCGGAGTCTCGTCCTGAAAGGTTGCTTCTGATTTTTTCCTTGACGAAAGACCTCATATAGCAGAAGATGGCCATCGGAGAGCCAACAGGGGGCCCACGAGGCAGTGGGGCGCCCCCACCCTCATGGCCAGGTGGGTCCCCCTCTGGTGTACTTCTTTCGCTCAATATTTTTTATTATCTCCAAAAATGACTTTCGTGAGTTTCAGGACTTTTGGAGTTGTGCATAATAGGTCTCTAATATTTGCTCCTTTTCCAGCCCAGAATTCCAGTTGCCGGCATTCTCCCTCCTTATGTAAACCTTGTAAAATAAGAGAGAATAGGCATAAGTATTGTGACATAACGTGTAATAACAACCCATAATGCAATAAATATCGATATAAACGCATGATGCAAAATGGACGTATCACCTCCTCCTCCCCCTTCCCCCTATATATAGTGAGGGAGAGAGAGAGGGCAGCCGCACACCCTTCCCTGGCGCAGCCCTTCCCCTCTCCAACACCTCCTCTCCTCTGTAGTGCTTAGCGAAGCTCTGCCGGAGAACCACGAGCTCCATCGCCACCACGCCGTCGTGCTGCTGGAGTTCTCCCTCAACTTCTCCTCCCCCTTGCTGGATCAAGAAAGAGGAGACGTCCCCGGGTTGTACGTGTGTTGAACGCGGAGGTGCCGTCCGTTCGGCACTTGGATCAGATTTTCCGCGATTTGAATCGCCACGAGTACGACTCCATCAACCGTGTTCTTGTAACGCTTCCGCTTAGCGATCTTCAAGGGTATGAAGATGCACTCCCTCTCTCTCTCTCTCGTTGCTAGCATCTCCTAGACTGATCTTGGTGACAAAAGGAAAATTTTGAATTATTACTACATTCCCCAACAGGGTGGGCTTACTATTTATATGCTTTCAGCAGTTTACCCTCTCCGCACTTGGCTACACAGCGTTTACTGTAGGCACGATAACTACACCAGAGGTGGTGCGTCGTTCCCGGTCCTCTCGTACTAGGGAAAGGTCATCTCAATGCTCTAACGCCCACACTGGATACGGACCGAACTATCTCACGACGTTCTGAATCGAGCTCACGTACAACATTACTGGACGAACAACCCAACCCCTGGAACAACCTCCAGCTCAGGTGGCGGAGAGCCGACATCGAGATGCCAAACCTTCCCTCAGTGTGGACTCTTGGGGAAGATCGCCCTGTTATCTCTAGAGTAATTTTTAACCATTGAGTTGAGCGACGCCCTTCCACTTGGCATCATTGGATCGCTAAGGCCGACTTTTGTATTAAATCAACGACAATTAATATGGATCGGAGAGAGTATAAAATAAAGGTTACGGGATGTGAAAAGGTAATATACTTACAATTCCTTTTGTGCACCATCTTCATTTTTTTATATTCTTAATCAAAACTTACCCACATATAACGTCACCTTGCAATTGATATAGATGATTCAAGATGAGTCTATAGCAAGGGAGATAATTGACTTATTTTTAGCGGTCAAGAACAAGGAGCCTACCTTGTTACGTGCATTGATTTGGTCAAAGTACGCAGCGACGTATGGGCGTTACGGCGGCCGTGCTCTACCGGGGACACAACCCGTTGCAGTAGAACAGGAAAACAGAGGCCGGGAAGAAAACCAGAACCCCAAAGACGGCTGCTTTTCAACTCAACGCACTACTAGCCCTCCTGAAATTCCTGGTCCTCGAAATGACGCCGCGACGGCGGCCGTCTTTTTTCTTCTCCTCAGTCATCTCCACTTCTCTTTTTTTTTTCTTGAAAAAAAAATAGAAGTACTTTGTTCTCCGACTCTGCACCAACTTTTCTTTCGAACATCTGACCCTGCACCAACTAATATAGGACGTCCAACTGGGGACACTTGCACGGAGCTCAGGGCGTTGCGATGTCCAACACTTTTAATGTCATTTATCCCGTCGACGATCAGAGTTCAGATGCGTCTTCTCCAGCAGGGAGTCCCATGTTCCATCCCATCGCCCACGCCGACGGCGCGTCGATGGTTGATCTAGAAGAAGGAGCGAACGAACGAGCCAGCCAAAAGGTAGCGGCGCGTGATCGATCGATCCACCCGTCGCCGCCCGGGTAAAAGAGGAAGGCATCGAATCCGCCGCCGGCGGCAATCATGCCGCGCGCCCCGATCCTATATCTGACGCGGAATGCGCCCACGTCGCCGTTGGATTCGGCCACTTCCTTCCACCCGACAGCGTGGTGCGTACTACGTGTCCAGCCATGATGCCATCCATCCATCCAAACTGTCCCCCGCCCGGCGCCACCGTGCGTGAGCTCAGCGCCGGCCGAACTCCCGCGGCCCGCTGCATGAAAGCATGCGCTCCGGCCAAACCCGGCCGGCCTGCATCTGCCTGGCCGTCCGGCCGGCGGTGGAGGCACCCAAGCCACGGGTTGATCCACCAATCATACTACCCGCGTCGACCGCGCGCGTCCCTCTCCCCGATCTAGCCGGCTACAGCCGTCGTGCCGGAACGCGCCAGAAACTCGGCCATCGGAGCGCCAGCGACGAGGTTGATGCGCTCTGACATGCATGATGGGTGGTACTGTACGTGCTGGCTCGGATGATGATGCGCGGGCGCGCGCGCACAGTCCGTTACAAAACCTGGGAATATAATCGACCGGCATCGGCCTGTCCCGAGCCTGCCTGCCGCCGGAAGAAAACAACCGACAACTCGGCCGAGGCCCGCGTCACCACACACACACAGGAGGCGGTCGTGATCGGCCGTCCGTCCGTTCCGGCGTCGATCGGATGCGTACAACGCGCGCACTGTGCGCCGCCGGCCGCATGTGTCGTCCGCGGGGATCCACGTACGCCGTCCGATCCATCGCAGTCGGATGGCGACGGCCGGCCGGGGGCATGCATGTGCGGTGTGCAGGCCATGTGTCGGGGCCCCGGACGGCCGACGTGTCCGCCAGTTTGATCAGAGGCTTGCCTGCTCCCGCCTCGGTGCTCCCATCGGTGCTCCGCATCGTTCCTTTTGCATCCTACGGTCCAGTATTTTTGCTCTTCCAACAGTGAAAATAAATTACAGACAATCAGTATTGCTTTCCTTCTGTTACATGTATCCCGTGTATAGCGCGGCTGGACCCGGCGCCGAAGCCGTCGTCATCCTCGCAACTATCAGCACCGGCAGCGCGGCTGGAGCGGCAACGCGGACGCCGACGGCCGTCGATGAGGCGGCAGTAGCGCCGACGGCAAAGGGCGGGCAGAATCCGGCGAGTGCTACATGCGTACTTGAGCAGGCCAGCTGCTTGCCGGCGATCTGGAACTCAGCAAGCCGGCCGCAAGAGCACGGCGAGCTCGCAAGAGCCACAGTACGTACCACGAACCCCACCCGCGTATATACGAAGCTCAAACTAGCTGCGTTTTATAACCTAAAAACACGTGATCTTATCCTGGTAACACAGCCACACCTCTATGTAAGTACTCCCTTCGTTCCGATTTACTCGTCGTGGTTTTAGTTCAAATTGAACTAAAACCACGATGATAATCGCGATTTTAGCTCAAATTTGAACTAAAACCACGACGAGTAAATCAGAACGGAGGGAGTACGTACATGTACTGTACGCTCAGATAAGTCAGGCTCGATGGGCACGTGATTCGACGGGGCTACACGTACGTAGTACGTACGAGGTACGCCTTTGCCATTTCGAAAGGTACTAGGTTTGTTCGTGCAGTCTGGTAGATAGCCTAGCGCTCGACCGGTCTTTTCGCGGGGAAGGTACGTATTTCACCCGGAACGCACACCGGGAATAGAAAAAATACGTATTTGCCCGACGTTGACGTAGGCCCTCGATCCACACGTTGGGTTTATCTGCTCGCACGTAGCGCGTACGCCGTCCCGCTTCGGATGGTTGAGCACGTGTTTGATTTGAAATCACAATCATCCCTGCTTTGTCACTTTTTAATCTCATGGCCGGCCTCTATCGACGCGTACGTGCGGTTGCCAGAAGAAGAGTTAAAGTTATTCTTTTCGAAGTTAAAAAAAAAGTTATTCTTTTCGAATTCGAATCTGTACGGAAGAGAGTTAATTAACTTGACCCGTCACCAGAGTCTAGCACAGGAGTACCACTTGTTGTTTGGCCAAGTAACCATCATCAGCTAATTTGTTCTTTGGACTTTGGCCAAGCAATCATAGACCATCTGCTTCGTGATTCGTGAAGAGGCTAGATGCGAGACGCGACCGATGTGGAACGCGGGAATCTTTTTCTAAAGTTGCTTTTCGTCGAACTGAAACTGAAAAAAACGCGTGCACACGGCGTGCAATGCAAAGGCTTGATCGAGCGAGCTAGCTTGGAAACTGAATTGTTTAGGCAGAAATATCTGACCACTTTACCAGTTCGGTAATCGCCACTCCACTTTGTTTGCATGCAGTGCTATATCGCCTCCCAGCTTCACCTGAACAAAAGATATTGCTATATTCCGAAGTATGGCTTTATGTGGCGAAAACGGCTGTGGGCGCGTGCGTACGTAGTTTTGGGTGGCGCACAAGCTTTAATAACGTGCAAAAGAGAGAGCCAACGTGTATATCTTCTCTCATCTTCTACTGACAGTCTAAACACATTATAAATGGGGCCACCCATGTGTTAGTTGTCTGGTCCTACTGTAAATTACAACCTCCGTTCGGAATAGATGGCGCTTTGAACTAAAACAACGTCATCTATTTTCGAACGGATGGAGTAGATTTTCCGAGCCGTTTGATTCATATCCAACGGTTCTGGTTCATCTTTGTCCTTCCCCCAGCCACCATCGTGCAGCAGCCGGTGCCATCCACGGCTGTCATGTTGTCGCACTCATACATCGCCTCGCTGCCCTGCTGAAGCCACTTCCTTTGTTATGATGTCGTCGTCCCGACCATTTCTCTAAACATCGATATTGTCTCCATTCTCGGCGACCCCTCCTCGCATCCCTGCACCTGAAATTGTCAACCTCCGATTTCTCTCCGTTTACGGGAACGCTGCCATGTCGTCCTTGGTACCGGGTCACCCCTAGCTCGACCTCGCCGACGACCCCGCACTACAGCCAAAAAGGTTTTTCAGGCTACTGATAAATAGCAATTTGCAATTATTATTTTATGACTTTTCCAATGTATTAATAATATGTAGCAACATCACACACAAATCCGCATAAGTAAAAAACGGTTACAACCAGCTCTATAGACCACACAACGACGACTACAAACACTAGAGCGAGCCGAAGGCGCACCACCTAAACAGATTCGTCGGAGACACACCTATATGCGTCCTCTGCGGGCGCTAGACGCACCGGCAAAGCGGGGATAAGGTGGGGAATACATTATTTTGACTCTAGGGTGTCAACACGACCAGGACACTGAGCAGCGCCACAACTACACCCATGGCCAAAGCGCCGAGGACTCCACAAACCTAACTAAGGGGAAGAACCCCAATCTACTACTGCAGCCAGACCGCAACACCACCCTCCCACTGACGCCGGTGAGGCCCACCGAGGAGAGGAGAGGCCGACGATGCAACGAGAGGAGCGCCTTGCGGCTAGTTTTTCTTAAGGGTAACTTCTGCGGCTTCGTGACGATCTTGATGATTGATGAAGTCACCATAGGTGCCTTGTAGTCGAGGGAAACGTCTCCTCCCACTAAACACGCATCGGTGAACATCCTAAAATAAATGTAGAAAAATATGAGCACCGGGACTTGTACCTTGGTGGGCTGGGGATATCACTATCCTTCTGACCATCCAATCACATATTGTTCGCGCACTATTAACGAGTTATATGATGGAGTGTTGGTCAATGACATGGACAGTTTTATTAGTAAAGTATCACACAAACTATTAAAGATGCTCTAAACCAAATCCCTAACATTTCCCCATGTCGCTGCATTTGTGAACTGTGAACACACGCACGGAACGAATACGTACGCAGGCTTGCATCGGGTGCCCAACAGCCCATGCCACCTCGCCATGCCGGAGATCTACCTCTTCGATCATCCCGTCGAAGTCGCAAACTTGAATTAGGCGACGCCGCAAAGCCGAGAGACGATATGCGCCCGCTAGGTGATTAGGCCGGTCCGCGCTTCGAATTAAATGCCCCGCCCAACCCTAACCGCGCGTGGCGCATCTCATCTCGTCTGCATGACTGCATCTGCCCGCCCACGTCACCGCCGGCGACGTCCAGCGAGCGTGACGCGGCCACCGGCTCGCGGCCGTCCGATCATGGCTCGAACGCCCACCGGCCGGGACCGGCCCAGCGAATCAATCCTCGCCACCTGGCGCCCGGCACTCTAACCGAGAGGAAAAAAGAAAAGTCTCCAGCTGCGTGAGTACGTACGCCGCTCTGCCTGGCTATACGTAGTACCAGTACAGCTATACTGGTAGTATACTATACTAGTAGTAGTAGAGCCGTAGCCTTCCCGGCCCCCTCCCCATCTCTGTGAAAGCATCGGCGCAAAAACTAGTTGACCTGACCATGCCCTGCGCTGGCTCCTATTAATACCATCGTCTTCCTCGCACTCCTCTCCCCCTTCATATCCCTCTCGGTAAACGGTGCTTCCCGGCCATCGGTGGCTGGCTGCTGTTTCTTGTGTGGGTTCTTCCACTGCCGTGCGCCGTGGAGATCGGCAGCAGCACCCGTCGGCCCTCTCTTCTAGCTCCTGCCGATCGATCGGTTGATCTGTCTGAGGGAGAAGCGAGCTGCGCGGTGTGGCGGCCGCCGGGGAGGCGATGAATTCGCTGAGCATGGTGGAGGCGAGGCTGCCGCCGGGGTTCAGGTTCCACCCGCGGGACGACGAGCTCGTGCTCGACTACCTGACCAGGAAGCTCGGAGGCGATACCGGAGGGGCGGCGGCCGCGGTGGCGAGCATGTACGGCTGCCCCACCATGGTCGACGTCGATCTCAACAAGATCGAGCCCTGGGACCTCCCTGGTAAGACCTAATCCAGACACTCCTGTATGCCCAAGTAGCTTAATTACACCAGCATGCGTGTGTGCCTATATGCTTGTGTGACGAGTTCTAGTTTCATCGTCTTCCGGATCATACATACATATGCATCCCTGGGGATGATTTATCTGTTTGATTTATTTTCCTTGTCCCGTTTGGCTGCTGATTCGTAATTATTCTTTTAATTTGAAGTCGATGACGTCCCAAATCCCCTTAATATATCGCATCCTATATCCGATATATCTCTCCGGTGTATATCTTTTGACGGAACTAACAACGATTTGGTCGTTTCTAAACGGACAATCTTCAGTTCTCCACTGTACTAATTAAATTCCTTGTTCATTTTTTAATAAACAAGAAATCACATCCCAGAAGTTAATTATTTGTCCGTGTGCGTGTGTATGCATGATTGTCCAAGGTTCTCAATCATGCATCAAAATGTATTGCTCTGTTGGTTGAACTTGAATTTAAGATCTTTGGGACCAATCTATGTATTTATGTGCAGCTCAATTAGCTAACTTCATTAATTTCCAGCCCATTAATTCCATGAAGAATTCTCTTTGTTCCTTTCCGCTCATGCATGTGTAGTTTCCTTCACTTGCATCCAAATCTAAGGTGGCTGTGTTCATGCTGCTAGTGGCTGGCTAGTTGATCCGTTTCCACTCCCAGCCATAACTGAAGTGACCACGACAATTTCCATCTCATCAAGTTGCAAGTTGCAACTATGCATGCATGCTTCCCATACCGCTAGAAACCGACCTTTCCCCCTTTTCTTTTCTTTTCTCACTTTTTTGGCCTTTCCTTTTGGTGTGCCCATGCTTTCCCCCCTCTTTATATGTCCTAATTAATTTAATTACCATTTGATTTTTTGATCAAAAAGCAAGAAAATATCAGAGTCAGACCACCTCCAAATTAAGTAGAACTGTAGAGAGAGAGAGAGAGAGAGAGAGAGAGAGAGAGAGAGATCAAATTCTTGCACAGTATATTTTATTTTTTGCCTCTTATTCCAGATATAGGAGACTTGATCAAGGAATGAATATATATAGTTTCTGGAAATTATTCTACAATGAGAACAAAATTCACACGTCTTGTCTGCCTCCATCCTTGTCGCCTTCCCGTCCCCATAACAGAAGGATATTCTCAGAGCCATGAGTTTGTTTGGCCCCTTGCTGGCCTTCTCCGCATATGTCCCTGTTCTTGCCATACCATCAAATATTCCCCCAATTTGCCTGATCCTTAAAGGGAATTCACAGCCCACGGATGGGGACAAACTTAACACAAAAAGGAGGCCTTCCACCTTGCCTATTAGTAGAAATCACACCATACACAAAGCCATATGAAGAGAACATATATATAGAAAGGGTTGGATGTGTATAATTGATATATCTCACAAGAATGGGCAAGATGCCTTCCCGTAATCAATAGATCTCCTTTGTTTTGGTTCCAAAAATATCTATTATTCTCCCTATTATGCAATTACCTATTTGTGGATATTTTCTCTGCCTTAATTATATGTGGCTCTAATGTTAGGACTTTCTCTTAAAAAATCGAGAAGTGTAGTCAGACATACTAGCTACTTGGGTTTGCACATTACACACAGTACATCATAGATGCACATCTTGCACATGTTCCAAAAAGATTATTATTTTGTTCATAGTTCATCTCATTTTTACATAATTGTTTGTTAATTTGCTCCCTGATTGTATTCAGAAATTGCATGCATTGGCGGCAAGGAGTGGTACTTCTACAGCTTGAGGGACAGGAAGTACGCTACAGGCCAGAGAACAAATAGAGCAACTGAATCGGGCTACTGGAAGGCCACCGGAAAAGACCGATCGATAAGCCGGAAAGGGTTGCTAGTTGGCATGAGAAAAACCCTGGTGTTCTATCAAGGCAGAGCCCCTAAGGGGAAGAAGACTGAGTGGGTCATGCACGAATTCCGCAAGGAAGGGCAAGGCGATCTGATGAAGTTGCCACTCAAGGTAATCATCATTATATAATTATACACATGACCAAATTTAATCTTACTACTTGATACTCCACTCTTTTCTCCTTTTGTTCCTTAGTTGATGCTTAGAGTATATATAATGCATCACATGTATGGAAAATGCAGGAGATCCCACCAAAAATTAATGCACACAAACTATATGTCTAGGGGACTTTTTTTTAAGGAAGGGAGGGGACATTGAATTCACATGTGGTAGATTTTATGAGAAGTATGAACTAATATAAAGAAACAAAAACCTTTTGTTCACGTGACATCCACATGTGGAGGCTACCGGCCGGAATGCCAACTCATCCTATAATACATGTGCAGTGGATAATGTAGTACCACCAGCCAGCTCATTATACATGCAAGCCCTCTCAATTCAAGATCTGGCTACCTAGCTAGCTACTAGCTATAGAGAGTAGAATTCAAGCGCCAAAATAATTAGCCCTTAATTTGTGATAATTAGGTGTCATATAAATAATACTGCAAGATGTCAAAAAACTGGTGTTGTTTGTTCATGATTTTGATTGTTGATTAGCCAGGCCGGGTTCCATTGTACTTGATCCATTCTTTACATGTGTGGGTCACTCTCATGCCAGCTACGTACATAGATATGAGGATGATCTGGTCTCTTTTAGATGTATACCCCAATATATATATATGATCACTTCAGATGCATTACATATATGATATAACACCAATTAATCTACTCACTCATTTTCTAGTCTAATGATCTTAATGTGTAATACTTTTCATGTTAAACAGGAGGACTGGGTCTTGTGTAGGGTTTTCTACAAGACTAGGGCAACCGTTGCCAAGCCACCCACAGGGAGCAGCTACAACATTGACAGTGCAGTCGCATCCTCACTGCCTCCTCTCGTTGACAACTACATTGCCTTTGACCATCCTGGAATGTCGACGGTGCAAAACCTAGAGGGTTATGAGCAAGTGCCCTGCTTCTCCAATGGCCCCTCCTCTCACCTGTCATCATCGGCCTCGATGAACATCCCGGTGACGGCGATGGCGCCCATGGCTGGTGATCCGGAGCAGCAGCACATGGGCAAGGCGATCAAGGACGCGCTGAGCCAGCTCACCAGGTTTGAGCAAGGCAACGTGAAGAGGGAGGCGCCTGCCCAGGGTGGTGTGTTTGCTCAAGATGGGTTCGAGTACTTAGCTGAGAGTGGCTTCTCACAGATGTGGAACTCACTCAATTGATTTTCTAGCTAGGGATATTATTGCTACCAATCAAGGATGGATATAACTCTTGAAAAGAAGATCTAGACTTGGGTGTGTGTGCCTATATGTGTGCTATTGCATGTAGTTGTGGTATATAGCTAGTAGTACTATCATTCTAGTTCACATTATTTGTCAAAAAGAAAAGGAGGGTCAGAGGAGAGAGCTGATATATGTCATCAGTGATGTAAATCTGTATATACATTATTTGTGTGCGACTATGGATAAGACGGAAAAATTTAGTATCTGGTGCTAGAATATAAACTAATATATCAAAACATAAATTTTGTGGATCGTATTATAGAATCTACTCTATTTGCCTGTTGGGCTTTCTTGTGTATTAGTCTGGTCTGTGCAAATGATTGACATATACTACTCATTATATTAGTGGTTATACATTTGGAGACTAATCTCCCGCTCCGCTCCTTCTCAGTTCTAAGGGAGGTTATATATGTCGCCATCCACTTGTTTATTTTCTTCGGTGCCAAATATATATCTCATATTTAATGACTGAAATTCTTGTTTTAGTTGAGCCCGTTCCAAGCTTCCAATAAATCAAAGGGGCAACTGCCCATTTTAAATTACTATTAGACATTTGTCAGATCAGCCCCTTGGCTGCAACATGTGGTTTCTACTGGGCCTTTGACCTGAATTTGCAGTTTTGCCAAGGAATTAAGCAGTAAACATAAATTTGGTATGAAAAGTCAGATCATTAAAGAGTATATATTCACAGTTTTTATTTGTTTTTCTCACACTTGAATTAGATGTTTATCCGATGCAACAGAAAAATGCTTGGTCCTTTCCATGTGGACAAAAAGAAAAACAAACAAAGTCATAGCTCACAAGTGGAGATTCTTTAAAATATATTTATATGCCGTGAAAGGGATTTAAGTTCACACCTATATCCTCATGTGCCTGGTACTAAGATCAGTTAGTAACTTGAAAACCACCTAAACAATTTCAAACACCAACATGTGGACCATATAAAAACACTGCGAGTTACACAAGCCCACCAGCTAATTTATAGTAGAGATATTTATAATTCTCTAAAGCTAGTTGACATTGGACTAGTTTAGTTTGCATTCATGATTCTCTACCACTACCGCTAACTAATCATTGTGCACGAAAAATTCCAAGGGGGTACTTTCCTGGGAAATCCTTATTGTAATTGGTCTGATATCCTTACATTATTAGTACTATTGATGATGATGCAGTTGCCAACCTAACCAATGAACTCATGCTGTTGAACCTGTACTTATCATGAACCATATGAATGAATCAGTACTTCAGTGGTACACAGACATGCCAACAGTTCATGCATGAAATGGAGTAGCTGGTAGGTGGTTCTTGTTGCAATTCATCAACAGCATGATCATCCCTGATAAGTTGGGGTACCATGTGGCGTGGGCTCCAGATCTCAGCCTCCTAGAAGCTCAGATCTTGTCTCTTTCGCTAGCCTGAACTCTGTAGAGAGCGTGTGGGCTTCCCTCTGTCCCTGCATAATGGAATACCTTTTCTTCAGTTAACCTCTGCACAGTGTTTTGCATGCTGTATACGTATGTCGGCACTCTAGTACCACGACATACGTATGACGGCACTCCAGTAGTACCACTGACTAAAGGTGAGTAATAATTACACCAGCTGATCGGTTAAGTAGCTTCCTGACGTCCCTTTGCTGGCCTTTCATACCTCTTTGAGTTGGTACAGAAAGACATTGGGCGCTACACAACAACGGTTGGGTTGATCAAATTGACACTTTCAGTGGCCTGTCCTTGCAACACCTACAGGAACTCACCATGCTTTGGAACTTCACCTGATCACCTCCCAAATATATTTGCATGAGCACCAACGTGACACCATTGATGTCAGTTTCTGGCTGCTACCTTGCAACTTCAGCTTACAAGGCTCAGTTCCTTGGGTTGGTGTCCACGGACATGAAAAAAATTATTTGATAGATTTGGGCGCCTCCCAAATGCAAGATTTTCAAGTGGCTCATCACCCAAAACAGGGTTAAGACGGCGGACCAGCTCGCACGGACGGCCGCATTGCGGCCGATGCCTCTTTTGCAACCGCGGCCCGGAGGCAGCGGCAGAGGCGAAGCTAGGAAAAAAGTTTGCTGGGGTCATGTCTATGACAGTGGGGTCATCCTCAATAAATAGATGGTGCTTAGTACTAAATTAATGAAGCATTTCCTAATTTCATTGGGGTCAATTGACCCCAATGCCTACAGGGGAGCTTCGTCCCTGGGCAGCGGCACATTTGACCTTCCAATGCCGCTACCCCACTCGTATTTGGAATGTGGTCAATGATTGGCTTGGCATGCACCCTCTCGATACTCCTTGGAGCAATTTCAACGATGTCATGTGCTGGTGGGATCACCTCATCCACCATGGTAATTCTAGGCGTAATCAAAATTCTAGGTGTAAAGTGGTGGCCTCCCTTGCCATGCTCGTAGGGAGCTATGGAACGAGGGCAATGCGATGGTCTTCAACAAGCACTCGCCCACTCAGACCGTCATCTCGCACATTCGTAAGGAGGTCGGCCCGTGGGAGCTAAGCACTTGGGTATTATCACACCAGGAGAGTAGGTTTTTTTTTTCCTTTTGTCACCTTTGGAAAACTCTCTTCTTAATTAATGAATGTGGTAAATCTTTTGCCACTTGTCAAAAAGAAAAAAAAAAGAAAAAAAAAAACATGCCTTAGTTTTTGTATCTGATTTTTCGCCCCTGTTATTCTTGGGCGCCGTGACCCTTGTAAAACTGCTACTTTGCCGTAATCTCTATTATATATACTTAATAAAAAAAAATGTAAGGTTCCAATTTCACCTTTCTTCCCACCATCCGGTTGTCCAACCTTCCATGTATATGATAATCAATCACCCTAATTTACTTACCTTCTGAACCAATTCCACTTTAATTTACTTACCAAACTTCTAATCAAAATATAATGTAATTCACGGCCAGAATTTAATGAATATTTATTTACACAATCGCATTATTATTAGCAGGTAAATTACAAGCTAATGGACTAGAATATTTATATCCCGTTGCAACGTACGGGCATTGTTCTAGTCTCTACTATCTAAAAGAAACGTAAGGTTCCCTCTCCCCTCTTACGTCGCACCTTTCGTCGATCCCTTCTCCCACCTGATCGCGTGCCATCCCACGTTGGTTTTCCACTGAAAAAAACCCTCAAACTGAATCAATGCCCCTCTCTCTCTCTCCCTCTCGCTCCCGAACCCAAGGTCTCGCACCAATAGGTTCCCCTGGCGCTACCCCTTCCATGGTCGCCGCCACCGAATCTGGCATCGCCCTCCCCCTCCTCTTCCGATCTCGTGAGGTGCAGGGTAGATCGGACTCCTCCCTATCCGGGTAGGGTTCCCATCCGCGTCCTAGCCCCTACGCCATTCCTATCGCCTCGCTGTGGCGGCCTCCGCCAAACACCACAACTACCAGCTGCGGGCAAGGGGCGCAGCCGTCCAGCCCCAACGTGCGATCCTTCCTAGATCAACGACGGAGACCCCGACCTAAAGAGATCCACAACCAGCAGCAACTTCGTGACTTCCTCTTGAAAGAGGCCAGGCCATGGCTGCCGGGGTCCAACCCAGTGTGCGCTGCGACCTGCGAGCCCTTAAGCAGCGTGCGTGTGAGCACTGCATCAGGCCACGCCACCTCCCTCAAACCTAACCCCATCACTCCAACAACGACCTCCGCCAGCAGCCCCATCACATCTCCGTTTTTCTCCACGGGCTAGCAATAATCTTAATCTTCTGCCGGAGCTCTCCTAGCGCCGTGCACTTTCTTCCGTGGTCAACAGACATGCTTTTCCTTTTTTTCTGTGCCTTTTTATTTTAATTGTTGTTATCCCGTTGAATTCTGCAGAGGAAGCACAAAGAGGCTTTTAGAACAGTCCAGGAGTTCATGGGAATCGGCTGCTGTTGCATGCAAGAAATATTACCCTGTTTGCAGAACCAATGGATGTCAAATAGTGCTACTGAATTAGTGCGGATACAGAATTTTACAATGGAAATTTGTATGTACTACCACCTTCAATAATACATAATGATACTGAATTGCTGATTGAACCAACCACAACTATATTATGATAATCATACTGAATCGTTGTAATTTGGTTGGATGCTCAAAATTGTAAGTAGTCTGCTTTATTTAGGGCTTGTATGGATGTACCAGCAAAGCTATTTGAGATATGCCACAGCAGAATTATTAGCCTTTTCATGCCCCTGCAAACAGTCCTTTGCATTCAATTTTCCTATTGTATGCCAAACCTATGCACGTATTTTGTACTGATCATCTTTCTATCCTCTCTTTGCTCCGACATGTGTATTTTGCTTATACAAATTATATAAGGAAATTTAGCCCTGGGGTCTTTGATGTGTGTGTGTGTGTGTGTGTGTGTGTGTGTGTTGTGTGTGTGTGTGTGTGTGTGTGTGTGTGTGTGTGTGTGTGTGTGTGTGTGTGTGTGTGTGTGTGTGTGTGTGTAAATATATATACATCAAAGGAATAATAGAAACCAAAAGAAGGTAAATGATTTAGCCTGCTGCTGGCATCGAAGGAGCAGCTGTAGGCATAAACCATCTAGAGTTCGTTTTGTCGATTAAAAACATACATTTAATTCTCTTATGATACTTTAATCTATTCTCTAATTTACTTGTAGTATCAAATTCTTCACCAATTTTTCTTTTGTAGAAAATGCTTGCTTGAGAATTTAGGAGATGAGCGCTAGAATTATTATGATATACTGAGAAAGGATATATTGCCTTAAGAGCTTTCAGTTCATGTGACGCCCCCGATTTAATCGTACACTAATCATGCACGCAAATGTGTACGATCAAGATCAGGGACTCACGGGAAGATATCACAACACAACTCTACAAATAAAATAAGTCATACAAGCATCATAATACAAGCCAGGGGCCTCGAGGGCTCGAATACAAGTGCTCGATCATAGACGAGTCAGCGGAAGCAACAATATCTGAGTACAGACATAAGTTAAACAAGTTTGCCTTAAGAAGGCTAGCACAAACTGGGATACAGATCGAAGAGGAGCAGGCCTCCTGCTCGGATCCTCCTAGTTACTCCCAGTGGTCGCCGCCGGGCTGCACGTAGTAGTAGGCACCTCCGAGTAGTAGTCATCATAGGCGGTGGCGTCTGCCCCGAGCTCCATCGTGCTGTTGCAGCAATCGAGTAGAGGTAGGGGAAAAGGGGAACAAGGCAACCGTGAGTACTCATCCAAAGTACTGCAAGCAAGGAACTACACTACATATGCATGGATATATGTGTAAAGGGCCATATCGATGGACCGAATCGCAGAATGCCGAATAAGAGGGGATAGCTAGTCTTATCAAGACTACGCTCGACACCTGTCTTGCAATGTAGAGGAGGGCAATCAAGTCCTCCAAGTAACATCACATAGCAATAATCCTACCCGACGATCCCTCCTCATATCCCCGAGAGAGCGAACACCGTTGTATCCGCACTTGGAAGGGTGTGTTTTATCAAGTATCCGGTTCTAGTTGTCATAAGTTCAAGGTACAACTCCAAGTCGCCCTGTTATCAAGATCACGGCTATCCGAATAGATTAACTTCCTGCAGGGTGCACCATCTTACCCAAAGACGCTTGATCCCATTTGGCCGGACACACTTTCTGGGTCATGCCCGCCGCGAAGATCAACACGTCCGCAGCCCCACCTAGGCACAACAGAGAGGCCAACACGCCGGTCTAAACCTAAGCGCCAGGGTGCAGGCCCATCGCCTCGAGCACACCTGCGACGGCGCGAGGGCGGCCGAAGCAGACCTAGCCTAACAGCGTTCAGTCCAATCCGGCGCTACGCCGCTCGTCGTGACGTCTGAAGTGCCGGATGATACCACGACGGGATACCCATAACTACTCCCGCGTAGATGGTTAGTGCGTATAAGCTCGAGCCAACTCAGATCAAATACCAAGACCTCGTTAAGCGTGTTAAGTAACCGCGAACGCCGAACAGGCCAGGCCACCTCTCTCCTAGGCGGTCTCAACTCGCCTGTCGCTCCGCCTCAAAGATCCACTCGTGGGTGCTCCATCAGCCGACCCGACTTTAGTCTCCACATGTATCATGTATAAGTATATAGTATATACCCGTGATCACCTCCCGAGTGATCACGGCCCGATAGTATAGCACGGCAGACGGACAAGAATGTAGGGCCACAGATGAAGGTACTAGCATCCTATACTAAGCATATATGATTGCAGATAAAGGTAACAACAGTGGTAACAAGGACAGTCAGGCAAAGAAGATAGGAGTATCTGAAAACAAGAATATGCTATACTACTCTAATGCAAGCAAGATAGATAAGAGTAGGCGATATCTGTTGATCAAGGGGGGCTTGCCTGGTTGCTCGGCAAGAGAGAGGGTCGCCAACACCGTAGTCGAACTGCCAGCAGCAGCAGCGTCGGTCTCGTAGTCTACCGGAGAGAAGAGGGGAAGAAACAATGAATACCAAGTAAACAGATGCATATCGATGCATGACATGTCAAGAAGCGATGCTAGGCGTGCCCTAACGTGGTATGAGGGGGTATTGGTTAAGGAAACATCCGGAAAGTATTCCGGTGTTTCGTGTTTTCAAGCGGAGGAGCCGAGGGAGGAAAGTTGCAGGTTCGATAGGTTAGGGGTGTGTGGCGGACGAGCGAACGGATCGCGTGATCCGGATTCGCCTCGCGCTCGAGCAACTTTCATGTTGAAAATATTTTAACCGAAGTTACGGATTAAAAGATATGATTTTAAAAGATTTTAATAATTTCGGAATTTAATTAATTAACTAATTAATTCGAAAATGTATTTATGACGTCAAGATGACGTCGGCATGACGTCAAGAATCAACAGGGTTGACTAGGTCAACCCCGACATGTGGGTCCTGTCATCATACTCATTAACTAATTAATGTAGTTAATTAAGTTAATTAGCCATTAGGTTTAATTAATCAGGATTAATTAAATTAATTAATTACTTAATTAATTAATTAATTAGTTTTATTCATTTTTATTTATAATTATTTATGTTTAACTAATTTCATTTTCATTTCTTTTTATTTTAAAACGTTCTTTGGGGTGGGGCCCCATGTCGATGTGATGGGTGCGGTCACCCCATCGACCGAGTCAACAGATCGGTGGGGCCTGGGCCACTAGTCAATGTCAGCGGTGGCCCCGTGGCTACGTCGGGCCGGCGCCGGGGAGCCCGGTGGCGCCCATGGCGGAGGGCGCCGAGCTCGCGGACTCGTCTTCCCGGCCAAACGGGCGCGGGCGGTCGCGTTCGAGAGCGAGGGCGGCGGGTCCGATGGTGGTGGTGGCGCGGCGGTCTCGGCCGGATCGGCCAGCGAGCGCGGAGGGCGTGGGGTTTTGGTCCCGACGGGTGCTCTGATGGGCCCGGTAAGCGAGATGGGGCGAGAGGGAGGCGAAGTGCGGCGGGGTGCCCGGCGTGGCGGCGACGGGCGGCCCTCGGTAGCAAGGCAGCCACGGGCCGAGGTTCGGCGAGAGAAGAGAGCGGAGGGCAGGGCGAGGCCCGGTGGTGGGGGGGAAGGGGCCTCGCCCGTGGCGGAGGCACGAGGGAGGGAGGGTCATGGGCGCGGCCGAGCCGGGCGACGGAAGGCTGGGGCGATTTACGGCGTTCGGGAGGGAACTAGGGAGACGAGGGGATCCACGGGGGGGGTGAGAGCTCACTGTGGGGAGCGCGGGTCTATGAGATCTGCTGCGTCGGCGGTCGGTGGCGACTGCTGAGGAGGGGGGAGGCGGCCGACGGCGACGGGCGGATCCGCGAGGCGGCGTGGGGTCGGGTCGCTCACGGCGGCGAGGGGGGGCCTGCGCCCGCGCAAGTGGTCGGGAGGAGGAGGAGGTGCGGTCGGGCGGCGGGGTCGCCAAGGCCGGGGCGCGACGGATCGGTCGGCCCGATCTAGATCGGGCGGGAGGAGAAGGGATCGTGGGAGGGCGAATGGGGGGGCTAGGGTTTCCCTGCCGACCGGGGGATAAGGAGTGGCGGTTGGGCGGGCAGAGGGGCTGGGCAGGGGGGGGCGGTGGGCAGTGGGGCTTGGCCCATTGGGCCAGTGGGGTTTTCTCCCCCACTCCTTTTTGTTTTGTTTTATTTTTTTCCTTTTTCTGTTTTCTGTTTTGGTTTAATTAAAATATCTAAACACTTTACAAAAATCTGTGCACCCCACCTTAATTAACTTTGTAATATTTGACAACCCCCGAACATTTTAGTTTTAGATTTTGAAAACTTTTATTGTTTGCCTTTAATTGAATTTGAATTTGACCCGGGTTTGAATCCACGTAAGTTTAATCACAGTGACGTGACATCATTAGCAAGGATTACTGTAGCTTAATTATCCGGCGTTACAAATCTCCTCCACTACAAGAAATCTCGTCCGAGATTTAGGAGGTAGAAGGAAAGAGTGCGGGTATTCGCCTCAAGACGATCCTCGTGTTCCTGTGTGGCTTCGCCTTGAGTGATTCGACCATCGGACTTTGAGGAACTTGATCGCCTTCCGACGTGTGCGGCGCTCAGCTTGGTCGAGAATGCGGACCGGATGCTCTTTATAGGAGAGGTCCTGTTGCAATTCGAGCACTTCATGGTCCATCGCTCGATTGGGTCCTTGAAGCAGCGCCGGAGTTGTGACACGTGGAACACATCGTGAACCCGAGAAAGGTTCGACGGAAGCTCCAGCTGATATGCCACTTCTCCACGCCTTTCCGAATAGTGAATGGGCCAATATAGCGAGGAGCTAGCTTGCCCTTGATCCCGGCGTGAGCACCCTTCATTGGTGTAACGCGAAGATAGGCCTTTTCGCCAAAGTTGATAGACCATGTCTTTGTGATGACGGTCATAATTACTCTTTTATCGTGGATCGAGCGGTCTTGAGATTCTCGCGAATAATGCGGACTTGTTCTTCGCATGTTGGATAATATCCGGACCAAGAGTGGACATTCCCGCTTTCGACCAGTTCAGAGGGTTCGCACTTTCGCCCATATAACACTTCAAGGGGCCATCTTCGACTAGCTTGATAGCTATTATTATAAGAGAACTCAGCATACGGGAGAGATTCCTCCCATTTCTTGCGAAGGAAGCGACACAAGCTCGAAGCATGTCTTCGAGAATTTGGTTGACACGCTCAACTTGTCCTTGAGATCTGCGGATGAAACGCAGATCGAAAGATAAATGAGCCCCATAGCTTCTTGAAAACTTGCCCGTAATCTTGAAGTGAATAAGCTGCCACGGTCCGAACGATAACCAAAGGAATACCGTGAAGTGAAACAATTCTGGACATATAGAGCGCTGCAAGTTGACTAGCGAGGATCGCTTCTTTGACCGCCGTAAAATGTGCAACTTTAGAAAGCCGGTCAATGACGACAAGAATAGCATCATTACCTTTCTGCGATTTGGGAAATCCAGTGACAAAGTCCATTTCAACATGGTCCCATTTCCATTCAGGAATAGAGATAGGCTACAGAGTTCCAGCCGGCCTTTGATGTTCTGCTTTGATACGACGGCAAACGTCACACTCAGCAACATAGCGAGCAATGTCATGCTTCATATTAGACCACGGTAATCTCGATTTAATGTCTTGATACATCTTTGTACTACCAGGATGGATGCATAGAGGCGTATCATGAGCTTCTTTCATAACCTTCCGAGTCATATTCAGGTTTTCCTTCTTACACGGCACCACTAGGCGGCCTTTGAAGTACAAGGCGCCATCATCGAGAATAAGTGAAGAATGAGGATTTCCTTCTTTGAGGACTTGTTTGGTCTTGTAGACCTCGAGTCAAATCCTGCATTGTCTTTATAGTGCCCACGAGATCGGGTTCAACAGCCAGGTATAGAGGGAACCACGGGGAACAACACGGAGATTCATCTACGGAACTCCGGAGGAGGGGAGCGAAAATGCACCGAGGAACAATATGGAGGTTCAGCTTTCAATTCTTCAACAAGTGAGGGCTGAACTTTGTGAACTCAAGGTGGTTGCAGAAGACTTGCGGCTCAAGGCATCAGCCATTACATTAGCCTTGCTCGGCGATAAGAAATACCCAAATCAAAGTCTGCAACAGTCTCCATCCATCTCTCGCCGACGGAGGTTCAGGTCTGGCTGAGTAAACAGATACTTCAGACTTTGGTGGTCGGTGAAGATCTCGCAACGACACGAGAAGGTAATGTCGCCATCGCTTCAAAGGCATGAATGACGGCAGAAGTTCGAGGTCGTGAACTGGGTAGTTCTCTTCGTGAGGGCGCAATTGTCGAGAGGCATAAGCAACCACTTTGCGCTCTTGCATTAGGACACCGCCTAATCCTTGACGGAAGCGTCGCGATAAATGACGAAGTCCTTCTTAGTATCGGGAGGAGCTAGCATCGGGCGAAGTCAACTTGTCCTTGAGTGCCCGGAAACTTTCCCGACTTTTATCATCCATTGGAATTTGACGCCCTTATGCAACAAAGTTAGTCGAGGCTGGCAATCTTGGAGAAGTTCTCGACGAATCGACGGCAATAGTCAAGCGAGACCGAGAAAACTTCTGACTTGCTTAACATTCTTCGGAGGAGTCCAATCGAGAATAGCCTGAACTCTTTCAGGGTTGACGGCAATACCATCCTTAGAAATGACATGCCCAAGATAGGTTACTTCGGGAAGCCAAAATTCACACTTGGAGAACTTGGCATAGAGTCGATGCTCTCGTAGCTTTTCCAAAGACAAGACGAAGATGTTCAGCATGTTCTTCTTCATTCTTGAAAAGATCAGATATCATCCAGATAAACCACGACGAACTTGTCGAGGTAATCCATGAATATATAGTTCATCAAAGTAGAGAAGGTAGCTGGAGCATTGGTTAAGCCGAAGACATGACGGTGTACTCGTATGAACCATAACGAGTCACAAAGGCGGTCTTGGGGATATCCTCCTCACGGACACGGATCTGGTGGTAACCCAACCTCAAGTCGAAGTTTCGAGAACACCGACGAACCAGCCAGCTTGATCATAAAAATCATTGATCCGAGGAAGAGGATACTTATTCGAATGGTAGCTTGATTTATGGGACGGTAGTCTTGGACCAATCGGTTTGTCCCATCCTTCTTCTTGACAAAGAGAGAAGGGCTCCCCAAGGTGAGCAACTTGGGCGAATGAAACCGCTTTGAAGAGATTTGTCGATTTCCTCCTTTAGCTCAAGGAGTTCATGCGGCGGCATCTTGTAGGGTCGCCATTATAGGAGTGGTGCACGGTTTCAAGTCGATGACGAATTCGACAGCTCTAGCGGGGGGTATCCTCGAAGTTCTTCAGAAAGACGCCTTGGAAATCGCAAACGACAGTGAATGGTTTCAATACCCTCGAGTGGTGCAGCGTTCAAGGCATTCAATGCATAGAGCCTTGCCTCAAAGATTTTGCACCGATGAGCTTGGTAAGTGGCTATTTCATCCGAAGGGTGTAGCAGATGGACGGTCTTCGTGGCGCAAACTATGGAAGCGATGCGCTTTAACCAATTCATTCCCGAATGAGGTCAATGCTACAAGACTTCAAAGACGATGGGAGAGACAAGGAATTCCAGTCCTTCGATTTCAACGGGACGCCGTTGCAAATCATGGAGGTTCGACATTGGCCCGCAGGGTGTGTACTAATAGTGAAGCATTCATGTCTTCACTTTTAATGCCATGCATGAATGCAAAATCTTCGACATGAATGAATGCGATGCCCCGTATCAAATAAAACGATGCGGTACTGAATTTACGAGAAGTGTACCCATCACAAGAGCAGGTTGGTCTTGAGCTTCGCTCAGATCAACGTGGTTGGCCTGAACTCGACCATAAGGCTTGATGGTGTTGTTATGGGGCTGGGTGTTTCCACCGCCACCGCTTTGGAAAGGCCACTGATTCTGGTTCGGTTGCACTCTCTAGCACGGTGCCACGTTGTCCGCACCAAGCACAAACCATTATTGGGAGTGGGAACAGAGCTTGGGGTGGTGGAGCTGGAAGCTTTGGCTGCTTAGTTGTAGGCGGGCGAGGTGCAGATAGTTCGCCTTGGAGCAGTGCATTCGGCTGGTACATACTGTTGGGAATCCATATCTTGCGCTTCATGCGAGGACGGGCCAAGATGAGCCCGTGTCACGGTTCTGCTGTTAGAGGTCCGGTATTCCTGCAGACCAGTTTCGACATTGATAGCCTTGTTCACCGTGGTGGCGAAATCAGCAAAGTCGTGCACTAGAAGTGCGAGCTTGATGTCGCCTTGAAGGCCGCCACGAACTTCTCCTCTGCAAGGCATCGGTTGCAATGTCCTCTTCAAGATAGCGAGACAAGTCCAAGAACTCTCACGATAAGCTTCAACAGTCTTGTTGCCTTGGGTGAGGTTATGAACTCACGCTTCTTCCGTCCATGACCCTTGAGGGATGAAGCGGCACGAAAGCAGCTTGGAAGTCCGCCAGTGATGAGTGTTCCAACTGGCAGAGTACGCCGTGGCTGTCCCACCATTGAGCTGCGGGTCCTTCAGAAGAAAGAAGAAAAAGTGACATAGCTGGCGGGGCTACATCAGCAGACTCCATTTCATAGGTGATGTCACGGAGCTACCATCAAGATCCAGTGGCTGAGTTGAGCTGCGGTACACGCTGGGGTTCAGCGTATGAAATCCTGCAGAGTTGTTCCGCTTGGGTGCTGGTTCATATTGGGGCGAGGAAACCGAGCCATCATGTTCTCCATGAACTGGCGATTCATCTCAAGTTGTTGGATCATACCAGCCATGTACTCAAAGCGGTGGTGGGAAGTTGCCACCACGACCACGACCAGCTGGCCTAACCATCCTGCTATTATATAACAGGGTAGTTCATCATTTGAGAAATTAAGCAAAAGACGTAAATCATTCAGATGAAACATGCATAGTGAAAGCAAAGACGATAGGAACTACATAGTAGTCGGCATATCTTACAAAAGGGATCATGCATAGGGTTCGATACATAGAGTTCAAGACATAGACTAAGACATCATAGGCGGCACGCAGTGCTCATGCGGCGAATGCATCTAACACTAACAAGCAAGTCTACATCAGTCCCACGCGCATCATGCGAGGTAGTTGTAGCCCAAAGCTGGTAGTGTGGCAGCGGATAGTCCTCCACGCTGGTGACTGGGGCCGCGGATACTCGTGCTGAATCCGGCGTCCGTGTGGCGTAAGAGGGCCAAGTCGGGAGAGTAGCCTCCCACGCCCGCCAACCGACACCCCGGGGCATCACGGTCTGGCTGGGTAGATCGCAGAACGCGGCAGCTCTCCGGATCGGACAAAGGGTGCATCAGCGTCGATCACGGTAAAGGTGCCGACGGTGATGTACAACTCGTGGCGAAGAGCTCGGTTAGCTCGATCCAGCCCATCGCGATGCGTAACAAGGTTCGATGGTAGAAGGGCTCTCTGGTGACAAAGGAGTAGGCAGCGGTGTAGTAACCTCCTCACCAACATCGACGCGATAGCAATGTGCCCGAAGGGGAGGTGTCCAACTCGATACTCGCACGAAGACGTGTCGAGCAGCAGCATAAGCAGCATCATGGACTGCCATATCGATAGTCACTCCAACACCATGTGCGGTGTGCAGCATAGTAGTGGACTCATACTCCCGAGAGTAGAGGTGGACGATGGCGCTGCATCGCTCCCCGGTTATAGTCCCGTACTCCTCATAGACGGTGTACTGGGGTGCCGCCGATGACCCAGATAGGTCATCATCTCTCGCTAGCACCGCAGTGATCCCGAGGCACCAATGGCCGTCGTGTGGCGCACGACCTGCCTCGTGGGTTCCATCTGAAACAAAGACGCTTCAAAGGAGTCAAATGACAAGGTGGAA
The DNA here is from genome assembly GCA_021605205.1 of Aegilops longissima. Classification (NCBI taxonomy): domain Eukaryota; kingdom Viridiplantae; phylum Streptophyta; class Magnoliopsida; order Poales; family Poaceae; genus Aegilops; species Aegilops longissima. Next base: position 742,175,033 of record CM038682.1, read on the forward strand.
ATTGATCAAATACAATTCCAAGAACAACTATGGTTATATCCAACTTTGGGGTGAATGTGGTCACGGGATCCTAGTGTTAGTTAGTAAAATCGCTTTAACCCGAGTAGAAGAGAGTCCGAGTCCCGAGTAAAGGTCGAGGAGTAAAAGATCCTAGTACCACCCGATGGCGACGTGGCCCGTAAGGCACACAGCCAAGTTAGTAAAAGTTTTGCAATGTCTAGACTCGACTTCGCCAAGGAGTGTGGAAGGGGATTCCTACAGCAATGGCTCGATATTAACTTGTGACGCCCGATTTAATCGTACACTAATCATGCACGCAAATGTGTACGATCAAGATCGAGGACTCACGGAAGATATCACAACACAACTCTACAAATAAAATAAGTCATACAAGCATCATAATACAAGCCAGGGGCCTCGAGGGCTCGAATACAAGTGCTCGATCATAGACGAAGTCAGTGGAAGCAACAATATCTGAGTACGGACATAAGTTAAACAAGTTTGCCTTAAGAAGGCTAGCACAAACTGGATACAGATCGAAGAGGAGCAGGCCTCCCGCCTGGATCCTCCTAGTTACTCCCCGGTCGCCCGCCGGGCTGCACGTAGTAGTAGGCACCTCCAGTAGTAGTCGCCATAGGCGGTGGCGCTCGCTCCCGAGCTCCATCGTCTGTTGCAGCAATCGAGTAGAGGTAGGGGAAAAGGGGAACAAGGCAACCGTGAGTACTCATCCAAAGTACTGCAAGCAAGGAACTACACTACATATGCATGGATATATGTGTAAGGGCCATATCGGTGGACTGAACTGCAGAATGCCGTAATAAGAGGGGATAGCTAGTCTTATCGAAGACTACGCTCGACACCGTCTTGCAACAGTAGAGGAGGGCAATCAAGTCCTCCAAGTAACATCACATAGCAATAATCCTACCCGACGATCCCTCCTCATATCCCCGAGAGAGAGCGAACACCGGTTGTATCGGCACTTGGAAGGGTGTGTTTTATCAAGTATCCGGTTCTAGTTGTCATAAGTTCAAGGTACAACTCCAAGTCGCCCTGTTATCAAGATCACGGCTATCCGAATAGATTAACTTCCTGCAGGGTGCACCATCTTACCCAAAGACGCTTGATCCCATTTGGCCGACACACTTTCCGGTCATGCCCGCCGCGGAAGATCAACACGCCGCAGCCCCACCTAGGCACAACAGAGAGGCCAACACGCCGGTCTAAACCTAAGCGCGCAGGGTCCGGGCCCATCGCCTCGAGCACACCTGACGGTCGTAGGGCGGCCGAAGCAGCACCTAGCCTAACAGCGTTCAGTCCAATCCGGCGCGCGCCCGCCGTCACCGACGTCTGAAGTGCTTTGGATGATACCACGACGCCGGATACCCATAACTACTCCCGTAGATGGTTAGTGCGATAAGCTCAGAGCCAACTCAGATCAAATACCAAGACCTCGTTAAGCGTGTTAAGTAACCGCGAACGCCGAATGGCCAGCCCACCTCTCTCCTAGGCGGTCTCAACTCGCCTGCCGCTCCGCCTCAAAGATCCACTCGTGGGTGCTCCATCACCGACCCGACTTTAGTCTCCACATGTATCATGTATAAGTATATAGTATATACCGTGATCACCTCCCGAGTGATCACGGCCCGATAGTATAGCACGGCAGACGGACAAGAATGTAGGGCCACAGATGAAGGTACTAGCATCCTATACTAAGCATATATGATTGCGTATAAAGGTAACAACAAGTGGTAACAAGGACAGTCATATGCAGAAGATAGGAGTATCTCGAAAACAAGAATATGCTATACTACTCTAATGCAAGCAATATATAGATAAGAGTAGGCGATATCTGCTGATCAAGGGGGGCTTGCCTGGTTGCTCGCAAGAGAGAGGGTCACAACACCGTAGTCGAACCGCCAAAGCAGCAGCTGCTCGGTCTCGTAGTCTACCGGAGAGAAGAGGGGAAGAAACAATGAATACCAAGTAAACAGATGCATATCGATGCATGACATGTCAAGAAGCGATGCTAGGCGTGCCCTAACGTGGTATGAGGGGTATCGTTAAGGGAAACATCCGGAAAGTATTCCTGTTTCGTGGTTTTCTGCGAGGAGCCGAGGGGAAAGTTGCAGGTTCGATAGGTTAGGGGTGTGTGGCGGACGAACGGACTGCGATCCGGATTCGCCTCGCTGCTTACGAGCAACTTTCATGTTGAAAATATTTTAATCCGAAGTTACGGATTAAAAGATATGATTTTTAAAAGATTTTAATAATTTCTCGAATTTAATTAATTAACTAATTAATTCGAAAATGTATTTATGACGTCGGCAGATGACGCCAAGATGACGTCAAGATCAACAGGTTGACTAGGTCAACCCCGACATGTGGGTCCTTAGTCATACTCTGTTAACTAATTAATAGAAGTTAATTAAGTTAATTAGCCATTAGGTTTAATTAATCAGGATTAATTAAATTAATTAATTACTTAATTAATTAATTAATTAGTTTTATTCATTTTATTTATAATTATTTATGTTTAACTAATTTCATTTTCATTTCTTTTTATTTTAAAACGTTCTTTGGGGGGGGGCCCCATGTCGATGTGATGGTGCGGTCACTTAATCGACCGAAGTCAACAGACCGGTGGGGGCCTGCCCACTAGTCAAGGATGTGCGGTGGCCCCGGTGGCCACGCCGGCGGCCGGGCTGGGAGCCCCAGTGGCGTCATGGCGGAGGAGGGCGCCGAGTCACGGGACTCGTCTTCCGTGGCCAAACGGGGCGCGGGCGGTCGCGTTCGAGAGCGGGGAGGGCGGCGGGTCCGATGGTGGTGGTGGCGCGGCCGGGCTCGGCCGGGATCGGCGCCGGCGAGCGGCGGAGGTGGCGGGGGGTTTGGTCCCGACGGGCGTGCATACGGGCCCGGGGGCAGATGGGGCGGAGGGAGGCGCTGGGGCGGCGGGGTGCCCCTGGCGTGGCGGGCGACGGCGGCCCTCGGCGCGGCGCGCTTTCGCCGGGGCCGAGGTTCGGCGAGAGAAGAGAGCGGAGGGCAGGCGAGTGTTGGGGAACGAGTAATTTCAAAAATTTCCTCACGAACACGCAAGACCATGGTGATGGCATAGCAACGAGAGGGAGAGTGTCCGCCCACGCACTCGTGAGACCGAAAGCGAAGCGTTATATCAACGCTGTTGATGTAGTCGACGTCTTCACGATCCGACCGATCCAAGCACCGCACTCCGGTACCTCCGAGTTCTTGGCACACGCTCAGCTCGATGACGATCCCCGGCCCGATCCAGCAAGCGTCGGGAGGAGTTCCACAAGACGACGGCGTGGTGGACGATCTTGATGTTCTACCGTCGCGCAGGCTTCGCCTAAGCACCGCTACAATATGACCGAGGTGGAATATGGTGGAGGGGGGCACCGCACACGGCTAAGGAACGATCACGAAGATCAACTTGTGTGTCTTAGGGTGCCCCCCCGCCCCCGTATATAAAGGAGCAAGGGGAGGGCCGGCCGGCCCTAGGAGGCGCTGCCAGGGGGGGAGTCCTCCTCCTAGTGGGAGTAGGACTCCCTTTCCTAGTCCAACTAGGAAGGAGGAAGGGGAAGGAAGAGAGGAGAGGAGAGAGGAAGGGGCCGCGCCTCTCTCTTGTCCACCCGGACTCCCCATGGGGGCGCGCCACCTCCTGGTGCAGCCCTCTCTCTCCCTCTTGGCCCAATAAGGCCCATTACTTCCCGGGGTTCCGTAACCTCCCAACTCCGGTTTTCTCCGAAACTTCCGAACCTTTCCGTGTCCGAATATAGCCGTCCAATATATCAATCTTTATGTCTCGACCATTTCGAGACTCCTCGTCATGTCCGTGATCACATCCGGACTCCGAACTCCTTCGGTACATCAAAATACATAAACTCATAATATAACCGCCATCGAAACCTTAAGCGCATGGACCCTACGGTTCGAGAACAATGTAGACATGGCCGAGACACGCCTCCGTCAATAACCAATAGCGGGACCTGATGCCCATATTGGCTCCTACATATTCTACGAAGATCTTTATCGGTCGACCGCATAACAACATAATGTTGTTCCCTTTGTCATCGGTATGTTACTTGCCCGAGATTCGATCGTCGGTATCCAATACCTAGTTAAATCTCGCATCGGTAAGTCTCTTTACTCGCTCCGTAATACATCATCTCACAGCTAACTCATTAGTTGTAATGCTTGCAAGGCTTAGTGATGTGCATTACCGAGAGGGCCCAAAGATACCTCTCCGACAATCGGAGTGACAAATCCTAATCTCAAATACGCCAACCCAACATCTGCCTTTGGAGACACCTGTAGTACTCCTTTATAATCACCCGATTACGCTAGTGACGCTTGGTAGTACCAAAGTGTTCCTCCGTAAACGGAGTTGCATAATCTCATAGTTATAGGAACATGTATAAGTCATGGATAAAAGCAATAGCAACATACTAAACGATCGGGTGCTAAGCTAATGGAATGGGTCATGTCAATCGATCATTCTCCTAATGATGTGATCCCGTTAATCAAATGACAACTCATGTCTATGGTTAGGAAACATAACCATCTTTGATTAACGAGCTAGTCAAGTAGAGGCATACTAGTGACACTCTGCTTGTCTATGTATTCACACATGTATTATGTTTCCGTTAATACAATTCTAGCATGAATAATAAACATTTATCATGATATAAGGAAATAAATAATAACTTTATTATTGCCTCTAGGGCATATTTCCTTCAGCCTCCCACTTGCACTAGAGTCAATAATCTAGTTCACATCGCCATGTGATTTAACATCAATAGTTCACATCTATATGTGGTTAACACCCATAGTTCACATCGACATGTGACCAACACCCAAAGGGTTTACTAGAGTCAGTAATCTAGTTCACATCGCTATGTGATGAACACCCAAAGAGTACTAAGGTGTGATCATGTTTTGCTTGTGAGATAATTTTAGTCAACGGGTCTGTCACATTCAGAGCCATAAGTATTTTGCAAATTTCTATGTCTACAATGCTTTGCACGGAGCTACTCTAGCTAATTGCTCCCACTTTCAATATGTATCCAGATTGAGACTCAGAGTCATCTAGATTAGTGTTAAAACTTGCATCGACGTAACCCTTTACGACGAACCTTTTTTCACTTCCATAATCGAGAAACATATCCTTATTCAACTAAGGATAATTTTGACCGCCGTCCATTGATCTACTCCTAGATCACTATTGCACTCCTTGCCAAGCTTAGTGGTAGGGTATGCAATAGATCCGTACACAAGATGACATACTTTATAGAACCTATGGCTGATGCATAGGAATGACTTTCATTCTCTTTCTATCTTCCGCCGTGGTCGGGTTTTGAGTCTTACTCAATCTCACACTTTGTAACACAGGCAAGAACTCTTTCTTTGACTGTTCCATTTTGAACTACTTCAAAATCTTGTCAAGGTATGTATTCATTGAAAACATATCAAGCGCCTTGATCTATCTCTATAGATCTTGATGCTCAATATGTAAGCAGCTTCACCGAGGTCTTTCTTTGAAAAACTCCTTTCAAATACTCCTTTATGCTTTGCGAATAATTCTACATTATTTCCGATCAACAATATGTCATTCACATATACTTATCGAAATGTTGTAGTGCTCCCACTCACTTTCTTGTAAATACAGCCTTTCCAAAAGTCTCAGATAAAATCATATGCTTTGATCAACACATCAAAGCGTATATTCCAACTCCGAGATGCTTGTACCAGTCCATTGATGGATCGCTGAGCTTGCACATTTTGTTAGCACCTTTAGGATTGACAAAATCTTCTGTTGTATCATATACAACTCTTCTTTAAGAAAACCATTAAGGAATGCAGTTTTGACATCCATTTGCCGATTTCATAAAATGTGGCAATTGCTAACATGATTCGACAGACTTTTAAGCATTGATACAAGTGAGAAAATCTCATTGTATTCAACATCTTGAACTTTGTCTAAAACCTTTTCGACAAGTCTAGCTTTGTAGATAGTAACACTACTATCAAGATCTGCCTTCCTCTTGAAGATCCATTTATTTTCTATGGTTTGCCGATCATCGGGCAAATCCATCAAAGTCCATACTTTGTTCTCATACATGGATCATATCTCAGATTTCATGGCCTCAAACCATTTTATGGAATCTGGGCTCATCATCGCTTCCTCATAGTTCGTAGGTTCGTCATGGTCAAGTAACATGACCTCCGAATGGGATTACCATACCACTGTGCGGATCTCACTCGTTGACCTACGAGGTTCGGTAGTAACTTGATCTGAAGTTACATGATCATCATCATTAGCTTCCTCACTAATTGGTGTAGGAATCACCGAACTGATTTCGTGATGAACTACTTTCCAATTTGGGAGAAGGTACAAATTACCTTATCAAGCTCTACTTTCCTCCCACTCACTTCTTTCGAGAGAAACTCCTTCTCTAGAAAGGATCCATTTTTAGCAACGAATATCTTGCCTTCGGATCTGTGATAGAAGGTGTACCCAACTATTTCCTTTGGGTATTCTATGAAGACGCACTTCTCCGATTTGGGTTCGAGCTTATCAGATGAAACTTTTTCACATAAGCATCGCAGCCCCAAACTTTAAGAAACGCCAACTTGGGTTTCTTGCTAAACCACAGTTCATATGTTGTCGCCTCAACGGATTTAGATGGTGCCCTTTTAATGTGAATGCAGCTGTCTCTAATGCATAGCCCCAAAACTATATTGGTAAATCAGTAAGAGACATCATAGATCGCACCATATCAAAATAAAGTACGGTTATGACGTTCGGACACACCATAACGCTGTGGTGTTCCGTGGCGTGAGCTGTGAAACTATTCCACATTGTTTTTCATTGAAGACCAAACTCAGAACTCAAATATTCATCTCCACGATCAGATCGCAGAAACTTTATTTTCTTGTTGCGATGATTTTCCACTTCACTCTGAAATTCTTTGAACTTTTCAACTATTTCAGACTTATGTTTCATCAAGTAGATATACCCATATCTACTCAAATCATCTTGTGAAGGTCGAAAAATAACGATACTTGCCACGAGCATCAACACTCATTGGATCGCATACATCGGTATATATGTGTTATTTCCAACAAGTCAAGAGCTTGTTCCATTGTTCCGAGAACGGAGTTTTAGTCATCTTGCCCAAAAGGCACGGTTCGCAAGCATCAAATGATTCATAACCAAGTGATTCCAAAATCCATCCTTATGGAGTTTCTTCATGCGCTTTATACCGATATGACCCAAACGGCAAGGCCACAAATAAGTTGCACTATCATTATTAACTTTGCATCTTTTGGCATCAATATTATGAATATGCGTATCACTACGATCGAGATCCAATAAACTATTTTCATTGGGTGTATGACCATCGAAGGTTTTATTCATTTAAACAGAACAACAATTATTCTTTGACTTTAAATGAATAACCGTTTTGCAATAAACATGATCAAATCATATTCATGCTCAACGCAAACACTAAATAACATTTATTTAGGTTTAACACTAATCCCGAAAGTGTAGGGAGTGTGCGATGATGATCATATCAATCTTGGAACTACTTCCAACACTCATCGTCACTTCCCCTTCAACTAGTTTCTGCTCATTACGCAACTCCTGCTTTGAGTTACTACTCTTAGCAACTGAACCAGTATCAAATACCGAGGGTTGCTACGAACACTAGTAAAATACACATCAATAATTTGTATATCAAATATACCTTTGTTCACTTTGCCATCCTTCTTATCCGCCAAATACTTGGGGTAGTTTCGCTTCAAAGACCAGTTCCATTGTAGCAAAAGCACTTAGTCTCGTGGATTAGATCCAGACTTGGGCTTCTTCACCGAGCAGCAACTTGCTTGCCGCTCTTCTTGAAGTTCCCTTCTTCCTTTGCCCTTTTCCTTGAGACTAGTGGTCTTGTCAATCATCAACACTTGATGCTCTTTCTTGATTTCTACCTTCGTCGATTTCAACATCATGAAGAGCTCGGGAATCGTTTTCGTTATCCCTTGCATACTATAGTTCATCACGAAGTTCTAGTAACTTAGTGATGGTGACTAGAGAATTCTGTCAATCACTATCTTATCTCGAAGATTAACTCCCACTTGATTCAAGCGATTGAAGTACCTGCATAATCTGAGCACATGCTCACTAGTTGAGCGATTCTCCTCCATCTTTTAGCTATAGAACTTGTTGGAGACTTCATATCTCTCAACTCGGTATTTGCTTGAAATATTAACTTCAACTCTGGAACATCTCATATGGTCCATGACGCTCAAAACATCTTTGAAGTCCCGATTCTAAGCCGTTAAGCATGGTGCACTAAACTATCAAGTAGTCATCATATTGAGCTAGCCAAACGCTCATAACGCCGCATCCGCTCCTGCAATAGGTCCGCACCTAGCGGTGCATCAAGGACATAATTCTTCAGGCAGCAATGAGGATAAACCTCGATCACGGATCCAATCCGCATCATTGCTACTAACATCTTTCAACACAATTTTCTAGGAACATATCAAAACAAACATATGAAGCAACAACGCGAGCTATTGATCTACAACATAATTTGCAAAATACTACCAGACTAAGTTCATGATAAATTTAAGTTCAATTAATCATATTACTTAAGAACTCCCACTTAGATGACATCTCTCTAGTCATCTAAGTGATTACGTGATCCAAATCAACTAAACCATAACCGATCATCACGTGAGATGGAGTAGTTTTCAATGGTGAGCATCTTATGTTGATCATATCTACTATATGATTCACGCCGACCTTTCGGTCTCCGTGTTCGAGGCCATATCTGCATATGCTAGGCTCGTCAAGTATAACCTGAGTATTCTGCGCGTGCAAAACTGGCTTGCACCCGTTGTAGATGGACGAGAGCTTATCACACCCGATCATCACGTGGTGTCTCGGCACGACGAACTTTGGCAACGGTGCATACTCGTGGAGAACACTACTTGATAATTTTAGTGAGAGATCATCTTATAATGCTACCGTCAATCAAAGCAAGATAAGATGCATAAAGGATAAACATCACATGCAATCAATATAAGTGATATGATATGGCCATCATCATCTTGTGCTTGTGATCTTCATCTCCAAGCAATCGTCGTGATCACCATCGCCACCGGCGCGACACCTTGATCTCCATCGTAGCATCGTTGTCGCTACGCCATCTATTGCTTCTACGACTATCGCTACCGCTTAGTGATAAAGTAAAGCAATTACAGGCGCTTGCATTTCATACAATAAAGCGACAACCATATGGCTCCAGCCGATTGTCGATAACTTCGTTACAAAACATGATCATCTCATACAATAAAATATAGCATCACGTCTTGACCATATCACATCACAACATGCCCTGCAAAAACAAGTTAGACGTCCTCTACTTTGTTGTTGCAAATTTTACGTGGCTGCTACGGGCTTAAGCAAGAACCAATCTCACCTACGCATCAAGACCACAACGATACTTTCACAAATAGACTCCGTTTTAACCTTCTCAAGGACCGGGCGTAGCCATACTCGGTTCAACTAAAGTGAGAGAGACAGACACCCGCCAGCCACCTTTAAGCACGAGTGCTCGCAACGGTGAAACCAGTCTCGCGTAAGCGTACGCGTAATGTCGGTCCGGGCCGCTTCATCTCACAATACCGCTGAACCAAAGTATGACATGCTGGTAGGCAGTATGACTTGTATCGCCCACAACTCACTTGTGTTCTACTCGTGCAAAACATCAAACCATAGAAACCTGGCTCGGATGCCACTGTTGGGGAACGTAGTAATTTCAAAAATTTTCCTACGAACACGCAAGACCATGGTGATGGCATAGCAACGAGAGGGGAGAGTGTCCGTCCACGCACTGTGAGACCGAAAGCGAAGCGTTATATCAACGCGGTTGATGTAGTCGACGCCTTCACGATCCGACCGATCCAAGCACCGCATTCGGCACCTCCGAGTTCTTGGCACACGCTCAGCTCGATGACGATCCCCGGCTCCGATCCAGCAAAGCGCCGGGAGGAGTTCCACAAGACGACGGCGTGGTGACGATCTTGATGTTCTACCGTCGCAGGGCTTCGCCTAAGCACCGCTACAATATGACCGAGGTGGAATATGGTGGAGGGGGGCACCGCACACGGCTAAGGAACGATCACGAAGATCAACTTGTGTGTCTTAGGGTGCCCCCCCCCCGTATATAAAGGAGCAAGGGGGAGGGCCGGCCGGCCCTAGGAGGCGCGCCAAGGGAGGGGGGAGTCCTCCTCCTAGTGGGAGTAGGACTCCCCTTTCCTAGTCCAACTAGGAAGGAGGAAGGGGGAAGGAAAGAGAGGGAGAGGGAGAGGGAGGGGGGCGCCCCCTCCTTGTCCAATTCGGACTCCCCATGGGGGGGGCGCGCGCCACCTCCTGGTGCAGCCCTCTCTCTCCCCTCTTGGCCCAATAAGGCCCATTACTTCCCGGGGTTCCGTAACCCTCCCAGCACTCCGTTTTCTCCGAAACTTCCGAACCTTTCCGTGTCCGAATATAGCCGTCCAATATATCAATCTTTATGTCTCGACCATTTCGAGACTCCTCGTCATGTCCGTGATGACATCCGGACTCGAACTCCTTCGTACATCAAAATACATAAACTCATAATATAACCGCCATCGAAACCTTAAGCGTGCGGACCCTACGGTTCGAGAACAATGTAGACATGGCCGAGACACGCCTCCGGTCAATAACCAATAGCGGGACCTGGATGCCCATATTGGCTCCTACATATTCTACGAAGATCTTTATCGGTCGAACCGCATAACAACATATGTTGTTCCTTTGTCATCGGTATGTTACTTGCCCGAGATTCGATCGTCGGTATCCAATACCTAGTTAAATCTCGCATCGGTAAGTCTCTTTACTCGTTCCGTAATACATCATCTCACAGCTAACTCATTAGTTTTAATGCTTGCAAGGCTTAGTGATGTGCATTACCGAGAGGGCCCAGAGATACCTCTCCGACAATCGGAGTGACAAATCCTAATCTCGAAATACGCCAACCCAACATCTGCCTTTGGAAACACCTGTAGTACTCCTTTATAATCACCCGATTCGCCAGGACGCTTTGGTAGTACCCAAAGTGTTCCTCCGTAAACGGAGTTGCATAATCTCATAGTTATAGGAACATGTATAAGTCATGGATAAAAGCAATAGCAACATACTAAACGATCGGGTGCTAAGCTAATGGAATGGGTCATGTCAATCGATCATTCTCCTAATGATGTGATCCCGTTAATCAAATGACAACTCATGTCTATGGTTAGGAAACATAACCATCTTTGATTAACGAGCTAGTCAAGTAGAGGCATACTAGTGACACTGCTTGTCTATGTATTCACACATGTATTATGTTTCCGGTTAATACAATTCTAGCATGAATAATAAACATTTATCATGATATAAGGAAATAAATAATAACTTTATTATTGCCTCTAGGGCATATTTCCTTCACGGAGGCCCGTGTGTGGGGAAGGGGCCTCGCCTGAGCGGCGGAGGCACGAGGGGAGGGAGGGTCGCGGGCGCGGGCCGAGCCGGGCGACGGAAGGCCAGGGGGCGACGGCGGCGTTCGGGAGGAACCAGTGAGACGAGGGATCCACGGGAGAGCTCACCTGGGGAGCGCGGGTCTATGAGATCTGCTCGTCGTGGTCGGTGGCGACTGCTGAGGAGGGGGGGGGAGGCGGCCGACGGCGACGGGCGGATCCGGTGAGGCGTCGTGGGGTCGGGTCGGCCTCATGGCGCGAGGGGGCCTTGCGCCTGTCGGTGGTCGGGGAGGAGGAGGAGGTGCGGTCGGGCGGCGGGGGTCGCCAAGGCGTGGAGCGCGACGGATCGGTCGGCCCGATCTAGATCAGGCGAGGAGAAGAAGGGATCGTGAGGGCGAATGGGGGTCGGCTAGGGTTTCCCGCCGACCGGGGGGATAAGGGAGTGGCCGGTTGGGCGGGTGGGGGGGGGCAGGGGGGGGGGGGCGGCTGGGCAGGTGGGGCTTGGCCCATTGGGCCAGATGGGTTTTCTCCCCACTCCTTTTTGTTTATTTTCTTTTTCCTTTTCTGTTTTCTGTTTTGGTTTAATTAAAATATCTAAACACTTTACAAAAATGTGCACCCCACCTTAATTAACTTTGTAATATTTGACAACCCCTGAACATTTTAGTTTTAGATTTTGAAAACTTTTATTGTTTGCCTTTAATTGAATTTGAATTTGACCCGGGTTTGAATCCACGTAAGTTTAATCACAGTGACGTGGCATCATTAGTAAGGATTACTGTAGCTTAATTATCCGGGCGTTACAGTTCATGAAGTGATTAACCTCTTTTCTATTCGTTGCCACTTGTTTAGACTTACATCGGGCATTGAGATACAATAAAGGTGTTTTTCGTCAGATTTTTAAGAAAATTTATAATTTGTATTGTTTTTATGCAGAAATCACAGTCTTTTAAAGTGTTTCTCAAGCTACTAAATTTTGATTTGTATAAACTTTCTCTTAAGATAAGCTTCTCCAATGTACTATTATTTTCTTGCTACTCATTGTGATTTTCAGAAGGTACTCAACGGAGCAAAGGGAAGAAAGAGAAAGGAGCCATAAGGGAGAAGTTGAGAACGCGACTTAATCTTTAGATTAACTTATATTTGTAAATCAGTTTACCTTTGATGATTGCCATGGATAATTAAATATATTTTTAATTGGCATAGTACACCTTAGTCGAGCGGACTCACCAACAGGAAACACTTTGCAACAACATGGCGCCTGCAGGGTATGGGAAAGCATGATCAAACCCGCACCCATCTCAATATTTTTCGCCCAAACCCGTACCCGTGAGGGTGCCTAATGCGCTTTTAGCGGTGGCAAGTTTGGGTTGTGGAGACAGTCAGCGGATGGAGCAAAACATGAACTTTTGAGAGAAAAATAAATCTACACTGTTTTCCTGCAAAATCGAAGCATGATTTATGCGTGCGGATTCTGACACGCTTGTACAATTAGTGTGTAACAACTAAAATATTTTTACACCCGTAGCAACGCACGGGCGATTACCTAGTTACTTTAAAAAAACCTACGGTTCCCATTTCACCTCTCCTTCGTCCAACCTTCCTTATATGCGTCCACTCATTTCTTCTCCTCTTTGATTTTTTCCTTCAATCTCTGATATTTCGCCCATCCATTCTCCCTAAATACAATCAATTGTGTCATGTTTTATTAACTTACCAAAATAAAAACATATTTTGTTTGGTAAGTCATTAAACTCTTACCAAATAAGTGTTTAATCTCCTCTCTACTAAAAAAGAACATAAGGTTCCGATTTCACCTCTCTTTCGTCCAACCTTCCTTATATATGTCCTACTCTTTCCTTCTCCTCTTTGATTTTTTCTCCCATCTCTGATTTTTCTCCCATCCATCTCCCTAAATACAATCAATTGTCTCATGTTTTATTAACTTACCTAAATTAAAATATATTTTATTTGGTAAGTCATTAAATTCTTACCAAAAAGTGCCTAACAATAAAATGATAGATAAATCATGACAAGTGCATACAAAAACTTGCTAAGATTTTAGGGCATCAATATAATAATAGACGTCCAGTCACGGGCTAATCTAGTAGAATGTTTATACTCCCATTGCAATGCACGGGCAATTGTCTAGTCAGTTAAATAAAAATGTTTAGGTAAGCGTTTTTGCGCCTCGTAACCTTCCAAAAATATATATCAAAAATATGATCTGCCTCACTGGACAAAAAAAGCAAGAAATAATCAGATCGAATCAGCAGCTGGGTAATTCGAGCCTATGCAGTAGGCCCAAAACTTCATTTCTCTTATGCAGTAGGTCTGGCATGGGAAGGGCTTTGTCTCGCTTATGAGACCTCCTATGGGGCGTCTTATGCGCCAATAGGATCAACCGGCGCTCATGCGCTGCCACTGTGGACCGGCCCACCAACACGAGTGGGTGGCCAGCTCGGTTTGCTTCGGTTTACTTTTTTTCTGAGTTGTCAGGTGCTTTGACCACGTTGCCATTGACTAGATGTGTTAACCTTTTACCTAACCCTTTTGACCTTATGTTGACTTTAAAAAAAAATCTGCACACTCGAAAAAGTTCATGGATTTAGAAAAAGTTCAGGATTTGAAACAGAGTTAGCAGGTAGAAAGAAAGGTCACGAATTGAGGAAAAATTTCTAATTTTTTTAAAAAGTTCATGAATTTGAGGTAAAATTCTAAAAACAGTAAAAAATTGTTTGTGAATTTGAAAAAGTTCAAAAATTTAAGAAAAAGAAATTCTCAGATTTAAATAAGCTCACGAATTTGAGGAAAAATGTTCAAAACATCTACAAAAATGTTTGCTACTTTAAATTATTTCAAAATTTAAGAAAAAAGTACACAAAATTGAAAATAACTTTGCGAATTTGGGAAAGTTAATTAATTTAAAAAAAACTGTCGGAAGGGAGGGCTGGCTCCTAGTGCATGTTTTTTTGGTTTATTTCTTATATTTATATTTCTGAAATGGATACATATTTATTTGTTTCTGAAAAAAATAAAATCTTAGAAACTGCTAGTTACTCCCTCTGTAAAGAAGTGCACGCAACTTTCAAAATATATAGATAACATTTGAAATAAATGTTCATGGTTTTCAAAAATATTCACACGCTTGGACACAATGTTCGTGACATCTATTTTTTATACAATCTAAAACATCCATAATTCAGAAATATTTTGTATGATTAAAAAAGCGTGCATGACATTTAAAAAATGCATGTCAGAAAATGCACTTGATTTTTTTAAAATTATACAATGTTAAGAAATCACATTATATAAAAATTTATAGTTAACATTAAAAAATGTATATCACATTCTAAAGAAATGTTTCAAAATGTCAGGACATTTTTAAATAAAATTACGCAATGTATAAAAATGTTCATATAGTTTTTAAAATATATCATGTCATTAAAAATGTTGAACAAGTCTTTCAATAAGTTTAGCATCTATTCAAGAAAATATTTCAAGCAAGATTTGAAAAATATAAACATCGTGTATTTGAAAAATGTTCAGCGTGAAATAAAAAAAGTTCCAGCTGTATACTAAAAAAGTACCATGTGTATTAAAAAAAGTCTTGTGTCTAAAAGCGAAAATTATAAAAAATAAAAAATAAAAAGGCCAAAGAAAGCGAGTGAAGAAAAGCAGGAAACAGGAGAAAACCAATGAATAATGATGAAAAACAGAAAAAATGACCAAAAAAAATGGAGAAAAAAACCCGAGCCGAAGGACTTACATTACTGGGTTGGCTACTCCCTCGCGCCCAGAGGCGATACCGAGTTACCACCCACAACATGCTGAATAGCCTTGGTGGTCTGGCATGGGCATATCATAAAAGTGCCAATATGCCAATATCCTATAGACCACCATGGTTATATGTCGCTGATTCCTAATAGAAATCGCCTACAGGCGACAGTAGCAGGCCAACCCTGTTTGTAGCGCGGGTATTGCGCGCATGGGTTCGCTTTTTTCGGCTCATAGTGGTTGCCGTAGGGTTCGGTCGCCCTGTTTTTGTTTTCTTTTCCTTTTCTTTCATTTTCTTTTTTTTTTGTTTTTTGTTTTTTCACCAGTTTCGCCTGTTCTTTTTCTTCTTCTTTTATCATTCGGTTTTCTTCTTTTCCATGGTTTTCTTATTTTTCTTCTTTATACTTTGGTTTTCTTTGTTTCTTTCTGTTTCGTTTGGTTTATTTAGGTTTCTTCGTTTTTTTGTTTTTTTGCTGTTTTTCATTGGTTTTCTTTTTCAATACATGTCTACTTTTTTTTCATACATGTTGTACCTTTTTTGTACATATTTAAAACATTTGCTTTGTACCCGTTTAACATTTTCCAAACACATGTTTTATTTTACAAAAACATGTTTTAAATTCGGTTTCAAATACATGTTTAACATTTTCAAATACATGTTGAAATTTTTTCGCACTATGTAAACATGTTTAGTACATTGTACAATTGTTTTAAAATTGTCACGTTCACATTTTTGAAACTAGTGAAGATTTTTGAAAATGTGACGTACATTTTCTGAATGTACAAAACATTTCAAACATTTTTATATTTGTTTAGACATTTTATAGTGTCATGTTTATTTAGTTTGAAATGTGCGACATATTATAGTTGTCATATTTTTGGTAGATATGATTAACACTTTTTGTACATATGTGCGACATTTTCTTACATATGATTAACATTTTCTGTATCAACATTTTCGTTTCTTTTTACATTCACACTTACACATTTTAACAGATAATATTTTCTATAAACGTTTGATATTTTGCAAATGCAAGATGAATATTTTTTTCAAAATTTTGTGTGAAGAATTTTTATAATGTATATTTAAAATATGTTGAAATATAAACACAAGTAAAAACTTGTTAAGAAGGAACGAAGAAACGTGCATGACGTCTGCAGGGAGCGCCAGTAATTACTTGGCCGGCCCAGTTCCAACTCCGTTTAGCGAGCCGTTCCTAGGTGCCGCATTGGGCGCAACATAACCACGCCGTCCTACCGCTTGTAGGTTAAGGAAATACGGCTGAAGCGCTTCCATGTTAGGATGGCCCAATATCTGAACGATATGCCATTTCTCCTTTTTTTTTCCGTTTTTTTTGTTTTTTATTCTTCTTTTTCGCTTTTCTCCCACCCCCTATTTTTTCTCCTTTTCTATTTTCTCGCCGTGTTTAGTCCCATTCTTTTTTATTTGCTTTTTGAGAAATCGCGTGAACATTTTTGGAGAGCATGTACGAACAACTATTCTCAAATATATGAACATTGTTCCAATGCATAATTGTTTATGTTTATATGCACGAATATTTTAAATATGATATGAATATTTATGGTCACATATATGAATGTTTCCATGCAACTTTGTAAATATTTTTTATATATAATCTTTTCTCCATTATTAACTTGATTTTTGATCCTTATCTAAATTTGTTAAATATGAATATATTTATGGATTTTTAGTAGAACAAATAAAACAACAAGAGTTAATGGGGCGTGCCGCTTGCCAGCCAATTCCAAATTTCTTCGGGCCATGCTCCCCTATAGACCACTTAAGGCGGTATATAGGATTACCAAAAGGCAACACCTTTATTTGTAATTTAAGTGGGAGTTCATTTGTAATTTGATTAATTGAACTTAATTTATCATGAACTTAGTCTTGATAGTATTTGCAAATCTTTGTTGTAGATCAATGGCCCGTGCTATCGTTCCTTGAATTTTAATGTGTTCCTAGAGAAAGCTAAGTTGAAAGGTGATGATAGCAACTATTCAGACTGGGTTCGTAACTTGAGGATTATCCTCATTGCTGCACAGAATAATTATGTCATTGATGCACCGCTTGATGACAAACCTGCTGCAGGAGCTACTATAGATGTTATGAACGTCTGGCAGGCTCGATCTGATGACTACTCAATAGTTCAGTATGCCATGCTTTACGGCTTAGAACCGGGACTTCAAAGACGTTTTGAACGTCATGAAGCATATGAGATGTTCCAAGAGCTGAAGTTGATATTTCAAGCAAATGCCCGGGTTGAGGGATATGAAGTCTCCAACAAGTTCTATAGTTGTAAGATGGAGGAGAACAGTTCTGTCAGTGAGCACATACTCAAAATGTTTGGGTATCATAACCACTTGACTCACCCAGGAATTGATCTTTCAGTTGAGAGTGTTATTGACAGAGTTCTTCAGTCACTCCCACCAAGCTACAAAGGCTTTATGATAAAATATAATATGCAAGGGACGAAAACGATTCCTGAGCTCTTCGCGATGCTGAAATCGGTGGAGGTAGAAACCAAGAAGGAGCATCAAGTGTTAATGGTTAACAAGACCACTAGTTTTTTTGTTCAAAAAAAATTAAGAAAAAGGGTCAGGAAAAAAAGGGAACTTCAAGAAGAATGGCAACATAGCCACGCCGTCCTACCGCTTGTAGGTTAAGGAAATACGGCTGAAGCGCTTCCATGTTAGGACGGCCCAATATCTGAACGATATGCCATTTCTCCTTTTTTCCGTTTTCTTGTTTTTTATTCTTCTTTTTCGCTTTTCTCCCACCGCTTATTTTTTTCTCCTTTTCTATTTTCTCGCCGTGTTTAGTCCTTTTCTTTTTTATTTGCTTGTTGAGAAATCACGTGAACATTTTTGGAGAGCATGTATGAACAACTATTCTCAAATATATGAACATTGTTCCAATGCATAATTGTTTATGTTTATATGCAAGAATATTTTAAATATGATGTGAATATTTATAGTCACATATATGAATGTTTCCATGCAGCTTTGTAAATATTTTTTATATATAATCTTTTCTTCATTATTGACTTGATTTTTGATCCTTATCTAAATTTATCAAATATGAATATATTTATGGATTTTTAGTAGAACAAATAAAACAACAAGAGTTAATGGGGCGTGCCACTTGCCAGCCAATTACAAATTTCTTCGGGCGATGCTCCCCTATAGACCACTTAAGGCGGTATATAGGATTATGAAAAGGCAACACCTAAGACATCGTAGTTGCACTGGCATGTCCAACTCAATTGCCAAGGTAGTCTAGAAATTCTAGGTACTTCTTATCTCCCTTCCTCTCCTCATGTCCTCTTCACTCTCTCCGCCAGTTCTCCTATCCCAGATCTGCTTCGTCAGCCCCTCCCTTTCCTCGGCATGCTGACAACAAGTAGGGTGAGGAGACATAACTCCCTGTGGTCTAGGTTTAGTTGCGTGCTATATGGCTATTTGGTTTCTACTAGTACCAAATAAACCAATGTGCCTCTTGGTGTTCTTCCTCCCTCTCCTAGCCATGGCCATGGCGGTCAAGGTATATGTGGTGGGAGGATCTCTTTGGAGCAGATCTGAGGCATCATGCCAAGCTTTGGTTGCTGCATCTTTGGATCCGCACCTAGATTTTTCTCTTCCCCGATGTTCAGCCACCATGGTGGTGGATTTGCTTCCGCTGAATACTAATCTTTTGTTGTTGAGTTTGATGCTTTTTCCTCAACTTTATTCTAGTTTGTGCTTTCCTTCCCGTTCCCCTCTTGGTAGCTCGCTGGATCTGGTTATCCATCATACGTTACTCCGGCATCTCTGCTACGTTCTTTCTTGGCTCTCCCTGAGATATAAGTGGGTTGGTTTGGGTGTTCAGAAATGTAGTAGAAAACTAAAAAAACGCCCTACGGTCACCCAGGAACAGTATGAAGATGTAGTTTGGATCATATCATTACCAACTCCGAGTTGCAGCGGAAGAAGAGTTAGTGTAGATCGTACTTAAAGTCCCTCGAACCGTAGATGAATGATCACGTGAATAATGCATGAACATGATGGAAATATTTCCTAGAGGCAATAATAAAATGGTTATTATTATATTTCCTTAATCATGATAAAGGTTTATTATTCATGCTAGAATTGTATTGACCGAAAACTTAAAATAGATATGTGGATACATAAACAAATACCGTGTCCCTAGTATGCCTCTACTAGACTAGCTCGTTGATCAAAAGATGGTTAAGGTTTCCTAACCATAGACATATGTTGTCACTTGATAACGAGATCACATCATTAGGAGAATGATGTGATGGACAAGACCCAACCGTTAGCATAGCATATGATTGTTTAGTTTATTGCTACCGCTTTCTTAATGTGGAGTCCAGGGGTTAGACGCCAAGAACCCTAGCGTCTGGGGCCAAACGCCGAGGACCCTGGCATCTGGTCCTGGAGTCCGAGAAGGACTCTTGCCTTGCGGGCTAAACCGACTTTGAGGAGGCTCTTTCTTCAAGAAAAGACCCTAGGGCTCAACATATAAACAGAGGGGCAGGGCTAACACCCGGAACACATCAAGATTCACCAAGCCGTGTGCCGGCAACCCCACCCCTCTAGTTTATCCTCCGTCATAGTTTACGTTGTGCTTGGCGAAGCCCTGCGGAGATTGTTCTTCACCACCACCGTTACCATGCCGTCATGCTGTCGGAACTCATCTACAACTTCGCCCCTCTTACTGGATCAAGAAGGCGAGTACATCATCGAGCTGAACGTGTGCTGAACGCGGAGGTGCGTACGTCCGGTACTTGATCGGGACAGATCTTTAAGGTGTACGACTACATCAACCGCGTTGATAAACGCTTCCACTTAGCGATCTACAAGGGTATGTAGATGCTCTCCCCCTCTCGTAGCTATACATCTCCATGGATAGATCTTGCGTGTGCGTATAATTTTTCTTGTTTTCCATGCAACGTTCCCCAACAGAAACAGTACCTCGAACGGAAGACTAAAAGCACAACCTCTTTACAGATTGCAAGCGTGCGGTCTTCACGATTCGGTAGCGCTTTGTCGTCCAAAGCTAATCATCGCCTAAGAATTAGAGAGAGAATATTAGAACCACATTGGGCTTCTAGTTATGAGGATTATAGGATCTAGATCTAGCTCTAATTAGATCAACTAGGATCAACTAGAACTATAACTAGAGAACTAGAGGAGGCTCCAAAACTTGTGTGTACAAAAGTGGCAAAACCCTCTAGTATATATAGGTGTAAGGGAGACAGGAGGGGGCACCACAAGGGGGGAGGACACCCTCCCGGCCTAGGGGGAGGAGGAGTCCTCCCCCACTCCAATTCGGCCTCCCAAATGGGAAAGGGGGGTGCCTCCCCCTATTGGACCCTTGTGGCCCAATTCTCATTCCACCACTTGGCCTTTTAAGGCCCGATGATATTTAATTAGAGCCTTTTATTATTTAATTATGTGGCACCCTGGCTCAGAGCGACCGGTTTACCATGCATTGCCAGCCCAGAGTGTTGGGGAACGTAGCAGAAATTCAAAATTTTCTACGCGTAACCAAGATCAATCTATGGAGTAATCTAGCAACGAGGGAAAGGGGAGTGCATCTACATACCCTTGTAGATCGCTGAGCGGAAGCGTTCAAGTGAACGGGGTTGAAGGAGTCGTACTCGTCGTGATCCAAATCTCCGGAGATCCTAGTGCTGAACGGACGGCACCTCCGCGTTCAACACACGTGTAGCCCGGTGACGTCTCCCATGCCTTGATCCAGTAAGGAGAGAGGGAGAGGTTGGGGAAGACTCCATCCAGCAGCAGCACAACGGCGTGGTGGTGATGGAGGAGCGCGGTACTCCAGCAGGGCTTCGCCAAGCACTACGAGAGACGAGAAGGGAAAGGGGTAGGGCTGTGCCAAGAGGGAGAGGTTCTCATGTGTATGGCAGCCCCAAAACCCACACTATTTATAGGAGGAGGGGAGGTGGCTGCGCCCCCATCTAGGGTTCCCACCCTAGGGGTGCGGCAGCCCTAGATGGGACTTGGAGGGGCGCCAAGAGGGGGAGAGAGGCGCGCCCTAGGGTGGGCCTTTAGGCCCATCTGCGCCTAGGGTTTCCCTCTCCCTCCTAGTTGTGCCTTGGGCCTTGGTGGAGACGCACCAGCCCACTGGGCTGGTCCTTTCCACACTAGGCCCATGCAAGCCTCCGGGCTAGTGGCCCCTCGGTGGACCCCTGAACCCTTCCGGTGGTCCCACATATTACCGTGACCCCAAACACTTCCGTGGCCAAAACCTCACTTCCTATATATTATTCTTTACCTCCGACCATTCCGAACTCCTCGTGACATCTGGGATCTCATCTGGGACTCCAAACAACATTCGTAATCACAGACATACTTTCCCTATAACCCTAGCGCCATCGAACCTTATGTGTAGACCCTACGGGTTCGGGAACTATGCGAACATGACCGAGACGTTCTCCGTCAATAACCAACAGCGGATCTGGATACCCATGTTGGCTCCTACATGTTCCACGATGATCTCATCGGATGAACCACGATGTCAAGGATTCAATCAATCCGTATACAATTCCCTTTGTCTAGCGGTATTGTACTTGCCCAAGATTCGATCATCGGTATGCCGATACCTTGTTCAATCTCGCTATCGCAAGTCTCTTTACTCGCTTCAGAACACATCATCCCGTGATCAACCCCTTGGTCACATTGTGCACATTATGATGATGTCCTACCGAGTGGGCCCAGAGATACCTCTCCGTCACACGGAGTGACAAATCCCAGCCTCGATTCGTACCAACCCAATGACACTTTCGGAGATACCCGTAGTGCACCTTTATAGCCACCCAGCCACGCCAGACGCTTTGGTACACCCAAAGCATTCCTATGGTATCCGGAGTTGCACAATCTCATGGTCTAAGGAAATGATACTTGACATTAGAAAAGCTTTAGCATACTAACTACACGATCTTTGTGCTAGGCTTAGGATTGGGTCTTGTCCATCACATCATACTCCTAATGATGTGATCCCGTTATCAACGACATCCAATGTCCATGGTTAGGAAACCGTAACCATCTATTGATCAACGAGCTAGTCAACTAGAGGCTTACTAGGGACATGGTGTTGTCTATGTACCCACACATGTATCTGAGTTTCCTATCAACACAATTATAGCATGGATAATAAACGATTATCATGAGCAAGGAAATATAATAATAATAACTAATTTATTATTGCCTCTAGAGCATATTTCCAACAGTCTCCCACTTGCACTAGAGTCAATAATCTAGTTCACATCGTCATGTGATTAACACTCACAGGTCACATCGCCATGTGATCAATATCCAAAGAGTTTACTAGTGTCATTAAACTAGTTCACATCATCATGTGATTAAGACTCAATGAGTTCTGGGGTTTGATCATGTTTTGCTTGTGAGAGAGGTTTTAGTCAACGGGTCTGCAACATTCAGATCCGTATGTACTTCACAAATCTCTAGGTCATATTGTAAATGCTGCTTCCACGCTCCACTTGGAGCTATTCCAAATGGTTGCTCCACTATACGTATCCGGTTTGTTACTCAGAGTCATTCGGATAGGTGTTAAAGCTTGCATCGACGTAACCCTTTACGCCGAACTCTTTATCACCTCCATAATCAAGAAAAATTTCCTTATTCCTCTAAGGATAATTTTGACCGCTATCTAGTGATCCACTCCTGGATCACCTTTGTACCCTCTTGCCGACATGTGGCAAGGCACACATCAAAGCGGTACTCAGCATGGCATACCGTATAGAGCCTATGACAAAAGCATAGGGGACGACCTTCGTCCTTTCTCTTTCTTCTGCCGTGGTCGAGCTTTAAGTCTTAACTTCATACCTTACAACTCAGGCAAGAACTCCTTCTTTGACTGATCCATCTTGAATACCTTCAAGATCATGTCAAGGTATGTGCTCATTTGAAAGTACCATTTAGCGTTTTTGATCTATCCTCATAGATCTTGATGCTTAATGTTCAAGCAGTTTAATCCAGGTTTTCTATTGAAAAACACTTTTAAAATAACCCTATATGCTTTCCAGAAATTCTACATTATTTCTGATCAACAATATGTCAACAACATATACTCGTCAGAAATTCTATAGTGCTCCCACTCACTTCTTTGGAAATACAAGTTTCTCATAAACTTTGTACAAACCCAAAATCTTTGATCATTCCATCAAAGCGCATATTTAGACTCCGAGATGCTTGCTCTAGTCCATGGAAGGATCGCTGGAGCTAGCATACCTTTTAGCATCCTTAGGATCGACAAAACCTTTCTGATTGTATCACATACAACCTTTCCTTACGAAAACTGGTAAGGAAACTCGTTTTGACATCCATCTGCCAGATTTCATAAATGCAGCTAATGCTAACATGATTCCGACGGACTTAAGCATCGCTACGGATGAGAAAATCTCATCATAGTCAACTCCTTGAACTTGTGAAAAAATCTTTGCCACAAGTCGAGCTTCCTTAATGGTGATACTTACCATCATTGTCCGTCTTCCTTTTAAAATCCATCCGTACCCAATAGCCTTACGACCATCAAGTAGTTCTTCCAAAGTCTATACTTTGTTTTCATACATGGATCCTCTCTGGGATTTTATGGCCTCGAGCCATTTGTCAGAATCCGGGCCCACCATTGCTTCTCCATAGCTCGTAGGTTCATTGTTGTCTAGCAACATGACCTCTAAGACAGGATCGCCGTACCACTCTGAAGTAGTACGCGTCCTTGTCATCCTACGAGGTTCGGTAGTGACTTGATCCGAAGTTTCATGATCACTATCATAAGCTTCTACTTCAATTGGTGTAGGTGCCACAGGACTTCCCGTGCCCTGCTACACACTAGTTGAAGTGATGGTTCAACAACCTCATCAAGTCTCCACCATCCTCCCACTCAATTCTTTCAAGAGAAACTTTTCCTCGAGAAAGGACCCGTTTCTAGAAACAATATTTTGCTTCCGGATCTGAAATAGGAGGTATACCCAACTGTTTTGGGTGTCCTATGAAGATGCATTTATCCGCTTTGGGTTCGAGCTTATCAGGATGAAACTTTTCACATAAGCGTCGCAGCCCCAAACTTTCAAGAAACGACAACTTAGGTTTCTCTAAACCATAGTTCACACGGTGTCATCTCAACGGAATTACGTGGTGCCCTATTAAAGTGAATGTGGTTGTCTCTAATGCCTAACCCATAAACGATAATGGTAATTCGATAAGAGACGTCATGGCATGCACCATATCCAATAGGGTGCAACTATGATGTTCGGACACATCATCACACTATGGTGTTCTAGGCGGTATTAGTTGTGAAACAATTTCCACAATGTCTTAATTGTGTGCCAAACTCGTAACTCAGATATTCATCTCTATGATCATATCATAGACATTTTATCCTCTTGTCATGACGATCTTCAACTTCACTCTGAAATTACTTGAACCTTTCAATAATTCAGATTTGTTGTGTTTCATCAAGTAAACATACTCAGAATCTACTCAAATCATCTGTGAAGTAAGAACATAACGATATCCACTGCGTGCCTCAACACTCATTAGACTGCACACATCAAAATGTATTACTTCCAACAAGTTGCTTTCTTGTTCCATCTTATCAAACCGAGGCTTTTCACTATCTTGCCCATGTGGTATGATTTGCATGTCTCAAGTGATTCAAAATCAAGTGAGTCCAAACGGTCCATCTGCATGGAGTTTCTTCATGCGTATATACCAATAGACATGGTTCACATGTCTCAATCTTTTCAAAAACGAGTGAGTCCAAAGATCCATCAACATGGAACTTCTTCATGCGTTTTATACCAATATGACTTACATGGCAGTGCCACAAGTAAGTGGTACTATCATTACTATCTTATATCTTTTGGCATGAAAATGTGTATCACTACGATCGAGATTCAATGAACCATTCTTTTAAGTGCAAGACCATTGAAGGTATTATTCAAATAAATAGAGTAACCATTATTCTCCTTACATGAATAACCGTATTGCGATAACCATGATCCAATCATGTCTATGCTCAATGCAAACACCAAATAACAATTATTTAGGTTTAACACCAATCTCGATGGTAGAGGGAGCGTGCGATGCTTGATCACATCAACCTTGGAAATACTTCCAACACATATCGTCACCTCGCCTTTAGGTAGTCTCCGTTTATTCCGTAGCCTTTTATTTTGAGTTACTAACACTTAGCAACCGAACCGGTATCTATTACCATGGTGCTACTAGGAGTGCTAATAAAGTACACATTTAATTCAATGTATATCCAATATACTTCTGTTAACCTTGCCAGCCTTCTCATCTACCAAGTATCTAGGGTAATACTGCTCAAAGGATCGTCACTTTATTACGTAAGCACTTAGTCTCGGGTTTGGGTTCAACCTTGGGTTTCTTCACTAGAGCAGCAGCTGTTTTTGCTGTTTCATGAAGTATCCCTTATTGCCCTTGCCCTTCTTGAAACTAGCGGTTTTACTAACCATCAACAATTGATGCTCCTACTTGATTTCTACTTTCGCGGTGTCAAACATCGCGAATATTTCAAGGATCATCATATCTATCCCTGATATGTTATAGTTCATCACGAAGCTCTAGCAGCTTGGTGGCAATGACTTTGGAGAAACATCACTATCTCATCTGGAAGATTAACTTCCACTCGATTCAAGTGATTGTTGTACTCAGACAATCTGAGCACAAGCTCAACGATTGAGCTTTTCTCCCTTAGTTTGCAGGCTAAGAAACTCGTTGGAGGTCTTATACCTCTTGACGTGGGCACGAGCCTGAAATCCCAATTTCAGCTCTCGAAACATCTCATATGTTCCGCGACATTTCAAAAAGGTCTTCGGTGCCTCAATTCTAAACCATTTAACATTACCGAACTATCATGTAGTCATCAAAACGTGTATGTCAGATGTTCGCAACATCCACAGAACACGTTTGAGGTCCAGCACACCGAGCGGTGCATTAAGGACATAAGCCTTCTACTGTCCGCATAATTGCTACTATCAACTTTCAACTATATTTTCTCTAGGAACATATCTAAAACAGTAGAACTAAAGCGCGAGCTATGATATAATTTGCAAAGGGCTTTTGACTATGTTCAGGATAATTAAGTTCATCTAATGAACTCCCACTCAGATAGACATCCCTCTAGTCATCTAAGTGATTACATGATCCGAGTCAACTAGGCCGTGTCCGATCATCACGTGAGACGGACTAGTCATCATCGGTGAACATCTTCATGTTGATCGTATCTACTATACGACTCATGCTCGACCTTTCGGTCTCTTGTGTTCCGAGGCCATGTCTGTACATGCTAGGCTCGTCAAGTCAACCTAAGTGTTTCGCGTGTGTAAATCTGGCTTACACCCGTTGTATGTGAACGTTAGAATCTATCACACCCGATCATCACGTGGTGCTTCGAAACTATGAACTTTCGCAATGGTGCATAGTTAGGGGGAACACTTTTCTTGAAATTATTATGAGGGATCATCTTATTTACTACCGTCGTTCTAAGAAAATAAGATGCAAAAACATGATAAACATCACATGCAATCAAAAAGTTACATGATATGGCCAATATCATTTTGCTCCTTCCGATCTCCATCTTCGGGGCTCCATGATCATCATCATCACCGGCATGACACCATGATCTCCATCATCATGATCTCCATCATCGTGTCTCCATGAAGTTGTCTCGCCAACTATTACTTCTACTACTATGGCTAACGGTTTAGCAATAAAGTAAAGTAATTACATGGCGTTGTTCATTGACACGTAGGTCATACAATAAATTAAGACAACTCCTATGGCTCCCGGCGGTTGTCATACTCATCGACATGCAAGTCGTGACTCCTATTACAAGAACATGATCAATCTCATACATCACATATCATTCATCACATTCTTTTGGCCATATCACATCACATAGCATACCCTGCAAAAACAAGTTAGACGTCCTCTAATTGTTGTTTGCATGTTTTACATGGCTGCTATGGGTTTCTAGCAAGAATGTTTCTTACCTACGCAAAAACCACAACGTGATATGTCAATTGCTATTTACCCTTCATAAGGACCCTTTTCATCGAATCCGATCCGACTAAAGTGGGAGAGATGCACCGCTAGCCACCTTATGCAACAAGTGCATGTCACCGGTGGAACCTGTCTCGTAAGTGTACGTATAAGGTCGGTCCGGGCCGCTTCATCCCACAATACCGTCGAAACAAGATAACGGTAAGCATATTGAACAAAATCAATGCCCACAACAACTTGTGTTCTACTCGTGCATAGAAACTACGCATAGACCTAGCTCATGATGCCACTGTTGGGGAACGTAGCAAAAGTTCAAAATTTTCTACGCATCACCAAGATCAATCTATGGAGTAATCTAGCAACGAGGGAAAGGGGAGTGCATCTACATACCCTTGTAGATCGCTAAGCGGAAGCGTTCAAGTGAACGGGGTTGAAGGAGTCGTACTCGTCGTGATCCAAATCACCGGAGATCCTAGTGCCGAACGGACGGCACCTCCACGTTCAACACACGTGCAGCCAGTGACGTCTCCCATGCCTTGATCCAGCAAGGAGAGAGGGAGAGTGTCGGTGTCAAAACCGGCGGATCTCGGGTAGGGGGTCCCGAACTGTGCGTCTAGGCGGATGGTAACAGGAGACAAGGGACACGATGTTTTTACCCAGGTTCGGGCCCTCTCGATGGAGGTAATACCCTACTCCTGCTTGATTAATATTGATGATATGGGTAGTACAAGAGTAGATCTACCACGAGATCAGAGAGGCTAAACCCTAGAAGCTAGCCTATGGTATGATTGTTGTTCGTCCTACAGACTAAAACCCTCCGGTTTATATAGACACCGGATAGGGTTAGGGTTACACAGAGTCGGTTACAATGGTAGGAGATCTACATATCCGTATCGCCAAGCTTGCCTTCCATGCCAAGGAAAGTCCCATCCGGACACGGGACGAAGTCTTCAATCTTGTATCTTCATAGTCCAGGAGTCCGGCCAATGGTGATAGTTTGGCTATCCGGACACCCCCTAATCCAGGACTCCCTCAGTAGCCCCTGAACCAGGCTTCAATGGCGACGAGTCCGGCGCGCATATTGTCTTTGGCATTGCAAGGCGGGTTCCTCCTCCGAATACTTCATAGAAGATTTTGAACACAAGGATAGTGTCCGGCTCTGCAAAACAAGTTCCACATACTACCGTAGAGAGAATAACTTTTGCACAGATCTGCTGACGTATTCCGCGGTGTGACATCACACCACGGCCAGGCCTTCATACAAATCGTTTTTTTACTGTTCCACCTTAGCGCGTTTAGCGAGGCGGTTTCCTTGGCACGTCTTATCAAAGCGGAGATCGTGCCCCTTATTCCGGGATTCTCATCAATACGGACGTGGGTAACCCATCCGCGCCATTGATTACGGCGCTTGGGAGATAAGCGAGTTTTACCAGTCATGGGGACGATAGCTTCGTCCGTCCATATAAGGGGATAAGGATCCACCTTTTCACCTACGCCTTCTTCCTCCTTTGCTCATCCATTTCCATGCACTCGAGCTCCAGCGCCCAAGTCCGCACACCCCACCTCAACCTTCTCCAACTATGTCCGGAGCGGGAGGCAGGTGGATGGCCTCCTCCGTCACGGAGGGGCACATCAAAAAGCTGCGGAAGGCCGGATACTTGTCCAGCGGCATCGCGCACTGGCTACCCGACGAGGGGCAGCTCATTCCCACCCCCAGGCCCCATGAGAGGGTGGTGTTCCTCACCCACTTCCTCCGCGGACTAGGTTTTCCACTTCACCCATTTGTCCGGGGCTCGTGTTCTACTACGGCCTGGATTTCCACGATCTGGCCTCGAACTTCATCCTCAACATCTCGGCATTTATCGTCGTGTGCGAGGCCTTCCTCTGCATCCAGCCCCACTTTGGCTTATGGCTGAAGACCTTCAATGTCAAGCCGAAGGTAGTGGGCGGCCGCCAAGCGGAGTGCGGAGGCGCCATGGTTGGCAAGATGGCCAAAGTCCTATGGCTCGAGGGCCCTTTGTGGAGACCATAAAGGTGGCAATCGGGTGGTTCTACATCACCGAGCCGCGACTCTCAATGGGCGGCGGCCCCGAATTCGATCCGGCTTCCCACACGGATCTCATCATGGAAAGAGACGGCTTGACGTGGGGGATTCGGACGAGCTGTCCGGACTCCAAACCTGCGTCCAAACCTGGTGGACAAGAATCTCAGCTTGTCAACATAATCCAGTGATGCTCATCCGCCGGATTCTCCCATGCCAACAACGGGCCTTCAAATTGTGGAGTTCGATCCGCACAGCTCCCAACTCTGAAAAGGCTCTTCGACACTACGCACGAAGATACCGAAGCTGCTGCTCAAGGGCGCCGAGGTTCTACATCCGCCATCAAGATCGCGGATTCATCTCGCAGCGCCAAGCCAGCGAGATAAGTTATTTTACCCTTTATGGGACTCTTTTTCATAGTTTGACTCTATGCGGATCTAAAACTCCCTAACCTTTGACAGATCTGGTGAAGACGTCCGGACAGATTAACTGTCCGGCCCCCTTGCCAGAAGACCCAGCGGACGCCCGATTGACAGGGCTGCTGGCTCCGGTACCTCACGTGGTGCCGGAGAAGAAGGCCACGAAGAAGGCCACGGGAACTCAAAGGAGCTCCCGGCGCCAGGTGCTGTCGGGCTCATCGCCCGACGACCCTGAGGCGGAATCCTCCCCTGAGGAAGAGGAGGAGGAAAAGGAAGCCTCTACCCCAGCGGGGGGAGAGAAGAAAAGGAAGGCCGCCCCGACTGGGGAGGCCGGAGGGTCCAAGAAAGGAAGGACCCTTCCTCCGGACTTCTCTACCAACACCGACAACGACGAGGAGGAGTGGCCAACAAGGACCAAGCCCCTGGCGAGATCGTAAGTGTCCGGATACCCATGGCTTTTTTTTCATTGCATAGTGTTCTCTAATGCCAACAATCATGCAGCCCGCCTAACGACGCTCGCTCGCCGCTTGCCGAAGGGTCCTCGAGTTCGCCGGAAGTGGAGAGTACTTCACTTCCGGCTACCTCCTCACCTCACGCCGCGGACGACGCCGAGGTGGGGCCCCAAGGGGGCCTGGTCAAGAGGAGGTGGCGCAGAGGCGCCGCAAGGCAACCTCCCGGACTCAGCGCGAGGGGCGGCCCTTCAGAGGAAGGGTAAGACGCCGTGTCCTCCGGCCCAACCGAGGCACCAGATAGCATCGAGGCGCTAACAGCGCCCATCAAGGAGGAGCACCGCACTGCTATGAGTGTGGTGATCCAGAAAGTTCAGTCCGCCAAGAGCGGGCTGACAAGCCTGTACCAGCCTTCTAACAAAGCTTTGAGGTAAGTTTACAATATGTAAAAATATTACCGCATAGACAAGAGCCTCGATGCTTAGTTCGGTGTTCGGAAAGAAAAGCCGGACTAAGGATCTAAAAAGATATACGCAGGAGTCTAACATAAGTATGTCAATATGGGAATGCAGGCTGCGTTGTCGACCTCTCGCCAGACCGATCATGGAGGTCAATGCATTAAAGCAGAGCCTCGAGCGGTCCGAGAACGAGCTCGGCCTTGCCAAGAAGCAGCTCGAGGACAAGGAAGGTAAGTAATACCTTATTAAAGAAATACCTTATAAAAAGGATTTGGTTGCAAAAATGACAGGAGTAACGTGGGTATTGTAGGGGCCATGAACGAGGTGGCGACCCTGAAGGAAGCGGTGTCCGCGGCCGAAAACAAAGCGGCCGTGGAGCGCACAGAGAGAGAGAAGCAGGAGGAGCGGGTGGCGGAGGTGCGGCAAGAGCTCCAAGCTCTCGTGGAAAAACACGAGAGTTTGGAGCGTGACTCGAAGACTCAAGAGTCCGAGCTCGCCTCGGCTCTTGAGAGTGCTAAAGCCGCTAAGCCCGAAGCCCAAAAAGCCCTCCAGGAGATTGAGGCAATAAAGAAGATCGCAGCGGGTAAGGCATTCTTTATGCAGAGCAAGAATGTAAAAGTCAATTATTTAGTACTTACCCAATCCGAGCTCTCCAGAGCGCTCGCAGATCTGCCCCAGAGTGTGTCCGATGCTGCCGCGCTCTACCGTGCCAAGGAGGGAGATCGACAGAGAAGGTGTTCGTCTCGGATGCCGAGGCCGAACGCTCGGTGTTTCGAGCGACCAGCTGAAGCAGCTGGTCGAGCTCCACAAGGTCGCCGAACAGGCCGTGAAGGGCCTCATAGTTCGCCGTGGCCATTGGAAGCCATGCCCGGAGCTACTTCGGGCTAGTGTAGCGGCTGGTGGACGCCGCCCACGGATTGAAGTCATCAGCGCCCGCTCTGCATTGAAGGTGCCTGTTGGCCCTTGCCCGTGCTAAAGTGCACTGGGCAGGCTGGATGCGGAGAAGCTTGTGACGGACGGGCCACCGATGGGCAAGGAGCATCGCAAGCCCAAAATGTACTATGAGGGCGCCCCAAGGGTGCCCGCCAGATAGCGGATGAGTGCCCCAAAGATGTAATTTTGAATAGACTCGCATTTGTTATCATGTACGCTGAAAACTTGTTCATATGCGCTTAAGCAACGCTTGTTAATTTAAAATATTACCTTCAGGCGGCCGCTTATCAAATTTGAGAGATGGCAAGTCGTTGGCTTCAGCCCCATGCCACGAGTCTGCCGGGTGTTCGGATAAACTTGAGCGCTCTTGTTCCCATTCTTGGGTCCGCCGAGGAGGCGCCAACGAACGTAACAAGGCAACCAGACTTATAGTGCTTGAACACTCTCACTTAGCCATAGAATTCTATAATTTTAAATTTCGCAAAGCCCCTAGTATTCAAGACCGAGTTCGGGCGCTATCCACGCCTTGGCCGGACAATGTCGACTCGCCTAAGCGGCATAAGTCTTTAGGGACCCAAAAACCTCTCGAACAGCGATCGCTCTCGCCTCTATCATGACGGTCAGTTTTAGCTTTCTCCACCGAGGTGCTCAACCCAGCTCAACCGGGCACAATCGCAGTGGTTCTCCCAGCGCTACCTTAGCCGATATAACGGAACGTAAGGTACCAAAACATGGGAGCCAGGCAAACCCAACTATTGACCCAAGACATTATTCGGAGCCGATGCATATAATGCTATAAGTTCGGGGTG
This sequence comes from Aegilops longissima, assembly GCA_021605205.1. Taxonomy (NCBI): domain Eukaryota; kingdom Viridiplantae; phylum Streptophyta; class Magnoliopsida; order Poales; family Poaceae; genus Aegilops; species Aegilops longissima. Next base: position 742,207,577 of record CM038682.1, read on the forward strand.
CCGCACTTGTGAAAGTGTTCGGACTTGTCACACCATGTTTTTGGGGTACATAAGCCCCTGGTGTATTGGCCATACCAAATTGTACGGGTGCAACATGTCATGAAATGAACATATATATAGATAAAGAAAGGAGTGCAATAATAGGCAAAAGCTATGTATTGTTTATTCAAAAAGGTACTGCAATGAAAGCAGAACGGTACAAATAGTGCGATAAGCAAGGGATGGGGCTATTTAACATGTCCTCTCCAGGGGTAAGCTATGGATGGTATGTAAAACAGGTATAATGCTCGTAGTAGAGACCACCGACACTCGACGTAGCTTTCGCTTCCCGGCTGTTGCATCGTGAGTTCGCAATTTAGTGCCGGACAGGGCTTCGGAAAACGGAGTCCTGAAAGTAAGAAAAAGAAAAAGAAAAAGAAAAGAATGACACAATCGGAGCCCCGTGCGGTTCAGCCAGATTCAGGCGTGCCGTGGTCGTGTTCTCCCTTATGCCCATGGTATCTCCAGAGCATAGTTATGTACGCGTAGTACTGGCTTCGCAATTTCGCGAGGGCTGGGGTTGGGGCCGGATTGCTACGCATGCGCGGATCGTGCCAGGCGGTCTTGTTGTAGGTTACTCCGGGCGCGCTTGACGGTGGCCGGACGTTTAATAGCCGGGCTCGAGAATTGCTGTGAGAGGCTGCTTTGCGCCTCCGCCGCGAGGGCCGCCATGTGCTCCTCCGCTCGAGAGAGCGCTCGTGTTTCCATTGACCGTGATTACCTCGAGGGCCTGGCATCTTGAGCTTGAGGTATGCGAGTCGGCACCGCATTGAACTCTGCAAATGCGGTTCGCCCAAGCAAAGGCGTGATAGCCGCTGAACGGGACTATGTCGAAGATTAACTCTTCGCTTCGAAGTTATCCGGGATCCAAGACCACTTCGAGTGTAACTGAGCCTGTATAATTGGCCTCTACACCTGGTATTACGCCTTTAAAGGTCGCCTTTGTGGGTTTAATCCTTGAGGGTCTATGCCCATTTTGCGACCGTATCCCGATAAAGCAGGTTCAGTTGCTACCGCCGCCCATCGACTCTAGTGAGGTGAATTCCGTCGATGATTGGGTCAAGAACCACGCGGCGAATCCGCCGTGACGGATGCTAGTGGGTGGTCCTTCGATCAAAGGTGGTCGGGCAGGAAGACCATGGGTTGAACTTCGGGCGATCGCTCCATCAGCAGATACGCCCCTTTAGTGCATGCTTCCGCCCCTTTGATTATGTGGGTTGCGATATCATGTTCACCGTCCGCACTTGTGTGGGAAAGCCCTTCGTCCTCTATTGTTCTGCGGCCGGGCTCTTCCTAGTCATCGCTATGCAGCCCTTGTCATTGAGTTCGGATTTAACTTGCTCGCCTGCTTGAAGACCCAACAATCCCTGCTGGTGTGGTTGGCTGTTTTTCAGGGTGCCATGTATCCGCACAAGCGATCGGTATTAGGTCCAAGTTGGGCGGGCCCCGGTATTTCTTTTGAATGGCTTCTTCCGCTGACCGGGTTTAGAGCCTCTGAATCCGCATTTATCGTCAGATCTTCAGATTATCGCCAGCAATGCAGCGCTTTGTTCTTGTTGCGACGCGACCGCCATTGTTGTCCTTGGTATCCGAACTACTAGGGTGTTTGGCCAAGTTGTTGCTTCGAGCTAGCCAGCTGTCCTCTCCCGCAAAAGCGGGTCATGAGTGTGGTGAGGGCTGCCATAGATTTCGCTTTTCCTGTCCTAGGTGCCGGCTAGCCACTCATCGCGGATGTTGTGTTTGAAGGTTGCTAGCGCCTCGCATCCGGACAATCGATTTATCTGATTTTTCTTTGTTAGGAACCACGCCCGTAATTGTCCGCCGATTCTTCCGCTGCTGAATTATATGGCTAAGGTCATCGGCGTCGGTGGTCGCATATGTGCCCCGGAAGTTATCAAGGAATGCAGCTTCCGTGTCCTCCCAACAACCGATTGACTCTGGCGGCAAGCTGTTGAGCCAATGCCGAGCTGGTCCTTTAAGCTTGAGTGGGAGGTATTTGATGGCATGTAGATCATCACCAAGGGCCATGTGGATATGGAGGAGATAGTCCTCGATCCGCACCGCAGGATCTGTGGTACCATCGTATGATTCGATGTTTACGGGTTTGAAGCCCTCGTGGATTTGATGATCCATTACTTCATCTCGTGAAGCATAGTGGGTGTCTGGCGCCTCAGATATTATATCACGACGTAGCTCATATGAGCTTTGTTCATCGTGTTTGGCCCGACCGGTTTGTTGTATCCGCGTGACGGTAATCATCCCGAGTCGCTGGTGCCCACGCGATCTGTAGATCGATCTTGTATGCTTTGCCTTATCCTCCAATATATCTCGCAAGTCCGCGCGCTTTCCGTGCCTTGGTACTTTTGAGCGGCGCGGGCGTGGCTTGAGCGGAGGGCCGAGAGGCTTCTCCGCGCGCCACGGGTGGCCGGTCTGCCATGTCGTCTTGCTGGTGACGTGGGTGCTTCCTCCTCGATCGAGGCAATGGCCTGCGCTTGGGGTAGCTTTTGAGGGGCGCTCGAGTTCATACTCTTCGCTGCAAGGACTTCACCATCCGCCGCCTAGCAGGTCTTGGTCAGCTCTTAGCTGTTGCTGCTTTTTCTTGAGGCTGCTTGCCGTGGCCATGAGCCTGCGCTTAAAACGCCTTGTTCGACGGGTCCTCCGCACGACGAATTCGTTGTTGTCGAGGCTTGCCTCGCCTTCGAGGGGGCGATAATTATCGCCCTCTACCTCTCTTTTCTCGCCAGACCGTCAGCAGATTTGCTTCTCCCTCCTCCCGCGCCGAGTCCTGCCGGAGGGGCGTCGCTTCGCACCGTCCGGGGTATTATTGTCTCCCGTGCCGGAATCGCCGCTTTTACCGTGGCGGATTTAGCGGCGCCACGACGCCGGCGCTTGGGTTGTTTCTTGAGGATCATCCTTCGCCGTTCCGTCGCCATTCCCATCTTTTGGGATGTCCACCATGTATATGTCATATGACGAGGTGGCCTTCCAAAGGCCCGTAGGCGCTGGCTCTTGATCGCCTCCGCACCGCCGCCCATACCGCCGATGTCTTCGGAGTCGGTCGAGCATGTCGGTTAAATCATCGGCAGGGCTACAAAGTGGGTGGTGGGTGGGCGTTGAATTTGTTCGTCGTCCGAATCCCAACCTTCCCGATCAGTAGTTCGCCAGGCTCTCCCGACAAAGAGAGAGACTTTAATGAGTTCAGGATATCCCCAAAGGGCGAAGTGCTGAAAGATGTCCGCGGCGGTGAACTCCATAATCGGCGCCCGGTCGATTCGACCGGCGGCGCTGGAGGTTCGGAGTCCGGAAAGGAGTCCGACACCTGGGAGTTACGAGCTTTGCAAAGGACAGGGATGGTGTTCGGCTCAATCGCCGTAGAGATTTCAGCGCCCGAGGTGGTGTCCAACCAACCGTCCTCGATCGGCGAAACCGGCTCCGAATTAAGGGTCGGAGCGGGCACTGGTGCGGCCTCCAGCGCACTGTTCGACGGCAGAGCTAGATCGTGCCTGTGGCGCGGTTGGCTGTGGCTCGAATCCGTCAAAGATCAAGTCTCCGCGGATGTCGGCCGTGTAGTTCAAACTCCCAAATCTAACCTGATGGCCAGGTGCGTAGCTTTCGATCTGCTCCAGATGGCCAAGTGAATTGGCCCGCAGTGCAAAGCCACTGAATACGAAGATCTGTCCGGGGAGAAAAGTCTCATCCTCGACTGCGTCGTTGCTGATGATTGAAGGAGCCATCGGGCCTATAGGTGACGGCACAGAGGAACTCTCAATGAAAGCACCAATGTCGGTGTCAAACCGCGGATCTCGGTAGGGGGTCCCAAACGTGCGCCTAGGCGGATGGTAACAGGAGACAAGGGACACGATGTTTTTACCCAGGTTCGGGCCCTCTCGATGGAGGTAATACCCTACCCTGCTTGATTAATATTGATGATATGGGTAGTACAAGAGTAGATCTACCACGAGATCAGAGAGGCTAAACCCTAGAAGCTAGCCTATGGTATGATTGTTGTTCGTCCTACGGACTAAAACCCTCCGGTTTATATAGACACCGGATAGGGTTAGGGTTACACACAGTCCGTTACAATGGTAGGAGATCTACATATCCGTATCGCCAAGCTTGCCTTCCACGCCAAGGAAAGTCCCATTCGGACACGGGACGAAGTCTTCAATCTTGTATCTTCATAGTCCAGGAGTCCGGCCAATGGTGATAGTTCGGCTATCCGGACACCCCCTAATCCAGGACTCCCTCAGAGAGGTTGGGGAAGACTCCATCCAGAAGCAGCACAACGGCGTGGTGGTGATGGAGGAGCGCGGTACTCCAGCAGGGCTTCGCCAAGCACTACGAGAGACGAGAAGGGAAAGGGGTAGGGCTGCGCCAAGAGGGAGAGGTTCTCATGTGTATGGCAGCCCCAAAATCCCCACTATTTATAGGAGGAGGGGAGGTGGCTGCGCCCCCATCTAGGGTTCCCACCCTAGGGGTGCGGCAGCCCTAGATGGGACTTGGAGGGGGAGAGAGGGGGCGCGCCCTAGGGTGGGCCTTTAGGCCCATCTGCGCCTAGGGTTTCCCCTCTCCCTCCTAGCTGCGCCTTGGGTCTTGGTGGGAGGCGCACCAGCCCACTCTGGGGCTGGTCCCTTTCCACACTAGGCCCATGCAAGCCTCCGTATTAGTGGCCCTTCTAGGACCCCGAACCCTTCCGTGGTCCCAGACATTACCGGTGACCCCCGAAACACTTCCGGTGGCCAAAACCTCACTTCCTATATATTATTCTTTACCTCCGGACCATTCCGGAACTCCTCGTGACATCTGGGATCTCATCAGGGACTCCGAACAACAATCAGTAACCGCGCACATACTTTCCCTATAACCCTAGCGTCATCGAACCTTAAGTGTGTAGACCCTACGGGTTCGGGAACCATGCAGACATGACCGAGACGTTCTCCGGTCAATAACCAACAGCGGGATCTGGATACCCATGTTGGCTCCCACATGTTCCACGATGATCTCATCGGATGAACCACGATGTCAAGGATTCAATCAATCCGGTATACAATTCCCTTTGTCTAGCGGTATTGTACTTGCCCAAGATTCGATCATCGGTATGCCGATACCTTGTTCAATCTCGTTACCGGCAAGTCTCTTTACTCGTTCCGTAACACACCATCCCGTGAGCAACCCCTTGGTCACATTGTGCACATTATGATGATGTCCTACCGAGTGGGCCCAGAGATACCTCTCCGTCACACGGAGTGACAAATCCCAGTCTTGATTCGTGCCAATCCAACAGACACTTTCGGAGATACCCGTAGTGCACCTTTATAGCCACCCGCCATTCGCCAGACGCTTTGGTACACCCATAGCATTCCTACGGTATCCGGAGTTGCACAATTTCATGGTCTAAGGAAATGATACTTGACATTAGAAAAGCTTTAGCATACTGAACTACACGATCTTTGTGCTAGGCTTAGGATTGTCTTGTCCATCACATCATTCTCCTAATGATGTGATCCCGTTATCAACGACATCCAATGTCCATGGTTAGGAAACCGTAACCATCTATTGATCAACGAGCTAGTCAACTAGAGGCTTACTAGGGACATGGTGTTGTCTATGTACCCACACATGTATCTGAGTTTCCTATCAACACAATTATAGCATGGATAATAAACGATTATCATGAACAAGGAAATATAATAATAATTACTAATTTATTATTGCCTCTAGAGCATATTTCCAACACAGAGACCATGTCTTCTAGCAACACACAACATCTTAGTACAGAAAACAACCGCTTTATTGATGCTAGCGAAACAGAGTTTATATTACAATAATTGTCGAGGCCAAGCGGCACACCCGGTGCGGCTGAACAATATGTACATTATTTAGTGAACATAAAGGGGCCTCGATCAGGACAACTACGTGGCAGCGGAATAACGTTGTAGCGGAAGCTCCATATCACAGGGACACCGATGTGGACACGATCTAGACTCGAGCAGCGCTCCTCTCCAACGGGACTTTCCTGAAATATGGCATGCCACGCCAGGTTAGTACATTGAATGTACTTGCAAGCTCACAACAAGCATAATCATAATGGCAAACAATATCATGATATTTAACCAATTATTAATAATGCAACACTACAGGTCAAACATGCTGTGATCATGCTCGAACGTCCCTCGGGACAACTTACCAACCGTGATCATTTCCGGATCACAAACAAACCACCAACATGGTATTAACAAGAGTAACTCGTGATCCTTACGGCGATCACAACCACGACCAATATCTGGTCCCGAATATCTCGATGGCCTTTCTGCCATCCTCAACAATGCAAAGTTCATAGCTTAGTGTGAAAATTTTATTAAACGTTGACTCATGGTGGGACCTACTACGAGGTGTCCGTGACCGTGGACTCGGCTATCGATAGATTATACACTCTGCAGAGGTAGCACACTGTACCCACACCATGGAACCCTTGGCCTCGCACTCCCATTCGGGTGGACCAACAGCATTCCGAAAAAACCCTTCCATTGCCATGACACTCTCCCGGCCACTCCGACCCAATCCCCAACGGGCTAGTCCTGGGTGGCCCTGTGTCTACCAAAGACACACCGACCACCGTCGTGGCCAAAACAATCCCACTCGGGACCCGTACCATAATCTCAACAACGGGCACACAAGGTTACGCTTGCCACGGGCCAGGTGAGCACGACACAACCTTCCCTAGTTGGAGGCACCGACCAGAGGCAATGTCAATGGACCAATCAAGGCCTTCCCAAAAGGCAAATGTGGCTGCACTGGGAAAAACTCGATTCAGCGGCACCATGACCCATTCAGAAGAATATTCCAAAGATTATTTTGGGTGGATCAGAAGAGAAATGATGATTTAGGAGGGAAGTGGAGCACTTGGGTGAAAGCCAAGGATGCCCAAGTGTTTAAACTCCGAAATGCTTCCGCTTCCTCTTGAAGCTATTTAGAATATTAGTGAAATTATTTCACAAATATTTCCTCATTATTTCCGTCCTACTAACACTCAGAATATCATGATTACCTTAAGCTTGTGACCCTATAGGTTTGGTAAAACATAGACATGAACAAAACTTGTTCAATGACCAACAGCGGAACCGTGGACATCCATATCGATCCCTATGAGTACACAGATGACATTCGAGTGAACCTTTGGTTATCATGTGCTATTCCCTTTGCTTCGTGATACTATACAAAACCCGAGGTGAGAATATCGGTATCCTCTTGAGTCATACACATGCTCACTATACCAGTCTTCTCGTTACCAGTTTTGTTCTTCTTTCTCGTTGGCATGTTCTGGCATCCCCGTGACATAATCACATGTGTTTGGCCAGATGATGATGGATTCCATCACATCGAGAGGGCCCTAAGAATATCTCTCCATCGTCAGAGGAGCAAATTCCACTCTCGAGCTATCTAGTCCCTTGTCAAACTTTCTGATGAACCTGTAAGTTGTTGTTATGATCAATGTGTTACATATGATGTTTGAGCAACCCCAAAGTTCATCGTATGGTAAGAAGTGACTATGATACTCTCATGGTCTAAGGAACTAAATCACACATTAACACTTCGTCTTATAACAATTGACTTCTGACGATATTATCTTAAAGTATAACAAACAAGTTTGGGTCGATTCAATATGATCGTTCTTCTAATGTCATACTCTCAATGTTGTTTTAGGGCTATCATTACACTTAACGATATCCTAAGATCCGGAAAACATGGTCATCAACAACACTTGAGCTAGTCTTAGAGGCGAGAATAGGAACCTTATTTTACCATTTATCATTCTACACGTGCATATGAGTTTTTGAAAGTGCAACTATCCCTAGGTGGTTTTGGTAATTCATAACAACATATAGCTCATTGAGCTAATGCTATTCCAAGATGAACATTTCAGGAAAGCTCAATGAATGGCATGTCATGGATGATGAAAGTGGATCCCTCAAAATGCTAATGACAAAGGATTGGCTCAAGCTCAAAAGCTCAAGACTCTTCATTTTATATTTTAGTGATTCAAGATCACATTGAGTTTATAGGAAAAGCCAATACTATCAAGGAGGGATGAGGTGTTGCTTAATGAGCCTCTTGCTTCATGTGCTTAGTGATATGCTCCAAAACCCTCAGCTACTTTCTCACATCCACATATGACCTAAACCTAAAGCCAAAATCGGTCTCACCGATTCTTCCAATCCGGCGCCACCGATTCCATATGTCATAGCCACTGCCACAAACCCTAGGCAAATCGGTTCTACCGACAGGGATCTCGGTCTCACCAAGATGGGATTGTAATCTCTCTGTTTCCTTTTCGTAACTTTTCGGTCTCACCGAAAGAGTGAGTCGGTCCCACCGAGATTGCAATGTAAACTCTCTGTTTCCCCTTTGTAACATTTTGGTCTCACCGAAAAGAGCAAATCGGTCCCACCGAGTTTACCTGACCAACTCTCTGGTTAGCTAATTACCAAAATCGGTCTCACCGAGTTTGTGTAATCGGTCTCACCGAGATTACGTTATGCCCTAACCCTAATCATATCGGTCCTACCGAGATGCATGTCAGTCCCACCGAAAACCCTAACGGACACTAGGTTTACTAAAATCGGTCTGACCGAGTTTGTTGATTCGATCCAACCGAGATTGGTAAATTGTGTGTAACGGTTAGATTTTGTGTGGAGGCTATATATACCCCTCCACCTCCTCTTCATTGGTGGAGAGAGCCATCAGAACAAACCTACACTTCCAACTTACCATTTCTGAGAGAGAACCACCTACTCATGTGTTGAGGCCAAGATATTCCATTCCCACCATATGAATCTTGATCTCTAGCCTTCCCCAAGTTGCTTTCCACTCAAATCTTCTTTCCACCAGATTCAAATCCTATGAGAGAGAGTTGAGTGTTGGAGAGACTATCATTTGAAGCACAAGAGCAAGGAGTTCATCATCAACACACCATTTGTTACTTCTTGGAGAGTGGTGTCTCCTAGATTGGCTAGGTGTTACTTGGGAGCCTCCGACAAGATTGTGGAGTTGAGCCAAGGAGTTTGTAAGGGCAAGGAGATCGCCTACTTCGTGAAGATCTACCGCTAGTGAGGCAAGTCCTTTGTGGGAGACGACCATGGTGGGATAGACAAGGTTGCTACTTCGTGGACCCTTCGTGGGTGGAGCCCTCCGTGGACTCAAAGAACTGCTACCCTTCGTGGGTTGAAGTCTCCATCAACGTGGAGGTACGATAGCACCACCTATCGGAACCACGCCAAAAACATCCGTGTCTCCAATTGCGTTTGAATCCTCCAAATCCTTCCCTTTACTTGCTTGCAAGTTGCATGCTTTAATTTCCGCTGCTCATATACTCTTTGCATGCTTGCTTGAATTGTGTGATGATTTCTTGACTTGTCCTAAGATAGCTAAAATCTGCCAAACTCTAAAACTGGGAAGAGGCTAAGTTTTTGATTGGTCAAGTAGTCTAATCACCCCCCCCTCTAGACATACTTCAAGGTCCTATAAGTGCTATCAGAGCCTTGGTCTCCATTTGCTTTGATTTCCATAGCTTTTGGTGGCCATAGCCTTGGTTTCAGAACCTAGGAGAGTATGGCGTCTAGCGAGGGAAATTATCACCGTAGAGGTCCTTACTTTGATGGTAATAATTTTGCTAGTTGGAAGCATAAGATGAAAATGCATATTCTCGGACATAACCCCGCCGTTTGGGCAATTATTTGTATTGGCTTGCAAGGTGAATTCTTTGATGGGATAGAGCCGAACCGTGAAGCTAATGCGGAAGAATTGAAGATGTTGCAATACAACGCTCAAGCTTGTGATATCATCTTCAACGGATTGTGCTTCGAAGAATTCAACAAAATCAGCCGTCTTGAGAATGCAAAGGAAATTTGGGATACTTTGATTGATATGCATGAAGGTACCGAATCCGTCAAGGAATCCAAGATGGATGTGCTCCAAAGTCAGCTTGACAAGTTCAAAATGAAGGATGGTGAAGGTGTCGCTGAAATGTACTCTAGGCTTGCACTTATCACAAATGAAATTGCCGACTTAGGGAGTGAAGAGATGACTGACAGATTCGTCATCAAGAAGATCCCAAGAGCATTGGATGAAAAGTATGATACCGTGTGCACATTGATTCAAATGATGCCAAACTACAAAGATCTCAAGCCAACGGAAGTTATTGGAAGAATTGTTGCTCATGAGATGTCACTTAAGGATAAGGAGGAACTTCACAACAAGTCAAGTGGTGCCTACAAAGCCTCAAGTGAAGGCCCCACATCATCAAGTGAGAAACAAACCTTCAATGAAGAATTGAGCTTAATGGTGAAGAACTTCAACAAATTCTACAAGAGTAGAAGCAAAGAAAGAAGCTCCAAGTCAAGGTCTCACAATGACAAAAGATCTTCTAGTCGAGAGCGCAATTTCTACAATTGTGGGAGACCCGGACACTATTCCAATGAGTGTACGGCACCCTACAAAAGAAGAGAAGACTCTCCAAAAAGAAGAAGTAGAAGAGAAGAATCACCACCAAGAGAGAGGAGGAGTAGAGATGATCGTTATGAACGAAGACCCTCACGGAGAAGCAAGGATTCAGAAAGGAAGGACAAGTCATCAAAGAGCTACACAAAACGAAGAAATCAAGCTCATGTTGGTGAATGGGTATCCGGCTCCGACTCCGACCATCACTCCGAGAGAAGCTATCACTCCGACTCCGAATATACTCAAGATGAAGGTGTTGCCGGTCTAGCACTTGTGTCAACCAACTCCTACGACATATTTGAATCACCAAATGAAGGAATTGGTAGATGCTTCATGGCCAAAGGTCCTAAGGTAACACACCCCGAGTATATTGATTTTGATGTTGATGAAGATGACTTGCTAGGTGATGATGATTTACTTGTTGACAACTCTAGTGATGAATACTATGATGAAACGTCAATTAATCATGCTCATCAAGATGAAACGAATGACAATGATAAGGAGAAAATTGAGCGTCTAACTAAAGAACTAAACACTCTTAAGTTAGCTCATGAAACTATCTTTGAAGATCATCGAGAACTTTTAAGGGCTCATGAGAAGTTACGCTTTGAAAAGCTCAATCTTAGCAAGAGCATGAGTTCTTAAAAGCAATCAATGATGATCTCCGTAAGAAAAGTTCTTCTATAATTGCCAAGCGTTTACTCTTATCTACTTACATGCCTCAAGTTAAGTGTAGTAACAAGAACAAGAAAGATTCTTCTTCTAGTAGTAACAATAACAATGCTAAATCCAATATTGTTGCTTCTAGTAGTTCTCTTGATTCCACTAATGATTCTCTTAGCCAAGTTACACTTGAGCAAGAAAATAGCTTATTGAAGGGAATTATAGAGAAAGGTGTATACAAGAGCCTTGCCAGGAGTAAGCAATTCGAGGAAATTGTATGCAAGCAAGGAAGGCACCGAAAGAATCAAGGTGTTGGTTTTGAACGAAAGTTCAATGCCAATGGAGCTGAGTGGGAAGAAGATCAATACCCCAAGACGAAGTTTGTTCCTCAACAAGAGAAGTATGATCCTACTTCCTTCAAGGGAACACAGGCACAAGATGATCTTCCACCACAAGACCACAAGGGCAAGGACAAGCTTCAAGAAGAGATTGATGCATTTGAAGAAGCACCTAAGGTCTCGGTCAAGTGGATTCCCAAGACTACGTCAAGTTCTACCTCATAAAGTACAACTACAACTCCAAGGATTCCCATCAAGATGATGTGGATCCAGAAGAAGAAGAACTAGAGAGTTCTTGAGGGTGACTCCGCCAACATATTTCACTCATATCATTATGGCAAGGACAAGTGCAATCAACTTCCATATCTTGCACTAGTTCAAGGAGTCACAAACCCTCATGTTGGTAAGGCAAGGGACAAGGTAACCTAATGTTTTCATGGACATCATTTTGTGTGTGCATCACTCTATGTCTATGGATATACTTGTTTGTTCCTTGTGGGACTAACCCATGTAGGTATTGAAAGTGCAACTCACTCCAAAGGATTGCTCCAAAAAGATCTACATCAACATTGAGCATCCACATCTTCAACACCTACATGAAGTCATCATCAACAAAACCCAAGGTTAGTTCATCCCTCTTAGGGGGGATCTCACATCTAGGGGGAGCTTAACTCTAAGAATTGAGTCAAAGCAACTCTAATGATGTGAACACATAAATGCTTTATGTAAAAGTGGTAACCCCACTTGAGCTTAAACGATGAGTATGACCTATGATCAAATGTCTATCATTTGACTCCTAAGTCAATATACTCATATATAGATGACCTAGTCATCGCCAATTGTTTGATAGATGCTAGAATTGGTTGTGCATGCTTTGTCACATATTTCATTTGCCATCTTATTGTGTGAGCATGTTGGTTGCATACTTTACTCATTCGAGGACATCCACTTGTTGTTTTGATTGAATGGCTTCTTTTCTTTGGCCAAGTGGATGGACAAGAATGCCTAAGAACCTTCTTTAGCTATCTATGCTTTTCTCGTCTCAAACTCTGTTCATGCTACATCACAAAATTTGATCAAGTCAGATTCGAACCACTCTGTGTGAGGAGCACTTTCGAGTCCCCGATTCAGTCATAGACTTAAACTTCCAAAACTTCTTTCTGATTTTCGGTCTGACCGATTCCTCCATTTCGGTCTTACCGAGATCACTTAGTCGATCTAGGTTTTCAATCTCGGTGCAACCGATTTGAACCCTTCGGTCACACCGAGTTGCAATAACTGTACACAGTTTTGCATCTCCGTGCCACCAAGTTGTTCCACTCGGTCACACCGACAGGGTCGGGCTATATATAGTCACGGGAAAATTTTTGGAAATTTCTCCGAACCTCTTCGCCCGCGCAATAGCTCGCTCTGCCTCCGTGGTCTCCGGATCGTCTCCTCGTCGCCAGCCGCCCCCTGTCGCTGGTATCCACCGCTGTCAACTGAAATCAACCCCGCCGTTGCCGCCGTAGCGAGTCTCCGCCGAACTACGGTATGGACTCGATCACAGTGCTTTCCTCGTCCGATTCTCAGCACATTGTGTTCTTATTGATTCTTGCCACGATTGAAACACTCCTATCCAGTCAATGCAATCTGTAGAGTAGTTTTGATTCAAAAATTTAGGGTTAGGTTTCCGCCGAAACCATCTCGGACCCACTGAGTTGAAAAACTCCGTCCCACTGATTTGGCCTATGCCATTGCACTAGTAAGACCCGGTCTGACCGAGAATTGCTAATCGGTGTGACCGATTTTAGGACTTTGTGAGACCCTAGCAGTCTCGGTGCCACCGAACTGTGACTCGGTCCAACCGAGTTCATCAGTTTAGGTTCCAAAACTGCTTCGGTATCACCGAGTTTGAAAATCGGTTGATCCAAATGCTTTCGTGGAAAACTAAAACTGAATTTTGAGTCATTCTTTTGCAAAAATCTCTGCATTTTGTGATGCTTATCCACTCTACCTCATCTATAACTCTTCACAGGGGTCAGCAGTCGGCATGTCGCACTGAGTGACAATGTAACAGGTCGAGGAACAGGTGAACATGAGTGAGGGCACTAGTCCCTCCAGCTCTTCAGATGAAGGCAGCAGAGCACCCCAAGCAATCTGCCTAAAGCTGCCACCAGCAAAGGAAGAAGAAAACCTCAGATTCAAAGATGAGGTTTATAAGGCGAAGAGGAAGAAGCAACCTCCAAGAAGGTTGTGCTCAAAAGGAGTATGGCTCAAGACATAGCTCAAAGCCCGGACTCAATAAGAAGGTTCCTGCCAAGAGGACACCAATGCCAAAAGTCGAGCATCAACTCAAATTCTGATAAGCCTGATCCCAAAGAGCCACCTGTCTGCTGAAGGGAAGAAAAGGAAAGAGAGGGTCAATAAGACCACATCGAGTTATTGGGAAGCCTTCCATGATGGAAGAGGAAGAAGAGATAGCTGCACCAAGACCAAAGGCACCCAAGCTTATGGGTGATGCTATCGAGGGCTGCCACATCTAAGCCCAAGGAAGCACCCAAAGCTGCCCCCAAGGCCAAGTCTGCACCAAAGAGGAATACCAGGAGTATTCCAGCTCTTCGAGAATAACAAGGCCCCAAAGGCTCGAGGTTGTCAAGAAGAAGATGAAGAAGGACAAGTTTTGAGGAAGCTCAAGCCAAAGATACCAGACCACAATGATGCCCATCCTGTGGCTGAGGATATGAAGAGCAGAAGAGACAATGGGTTGAGACTATGGAGGATGACAGATCCATATGCCACAAGAAGAAGAACTGCTGTGGACTACAGATTCCACACCAAGGAACAGCAGGACTTTTATGAGACTGTTCTGTTGGATAAGAAGCCTATAGTGTGTGATATGAGGTGGGTCGACTGGACCTACATGAAGGAAAATGTAGAGCACTATCCTGGAGTGCAAGACAGTTTTGTTGCTGTTGGAGTTGCAGACTTCGTTGGGCAAAAGTTCACCAACTGTAACGATGAACTTATCATGCAGTTCTACTCCACAACACACTTTTATCCAGATGGCAGGATAGTGTGGATATCTGAAGGTACAAGGTACCCGTCAACTGTTGAGGAGTGGGCAAAGCTGATAAAGCCCCAAAGGAGAATGAAGATGACCTGGATGTATATGCAAAGAAGAAAATGGGACACAATACCATGACACACATGTACAAGGAGATCCTAGACGAAGCCCTAGAGACTTTCTCTTTTGGATCAATCCACTTTCTTCTATCAGGGCTGCCTACTATCAATACCATCTTAAGGCATACCCTACTGCCAAAGTCTGGTGACCACAACATGATCAGAGGGCATGCAATCAACATGTTGCATTTGTTTGATGTGCCACAGAAATTAAAAGTCATGTGCCTTATGGTTGAAACCATTAAGAGGACTGCAGCTGATCAGAAAAGAAGTTGTGGATATGCCCCTCAGATCCAGGAGTTGATTAACTCAAAGATGGGCACAGGAAAATATCTATTGGATAAAGAACATTTTCCAATTTATCCAGACTTTGAGGACAATGAGGTTGTCATGAATGAGAATGATCCATCGTCAGTTCAAGCACAAGAGAAGAAGGAGAAGGCAAGGAAGGAGAAGGCTGCCAGGATGCCAACTCAAGAGGAGGCATCTGAGTATTTCTTGAAGAACAAGCAGGAGCAGCTCGGATACTTAATAGCATCAACCCTGAGGATTGAGAAGGGATTGGCCACCCTCACTCAAAATCAGGAGAGCTTGGAGAGAATCATAGAACAAAAGTTCTATAACTTAGATGTGAAAGTAACTGAGATTCAGTCTGCAGTGGAGGGACTACAAGATGACATGCAGGAGAGGAAGGGAAAAACAACAACTGATGTATTTGCCAGAGTGCCTAGAGCCCAGAGGTCATCTGCTGTGCCAGTTCCTGACACCAGAGCAACTTCATCTGCACCAGCTACAACCTCAGTGCCACCAGCTCTAGCACCTACATCAGCTCCAGCTCCATCTACTTCAACTGAAGCTTTCGTCCTCGGCGTTATCCGGACTCCACCACCTGAAGATCAAGCCTGAGAGTCAATCTAGCACTATGCATTTTCTATGAACTTTTTGGTAACTTGTTGCCAAAGGGGGAGAAAAATGTATAGATCATAGGCTTCGAGAGAGAGAGTGTGTTGCTTTTGTTCTCTCTTGATTTGGTGGTTTTTCAAACTTGTTTGCTTTTGGTTGCTTGATATACTATGTTTGTGAGACATTGGTGATCATGTGTTTGATCATAAGCTACACTTATGCATGTTTGATGATATTATCTTATCTATCCTATGTGATCATTCACTGTGCTTGGTGATGAGTGCATGTATTCATTCCGTATCATTTTGAGCGCTCCACCAAGATGTATGTGACATGGAAGAGTAACCCATGAGCCTAATTCCTTGTGCATTTGCAGTCCAAAGCAAATCATAATCTATGCACAAATTTAGGGGGAGCTCTTGCCTATCACATACTTCTCAAAGCGACGATGTTTTTCAATCTTATTACCATTTGTCGAAGCTTTGATCTATATGTTGTCATGAATTACCAAAAAGGGGGAGATTAAAAGTGCAACTATCCCTAGGTGGTTTTGGTAATTCATAACAACATATAGCTCATTGAGCTAATGCTATTCCAAGATGAACATTTCAGGAAAGCTCAATGAATGGCATGGCATGGATGATGAAAGTGGATCCCTAAAAATGCTAATGACAAAGGATTGGCTCAAGCTCAAAAGCTCAAGACTCTTCATTTTATATTTTAGTGATCCAAGATCACATTGAGTCTATAGAAAAAGCCAATACTATCAAGGAGGGATGAGGTGTTGCTTAATGAGCCTCTTGCTTCATGTGCTTAGTGATATGCTCCAAAACCCTCAGCTACTTTCTCACATCCACATATGACCTAAACCTAAAGCCAAAATCGGTCTCACCGATTCTTCCAATCCGGCGCCACCGATTCCATATGTCATAGCCACTGCCACAAACCCTAGGCAAATAGGTTCTACCGATAGGGATCTCGGTCTCACCGAGATGGGATTGTAATCTCTCTGTTTCCTTTTCGTAACTTTTCGGTCTCACCGAAAGAGCGAATCGGTCCCACCGAGATTGCAATGTAAACTCTCTGTTTCCCTTTGTAACATTTCGGTCTCACCGAAAAGAGCAAATCGGTCCCACCGAGTTTACCTGACCAACTCTCTGGTTAGCTAATTACCAAAATCGGTCTCACTGAGTTTGTGTAATCGGTCTCACCGAGATTACGTTATGCCCTAACCTTAATCATATCGGTCCTACCGAGATGCATGTCGATCCACCAAAACCCTAACGGTCACTAGGTTTACTAAAATCGGTCTGACCGAGTTTGTTGATTCGGTCCCACCGAGATTGGTAAATTGTGTGTAACGGTTAGATTTTGTGTGGAGGCTATATATACCTGTCCACGTCCTCTTCATTCGTGGAGAGAGCCATCAGAACAAACCTACACTTTCAACTTACCATTTCTGAGAGAGAACCACCTACTCATGTGTTGAGGCCAAGATATTCCATTCCTACCATATGAATCTTGATCTCTAGCTTTCCCCAAGTTGCTTTCCACTCAATTCTTCTTTCCACCAGATTCAAATCCTATGAGAGAGAGTTGAGTGTTGGGGAGACTATCATTTGAAGCACAAGAGCAAGGAGTTCATCATCAACACACCATTTGTTACTTCTTGGAGAGTGGTGTATCCTAGATTGGCTAGGTGTTACTTGGGAGCCTCCGACAAGATTGTGGAGTTGAGCCAAGGAGTTTGTAAGGGCAAGGAGATCGCCTACTTCGTGAAGATCTACCGCTAGTGAGGCAAGTCCTTCGTGGGCGACGGCCATGGTGGGAGAGACGAGGTTGCTACTCCATGGACCCTTCGTGGGTGGAGCCCTCCGTGGACTCGCGCAACCGTTACCCTTCGTGGGTTGAAGTCTCCATCAACGTGGAGGTACGATAGCACCACCTGTAGGAACCACGCCAAAAACATCCGTGTCTCCAATTGCGTTTGAATCCTCCAAACCCTTCCCTTTACTTTCTTGCAAGTTTCATGCTTTAATTTCCGCTGCTCATATACTCTTTGCATGCTTGCTTGAATTGTGTGATGATTGCTTGACTTGTCCTAAGATAGCTAAAACCTTACAAACTCTAAAACTGGGAAAAGGCTAAGTTTTTAATTGGTCAAGTAGTCTAATCACCCCCCCTCTAGACATACTTCAAGGTCCTACAGTTTTCCACGGTATCACATATCCCAGGATCATAGTACTTATAGCATAGAATATAAACTCTTAATTATGAAACATATAAATATAATAATACAATATTATTGCCTTTAGGGCATATTCCAATAGACTCCCACTTGCACTAGAGTCAATAATCTAGTTAGCATATTTTCTTTTACACCAATGGTAATCCGGTGTTTGTCCATGCTTTGCTGGTTGTATAACCTTCATCCTATCAGATCTTGACAACTTCAGATCCGCGTGTATCATTTGCATTTCTATGCATCTATCATGCTTTCACAAGAATTCATAATTTGTGTGAAACTGGCTTTGTATGTATTGAATCACTTGTAGGACCTTTGATTCCTTAGACTGAGCTATGGAACCACTATTAAGAACAATGTTCCTATTCGCACAATCATCTAGAAATCATACCAAGCTCATAAATGAACTTTTGATTCATCATCCTCCATTGTTGCTTCTAAAGTGGCAATATACTCAGCCTTTTGTTATAGAATTCACCACACTAACTTTCTTGGACCAATTCCAACTTACTGTGTGACCATAAATCATTTAATTGAAATCGAAAATCTCTTGGAGCACCGATGAAGATTTTCTCGATTTACTACTTACACCGAGCATGTATTGATGTAACTCCTTACAACAATCTCTTCATTTTCTCCGTATGTGAGAAACCTACCGTCAGTATGATATTTTCACTATTTTCCTTTGATCAACAATTTGACCATTCTGGTAACTTTACTCACAACTTACTTGGAGTACTAGATATCTAGTTGTTCACATATCATGGATATAATTAACACAAGTGTGATTGAAATCATGTATTTCGCTCACCAGTATTTCAGCATACCGATGCTTGCGTAAAAATCCTTCCATGTGACTTCGGCAAGAAACTCTTCTTGGCGTTTTTTCATACTAAACTGCTCTAGTATCTTGTCAATATGTATTGTGGCTAAGCCCGATTAGACTCTACTATCTCCTTAGACTAATATGCCTAATACCAAGGCTATATTGCGTAAGTACTTTACTGAAAAACTACTTTCAAGAAAGTCTTAATTTGTGTCAAGAAATTTATATAACTTCCAATCAACAATGTGTCATGCACACACAATATTTTAGAAATATTATCACGTGCCCACTTACTTTCTTGTAAATACAAGCATCTTTGCTTTCTTCGATGAAATCAAATTATTTGACCATTTCATCAGGACAAATATTCCAACTCCAATATGCTTGCTTCATTCCATTATAGGATCTCTTGAAATTTGCATACTTACTAACATCTTTTGGATCGACAAACTTACCCCGGACCGTATCACACATACAACCTTGGTTCTATTTCCATCTCATGGAAATTGTTTTGACATCCATATATTATATCCCATAATTTAAACATTTAGTAATTGCTAGTTTAACCCGATCTGACTTTAAGTATTGCTATGATGAGACAATCTTGTCATAATCAACTCCTTGATCTTGCCATAAACTATTTGTAACAAGTCACACATTATAAAACATTTTTATCTTTGTCAGTCTATATATCAATTACTATACTTTAGACTCTTAAGTACTCCAGAGGGTTTATCAAGTTCCAAACTTCAATTATGTATATGGATACTATCTCAGATTATTTTGGCATATAGCCAACTCTGGCGTCAGGGCCCATCAACGCTTCTCTATCTATTATAGGTTCATTGTTTGTTCAGCAATATTTCCCAACATATATAGTCCAGTTGCAAGTCTGATCGATGTCTCTATATCTCATGTAGATTCTTTTGTATCAGTCGTGGTAGAAGTTCTAGAATCACCTCTAGCGTTTCTTTTATTTGACCTGATTACGAAGATTTTTAATCTCGTCAAGTTGCACTATATTCCTACTCACTCTTTTGCAGAAAATACTTTTTAAAAATTTATCGCACTCTTTTGCAAAACACTTTGCCTTGGCGTGATAGAGGAATACCAACTATTTTGGATAACCAACAGAGTAGCACTTAACTAACTTGGGACATAAATTCGTAAACACTTTTACTTATGTATTATATTCCCAAGTGTTAAGAAAAGCCCAAATGGGTTTTCCATACCATTCCATTACTTATATGGTGTCATTTCAACAGATTTGATGGCACTCTTTATTAGTGTAAAAGCTGAAGTCTCTAAAGCATAACATTAAAAAGTATATTGGCAAATTGATTAATGTCATCTTTGATCTCACCATGTTATACATAGTTTGATTACATCTACTCAAAACATTCTACTCTTAGTGATGTTCTAGGAAGTGAAAGCTATAAAATTCTTTTCATAGCTCATCAGACATTTGCTAAACTAGTAACTCAAATATTCCTTTCTGCAATACGATTGTAGAAACATAATTTTCCTTTTACAATAATTTCTACTTCATTCTGAAAAAACTTTTGAAACATTTCAAAGGATCTAGATTTATATCTCAATAAGTAAACATCTAGTTGAGTCATCCTTGCAAATAGATAAATCCGGTGCTTGCAACAACACTTATTGGACTACACACATCAATATGCATATTTCCAATTATTTTGTTGCTCGTTCTTCATGGCATGTGAATGGTATTTTAGTTTACTTCACTAATTGGATGAAAGTTGCAAGTGTCAGATGATTCATAATCAGATGGCTTCAAAATCCATCACTATGGAATTTCTCCATATTGGTTTCTCCAGTTTGACTAAATGTAGTGTCACACATATGTGGTATTGATACGTCTCCAATGTATCTAATTTATTTATTGTTCCATGCTATTATAGTATCAATCTTGGATGTTTTATATGCAATTATATATCATTTTTGGGACTAACCTATTAACCTAGTGCCAAGTGTCAGTTGATGTTTCTTTGCCTATTTTTGTTTTTCCAAGAAATTAGTACCAAACGAAGTCCAAATGCTACCAAACTTTTTGACATTTTTTTTCTGGACAAGAGAGACCCCAGTAGCTTCAGGAGGAAACCAGAAGTTAAATGAGCAGACGGCAAGGCAATAGGGCGCGCCCTGATGCCTTGTGGGCCCCTCGTGGCTCCGTCTGACCTAATTCCTCCTCTATAAATTCTATAAATTCTCTATAATCGATCACGGAGAGCTTCTACATCATCCTTGCTGCCCTTCCGATGTGCGCGAGTAGTTTACCACAGACCTAAGGTCCATAGCTAGTAGCTAGATGGATTCTTCTCTCTCTTTGATCTCTAATACAATGTTCTGTTGGGGAACGTAGTATTTCAAAAAAATTCCTATGATCGCGCAAGATCTATCTAGGAGAAGCATAGCAACGAGCAGGGAGAGTGTGTCCACGCACCCTCCTAGACCGAAAGCGGAAGCGTTTAGCAACGCGGTTGATGTAGTCGTACGTCTTCATGATCCGACCGATCCTGGCACCGAACGTACGATACCTCCGTGTTCAGCACATGTTTAGCTCGATGACGTCCCTCGTACTCTTGATCTAGTTGAGGCCAAGGGAGAGTTCCTTCAGCATGATGGCGTGGCGACGGTGATGATGAAGTTAACGGTGCAGGGCTTCGCCTAAGCACTACGATGATATGGCCGAGGTGTGTAACTTTGGAGGGGGGCACCGCACACGGCTAATACAAACTTTTGTGTGCTCTTGGGGTGCCCCCTGGCCATGTATATAAAGGAGGAAGAGGGAGAGGCAGCCGGCCCTAGGGGGTGGGCCAAGGTGTGGAGTCCTACTAGGACTCCCTAGTCCTAGTAGGATTCCACCTCCCACACGGAGTAGGAAAGGGGGAACGGAGAAGGAGAATGTAGCGACCCGACCTCAGACGATCAAGTCTCCGTGCTTAAGTGTCATCCCTGGATTGGTATTGCTGACACACACAGTACTCGAGGATTTATTGTAGAGTTCAATCACACACTTATTACATCGAGTGTCTCAAAAAGAGTACTTATTACAATAATATGGCTGAAGGCCATCTAAATAAGATAACTGCGGAAGCTTCGAAGATAAATGAGTCCATCCAACTCCACGGCAAAATGAGTGCACGACAACGACCTATTGCACCTTACTCCTCGTCTGAAAATTCTGCAACATGATATGTTGCAGCCGTGTAGGTCAGCACATGGAATATGCTGGGAAGATAAAAATATAGAGAAATGAACAAATAATAGCTAACACTACATGCATATTTGGCTGGTGGAGGCTCTATGCTTATCATTTGCATAAAGCTAATTTTTCCCTACAACAAAGGAATATAGTTTATTTAACTACAAAGTTTTAAGACATTGTTGAGAAGGTACCCCCAACTCAATCCCAAAATAATATTAACAACCCAACATAATTTTATTGAAGTAAAGTGATGAGATCAAATCAATAATTCAAGTACCAGATACTCAAGATGTCCATAACCGGGGACACGGCTAACCATGATTACTTTGTACACTCTGCAGAGGTTTGCACACTTTTCCCCAGAAGCACTACAAAAAAAGACACATCCGTGACATTTTGGGCCGAACGAATTTTTTTTCTATCATACATATGACACTTCTATGACGATAATTGTGAAAAAACCCGGTATCATCATAGATGTGGTGGGCTCCTACTTCTATGACAAAAAATCATGACAGAAAATGGGCTTTTCGTCTTGGGCGGGCCGGAGACGCAGTTGCATGACATTCTTTGGGCAGTCCATGATGGAAAAAACCGTGGTAGAAGCGATGGGGAGGAAAATTTCGGGGAGTTCCCGGTTACGGTGGGAGGTCGGGGGCCGAGCGATGCGCGTTTCTCTCGTACACTTGCGAGGCGTTGGCTCTAACTGAACCTGAGCGAGGCGTTGGGGTCTAACTGAACCCGAGCGATTGCCCTGCAGGCTACGCGTTACTGAACCCGAGCGATCGATCGATGGTTGTTAATCGAACCCGATCGGCGATTCGCCGCTCATCGCTGATAACTAAAGCCGATCGATTGGATGAGCAAAGGCGTTGCGGGGGGTTGGATGAGCGGTGGCGGTGGCGTTGCCTCTAGATGAACAGGACCCCGTGGTGTGGAGGGCTGGATGAACAATAGATGGTGGAGGGGTGCCCGTGGAGGGGTGGTTGAACATGACCCCGTGGTGTGGAGGGCTGGATGAACAGTAGATGGTGGAGGGGTGCCCGTGGAGGGGTGGTTGAACAGTAGCCGGTGGAGTAGCACACGGTGGAGGCTGGATGAGCAGGAGCCCATGGAGGCTGGAGGAGGTCGACGGTGGAGATGAACAGTATCCCGTGGAGTCCCGTTTTGCGGTATGCCACACCCCTCCCGATGAACAGGACCCCCGTTTCAACCGTAGGAGGTCCGTTTTGCAGTACGCCACACCCCTCCCGATCAATAGGACCCCCGTTTCGACCGTAGGAGGTCCGTTTCGTCCGTTTTGCGGTACGCCACACCAAGGTTGGAAAAAGCGGTAGGCGTAAGCGAGGCGGTTGGCCTTCTCCTAGTGCCTAGGCGGTGCTTAGCGTCCTAGGCGCAGCCTAGGCGGTTATATAATTTTTACTATCAGGATGTATATGTGGTTATTATGTCTATTTTATTAATTCAAGGCATGTAAGTATGTTAACTACCAGCTACTACGATTGAAATATGGCTTTTTTGGCATATCAGTGCAATATGCCATGATTTCTCGCTTGTGTAGACAATTTCTTACATGCTCTGCCTAGACTTCTACTTATGCCCTAGGCGAGGCGTTTGGCCATTGCCTAGCGCCTAGGCGTGCCTAAGCGCCTCCTAGGCACTGCCTTTTCCAACAGAGCGCCACACCCCTCCCGATCAACAGGACCCCCCGTTTCGACCGTAGGAGGTCCGTTTCCTCCGTTTTGCGGTACGCCACACCCCTCCCGATCAACAGGACCCCGTTCCAAACGTAGGAGGCCCGTTTACTCCGTTGTGCGGTATGCCAGGCCTCATTTCCATCGCCTGTTCCGTCCAAGCCCTCCCGATGAACACGACCACACATTCCGTTCCGACCCAGCCGGTTGGCTCCCCATGAACACGACGTCGACGCTGTTTCTCCGTTCTGACCCGGCCATGTACGTATGCGCGAATAGGCGTTCGAGACCCTGCTTGTATGTACGTACGTGGCCGTATTTTCTTTCTTGCACCCTGGCCGCTGTACGTACGTGTACATGCTACGTGCGCGCCTCTACTACGACACGTGCGCGCCTCTACATTGACTAGTATATATGTACGTACACGTTTGTGACCAGAATGACAACTCTAGGTACGCTTCGACCAGGTGGGTTCCGACTGTCAGGCACTTCCTTGCGTGCGAAGACGTAGCTGGTGGGTCCCAGCAGTCAGGGGGGCGAATCATTTTTTTGCCCGGACGCACTTCCTTGCGTGCGAAGGTGTAGCTGGTAGGTCCCAGCAATCGAGGGGGAAGCGTTTTTTCGGCACGGTGGCCCGTCCGGTGGGTCCCTGTTGTCAGGTGGAGGAACCATTATTTTCCGCGTAATAAGGAGGCACTTCCTTGCTGCGGCCGTGGACCCAGCTGTCAGCCTCTCCACGTACAGTCCACATCCGATGGAAGTCGTTCCTTGACCATGTTGACCACGCCGCGCCGAGAGCACCAGGCGGTGGGCGGCGGCGAGGCCCAGAAGGGGACGGCGTGGAGCCGGTGAAGACGCGCGATGGATGCCCACGCGAGAGGAGTATGAGGGTTCACTCGTTCGGCTGCGGTGTGAGGCTGCCGTTGCCGCAGGGCCTGGCCAGCGGTGGGAATAGTAGGGGGCGGTGAGGCCTCCGCGGCAGCACAGCCGGCCACGGGAGGCAGGAGCAGGCGGCACGACCGGCGCTGCTTTGGGCGGCTGGAGCAAGAAGACCAGAGGTTGAAGAAGCACTACGGCTGTTGGATGGACATCGTACGGTCACTGGAGCTAGAATCGTTCATATTGACTAAGTTGACAAAGCCCTCCGTCCCCGTCAACTTAGTAGGCCAACAAGTCAGCCTCGCACCAAGGTGGGTCCTAGCTAGCAGGGGGAGTATTCATTTTTTTGTGCGTAATAAGAAGGCACTTCCGGTGGGTCTGAGCTGACAGCGGGGGGAACGTTTTTTCCACGAAATACGGTGGCCCGTCCGGTGGGTCCCAGCAGTCAGGGGGGGAAACATTTTTTTTTGCAAAATAAGGTGGCCCGTACGATGGGTCCCTGCTGTCAGGTGGAGGAATAATTATTTTGCGTGTAATAAGGAGGCACTCCCTTGCGGCCGCCGTGGACCCAGCTGTCAGCCTCTCCACGTACAGTACTCTTCCGATGGAAGTCGGTCGTTGACCACGTTGACCACGCTGCGCCGAGAGCACCAGGGCGGTGGATGACAGCGAGGCCTAGGAAGGGGACGACACGGAGCCGGGGAAGACGCAGCAGTGGAAGCCCGCACGGAGAGGAGTACGAGGGTTCACTGGTTCGGCTGCGGTGTGAGGCAGCCGTCGCCGCAGAATAACAGGGGGTGTGGGTGAGTGGAGGGATGGCCTAGCCAGCGCTGGGAATAGTATGGGGGCGGTGAGGCCTCCGCGGCAGCACAGCCGGCCACGGGAGGCAGGAGCAGGCGGCACGACCGATGCTGCTTTGGGCGGGTGGACCAAGAAGACCAGAGGTTGAAGAAGCACTACGGCCGTTGGATGGACATCGTACGGTCACTGAAGCTAGAATCATTTATATTGACTAAGTTGACAAAGCCCTTGATACGCTCCAACTTAGTAGGCCCACAGGTCAGCCTCCGAAACGGTGCGCCCCACATGTCAGGGGGAGGAATCATTTTTTGGGCGGCCGAAGCTAAGAATATCCGAGATTGAAGAAGAAGCACGACATCCGTTGGATAGACATCCAACGGTCACTGCTGCTAGAACCGTGTGTTGACTACAATAAGTTGAAAAAGCCTTGCAACGCGTCAACTTATTTTTTTAGGGGACACGTCACTTAGTAGGCCCACAAGTGTGTGGCAGAGAACTTATAGCCCATTTGCGTTTTGTAAGAATGTACAGCCCATTTTTGAATTCTAATGGAATTTACAACAGCCCATTTACAGTTTGTTGAAAGTACAACCCATTTTCTAGCTAGGACAATGATTAATAATTTCAGCCAACCGCTGAAGACAAAATTCAATAAAATTTCCCACATTTTGATGGGACCCGAAATATTTTTATCCCGAAATTTCTAGTCAGACTAAATATAAATTTGTATTACGTAAAAATCCAACGAAACATTATGCTACATAACAATGAAAATTTAAGATTTCCAAAATCCATAAATAATATTTTATAAACTAATTTAAGTGTTTGGTGCATTTTTATAGTTACTGCCAGTTTTATAATTGCATCCCATTTATTATTTTCTAAAGCCCATTTTCCTGTTAAGCCTAATGCATCCCTCGTAGGAAAGATTTGCAGCCAGTGGGCGGAGAATAACAAGTTGACCTTGCACAGGTATTCCTCAAAAAGGCGTATAGCTGGGCTAGCCATTTTCATCTTGAAAAATTAGTATCTGGGCTAGATATCTGGCACAGGCTAGGCAGACCACAGCCCGCCATTAATACCCTGCTCTCCTCTGAACAACAGTGAAATCATCGCCAAGAAAAACTCTGCAGTGCTCACGCCTCAAAAACACAAATACTGCTCGAGCTGCTTGGTCCCAGCTGTCGTCCGCACCTTGTGCAATTCTCTCGTTTATATTGACTACATAGGTTGACAATGGTGTGGGACCGTGATGTCAGGAAACCAGGAGAAAGCAAAAAAAATTATAGTTGTACATAATAAGGAGGCACTTGCGTACGTACGACTATGGCCCTAGTGGGTCCCTAGTGGCATCCAGTCAAAATAAAGTCATCTCCTGAATCCTCATGTTCGTTGACGATGTTAACAATGCTCGGCGCCACGGCGAGCGCAACAACTTGAAGGACAATGGAGAGGGCCTCGCGGGCCCTACGGATGTTCTGATACAGCGCCCGCTGCTCATTCAGGAAGCCAGGATCATTGGACACCTATGAGCACCTTCGAGAAACTGAGACGGCATGAAACGGTAAGGCCGCGCTTGGGAGCTCTGGTTTATTTCAAACATGTATTAACATACAAGTGTAATTTACTCGTCATCGGAAACAACGCGTAAAATACAGGCGTAATGAAACCGAGGGCCCGAGGTCTGTAAGTAAAACAGGCGGGTTACGCGTGTAATTTGAGAGACCAGTGTATATTTTACGAGCACTGCTATATGGACGACATTACCAGACGATACATGCATGATGTGCGTATCATGCCATCCATGGGCAAGGCTGAAACAGCAGCTAACGGCAGGATTAGCAATCGTCCGAGTGTCATTCAGCATTTTTATCGTGTGTGAAGTACTTCCGATACCAACCAAGCGCCTTCGCCCGAGACCATCTGCTTTAATTTACAAGCGTCAGTTTTACAAGCGGTTTTGGTTGGAAAACGACGATCCAATCACGGCCTAATATCATGAGTTGGTCGGAAGATCATATGGTTTCACGTCTAACCTACCCGACATGTCGTATAGGCTATGAATGAAACATCATACGATGAAATTCTTATGCACGGAAACAACAGAAGAGGATGATCTTCTTAACAAGCAAATCACTGGCATTAGATCGACAAGAAAAACAATACGAAGCATTATTCTCAGGAGGCACGGTGAACAGCTCGTGATGCCGCATGCCACAACATTCCAAGCTCAACTTTGCAATCAAACACAAGGCCTGGCATTGCATAGACAATATTCAGAACAAACTCTTAAAACAGGAATATCTCAGCAGAGTAACTATTTACTTCTAAACTAAACACATGAATAGGAAAAAACACTCGACGCTGCTCACAGCAAGGGCGTCCCACTCAAAAATATCAAATGCATGTCTTCTGGCTAACATCAATGAGCAAATTTTGACAAGGTTTTCCAATTCCAATATATTAAACTAACATCTTCTTGCTAACATCAATGATTAAACTTTGATAATCTTTTCCCATTCAAAATATGTAATGCCTATGATCGTGGAGTCCTGTCGTAGCTTCTTGTACTTGTTTGGGCACTTTTTGCCCAGGGCACTCCACGTGTTGTTAAATTGCCCATGGTCTCTGCAGACTAGTCATGTCACCGGTGTCTAATAATACTCTGTAAAGCTTCTCGGTCATTCCTTCTGTAATGTACCACAAACAGTGACTGCTTCTTTCTGCAAAGTGGAATGACCAACTGGACCCAGTAACGCAGCAGTTTGCCTTGGACACATTGGCTCCTTTTGTGCAGTTCAACTAAAATCGAAGTAGGAATAAAATCGAGCTTTAATTTCGATATCCCTGTAAGCAACAATAGGTATAAGGGAAAGAATTACTGAGAAATAACGGTTGATGACTTGTCTTATGGGAAACAAAGCAGGAGAGTAGCAATTCTCCATCAGTGTGATTCATTCATATTGACTGAGACATTATCTTAACAATGCCTTGTTTCAACATGTATAAAGAACGACAAAGCAGAAAAGTACCATCCCTAAAACAATGCAACTGATTCATTTTAACAGAGACATTATCTTAACAATACCTTGGTTAAACATGTAGAAAGAACTACAAAGAAGGATAGTACCATTCCTAAGAAGTGTTGCAGTTTTGAACTAAGATTCAGTAGTTAATTAATTCTAAGAGTGGCATTGCTTTATTTTACCAGCGGCATTAGATTAACGAAAAGCATAAACAGTTCCAGGGGAGAGTGGGCGCAACAACAATATGTGCTTCCATCTACTTATAAAGGCGGTGATGCAGAGTTTGTTGTAACAAAGCAACAAGCATCATGTCTGGGTTGGTCCCATTTTTGTTCACTACTTAATGGGAAAAGACAGGAATACAATAGCTTCAATTCAACATTTATTTAAAAAAAATACCAATACAAGTAGCACAACATCTGAAAGCACACTGCACAATCATGTGGATGAAGGCCTGACTTGACCTTTCATGAGAACACCAGGATAAAATACTGAATCTGCCAACACGAATAGGAAATCCAATCTCGTTTTGTGCGGTTACACCAAATCAAGCAAAGTGTTTAGCGTAGCGAAAAAATGTCATAATAGCAACAAGTTGAATAGATATCCTGTTTAAGCAGAGGCAAAAAGGAATCAATTCTTGGCTAATAAAGGAGGATGAAACATGCGTACAAAAATGGTAATCCCGCCAATCCCTAACAAGTGTTGCAGTTTTGAAATAAGATTCATAGTTAATTACGAGAGTGGCATCAATTCTGGCTTATAAAGGGGTGATGCTGAATTTTTGTAACAAAGCAACAAGCATCATGTGCAGGTTGGTCCCATTTTGTTCACTACTTAATGGGAAAAGACAGCAATACAATAGCTTCAATTCAACATTTATTTAAAACAGTACCAAAACAAGTAGCAACATCTCAAAGCACCTTGCACATCATGTGGATGAGACCAAGATTTGAAACAACTCGCCACAAAGACTGAAACAAATCTCGATCTCCTTTTGTGCAGTTCCACAAAATTAAGCAAAGTCACCGATGTGACATTCAAGTTGAACTGCACAAAACACTCTTAAAACATAAGTGTTTGAGTAGTGAAGCAAAATATCATAATAGCAACAAATTGAATCGATACCCCTGTTTTAACAGAGGAAAAAAGGAAACAATTACTTGCCGATAAAGGAGGATGAAACAAACGGTGACAGAAAGAAGCATCTAACTTATCTTGGATGGAAAACAAAGTAGGATAGTAGCATTTCTAAAACGGTTGCATTGATTCATATTAACAGAGACATTCTCTTGAATCAACATTCATTAAAAAATGTAATTTACTTTTAACAGTGGCATTGCTTCAATTTTCCGGCGGCATTCTTAGATTAACAACAGCAAAATAGCTGTATGGGACATGCCAGCACCATGTGCATCCACACGTATAAATGGGTGATGCAGAGTATGTAGCCAAGCAGCATATATGCATTAGTCCCATATTTGTTCTCTTTGAACCTTTTTCCTAAGTGAGGGCAGCAAATCTAGTCCTGCACAAACTACCCGACCCCCCAGTTTCTTTCCCTTTTCAACAAAGAGATCGGTTCCTTACAAATGTGTGTACTTGGTTACCCCCTTTTTCCCTTTTCGACCTACAAAGCGGCTGGATAGCCAGTCTATACTACTTTCCGCCCCTCCTTTCCTCATTGAACCACATCCTAGATTCTTGCTCCAGCCCACCGCACCCTTCTTTCCTCTTTGAACCAAGACCTAGATTCGACTACAGATCGAAAAATATCCACATGCAGGTAGAGCAACAGCGGTTTCAAAAAACTTATACCTTAGGGTCGTCGGGATGTGGCAAGGCGTCGCGGCGGGAGGCGGATCTGCCCACACTACGTGCGACAACGAGGAAGAAGGGGTCGGTGGCCCTCCCTTACAGTAAAGCGCTGGGTGAAAGAGAACAGCGTGCAGCAGTGGATTGCCTCCCTCGCCAAGGCGATAGAGTGAACGCTGCACCTCCTCCCTTCCCAGTGCGACGGGATCTGACGCCTCCTTCACCAGCTTTGAGGGGGAGAGAGACAAGAGGCCAACGCAGTCTTGTTTAGATCTGGTGAAGAGAGGTGAGAGGCTGTGAATATAGAAAACCCTAGCAAATGAGCAGCTGAGCCTCCAGCGTGTAACATATATGTAGTCTGGCGGCGTGTGGAGAGTGCAAACCCTAGCGAACAAGCTGAGGCTCCCGCTTATATATATACTCTTGTAAATGCGGACTGAGCTTGGTGCCTTCACTTGCACATGCTTTTGGCTGTATGACGTGAGCCAGCCACATTTTGGGCCCACCTGTCATAAACCCAAAGGCAGGTGCACTAAGTCAATGAAGCTGCGTCCATATAGTACTCTCGTGTATACGACTAATATATAGTGGAGTGGTTTTCTTATTCTCTCCATAACAATCGTTTTAAATTGTGTAAGTACGAAACGAAACTCTTTATTTAATGTACAGTGTAGAAAACTAGTACTACTTTCGATGAACTAACGATCCACGCCCACGCGTCCTGGTCGCACTTCCTGTCCTTCACGTGTGGTACACTGTCCGATTTCGGGTTTCGGCAGACCCTTGAGGTTCGAACACTGGGGTGCGCGCGGAAATCTCGCCCTCTACCTACCTGCACCCCGCCGCCTCGCTAGGATCTAAACTACGAAAGGAACAGCACAAGAGACACAAGGTTTATACTAGTTCGGGCCACCATTGTGGTGTAATACCCTACTGTAGTTTGTGGTGTGGTGGATTGCCCCTTGGGCCGATGGTGATGAACAATACAAGGAAGAACAGCCTCGCGAGGGTCTGTTCTTGGCTGGTGCGATGAACTGCTAGGAGGAGTTCAGTCTCTCTCTCTCTGCTGATTCCAGATGCCTCTACCCTGTGGGTGGCTAGTCCTATTTATAGGCAAGGGCCCTGGGCCTCTTCCCAAATATTGGCGGAAGGGCACCAACAATTAGCCATTTGAAGGGAACATCTGGTACACTTATCCTGACTAAAGTCGGTCCTCGCCGCCAAAGGCTCTGGTGGTGGCCTTGGCTTGGGCTCCTCAATGACTTCCTTCCTGCCGTTGGGCTGATCTTGGTCTTGTTGCACCGAAATGGATGCCTTTGCTTGATGCTCTCGCCTGCGCTCACTCCCTTTGCACCAAAGAGGAATGGAGGACACTGCGCGGGCTGGCGCCCGCCTGGCGCCCTTGGTCGTCATGGCTTGCGTCATGGGCACCTCGTGAGGTACCCCGCCTTGATCTCTCCGCCTCCTCGTGAGCTGGCACGATGAGGCCGTGCAGAAGCTCCTGTCGTCCGCCCGTGAGGCTTGGCCCCTCGCGAGGTCTTGAGCTTGTGTTGATGAAGATGGGCGTGATGGGCCCCCTTTGAAACCACGCCGCAGGCGCAGGGAGGCAAGTCTAGGGACCCCATGCCCGAAACGCCGGCAGTAGCCCCGGGCCCAAAGCGCGCCCGGACTTGGCGGCGAGAGCGAAGGGGCAAGTGTGAGCGCCAGGCCCCTAACAGCCTGCGGCCTTGGGCGCCGCGTGGCGGTTGATTGGACGTGGGCGGCCCCACTTGCCCATGACTCCTTGACAACTGCACGAATTGTCAAGTCCCTGCATGCGAAGCGGGTCATGATTACCTGCGACCGTGGAGGCCGGCGGTTGGCCTCCTCTGGCTTTAAGTACGGAATGATGAGCGCTCCTCTGGTCCGTTTCTGCTTGCTTCTTCTTCTTCCCGGTTCTTGCTCCGTCTTGCTGCAATGGCTCCGATCCGCCGGTTCTCCGCGGCGAGAAGGGAAGAGCTCCTCGAGAGGGTCTGACCGCTCCGCTGAAAAGCGTCTAACCCTCTGCCATCGGAATGAGGGTGCCCACCAGGCGGTGTCGAGGCCCTGGTGCGAGCGGCCACCACCAGGTTTCCCGCTTCCCTTGTACGCCCAGATCGAGGGCTCTGAAGGGTTTGATGCTGAACGCCACGGGCGACGCCGCTGTCGGCACTGGCGGGTCACGAAGTTGCGTGTCGTTCCCCTTGGAGTCCACGCCGAGGGCTCCTCCCGAGAGTTCGTACTCCATGCCGCCATGCCTCTTCAGTCTTGGATTCGCCTTCCTCCCTTCTTCGCCTCTGCGATTCCGCGGGGAGGACCCCTGGAGCTCTGGCTGCAGCACGCCGGCTGTAGCACCCTCGCAACCGGGGTAGAGGTTGCGGTTGTTGCCCCGGGCGAGGTCTTCATGACTCGAGGCTCGGGCGAGATTGCTCGGGTCTGCGGGACAAGGGGCGCCCTCGCAATCCACACAGTCTGCGACGGCACTCTGTCATGCTCTTCAAGGTCTTCGATCACGGAAGGGCGCCCGGCCGGAGTGCTGCCCGGGAGAGGTGATCGAGGCCCTGCCTCGGCGAGGCTAGGCTCGCCGACCGCTCCTCGGCAGCTCCTCGGCGGTGGTGGGCGTCGGAGGATGCAGCGACTCCGCCGAGCTCTTGGCGACTCGGGAGGCGGCGGCAGCTCTGAGCCCCGAGCCTGCGCCGCTCTCGGGCGAGGCGGGCTCGGCAGGCCGTCGCCGCCTCTGATCTGGATGGGGTTGGCGCCGGTGCCCGGCGGCCCACTGTTGATGATGGCATCTTTTGCAGGAGCACGTGTAGTTAGTGTTCTTTAGGATCTGATCACTGCGAGGAGTCAAAAGCGCGCCCCATGGGGGCTTGTAAGGTGCCTGTAGTCCAGTTTGTTAATATGATCCTTGTTGTGAAACAGTGCGAGTTGCTCATTCCGCCTTAGCTCAGTTCTCCCTTTCGAACCTTGCGAGGGATTGAAGCTCTGCGCTGACAGGTCCCAGTCCCAAGGAAAGCTTCAGCCATCGCTGGTATGCCAGGTCGCGATGTCGTGGTCAAGGCGGAGGGTGGCGGCCGGGGTCGTAAGAGCCTGAGTCGTGATGCTCGGAGGTCCCCTTAGCGCTCAAGCAGCCATCGTTTGGTGAGAAAGGAGGCGATGTTGCTAACACGGGATTGCGTTGGGTGAGGGGCGGTGCCGTGTCGATTAGTGCTTCGGAGGTGACTTATCTCGAGAATATGGAGTCGCTTCTTGGTGTGTTGCGGGTCCGTGCATCGGCGGCGAGGGCTGGCGAGGTCCTCACGTGTCCCTACCCTCTCGCCTTTGCTCCCCTTTCTGCTCTACGTCCTCGGGTCCCGGCCCTCGAGTGAGTCTCAGCCGTCGCTGGTATGCCAGGTCGCGATGCCGTGGTCAAGGCCGAGGTGAGAGCTGGAGAGCCGATGAAGAGCCACGAGTCGCGATGCTCAGGCACCCCCCCTTTAACTTGCAAGCGGTTCGCGCAGATAAGAGTGAAGGAGACACCGTGGGGGCCTCGCCTGACGCTGCTCCTTGAAGAGATCCTGCGGGCTCATCACAGAAAGAACGAAAGTTCGCCGTCACGACCGACAGTCAGCCGTTAGTTTCCCGGAGGTGACAAAACGAAGACTTGACGAGTAGCGCTATCTTGAGGCTGCAGGCGAGCTCAGCCATTCAGGTTTGTCGGCGTTGCAGGGACGGACCCATGCGCAAGCATCGTGCCGTTAGGGAGCAGCTCCAGCAGTTGGTGTCAGTTGAGCGGGCAACTTGGTCAAGCATGTTAATCACGAAGGAGCAATTCCATTTAGATAAGCGCAAAGAACACGAACATCGCCGGGTCGGACCCGAGCGACCTGGGGATGATGCAGCCCGAGGGGCGCCCCCAACAAGATAAGCTAGGAACATGAAGTAAAAGGGATACGCGCCGTAGGGACGGACCCACGCGGCCTGGGAATAATGCAGCCACAGGCGCTCCCGATTAAATGAAACTTGAAAGATGTCACGATAGCGTTGAAGGCGAAAGCTGTTGGTGCAGCAGACTCGGTGGGCTGCGGGAGCGATCCTCACGAGCCCCTGGCTCGGGGGCCTCGGGAGGCTCGGGCGCTGGTGGCTCCCGTGGACCATCTCCATCTCTGCCGGGGCTGCGGGCGCTGGCCTCTTGAGCCTCGGGATGCTCCTCATGAGGCGCTGGCGTGTGGCGGCGCGTTCGGCAAACCGTAAGGCATCGAGCGTAGCTGTGGGGTGGACCTTCGCGCCCCACGCGAGAGGGGGCAGGCGCTCACGAGGCGGCTGTGTTGAGCCTGGTATGTCGATGCAGACGCGCAGCCCACCATCCTCGCTGGATGGGGAGCTACGGCAGGTGGCGGCGGCTGCCACTCATGACTCTTGACTCCTGCAGCTCTGAATGATCTTGGCAGCGAACTCCCGAGGGTTCAGCCCTCCTTGCCTTGTTCCTTCTTGAGGGAAGCGTGCTTGAAACACGCCTCAAGTGGTGCCCAAGCGCCTCCCTCGTGACCTTAGCAAGGTCGGTGGCCCTCGAGGCCCCCAGCCTGCCCGAGGAGGCGCTGGGCGCTTTCCTATCTGCGATAGAAGGAGGTTCCCCCTGACGGCGCGGACCACGAGGGCCTGCCTCTGAGGGCGGGCGGATGATGTCTTCTTCTTCTTGGGGCGGTCTTGGGAAGCCTCCTGCTTCCGCGATCCGGGTCTTCCAGTGATGCGGCCTGGAAGGCTCGCTCCAGGGAGCACACTGCGTGTTTCTCTTCGCAGGGCACCGTGATGACTCCGCCACTTCCTAGCATCTTGAGGACGTTGTAGCCGTGGTGGGTTACAGCCATGAACTTGGCCAGCGCTGGGTACCCGAGGATGGCGTTGTATGGCAGGCGAATGTGGGCGACGTCAAAGTCGATGAGCTCGGTCTGGTAGTTGTCGCGTCGCCCGAAGGTAACAGGAGGCGAACCTGCCCGATCGGGACCGTGGAGCCGTCGGTGACCCGGAAGAAAGGCTTGGTTGGCTAAAGCTGATTGTAAGGCACTTGGAGATTGTTGAGCGTTTCACGACAGACGCGTTGAACCCTGCCCGCCATCGATGAGGGTCTTGGTGACTAGCGTTCTTGATGATTGGGGAACAAAGCATCGGGAGGACTCGGCTGTGGCCGCACACTTGCGTTGATCCGCTGAGCTGAGCGTGATGGTGCCGCCCGACCACCGAGGCGTGTGACTTGAGCTTAGGGAGGACTGCATTCACTTGCGGGCGAACTGCTTGAAGATCGTTGAGAGGTGGGGCTTGAGCTCCGCCCGGGATGCTGAGCGATTGCAGCGGCTCTGGAAGTCCCCAACCCCTCGTCGATGATGGTCTTCATTTCTCCTTGGCTGCGGTGGCAGAGGAGGGAGGCCTGCGTTGCCTTGCGGGCGATCCTCGCGAGGCTGATCCCTCCAGCCTCCCTTGCGAGGTGGGTCCCGCCAGCGATCCTCGCGAGGTTGGTCACACCACCCTTGGCGAGGGCTGCGGTCTTCCCAGCGTCCTGCGTTCCTTCCTCCTCCTCGGTCGTAGCCCTGGTCGCTGCGGTTGGGACGTCGGCCGATCCTCCCTTCTCGCACGGCTCGGAGCTCTTGACATTCGCTGGTGTTGTGGGTGTGGAGGTCATGGTACACGCAGTACCGGCTGCCCTTGGAAGGCTCGGGCTGATCTCTGCCCCGCTTGGTGTCCGGTTCTGCCGCGAGCACGGCAGCCCCTTGCGCTTCACATCCTTGGCCTTGGGCTTCTTCTCTTCTGGGTCTGCGTCAGGCATCTCGAGGAGGGAGAGACGCCCTTCCTCGGCCCTGGCACACTTGGTCGCCAAGTTGAACAGCTCCAAGGAAGTGCACAAGTCTTCATGCATCGCCAGCTCCTCCTTCATCTTGACGTCGCGCACACCATCGGAGAAGGCGAAGATGATGACCTCCTCGGTCACCTTGGGAATCTTGAGGCGTGCGTTGTTGAAGCGCTGGATGTATTTCTGTAGGGTCTCCCCTGGCTGCTGCTTGATGCGGCGCATGTCGCTCACGGCGGGTGGCCGGTCACGAGTACCTTGGAAGTTGGTGATGAAGCAGGTGCGCATCTCGTCCCAGGAGGAGATCGTGCCTGGGGCTAGGTTCAGGAGCCAGGTGCGGGCCTCGTCCTTGAGCGCCATGGGAAACTAGTTCGCCATGACCTTCTCGTCTCTGTTGGCGGCTTCGATGCCCAGCTTGTAGAGCTGGAGGAACTCTGCGGGGTCGGCCGTACCGTTGTAGCGAGGAGGCAGGTCCGGCTTGAACTTGTCGGGCCACGCGACGCTGCGCAGCTCGGTGGTGAAGGCACGACAGCCTGCTGTGGCCACGGGAGGCCTTGGGTGACGAAGAGCTTGGTCTTGCGGGTCCCCATGCGCCACAGCTAGGAGCAGCGCGGGGTCTTGACGTGCCGGAGCAGGAGCGTGGTCGCGACGAGCCGAGCGGGAGCACTCGAGCAGCTTCTTGCGGGCGAGGACCTCTGGCAGCTCTGCTCTTGCTGCTGGCGCCGGACGGGCGGGTTCGCCCGAGGACAATGCGCCTTGGGGCAGGCGCCTTCTTGAGGGGGGGCGGGCGCCCGAGCCGTTGCCAGCGCAGGGCGGGCACAGTGCAGCGGGACGAGCGGCGGGAGAGCCCCTGCGGCGTGGGCGAGCTTCGGCGGCAGCGCGAGCCACTCTTCGTGAACGTCGTCGGCAGGGCGGTAGCGCAGAGCTTCGTTTGCGCGATGGCGCAGCTGGAGCCTCCATGGGCGCGCGGAATCGCGAGCGAAGAACCAGCTGGGGAGTGAGGGGTAGCGATGCGGCCGTCTTGCCTCACGGAGGATCTTTGGGGCGATGCTTGCTGCTCGTTGCCCGCCAGGCGGTGGCGGCGTTGACGGCGGCGGACGAGGAACGACGAGCGCCCGCCGATGGGAGCCGTCGGCCGACGCGGAAGCGAGGCGGCTCGGCGCTTCAGCGCTGGCCCGACAGCGTCGAACATGGATCACGGTGGTCGACGGAGAACAGGCGGCGAAAATTTAATTCAGCGCACCCTACAGCGCGCCAAATGTCGGTTTCGGTTCCGCAGACCCTTGAGGTTCGAACACTAGGGTGCGCGTGCAAATCTCGCCCTCTACCTACCTGCACCCCGCCGCCTCGCTAGGATCTAAACTACGTAAGGAACAACACAAGAGACACAAGGTTTATACTAGTTCGGGCCACCATTGTGGTGTAATACCCTACTCTAGTTTGTGGTGTGGTGGATTTCCCCTTGGGCCGATGGTGATGAACAATACAAGGAAGAACAGCCTCGCGAGGGTTTTTCTTGGCTGGTGCGATGAACTGCTAGGAGGAGTTCAGTCTCTCTCTCTCTGCTGATTCCAGATGCCTCTACCCTGTGGGTGGCTAGTCCTATTTATAGGCAAGGGCCCTGGGCCTCTTCCCAAATATTGAGCGGGAAGGGCGCCAACAATTAGCCATTTGAAGGGAACATCTGGTACACTTATCTGACTAAAGTCGGTCCTCGCTTTGCCAAAGGCTCTGGTGACGGCCGGCTTGGGCTCCTAATGACTTCCTTCCTGCCGTTGGGCTGGTCTTGGTCTTGTTGCACGAAATGGATGCCTTTGCTTGATGCTCTCGCTGCGCTCGCTCCCTTTGCACCAAAGGGAAAGGAGGACACTTCTTGCGGGCTGGCGCCCGCCTGGTGCCCTTGGTCGTCATGGCTTGCGTCATGGGCACCTCGTGAGTACCCGCCTTGATCTCTCCGCCTCCTCATGAGCCGGCCTGATGAGGCCGTGCCCGAGAAGCTCCTGTCGTCCGCCCGCCCATGAGGCTTGGCCCCTCGCGAGGTCTTGAGCTTGTGTTGATGAAGATGGGCGTGATGGGCCCCCTTGAGCCACGCCGCGGGCAGCAGCGAGCAAGTCTGGGGACCCCCATTCCTAGAACGCCGACATACACTACCCTACCTTAAGTGAACAACCACAAATGCGCCAAATTATCAGAAACGTGTGAGAGTGTGTACAAATAAAGAATTTTAATTTCAATTATCGGAAAGGTTTGAGAGTATTACAAAGTTTGACTTGATCAAATCTAATATCTGAGTAAATAAAAATGGAGGCTACTCGTCCATTAGGTTTTTAGTCCACACCATTTTTAAATCAAAGTTAATAGCTGGACAAATAAAATTACAGGGAGCTGGAGACAAAGTTGTGAGAAGGCTTAGAAATCAATACAAAACTTATGCTCTTAGTACCAACGTCGATCCTTCTTGAGGAAACATTTGGTTCATAGCCAATTGTGTGATAAAATTGCACCAACGTGAAAGACGCATTGCGTCTCCAACGCAACCAAGGTGAACTGACGAAGGATATCATCTTTGTGCGTAACAAGCAAAGAGCACTGATGGAAGACAGCTTGTTTGTCATAGAAAATCGATCAGCTTCACCAGCCGAAGCAACCATGAGGCGCAACCATGAGAATCGATAGGTCATCATGGTGATGCATCATCCATTTGACATCAAGTTTGGGTGAGGCACCTATGAAGTTCGACAAATCCTCACTGTGGTCTCTTTCTTCTCAGTAATCAAGCTCGAGGAAGGAAGAACCACGTGGCGAGAAGACGAGGCGGAACAACAATGGCCATCCAATTTTGTGCAGTTCCACTAAAATTGAGGAAGACATGCCCGGGTATGGAGACACGCATCGCTGTTTCCAAAAATATAAAAAGGGTTAGCAACGACATCTCAATTGTCAATAAGAATTAATGAAAAGTACACCAACAAACAGAAGCATCATAATTATATCTTGATGGGAACTAAACCAGGATACCCGAGAAAAAAAGCATTTCTTCATTTAACCAGTGATAGTACTACCACCATATGCACA
The DNA here is from genome assembly GCA_021605205.1 of Aegilops longissima. NCBI lineage: Eukaryota > Viridiplantae > Streptophyta > Magnoliopsida > Poales > Poaceae > Aegilops > Aegilops longissima. The sequence goes on from CM038682.1 coordinate 742,246,614, forward strand.
ATGACCGCACAACCACCATGTACTGTTTGTCGAAACAGCATGTATACCTCCACCGAGGCATAAATCAGGACAACTTTTCGAGTGGCATTTCCTCTATAATAGTACTAGTAGGTGATGTTGGACCAGCCGACGAACCCTAGCTACTATGCATGGGGAGCTGGGGAGTAGTCGCATAGAAGAAAACCCGCGCATAGCGACACAGGGAGCTGGACCAGTACAAGAAGTTATACCTCAGGTGGGCGAGATGTCGTTTAGGCAGGCAGGCGGGATCTGCCCACACGACGGCAGCGAACAAGGGCACAGAGGATCTTCGTCCACGCCAGCGCCGGCTCCGAGAGGACGGTGCGCATCGGCTTCCACCGTTGCCGACGGCGACAACGCCAACGCTGCACCTCCTCACCTCCCGAAGCGGACGGGATTCGGCCGGATCTGTGACCACCGGTGAGGAGAGAGATAGAGTGGACACTGTCATCTTGTTTTGATATGGAGAGGGTGAGAGAGCGAGACGCGAGAAACTCTATCAAACAAGAGGCTATAATGGAGTAAAATAATCTCTCCATAGCAGTGGTTTCAAATAGAATACGCGCGTTCCCGGAAAAAAGAAACGAAAACTGGCGGACAATTTTTAAGGGTCTGTCTAGGACACATCTAGATGTGACATAGTCACATCTAAGTTGATGTCCACTCTGTTTGTGGTCTATTTTTTCCCTAGTTTTTTTGTTTCTTGTTGCTACATTATATACTTGTGGGAGCTTAGATGTGATATCCTTAAATAACATCTAGATGTGAATTAGACAAACTAATTTTCTAATGTACCAAGAAATAAAACTCGATCAAAAAACACGCCCCCGCTTCCAGGTCGCGAGAGTCGTCGCGCGCACACACATAGACATAGACATGCATATCCGTGTTTACGTAAAATTCCATTTCCATCTCCATCTCCAATCGTATTTGTCCAACTGGCACATTATTTACATTGTTAATTATATACGCAGCAATATTAACGTACATCATCTCTTGTTTGCGCACGTCCGGACCGCTGCCATGGCTGGTCCTGACCAACCCGAACCCTCTTCATCACCCGCGCGTGCTTCCCGCCCGAAACGGTCAGTGGCGCATTCATGCCCAGCCAGAGCGGACGCGACCTCTCACTGGCGCCAGCATTGAAGCGGTGCGCCGGCCGAGAGAGCGTCGCCCGCGCCGCTTCCGGGTGCACGCGGCTGCTCCGCGTTCAAAGGTCGTAATAGCCGGCTACAACATGCATGTAAAAAGTTCATGGGAGTCCGTGCTACAGCTAGCTGTCCTCCCCCAACTCGTCAATCTCTTCCAGTAGTGCTAGTACTCCATGGCACGATCCATCGACAAGCAGGCGGGAAAGTTATCGTATAATCGGTTTGCGGTGAGTGGCATGCCGAGCGACCGTGTGGGGTCGAGCCGTGGAGGAGGGTGAGACACGAACACGGCAGACGTGATTTAAACGTTGGTTTTGCTCAATGGTGCGATCCAACAAAACGAAACGTTGGTTTCTCTCCGTTTCCATTTTTTCTCCGGAAAAACGGAAACTTTCCACTCCATTTTCATTCCTATTCCAAGGTTGTCCCGTTACAACATTCCATCAAATACAAAGGAAAACTAACACGCATGCTGATGCATCTCAATGATTCACAGATCATAGCCAATATTTCCTTCACAACTAAAGAAAAAAGTTGTGAGAGCGTGTACGAAAGAAAAACTACTGATGGGGTCACTACGACTTAAACCCTAAACCCTAAACATGATTTAATTTCCTGGCAGGGTAGAACCTGTCGAAGGAAAGACGGCTGGCACCCTCGGATCATACGATGCTTTTGTGCAGTTCCACTAAAATCGACCTGAGCATCCCCGATGGCAAAGATATTAAAGAAGTGTGATTAGAATAATAGTACTGGCACTAGTTCCTGAGACATAAACTCATCACAAGTAGAAAGCCGGTAGAAGTAGAGAAAGATCAACATGGAGATGGAACTACGACAGTGGAGCAAGCCGGCTCCAAAAGGAAGATGGACTACCTGGGATGTCGGGTTGTAGCTAGAAGGGCGGTTGGGACGCGGCATCGGCCCATACCGCGGTGACCCCCGATTGGGATGCACCGACTGTGGGTTTTCTCCCTCGCCGATGTCGACCGCGTCTACGCAGAACATTGTTCCCTTCCCCCAGCTGCGGGATCAGGCCCGTCGTTCTATGCTTGTGAAGAGAGCAACCTAAGCAAGCAGGCTTGTAGCTTAGGCTCCTGCTAGTGTATATATAGTGGTTTTATTTTTCTCTCCATATCAACCATTTTATATTGCGTACGTGTCATTCAAGAGTGAAATGATGGTTGCTTCTTCCGACTAACTTACTGTGTGATTTGACTGCTCCTTAGTGGCCCCTACGTACTCCCCTACGTGTATGCAACAGTCAGACGTACACATGGTGCATAAAAAGCGTGCGTGGCCTTGAATGCATGCATGTCCGAGCACACGACGGAACACACAGTCACGCTCAAGTGCTCAACCTACACGTGCATGCACACACATACTCAGTCGGGGTGAGCTAGTGACCGTATAAACACGGAATATATATATATATATATATATATATATATATATATATATATATATATATATATATATATATATATATATATTGAGCGCAATGAGCGTATTATGAAGTCCATTGACCGTATTTTTACAAATATACAGTGACGAGATAGTGTATTTATCTCGTTTGAAATTAAGCCATATTAACTTGGAGAGGAGGCGGTATGGACTAGCATTACTTTGCTGTGTCCCGTCAACTTGCCGAACTAGGAGAAAACTGCACTTGAATGTGGCGAGAGCTGGCTTGATGAAACACCTCGCTTCCTACTTCTTTTTTTGCAGGGTACCTCGCTTCCTAGTGACTAGTGTCTTGGCTGATCATCCTAAGAATGCTTATATATGAATAAATCTCCTTCATTTACCCGCAAAAAAGATTAAGCCATATTAACCGAAAAGGAGGGAGTATGGACTAGCACTACTTTTTGGTGTGTCCCATCAACTCGCAGAACGAGGAGAAGCTTGCAGGACAAGGTGAAGCTCGCTTACGCCTTTTGACTAATGCAACCTACCCTCGGTGGACATGCATCAGTCCATTCGGTGTCAGATTGTCAGAGGCATACACTGTAGTACCCAACATGCGGAGTACCATCATTGTTCGACTTCACGAAGAGGCAAAGAGCCAAGCGCAGTAGTATGAGTAGTACTACTACTAGAACCGCATGGTGGAGTGTATGTACTCTTATTTTTTATCTCTGATAAAGTACACGTTTATTCCGGAGAAGGGCGGAAAACGGCAGCCCAACATGTAATGAATGATATCGATCAACCAACCATGCTCGAATATATCTTGGCCTCCGTGCGAGCCCGTCCTTGTGTTCTCGCTCCTCGTCTCTCTCAAGGAACGGCGGGTTGGCTCTTTGCCGTCAATTGAGATTGGTTTGCTCACACTCCTGTCCCACATGTCGGTGATATGCCAAGCGGAGGTGCGTTGACCGACTGGCCATACGCGTACTTGGTTTTGCACCTTCATACTACTCCTCCCTCCGTCACAGTTTACATGGCGCGCTTCATTATGATGCATTTCTCTCAATGCATTTCCACCACCAGAGAGACTTTAGACGCGTTTGCTTTAATGCTCAATTAATTAGGGCGTGGTAACCGCAATCAAGTCCACAATTTTCTCTCCATGTACTGTACTACTCCCTCCTTTCCGGTTTGTAGGGCTCAGTTCAAAAATCTCACCAACCAAGGTAGATGGTGAGTGGTGGAATACTTTTTGTAGTTTGCAAAAACATCCAATTAATTCTCTTGTTTCCTCAAAAAATTATGTTTACCAATGCATTAATTGCAATGCATGCATGCATAAAGTACATGCAATTGTCAATTTTCTCTTAATACTTGCATGCAATGATTTAATGCACCTTGAAATCTGAACTTGTGATGGGGAACAACCAAATTGAGCCTTATAAAATGGAAATACTAAAATTTTGAGATAAGCCCTATAGACCGGAAAGGAGGGAGTACTACGGAGTGGAGTAAGTGCATGCATGTGTGTACCCGGGGTGGAAGCACTGCATGCATGTGTGTACGCCGTGCTATAACTACCAATGCTATTTTTCAGACGGATCACTAGTCGCCTTGGTCCCACAGATTTTTTTCTTTTTTCTGAAGCGCGCTGTATAAACAATGATGGATGGAGTAGTATGAGTGGATTCAAAGAAGAGCGTATTGATGGTTGCTTCTTGAGAGCAACTTACAGTGTGAAAGGTGGGGCTTATGACTTGACTGCTCATTACTCACTATTAATGCGGCGCAACGATCGGGCTGAGTCTCCCATGCGGTTGTGCACTACCCCCTCGGTTCTTAAATATACTCCGGAGTATTTGTCTTTCTAGAGATTTCAACGAGTTACTACTCAAATATTTGCCTTTTTAGAGATTTCAAATGGACTGGCACATACAGATGTATATAGACATATTTTAGAGTGTAGATTCACTCATTTTGCTCCGTATGTAGTCACTTGTTGAAATCTCTAGAAAGACGAATAGAATATTTAGGAACGGAGGGAGTACACATACGAAGCAAAATGAGTGAATCTACACTCTAAAATATGCCCGTTTGAAATTTGTAAAAAGACAAATATTTAGGAACGAAGGAGTATAATTTTGTGCACGACACATGGACCCAGATGATGAAGAGGCTTCTGGCAATGCTATCAAGCTTCCATCATTTGTTTACATAATTGACATACTATAAAAATAATTTTCCAGCGACATCAAATTGTACAATGGTGTGAGCTTTCAGCTTTTGTTTCGCGTGTCTTGCCATCGATGCTCTTTCAGAAACTATAAAAACCTAACTTCCTTGCTAATGCATGTCAATTATTAGCAGATCAGAGCTAATAATTACATCACAACTAAAGACAGAGTTGTGAGAAGGTGTTAAATTAAAATTGATCCATGCTTTCATTGGCAGCAACGTCCCCCCAGCTCTGCCTAAATCAACAAGGCATGTTGGGAAAAAAAGTAGCTGTCTGGAGCATGCAACATTCCGATCATTTTGTGCAGTTCCACTAAAATAGAGCTGAGCGTCCCTGTTCCAAAGATATTAAGTGTGATTACGATAATAGAGGACTACTTATGAAACAATAAGCACACAAACAGAAGCCGGTCACCTTTGTAGTCTCTCTTAAGACTAACTAGTTGGAGAAGATTAGGCTCGGAGTTGGATGAGGAGGATAGAGCAAAACCAATCTCCCTTTGTGCAATCGCCTTTGAAATGTAGAGCGTTGCCCGTGTGACATTTTAGTACAACTGCACAAAACTCTCTTAAGAAAAAAGTGATTTGTGCAGTTCACCAAAAGGTCATAATAGCAACGAGGTGAAATGGATAGCCCTGTTTTAAAAAAGAGGTAGAAAGGAAACAATTCTGGCCAATAACAGTTGATGACACATGCGATGACAAAAAAAGCATATTCCTTGTCCTGGGGAAGATAACAACACGTTGTGTTTGTCTAAAACGGTGTGAGGGCGAGAATGCAATATGGAAAGTACATCGGACGAGCTACGTTTTGGGCAAGAACCATGGAAGATCCACATGCAGCGGCGTGGGAAGGCGGGCGGTGGAGCAAGGCGGAGGATACACGGAGGTCGTCGGGATGTAACTAGGTGGCGGCGGCGGAATCTGCAGTAGGTGGCGTGGCCTGCCGCCGGAGCTTGGTCAGAGAGAACAACGTGTACCGTAGATCAGGATGTGCTGCCTCGGCGCCGTCGAACAGAGAAACTATGCACTTCCTCCCTTTCCCCCGGCGGAAGGGATGCGGCCGGATCAGTGACCAACGGTGAGAGAGAGAGAGAGAGAGGCCACCACAGCCTTGTGTGAGATACTCTGAAGAGCGACAAACCAGGCAGGTAGGCTCCATTGTATATAGTGAGCGGACTACCTTTTTCTCCATAAAAATCGTTTTATATTCTGTGTACGTGCCATTGAGCACTATAACTTTATTTAAAAATAATGCGACAGCGCGTCAAGTCGAACTTTGTTTAGGTGCACGCGTGGTACCACGACCTCCTAGGTAAACAACCGCTTCTGAGCGTTCAAATTATACGTGGGCTGCCATTTAAGAAAGAAATGAGCTCCACCGTGTACCCGTCTTGGTGTAGCTGGGCATGAAGCGTGAGTGCGTGCACGGTGCACCTATTCTATTCTTGTATACATACACCACCTACGTGGGGTTGTGTGAGAGAGATACAAACCTAGAGAGATATAGTGTGTGGGTTCTTGAGAGTTTTTTTTGGGGGGGTTAATCAAAAATGTAACATATGCAATGTGTGTGAAATAGAGTCTGGATATAACATATATATAGAGGCGATCCACGAGAAGAGAGTGGAGGTATCATCGGCTTGAGGTGTCCATAGAATCGAAGAGAGGATGGTGTGTGTGTGTGTCTTGTGTTGCATACGATCGATAAAGAGTGCCATCAATTTGTGTGTGCCAGTCAAAGATATAGAGTGGCTGGCCCTCTTTGGGCGTGAGAGGGACATGTGCAGTTTGTCTCTGTGGCATGGATACCTACCTGCAGCTCGACTATTGGTGTGTGGTGGGGAAGAGGGAGGCCCAATTAACTATAGAGGTACAATGGCTGGTATATGTGTGGAGGAGGAGAGAGGCCTACCTCATGTATTAAGGAGATCGATCTGCCTCATGTATTAAGGAGATCGATTGGCATCCATGCATATGTGCAGGAGAGGAATAAGGTTGGGAGAGAGACAGAGCTAGAGTGTTGGAGGGGTGGTAGTGGAGTTGCTTCTAACAAGCGGTGGGATAGGCTTGCTAGACAAGCGGAGGGCACGCCTGCAATATCAATAAGAGAGAGATGGCTGCTTGTTGTGCATGCGTGCGTGTGTGAGAGCGGGTCAAGAGGCATGCACGAATGATGAGGGGGGACGATGTGGCTGTGGTAAGCAGACGTAACTACATAGGAAGATCAATCACCCTTTGTTAGAGAAAGGGGAGACATGACTTGTTAGGTATGTCGATCGATGGAAGGGGGCGGGGGGTAGTTAAAGTCGATCTAGTTATATGTTGGGTGTCACGCCCAATATGCGACCCTATCCAAAAGGAACTCGACGGTCCCACCAAGGATAGACCCGCATATTGAAACGCTTTTGCAAGGTGGATATCATTACATCAACATTACATAATAGGTAGGGATACATACATAAGGCACAAATGCCACAAGAATACAACAATACATCATACACAAGGTCAACATCCGACTACGGATGAAACATAAACAGAAGCTCAAACGACATCCACCACCTTTAGCCCGGGCTGCCGACACTGAACCTATCCCCGATCGAAGAAGAAGCGGAAGAAGAACTCCAATACAAGCAAACATCGCTCTCACGTCATGATCATCATAAACCTGTACACTGCAACTGGTGGTGTAGTAATCTGTGAGCCACGAGGACTCAGCAATCCCATTACCATGGGTATTAAGACTAGCTGTCGGTGTACTAGAGTAGGGGTACCCTAGTACCCGAACTTCGTCTGCAGACGATTGCAGCGCCACACGGCAGGGCTGGCCTGATGACCGCCAAGGTCCTCGGCGCTCCTTTGGAGCCATTCAAGAACAAAGTAGTCAAGACCCGGCAAGAGGAGCTTGCGGGAAGGCCACTCAGGCGCGAAGGAAACAAGGCCCGGCAAGAGGAGCTTGCGGGGAAGGCTTGGCGCGCCGAGCCCCTAAGCGACAAGGTTCTGCCGCGGCAAGGCGCTTGCCGGGCGGGCGACCTCTCTTCATCTCCGCTCCAGCTCACCCGCCAGCGTGTCACCACGGGCTCTCCCAAGCACTGGCGTGTAGAGCGGGCTGTGCAGCCAGCGGAGAGTAGCGATAAGCGGCGACAAGCTACCATCGTGGCAAGCGGAGGCGCCTTGACGGTCCTGTTACCTGTTTGGGCGACTAAGGCGGGCATTGATGACTCTTGTCCCTTGCCGTCGAGTTAGGTATAGATTCTGTACCTTTGTACAAGCGGTGTACCAACCTATGTTTTACCATCATACCCTTGTCTACTTGCCACATGTGGTGACCCCTTGTGCCTATAAAAGGAGGCCCAAGGCAGCGTGAAAGGGTTGGTTCGATCCAGCTCCGCTTAGTTCATCACATTCATCTGAAAACCACACTCGGGCTAGGTCTTGTAGCTCCCATTGCTCCCTAGCAAGAACACAAGATAATCCACAAAGCAGCGGTAGGAGTATTATCTCCCGGAGAGCTCCGAAGCTGGGTAAAATCTGCTCGTGTGTATCGCCTCGATCCGCTCTTTGTGCCCCCCTCCGAACCACAAGGGACCCAGGTCCCGTAGGTGCTCGTGGGACACGATCAGTTATCCCCCGACATCTTTGGCGCGCCCGGTAGAGGCGTCGAGGCTATGTGAACCCGATCCGGCGGTCACATCGAGCAACTTCATCGACATCTTCGTCGACATGGCGTAAAGAAGAAGTCTTGGCAGCAGCTGAGCCGTCGCGTCGAACCCACCACCACCGGAGCCGTCGGTGGTGGGGAAGCGCTAGCGGAGGAACCGTGTCGTCGAGAGAGCCCACGATGCCGCCAGGTCCAAGGACAAGGCAGCGCAGCGTCGGCGTCGAATCTGCACCGCGTCCTTCGCGGGAGGCGCGGGACCGACAGCGTCATGATACTCGCGGCACCATCGCTCGTTGGATCAAGGCCAAGCTGGAGGATCCGAGGCCCTCGAGACCGCATGCACCTCAGCATGCGATGCGAGTGGGGTGCGGTCGCTTAGGCGGGATGCCGCTCCTCTAACTTGGTTAGGAGTCCGAGCACATCCGTTCTTCACTCCGTGCGCCGTTGCCGCCAACCACACCAGCGGAAGCCTTGGCAAGAGCTCGATTACTTCTAGATTACCCTCAACGGCCGATAAGGTCGGCGAATGGAGGGCCACAATTCAAGTCTCATCGGCCGCCAGCGGCGACGTCCCGCTGACAACCGAGTGCCGCGCGCCGGCGGCGGCGAAAGCGCGAGCCGATGGCGGCGAGACTTGCGAGGTGCACCCACCGTACACTCCCCTTCCGAAGGCCAAGATCGCCGGCTCGCGGATCCACCTCGACAGCGACTCCACAACGTCGTCCGGATCCAGCGAGCTCGTCGCGACCAACGCCAAGTTCTTCGAGAACGGCAAGAAGAAGACGCCGAACCCGTATTGGCGCCGAAGAAAGCACGCCGTCAATCGACCAGCGCTCTGGGCCCAGCCGATATGCATGCGCCCGAAGAACGAGCGACTTGCCGTCTGTGATAGGTTGCCCTGCGTTCACTCGTGAGCTGCGGCAAGTCCGTGGCCCGACAAGAAAAACTTCAAACCAGGCGTGCGGAGAAGTATGGCGGCAGGACACACCATCGGAGTTCCTCGGCATCTACACCATCGCGGTGCAAGCTGCGGGGGCGAGACGACAAGATCCTCGCCAACTACTTTCCCTTGGTACTCAAGCCAAGCGTCGATCTTGGCTCATGCACTTGCCGGATGGCTCTATTTCTTCTTGGGCAGATTTGTGCCACCAGTTTGTTAGGCGCCTTCACGGTGACCACAAGCCTCATGGCCAGGAGAGTGATCTCCACCTGCTTGCCCGAAGGAGGAGTCTCTGCACAAATTCATCCAGAGATTCATCGAGTGCACTACAACATCCCGGGCGTCCACCCTGCTGCGGTGATCGGTGCATTCCATCGAATTACGAAATCGCGGGATGAGGAGGAGATGGCGATGTGCAAAGTGAAAGACGTCAACGAGCTCACGCCCTGGCCGACAAGTGTGCGCTAGCTGAAGAAGGAAGAAGACTCGGGAGAGAATGTGGGAGCAGAGTCGGCGGTGAGGATCGCCCGGCAAGAAATAGCCGCGGCGGAACAACGGGAGGAAGAAAAACCAAGAAGTACTAGTTGTCGAGCAGTCCGGCAAGGATGGTGCCGCCAACAAAGCCAAGGCTGGTGGCTCCGGCACGGAGGATGCCGTTGATGCTGACCGCCAAGCTGTGGTGGCGCCGACAAGCCCGACAGCTCAACAAGCGATCTTGTAAAATCCACCGCACCAAGGGCCACGATCTCGAGCTGCAAGAAATTTGAGCAGCTTGTTGAGCTCTGAAGAGCTGAGTACGAGCGGCGAGACAAGGAGAAGGCCCAAGAAGGTGCAGGTGCAGCAAGTAAGAAGAGACCCGTCGGGGAGGCGCCAAAAAGCCAAGCAGCGGCAAGGAGACAGACCTCCCGTGGCGCGACAAGGAAGAAGATGAAGATGAAGATCACGAGGGGCGATGAAGGCGATGAAGCTGATGAGCAGGAGTTTCAAAAGGCAACGGAGGTCCTTTGCGTCGGCGGTGGTGCGTCTCGCATACCTCGCACCGCCAACTCAAGCAATGGATGCGTGAAGTCAATGCAGCAGAACCATCCATAAAGTCACGCAAACCTCTGAAATGGTCCAGACGCCCATCATCTTTGACATTGAGGATCACCCCGATCGCATCACTGCGGTCGGTGCTTGCCGATGTTGGTCTCACCAACCATCCGCAACTCAAAGTCACAAAGATGCTGGTTGATGGCGGGGCGGCCTGAATTTGATCTCCTCTGCGGTGCTCCGAAGCTTCAAATCCTCGACAATGAGCTCGAAGAAACTGGTACTTTCCAAGGAATCAACCCAGGAAGGAGCAAGCCCAAAGGGAAGATCACGTTGCCGGTAACATTCGGCAGCGAGCTCAACTTCAGAACTGAGAGGGTCACGTTTGACGTCGCCGATTTCCCATTGCCCTACAATGGCATACTTGGCCGTCCAGCACTCGCCAAGTTTATGGCCGCCTCTCATTATGCTTACAACCTACTCAAGATGCCCGGCCCGATAAGCGTCATTTCTGTCCATGGCGACAAGAAAGATGCACTTATCTGCGCCGACAAGATTTACCGGGATGCAGCAGCCGCGACAGATAGCAAACCACTTACCGCTGAAGCTCCCGGGGGGAAGAAGAAGACCACCAGGTCCGGCAAGAGCTCTGTTGCCCACTCCGGCAAGCGCACCTCTTCGGAGTGCTGCGCTACCGTCGAGGACGCACCATCGAGCTCCACCGGCAAGTGCAACAAGACGATGGCAGCTCCGCCAAAGACCAAGAAGGTGCCCGCCAAGGAGGGCGGCACGGTGGTACCTTCACCATCGATTGCCACGCTTGATCCTAAATAGGAAGGCGAGCTCGTTGCTTTCTGCGGGCGAATGTCGATGTGTTTGCATGGCAACCATCGACATCCCGGTGTTCCCAGAAAGTAATTGAGCACCACCTAGCTGTCTGTCCTCACGCGGCCCGTCAAGCAAGAGTTAGGAAGCAGGCGTTGGGCGCCAAGAGTTCATAGCGAAGAAATCAAGAAATTAGAAGTAGCGAGCTTGTCGGAGGAGTCCTCCACCCCACGTGGTTGGCCAATCCGGTGGTTGTACGCAAGGCTAATGGGAAATGGAGACTTTGTATTGACTTCACTGATGTTAATAAAGCTTGTCCCAAAGACCCATTTCCCTTGCCGCGTATCGACTAGATTGTTGACTCCACGGCTGGATGCGATCTGCTTCGTTTCTTGATGCATATTCAGGATATCATCAGATCTTCATGGCGAAGAGGATGAAGAAAACCGCATTCATTACACCATGTGGCACGTGCTACTTTATCACGGATGCCTTTCGGTTTGAAGAATGCTGGTTCAACCTTTGCAAGGGTAGTCCATGATGCCTTTGGACCACAGTACACAGAAATGTAGAAGCTTACATGGATGACATAGTGGTCAAGAGCAAAGACAAGGCGACTACTGGTTCAGGATTTGGATGAGGCGTTTGCAAATATCGCAAGATCAACCTCAAGCTCAACCCGAGAAGTGCGTGTTTGGAGTCCCTTCCGGCAAGCTTCTCGGGTTCTTTGTCTCAGCGGGAATTGAAGCCAATCCCGACAAGATCAAGGCCATTGAGTAGATCGAAGCACCAAAGCGCGTCAAGGATGTCAGGAGGCTTGCCGGTTGCGTGGCTGCTCTCGGCAGGTTCATCTCTAAGTCTGCTGAGCAGCGCCTGCCGTTTTCAAGATTTTGAAAAAGGCAGGTCCGATGAAATGGACTCCCGAAGCGGAGGCTGCGCTGCAGGACTTGAAGAGATACCTGTCCTCCGCTCCAATACTTGTCGCACCTAGGCCACGAGAGGAGTTGCTGCTATATATAGCGGCAACCAATCAAGTGGTTAGTGCTGCGTTAGTAGCGGAGAGGGAGGCAGATGATGAGCCGGCAACCGAGGCAAGCGCATCCAGCGACAAGCGAGGGGCTTCGCCGTCAAGCTCTGGTCCCGACAAGAACAGATCAGCGCAGGGTTGCGACAAGATACGAAAAAAAGATGGTGCAGCGCCCGATCTACTTTGTCGATTCCCTTCGCGAGGGGCTAGGTCAAAGGTACTCGGTGTGCGAAGTTGCTTTTGGCCTCCTCATGGCCTCGAGAAAGCTGCGCCATTACTTCCAAGCACACGAGATAACAGTTGTCACTCGCTTTCCGCTGAAGAGGATATTGCAGAATCCAGAAGCAACAGGCAGGATTGTCGAGTGGGCACTAGAACTATCAAGCTTTGGTCTCAAGTTTGAAAGCACTTCAACTATCCGAGAAGCGAGCATTGGCAGAATTCATAGCAGAGTGGGCGCCACGCAAGGCGAAGAAATTCGAGAGACAAGCATCCCGCCAAGGAGGCAAATAAAGAGTGGCTGATGTACTTTGATGGAGCTTTCTCGCTGCAAAGCGCCGGTGCGGCGTCTTGCTTATCGCACCCACGGAGAGCACCTCAAGTACATAGTCCAGATGCACTTTCCCAAGGAACAAGCAACCAACAATACTGCAGAGTATGAAGGTTTGCTTGCCGGTCTCAGGATTGCTGTAGACCTTGGGATTAAGAAGCTCATCGTCAGGGGGGACTCACAACTTGTCGTCCGACAAGTAAATAAAGATTATCAAAGTCCGTTGATGGAAGCCTACGTCGATGAAGTGAGAAAGCTAGAAGAACACTTTGAAGGCCTGCAGATGGAACACGTTCCAAGAACTCAGAATGATATAGCTGATGGCCTCTCCAAATGTGCCGCACTTAAGTTGCCTGTGGAACCAGGAATTTTTGTGCTCAAGCTGACTCAGCCGACCATAACATCATCAACAGGACAGAGCAAGAAGAGAAAATTGGTTTCCGGCGACTACCTTCCGCAGAGCTCTCCAAGCCGCCCCCAAGAAGGTCCCTAAAACCAACGCAAGTATCACTGAGGAGCAGTCTGCTCCGACAAACCATACAGTTTGTATCGTTGAAGCAAAGCGCTCCCGACAAGTTTAGCTCCGGCAAGCTTGCCGGGATCATCAACTCGGCGGACCCACAGGTCCTTGCCGTAGAAGCTGATGTTCCCAGCGATGATAGATGAGCCTTTAGTCCTTGTTGTCGAGCCACGAGGCTCCAACATGGGCACAACAAATCGTCCATTTCCTTGAGACGGAGAACTTCCGAAGAGCAAGAAAAGCGGAAAAAGTAGCCCGGCGGTCAAGTATGTACCAGTTTGTTGACAACATCACATGCGAAGAAGGCTCAATGGTGTGAAATTGAAGTGTATTTGCGGGAAGATGGATGAAAGCTGTTGGCAGAGATACATGGAGGCATATGTGGTCACCACATTGGCGCAAAACACTTGCCGCAAAGCTTTCCGGCAAGGTTTCTTCGGCGAAGCCCTCCAGATGCTGCTGCACAAGTAACCAAGTGTGAAGCGTGCGGTTCCATTCCAAACAGATACACCAACCAGCTCAAGCTCTCCGGACGATCCCTTTATCCTGGCCCTTTTCGGTCTGGGGGCTCGACATCCTCGGCCCCTTCCCCCGAGCTGTCGGGGCTTTGAATACTTATGCGTCGCAATCGACAAGTTCGCAAAGTGGCCGGAAGTGGAACCAGTGAGGAAGGTGACAGCCACGATCAGCCGTCAAGTTCTTGAGTTAATTGTTTGCCATTTTGGGATTCCTAACGGATCATCACCGATAACGGCACACAGTTCACGAGCCGCACCTTCATGCAAGTCGCCCAAGATCTTGGCGCCAAGATCTGCTTTTGCTTCTGCTGCTCCGAGAAGCAGCGGTCAAGCGAGAGAGCAAACGCTGAAGTGCTGCGAGGACTCAAGACCAGAACTTTCGACGGGCTGCGCAAGTGCGGAAGGAACTGGATCGAGGAGCTGCGGTGGTTCTTTGGTCGATCGGGGCGGCGCCAAATCGAGCCAGCGGCGGACACCTTTGCTCTAGTCTATGGAGCAGAGGCAGTTCTCCCCACGGAACTTCGTGTACGGGTCACCTCGAGTGCTCGCTTATGATGAGCTTGAGCAAGAGCAGCTGCAACAAGATGACGCGCTGCTCCTCGAGGAAGATCGTCTTCGAACTCTGTCTACGAGCTGCTCGTTACCAAGCAAGCTTTGCGTCGCTACCATAGCCGCAAAGTTAATGCCGAAGCTTGAGGAAGGCGACCTTGTTCTTGGCGCGTTCAATCCGCCAAGAATTCCAACAAGTTGGCCTTGAAGTGGGAAGGCCCTTATCGGGTAAAAGCGAGTCACTAGGCCCGGCGCTGTCATGCCTTTGAGACCGAAGATGGCCTTCCGGTGAGCAATTCCTGGAATATAGAGCATCTTATAAGTTTACCCATGAGGCGCGGTTGCGGAACCGTTCGGCAACCACCCTTTGTACAAGTCTTGCCGCTGTTGCATGTAATCCTTTGTACAAAGCGAGCGAGACCCGTGCATCGATAAAGCCTATGTGTTGCGCACATTTTGTCAATACATGCCCTCATAATCATATATGCATGTGTTTACTAACATTTTATGCAGCATCCGCTCCCGGTAAGCGATGACGGGCCATTAGGCTCCATAACTTTATTTTCTCTTCTTTCTTCTCAAACAAGAAGAAGGTTCATCCACCCACAAGTTCACCGGGGGGAAGGAGAAGATAATGGTATGGGCCGCTAAGCGTTGCTCGAGGAACTGTCGCCTTGCCAGAAAATGGACAACAGAAAAGCTAAGTTGCTAAGTTTAAACGACCAGTTTTAAATTTTTAAGTTATCTTCCTCGAACGATAGTACTTTGTATGGAAAACCTATGCGCGGAGGAACCGAATCGCGACTAGCTTGCGCCCTTACTTTGTTTCGAGTCCGCTCAACAACTTAAGTGAGCTGCAGCTAGTCCGCGACAAGGTTGCTTGTCGGTAGCGACCCCGCCAGCAGGCTGCTGAAGTTCCGCACTCGGCGCTCGCGGCAAGGGTGCCTGCACCGGCAAGTTCCCCTGAAAGCGTAGGGTATAAACATACAAGGGAAGAAATCGAGTAAAGGAAATAACACTGCATTCGATTGCCTAAGATAGTGTATATTACATAATAACTTGTCGCAGATCTAATAGATTTTTTCGCCTAAACATGATCTACAGCGACAAGAGAAAGATAGACTTGGCGGCCTAGTCCACGCGGTCGCCCTCGAGCCTCTTAACTCCGCTCACCCTGTCCACGATGGGTGCGACAAGGGTCTTGAGTGCTTCAACATCGGTGGATGGAGGCAGGGACTTGAGGGCCTTGGTGAAGTCGACGCCTGGGTTGCGGAAGGCCACCTTCATCAACACCTTTTGGAGAGCCTCGGCACAGACTTGGCGTGATTCCTATGCGAGTTGCTTCGGAACCTCATCCCGGAGCCGCTGGATACCCGCCAACACGCCTTTGAAGAATAGGCTGAGCTTGACGCTGGGTTGGAGGTTCTCGTCGGTGGAATATCCAAGATCTGTCATCCCCAACTCCATCAGCTCATTATGGATGCCGGCGGCGGTGTCCACAAGACCTTCTGTCCAATGCATTATGCTGTCCCGAAGATTATTCTGGGCGGTCACAGCATTCGACAGCAACTCCTCGGTGGCCTTGATCTTTTCCAGCAGGCCCGTTTCCCGCTCCTTGGCGCCGTTCAACGTCTCCGTCAAGGTGGTCAATTTCAGCTCCAGATCCGCCTTGGAGTCCTTGGCGCCATCGAGCTCTTTGATCTTCTCAGCAAAACGACCTTGTAGCTCGCCGAGGGTGTAAGCGTCCTTCTCACGCTCGCGCTTCAACCCGGCGACCTCCTCGGCACTCTTCTGGAGGGTGGACTCCAGCTGAGCCACCCTCGTCTCCAATTCCCTCTTGGCGGCCTCGGCAGCCGCAGCAGCATCTTTGCCTCTGAAGTGGCCCGCCAACCGTTTGCTCATGCAGCGATCCTCCTCATAGCTGTCGAGGTTGATCTTCCGCTGCGCCAGCTCACCTTCTCGCTGGAGAGCTTCTCGCGGCAAGCCTCTGCTGCTCTTGACCTCGCCCTTCTCCAAGATGAAGGCGTGCGCTCTCGGCAAGCTGCTCACGCGCCTCTGCTTTATCCCGAAGGGTTTCTTTGTTGGCGCGCCGGAGCTCTTCCGCAGCGTTTCTCAAATCAGCTCCGCCCTCGCGACAAGCGCCTCCACAGACTCCAGTTTGGCTTGGCGGGCGCGGTAGGCGATAACAACTTCATAGCAGCTGCTCCTCCCGGGCTCACCGCTGCTGCTGCTCGGGAATCAACCAGCGACAGCCAGCGGAGAGCAAGCAGTTCGCATCGAAAGTCTCCCCTCGACCGCCACAGGCTTGATGCCCATGGGAGCTTGATGAAGACACCCTCGCCGGCCTTCAGGTAGGCGCCGGGCTGAGGCTCCTCGGAGTCTGGTGCACCATTGGTGGCGGGGGGATCGGCGGTCGGTGCAGCGCCTGGCGCTCCTGCGGCCTCTGGGCCGTCAGTATGATCGCCAGATTCCTCCCCAACCTCTGCGCCAGCGGCCTCGGCAGCCTCCTTGCCGGCGGGCCTGTCAGCGCCAGCCTCCTCCTCCATGTTGGCGGCGTCGACATTGTCGCCGCGAGCGTCTTCCTCGCCGGCAACCACGGTTTCCATCGGATCTCCGGCAGATGGATCTGATGATCAGAAGAAGAAAGCACAAATCAAGCAGATATTCGAAAGAGAAGAACGGAAGAAAAGAACCCAAGGGAAACTATCAAACAAGAAGATTACCTGCAGTGGGGTGCAGTGGCGCAGTCTCCACCACCGGAAGGTCGTCGGCGCCAGCCCTTGTCGGGAAGCTCCCTTGTGGAGAAGCCTCCCTTGCGGGAGCGCCCTTGGCGGAGAATTCTCCCTTGGTGGCGTGGTTGAAGCAAGCAGAATTTCGGAGTGACCTCCGGGGCCTCCTGATGAGGCTGGACCTCAGGGGTAGCCTCCGGTGCTCCATGATGTGGCTGCTCTACTCCTACAAAATCCGACAAACCAGATATCAGTAACGGAAAAGCACCCAAGCGCGCCTAACCACGAGAAGCATACCAGACACTTCTGTTGGGGGCTGTCTTTGGGGCTGCTCTGTTGAAGGGTTGCCGGATCCGGCAAGGGAGTCCCGGACGTGCCCCCTGTTGCTACAGGGGAGTCATCTGAGACGACAACCACCGGCGTCTTGGCCCTCTTCGGCGCTCTCTGAGCCAACGTCCTGAAGAAGAAAGTTCAGAGTGGAACGAGTCAGATATAAGATAAAGCAATAAATTGGGAGATTACAAATAGCAGCGACAAGATCTTACTCTTCCTCTTCTTCCTCGGAGCTGAGGGCGGAGAGATCAAACTCTGCTCCGGCGCGACAGATTGGGGGAGAAGACTCCCTCTGACGCTTGGCGGGTGCAGGGGCCGCGACTCCGGAAGGCCCTGCGCCCGTCGCCGTAGCGGAATGAGGCGCTCCGCTGCAACCTTGATACTGCCGGTGGAAGCCGTCGAGGCGGCAGGCGGCTGTTGGACCGTATGCTCCCCGCCACTTCTCGGTCTTCGGAGGCGTCTCCTGGCGGGGCAGCGAGCTCCTCCTGCGACAAGCTACTTGGCGGCGGAGGAGAGGCGCCCCGCAGGCTCACTTGGTTCGTTGTCCGGGCTCGGTCTGCTCCTCCTCACCGGCGAACTCTTCTTGGTCGGCAAGGCTTAACCTCGGCCCTCTCTGCCTCCTCGACAGTGAACCCAAACGCGCCGGCGGCAGCGGCCTCTGCAGCCTCCTCCAACCTTGTGGCGATGCGCGCCATCTCCTGAGCAGTGGTGTCGCGGGTGAGCCGCCTCTTCTCGTCGGCGCGGATCGGCACTTCAACCAAGTTGTCGAAGAACTGCTGCACTATGTCATCGGCGGGCTCCTGCCAAGTTGGAACAATCCATGGGAATCGCTGGCAACGGCATTATCGCGGATGCTGTCAAGCGGCAGTTGTTGCACAAGGGCACAACTCCCTCGGCAACATGCACCATCCAGGTTATCCGCTTCAGGCTTGAACAGCTCCGCAGCATGCCGTCAAGCTCCGAGGTAGTGAAATTCCAATTCAGACCTGGCGCAGCCTCATGATATCCGCGCGCGTTCTCGAATTCCCAAGCAGGCCTCCTTTCTCCTGCAAAGGCGCAATGCGGCGGCGAAGGAAGTCGCGCCAACTGCTCCTACGGTAAGCCCTGCTTGCGGAGGCATAAAATCTAGTCGTGGCAATCTTCAACTTGTCGTCCTCCGGCGTAAGTTGCTCCAATCGTTACCCGCGAACTATGGGGGTCTTCGCAGGCAGTAAAGGCTGTGGCTCCTCCTCTAGATCCAGCACCAGTCAGCCCTCCACTCCTCCCACTTGCTGCGCAACTCTCCGTCAAGATCGCTTCCTTCTTGCCGATCCTAGAAGTCCATGCAATTCCTCCAGCGGCTCTCCTCTCTCTCAGCGGGTGAGAAGTAGTGGCGGAAGAGTCTTGACGTTTGGGTGGACCCGACAAAGTTCTCGCAGAGATGTGCGCAGCGGCCATGGTAAGGATGGCGTTGGGGGTGAAGTCAAGGAGGCGGAGGCCATATGTGTTCATGACATCGCAGAAGAATTCAGAAAAGGCGGCGAGCCCGCACTGAAGAAAATCGCGAAGAAGGGGTACCCGATGGAGACCTTAGCAGATGTGGCGGCGGAGATGACCCTCGTCTTGTGGATGCATCCGGGTCACCGTCGACGAAGAAGTAGTACAGCTCCGCAGCTCCTTCTGCTGAGCAGGGGATCAAGAAGGCCCGCTCCTTCCGCAGCACCGCGAGCGCCGCTGCGCCTCGGCAGATTCACGCCTTTTCCTTATCGGCCTTTGGAGCCATAGGGAGTCGTAGTGGAGGAAGCCGGCGTTGGTGGCACCGTGGCAATGGAGGGGCGGGCGTCGCTCTCTTTGGGCTCGAGAAGAAAGGGAAGCGGCGGGGTTTCGATGTGACAGCAAGGGCAAGTGGGCGTCTGCCCGGTTCCCCGCTTATAAAGGGGAGAGGGACGCGTTCGATTTTTCCCATTAAAAAAGCCCCACGATCTCCCCACGACGCCACGTCCGGTGCATGCCGTTAAATGGGAGGCGTGGTGGGTCCAAGGCAAATAACGGCGTAATCAAGACCACGCGTGCCCGTGCCTGTTTTGGGCCTGGCCCAGCAGAGCTTAGGCGCCGTGTGTGCCCAGGCCGGGGCTCCTATCGGTGTACTAGAGTAGGGTACCCTAGTACCCCGAACTTCGTGCACGGACGATTTGGCAGCGCCCACAGCGAGGCTGGCACGATGACCGCCAAAGGTCTCGGCGGCTCCTTTGGAGCCATTCAAGAACAAAGTAGTCAAGACCCGGCAAGAGGAGCTTGCCGGGAAGGCCTCGGTGAAGGAAACAAGGCCCCGACAAGAGGAGCTTGCCGGGAAGGCTTGGCGGCGCCGAGCCCCTAAGCGACAAGGTTCCTGCCATGCAAGGCGCTTGCCGGGCGGGCGACCTCTCTTCATCTCCGCTCCATCTCACCCGCCAGCGTGTCACCACGGGGCTCTCCCAAGTACGCGTGTCGACGGGCTGTGCAGCCAGCGGAGAGTAGCGACAAGCGGTGCTGACAAGCTACCATCGTGGCAAACGGAGGCGCACTTGACGGTCCCTTTTACACTGTTCGGGCGACTGAGACGGGCATTGATGACTCTTGTCCCTTGCCGTCAGAGTTAGGTATAGATTACTGTACACTGTACAAAGCGGTGTACCAACCTATGTTTTTACCATCATACCCTTGTCTACTTGCCACATGTGGTGACCCCTTGTGCCTATAAAAGGAGGCCCAAGGGCAACGTAGAAAGGGTTCGGTTCGGTCCAGCTCCGGCTTAGTTCATCACATTCATACGAAAACCACACTCAGGCTAGGTCTTGTAGCTCCCATTGCTCCCTAGCAAGAACACAAGATAATCCACAAAGCAGCAGTAGGAGTATTATCTCCCCGGAGAGCTCCGAAGCTGGGTAAAATCTGCTCGTGTGTATCGCCTCGATCCGCTCTTTGTGCAATCTCCGCCCCCCTCCGAACCACAAGGGACCCAGGTCCCGTAGGTGCTCGTGGGACACGATCAGTTCTCCCCCGACACTAGCAAAGCTTAAAGGGTAAGGAAGAGGTAAAGTGGTGAGGTTGCAGCAGCGACTAAGCATATATGGTGGCTAACCAACGCAAATAAGAGCGAGAAGAGAGCAAGCGGAACGGGCGCCAACTAGTAATGATCAAGAAGTGATCCTGAACTCCTACTTATGTCAGACATAACCCAGAAACCGTGTTCTCCTCTCGATCAACCCCTAAAAGAAACACTCACGGTTACGCACACGGTTGGTGTATTTTAGAAGAGTTTGCTTCAAGTTTACTACAACCGGATATTAACAAATTCCCATCTGCCACATAACCGCGGGCACGGCTCTCGAAAGTTTATACCCTGCAGGGGTGTCCCAAGTTAGCCCATGATAAGCTCTCGCGATCAACGAAGGATATTCCTTCTCCCCGGGAAGACCCGATCAGTCTCGGAATCCCGGCTACAAGACATTTCGACAGCAATAAAACAAGACCAGCAAAGCCGCCCGGATGTGCCGACAAATCCCGATAGGAGCTGCACATATCTCGTTCTCAGGGCACACCGGATGAGCCAGACGTCGGGTTGGCATAAACCCTGATTGCCCAGGGGGCGCCGGACATCGCTCGGTTTGGACCAGCACTCGAAGGAGAACTGGCCCGGGGGGCTAAAATAAAGATGACCCTCGGGCTCCGGAAACCCAAGGGAAAAAAGGCATAGGTGAGGCAAATGGTAAAACCAATGTTGGGCCTTGCTGCAGGAGTCTTATTCAAAGCGAACTGTCAAGGGGGTCCCATAAATTACCCGACCGCGTTAGGGACGCAATATCCGGGAACATAATACCGATATGACGGAAACTAGGGCGGCAAGAGTGGAACAAAACACCAGGCATAAGGCCGAGCCTTCCACCCTTTACCAAGTATATAGATGCATTAATTAAATAAGATATATTGTGATATCCCAACAAGTAAACATGTTCCAACAAGGAACAACATCTCCATGTTCCAACAAGGAACAAACTTCATCTTCACCTGCAACTAACAACGCTATAAGAGGGGTTGAGCAAAGCGGTAACATAGCCAAACAACGGTTTGCTAGGAAGGGTGCAAAAGGTTAGAGGTTCATGGCAATTTGGGAGGCTTGAGCAGCAAGTGGTAGGTAACGCAGCATAGCGATAGAACGACGCAACTAGCATAGCAATGATAGTAGTGAGATCCAGGGTAGCGGTCATCTTGCCTGAAATCCCACTAGGAAGAAGAGCGAGTCCATGAAGAAGACGAACGGATGAAGCCGAACCAAGCGTAGACGAACGAATCCTCACGATCGCAACGAAACAGGAACTAACAAGAAGAAGCACACAACATGGTAAACACACCACACATGAACAAGACATGATGCACAACCAAGCATGATGAATGACAAATCTAGACGAAGCTACTCATGGCAAGAGATGATGCAAACAAGAGCAACACATCAAAGCAAGTTTAAATGAGGCCGGAAACAACATATAACAATTCCGGTAAGTCCTCATATGCAAATTTCGAAATTGGTCCAGATCTGAAGAAACCTTATGTTCAAGTTGTTAAACAGCAAGTTAATATGCACCAAGATGATCTACACGAAATTCTAGTCAAGTTACATATAAAGTTCATTTAATTCGGAGCTACGGCCTAGAAGATGTGAGCAAAACAAGTTAAACATGGCATTGATGCAAAATGCATACAAACATCAAGCAAACACCTAAAAACAAGGATGCAACATGATAATATGAAACTACATGCAATTCTAAGCAAGTTTCATATAGAGCACACTCAAAACGGAGCAACGGTTCAACACATACACTCTATACAAGGCATAACAACAATCTGTCCAAAACAGCAAGTAGGCATATTGCAAGCATCAAAACAACAAGCTACAGCATCTCAACATAATAACAAAAGGCATGGGCATGAAGTACAGGTAAAGCATTACAAAACATGAACACTGAGCTATCTCCAGAAATCACTAGAACATGCTCAAATACACATGGCAAGATTGCAAATAATAACAGTTCAGACTTATCAGGAAATAACATCAGGTTGCAATGTTTAGAGCTATCAAACAACATGTTACAGGAACTTATCATGGCAAAAAAAGGCATGGCATGAATCTACTAATTGCATAGAACAAAAGTCCCTTACTGACCATGAGCCAAAAAGGATCAGAAGATATGATGGCACCCATGTAAACATAGCAAGTTATATGACAGATTCATACATGGCAGGAACAACAATAAGTAGGCATGTTGGTGAGCTTGAACCACTCACCACAGAGCAATACATGGCATGGCAAGGCAACTCACAGTAATAAGACATGGCATAGAAGCTATACATGGCAAGAACAACAACATAACATGCTTGGATCAACTACAACAACCTTGGCAAAATTGAATAACATGTAAACAACCTGCCAGGAAACATTTTATAGCAAAAGTAGAGCTCGATTGACTCAAGCTATGGCACTCCATAATTGCAAACAAGGGCATGGATGGATGGAGAATAACCATATGTTCAAAATATCCTTACTGAACTATCTCAAAATAAGCATGGATCTCTCGGTAGCATCAAGTTAACATGGCATAAAAATATCAGCAGAACAGGGCTGAAATCAGCAACATCATGAAGCCTAGTTTGCATGCTTGTGCTAGTCACCACATAGATCACAAAAATACATGGCATACACCCCTGTAAAGATGGCATGGCATATTACAAAACACATGTAGACATCAAACTCATAGGATGCACACATCAATCATGGCAAAAATGACAAAAGTGCATGTTCTGATAAGAATCTGAAACTAACATCACATAGCCCTCTTCTAACAGCATTTTGGGCATCAAGATGAGCTCAAATGTAAATGATGCAATGAGATGAAATGATGTACTCGTCGAGACGAACAATTTGAAATATTACACGAACAAAACAGAGCTACGGATGCAGAGATATGATGGCATGAACATGGCATGAAAATAACTGCAGATTCGGGGACTTGAGAGGATTTCTCACCCCGGGAGAAAGTCAACGGGCACGGGTATCGAGGCTCGCCGGAGATGGCGGGGAAGGAGGCGAGGCTCGCCGGAGATGGCGGATCTGGGGGGGTCGGAGAAGGGCGGAGGAGGCCGGGCGGCGATGGGGCGGCAGCGGAGGCGCGTGCTTGGCGGACGGGCGGAGGGCTCGAGGCGTGGCGGAGGCGCGGCGGCGCAAGACGGGCCTGGGCGGGCGCGCTGGGCCCGGCGGCCATGGGCGGCGGGTGGCGGCGAAGGTGCCACGTGGCAGCTCGGAGTGGACGGGAAGCAGAAGGCGGACGTGTCCGGCGCGGGGATTTTTGTCCGTCGACGCGAGGTAGAAGGAGGCTAGGGTTAGACCGAGAATTTCGGGGGAGAGGGTCTATATATAGGTAGAGGGAGCTAGGAGAGTCCAAATGAGGAGCGGTTTTCGGCCACGCGATCGTGATCGAACGACCGAGAGCATGGAGGGGAGTTAATGGGTTTTGGGCCACTTTGGAAGGGTGTTGGGCTGCAAAGAAAGGAGGCTTTTATGTTACCCGTTAACCGTTGGAGTATCAAACGACCTCCAAATGGCACGAAACTTGACAGGCGGTCTACCGGTGCTATACCAAGGCCGCTTGACAAACCTCGGGCCATTCCAAGAAAGTTTAACACCCGCACATGAAAAGAGGCAAAAGGGGGCACCGGGGAACATAGGAGTGCCGGATTGCAAAACGGACAACGGGGAAAATGCTCGGATGCATGAGACGAACACGTATGCAAAATGAGATGCACATGATGACATGATATGAAATGCAGATGATGACATGGCAAAGTGCAACACGCAAGCACATGACATGGCAACGACGGCGAATAACTGGAGGACACCTGGCGCATCGAATCCGGGGCGTTACATTGGGAGATCGATCGGTATACATGCATGTGTGTGTTAGAAGCAAATGAGGCACGAGGAGAAGGATAGAGAGAGAGAGAGAGGGATGCATGTAGGAGGTGGTATGAGAGGCATACTATATCGAGGGGGGAGGAGTGTGCAAGTACGAGAACGATGAAAAGAGTGGTGGGAGTGAGGCATGGACGGTGACAAGAGAAGAGGGGAAGTTTGTGTTTGTGCTAGGCACACCTGGCTAGAGAGGCATATCGATCGATGTGTGCCGTAAAGAAGGAGCTGGGGGGCCTATACACACCGTGGGTGAACGACCTAAAGTGAAAAGACGAATTTGCGCGATGGAGCTAGAGAATGCTGAGGGAGGGTGAGAGGGATGTGGGCGTGTGCATGCACAAGAGAAAGTTAGCACTAGCTACAAAGATAAGAGAGTTGTGTGGGTGTAAAAGACGAATAGAGATCATATATACTTCATTATAAAAAGCGAATTCGGATATTTGAAGAATCTATCATACTGTTTTAAACCGACACATGCGTGAATATATATAACGGTGATACACATGGTGTGGTTATGAACATGTTATACTACATTTAATATATTTTATCTCTACTCTTATAAAAACGGAGTTGTTGATGATGGTGTGCCTGCCATCCTACATTATAGGACGTCCGATTTATATCTGACGGATAGCAAGGAAACTATGATGGTTGACGTTGGCAACAATCATGATTGTAGATTCTTATTGAAATAGAGAAATGAATTCAAATTTAGTTCGAATTGCAGCGGTAGTATAGACATTTGGAATGTACTAAAACGTTGGTATGAGTAGGTTACATGCATTATAAAACAAGCAAAAAAATTTAATCGGACATAACATGGATTCATACTCCCTCCTTCCATCTATATAGGGCGTAATGAGATTTTTAAGACCGCTTTGACTATTGACAAGATTAATAGTACTTGACATGCACAATGTGAAAATTATATCATTGAAAGAACCTTTCACAGACGAAGTTAACAGTGTGCTTTGTGTAAGTTGCATGTCATATATCATTGCTCTAATATTTGGTCAAAGTTACCATCGAAAAACGCATTAGGCCCTATATAGATGGAAGGAGGGAGTAGCTTTGAATAGCATTTGTATAGTAAAACGGGGCAAGACTCTCTCTTTGTGTGGTGTGAATAGTTTTAATTTTTTCGTTTTCTTTTGGTTGAGGGAAGTGCGAATTGATTTGGTACGTACAAGTACAATATTACTACACATTATGCTTGTCTCTAAAATTCAATCCGCGTCTTGTTATATCCCGAAAATTCAGATATCATGCTCCCAAAACTGGCGCCTTCACAACCCGCGCCTTGCTATCCCGAAATTACAACGCGCGCGAAAACTCCCTCCAGCTGCCAAATCCCGACACGCGAAATCCCCCTTCTAACCTTGAGCCGAAAGGGCCACTAGTTCAAATCGGTGGGGGGTACTTTTGTAACACACCCTACATTTTGGACAAGCGCGTCCCTAAGTCATGCTTCACCCCCTCCCATCGCCCCCTTTTCGCCATTCGAAATCCCAGGCCGCCATAACCTGTCCGCTCCAGCCACGAAACCCCACCCTCCTCCGTCCGCCACGTCACCGCTGCCCAGCCGGAGCCTCTTCCCCAACAATGTCGTCCACTGCAACAGCTCGACGTCCTTCGTCCACCTCCCCGGATGAGGATCCGTCGTCCATCTCGCCGTCCCGCCGGTTCAGCCGCCCCGTCCTCCACCTCCAAGGAGCTGCTCCGATGATCGCCTCGTCTATCGCGGCTGCTCCATCCCCACAGCGCCGCCTTAACCTGCTCCACCGGAACCGCAACATCCTCACCGACTCCTCGAGACGGCCGAGGCCTACTCGGCGCCACCAAAGAGGTTGTACACTCATCGCGCGCACCTTCTCCTTAACTCGACCTCCGGCGCCGACGGTGCTCCATCCCGCACCCCATGGAGCGGCTACCTTGAAGCGGCGCGCTTGGCGACATCTCCACGGGCTCTCCCCTAGTGCGAGGCCCCTTCGACGACGGCGTCCATACCAGCCAGATCTACTGCTGCTACTCCGGCTCTCGCTCGCTCGCTCACGCTGCTGCTGCTGCTCCGACTCTCGCTTGATCACTCGCTCGCCCAGCTGCTGCTGCTGCTCTCCCCGTCGCTTCGTGCTCTTGCTCTGCTCGATTAAGCCACACTTGATCGACTGAATCGACTTTTGGGTCATCAATTTTCAGGGGTTGGGGGGCGCGGAGTTAAGGAAGAACCACCAGAAGCGGGACGGGGCTCACGGAGAGGTACCCACTATCTATCTTAGGGTTCAGGGTGGGGCGGGGGGCCTAGAGGGCTGGCCGGGTGGCGGTGGCGAGTTGTTTCGGGCGGCGGGCGGCTGGGGCAGCGGTTCGGCCGGTGGTGGTGGCGGCTCGAGGGTGCAGGTTGAAGATGAACTGCAGGCCCTCCCTAAACTACATGTCAAGTGCCTCTCTGCTACCATTGCGTTCAGTTTGACAAGTAGCATTCAGATTCCACATGAAATTTCAGTTTCGACAGTTAAGTTCGAGTCAACAGTTTTACCTCATCTGTTGTAGTCGGTGGTTTTTGGTGATGTTAATTGTACATCCATTTTACATCATCTACTGGAGATGCTATTAGAATCCCACTTGAGATTGACAATGTCTGTCTTGTGCTACTTCAGCCTTGACGTCTTATGGCTCACCGGAGCAGCTCCAACGACAAAACGATCCATCACAACAGAGCAGTGCCCTGGACGCCGTCTACAGATTCCCCAGATCTTCTCCACACCTCTGACAGCCACCTCTGCCTCAACTGCTTCAGCTACAAACCCAATGATGCTGAGGTCGACACGGCTACGGCAAAGAGGTTGTACACTTGTTGCATCACTTATTACTATACATTCACGTCGATCCATTAGGGCTATTTTGGTTCAACGGAAAACGCGATCCACCGGTTGTTACCATCACTCTAAATTTCTGCATGCCTCCTTACATAATCTCACCATATTTTTTTTCGTATGCATGCGGATATTGTACACATCATGCTGAACATGTAGAGAAAAAGAGAAGAGTTTTTGCGGCAATACAATGTCATGCAGACATCACTCCATGGTGGGTTCAATGGCAAACCGTCCCCACCCTCTCCAGTTGTAATCCGAGAGGAAGATATATGTTACGAGGTGGATTGGGGCCACGACCACTCCTATTTACCCCCAAGGTGTTTTCTCTACCTTGGCATGATGATGTTAGTCATATCATGCATATGTTGCCTTGCAGTGCCTACTTTTGACATCATATATGTCATCTGCTTAGTTTAGACATGTTACGTAATGCCACCTGTTTAGTTTCTATATCATGTATGGGAATTATGCGTCTCATGTCTTTTAGCCAGCCATAATATATGTGAAATGTGCAATGCCATCCTGTTTAACCAGGCATCATATATTTGAATGATATCTTGCCCATCCTTTTCTTCATTACATTTCCATTTGTCAACAATGTTTGTACATTAACCTACTCTTCCTGTGAATCAGCCATTTGGGTGGGAGATGGAAAAATCTGGAGTGAAAACAAGGCCTTGAGAGAGCATACAGCTACACGTCAAGCAGATCTCTTATTGGGTCCCGATATCTCCTCAGAGATGGATTCAAAGACAGATGACCAGTCCTATTCCCCCACTGAGGTGTATGCTCTAACTTGGCACGGTTATACTACTCATATCATGCATATGGTGTCTTCCATTGCATAGTTTCGACATCATATACACAATATTCAACACCATGTTCTTAGTTCAGACATCATATCGAATGCCCTCTGTATAGCATATAAATCACATATGTGAATTAAAAGAAGCGATCCTGATTACTTAGATAACATGTAGGTGAATTATGTTATGCGATCCTGTTTAGTTATTCATCATATCTTTGAATTATGTTATGCTATGCTATCCAGTTTAGATAGACATCATATATGTGAAATTATGTCATGCTATGCGTTTTAGTTAAACAATATACATGTCAACTATTTCATGCCCTCTTTTTTCCACACTATCTATTGCATCTGTCTCTCATACAATGTCTGTACATTCAACTATGTTTCTTGTTTATCAGCCATTTGAATTGGAGCGGGTGATGCCAGTATCTAGCGGACTAAAAACACGGTCTTCAAATAAAACAGTGCTACCTCTTGGTGGAGATAGCACCCCGGTTGTACATGCACAAGAACCAGCCCTACCACACATAACCCAAACTCTGCAGATTGTACCCCTCTCTGCGATGGATGAGAACCAGCTTCACCCAATCAAACCCCAACCCCAGCCGATAGTAACCCGGTTCCTGTTGACACAGCACCATCTCCACCACAGAGCTCCCAAACAAGAGCAGTTAGTAAGGAAGCTCCAGTGCCCAAAGGGCCAGTACTATCACGGCGAACCCCAACTCCACCAGTTAGTACGCCTATTCCTGTGGAGGAAGCACAACCATCTAGTCGCAGTTTAACATCTATCGCATTTGATGTTGTTAAATCGTATGTGCGTATCTTCCCATCTTGGAAATATTATCTGAAGATGAAGGAAAATGCCGATTGCAGTGTTTGTCCAGAGTTATGTGTAAGTAATGTTTTTCATGGCAATTACTTTGCTTCGTCCCATACATCCTACCTCCATGATGGTTATAATACAGAGATTTTCCCATTTTCTCTATAGAGAAGGACCGATTTGGAAACTCAGGATGAGGTAACCTGTGCTAATACCTCTGCTATCTTCAAGAATGCTTGGTGGCAGTATCGAATTACTCAAGAAAACGTATTTCACCGGCAAAGAAACTCATCAAATTCCCTTACGTTCTCCTGAGACACATTTATCGGACAATGGTAGGGAGCGCTTTGTTACATCTTGGTCCCGAACCAAGAATTGTAAGGTCTATGAGTTCATTTTCTATTTTTAAGTATTATATTCTTTCGTCTTGCTGTACTCTGTTCATGTAGAACAAGTGCCTAAACCTGAAGAACAACTATTCTAATTTAAGATTCCATTGCTATCATAGTTCAAAATAGCGCTAGGCGTTAATTGTGCGTTTTGCCACCGCCTTGCGCTTTACTGACCAAAGCGCATGCTTATGCGCAGTTATGCATAGATTAAGCATAGTTATGCGCAATGCGTTTTGCCAACGCCTAGAGCCTAGGCGCGCTTAAGCGCTCGCTTAAGCGTGCCTTTTTTTTAACTATGATTGCTTTGCTCTTGTATCACTGTATTTACTCATACAAACTTATTTTTAAATTGAAGGATCCAATCGAAACTCCAGTGGCACAGCAGGTATGTTCATGCATGTTTCTTTAACAGGTTTGCTCTTATCAATAGCTCTGTTGATTTCAATTTCAATTGTGTATACAGTTGACTTTCATATCATACACATTACTAGCATCACAACAGAGCCAATAGTGTTGTTGTACATGTAGACCCGTGGTACCCATCTGAAATCTTGTTGTGCCGTGTAGTTTCCCACGCTTTGTATTCTTTCACTTCTGCTTTCTCTTGAACTGATATGATTTGAATCGTGTCTCTATTTTTATTTGGCAAGACAGTGACCATAGGACATAGATATATGTTTGTTTGATGCTTTTATTATGTACTAGTACTTGGCAATAGAAGACTTGGTAGTTTAATCCTGTCCACCTTACTAATGAACTGGTTCACGAAATGAGTTTCATATACTAGTACATGCTGAACTTGTTATGTATGCCTTGTTTCTTCTTTTAGAATCTTGACAGAATATTGGGGAAGAGTGCCTTATCAAGCAATGGTAAAGGAAGTAATGCGAGATAAGGTTCAGGATAGTGACACATCCTTGTTGGTCTCCAACAAAGCTGATAAAACAGCTAAGGAAGACTATCTTGAAGACAGCGAGACAACCCCAAAGTCCTGTCTTGGTTTAGTGTTCGATTCTTGGCCACTACCGCTTGCACAAGCTATTCAAACTCACCGTCTGCGAATCAGTTCAGTTTCTTGAGTCTCAACTACAAGCTGAAAGACATCGATCGGTTGTGCTGCGACAAGAAGCGAAAGGATCATGCGAAGTCCCCGGAGCATTCATATGCATACTTTCCGGTGCAACATCAAGCGTTGGAGGATTTTAGCGCCAAACAGGACAAAGCTAATCAGCTTGCTAAGCTTATTGCCGCATGGTGGATACCTGTGATAACGTTTCTTGAGCTCTTCGAAGTTGTTTCATTATGCTCTTGTTTTGCTGCGCGTTTATTTGCCTTTGGTGGCCAATTTTGACGGCCAAAGTATGTAATGTGCTGCTTTGTTCCCTATATTTGCACTGGTGGCAAACTTTGACGCCCAGTGGATGTAATATGTGTAATAGCGGTAATAGGCTAGCGTTAATTGCTTGCTTATTTATTTCCTTATTGTCTTGTTTAGTTGTTTGCTTGTAGTCACTGCAGATTTTTTTTGTTTTTTTTTCTAGTGGCCACAATAGCCTATTTTTGGTAACTAGGCCAAAATAATCATGGCAACACACGGACTATTGTAACCATGGGCCTCCTGCAGGCCGTATGATCCATGGGCCTTCATCCAGCCGTAGGATCCATTGGCCTTCTATACGGGCCGTAGGATCCATCGGCCTTCTATACGGGCCTTAGGGTCCATGGGCCTTCTACGGGCCATAGGGTCCATGGGACTTCTACGGGCCGTATGATCCACGGGCCTTCTACGGGCCGTACTATCCATGGGCCTCATACGGGCTGTAGGATCCATGGGCCTTCTGGGCGTATCATCATTTCGCCAATCATGGGCGTACTATTAAGTGGACCATAACGGGCGTTAATAGGCCGTGTTGATAACTCTATGAAAACATCCCAATGGTTTTTTTACATGAAACGCCCAAGCGTACTAACGGTCCATAAACAGGCCGATATAACGACGGGCTGAATTTGGCCCAGCGTAAAATGACGATGTGGGCGTATGTAACGAATCTGCAAATGAGCCAAAGAATCAATGGGCCCCGAGAAGGCGAAGATAACGGGCTGAAACAACCCAATGGAATAACGGGCCGTTAATGGGTATAAAGTGATACCTTTGTTCATTACGGGCGGTTTCACCATGGGCCGTTAATGGGCCAAGAGTTACAAAGGTCCTCATATGGGCGAAAGAAGTCATGGGCCACACATGGGCGGAAGTAAACGGGATGAATCATATTGGGCGGCCCGGATGACGCTCTCGGCCTAATTCGGATAGGGCGTAACGTGCCACAGGTTAGCGGGCTGTAAATGGGCTATATGCGAACAGCACGTTAACGAGCTTTCAGGGCCGCCCGCCACCTTTTGACCAGGTCAAACGGGCCGGCCTTTTCACAGGAATGGGCCTCTGTTGGGCTGTGCCACATGTCATCGTATCATAGGCGCCTTCGGTCCAATGAGCGGATGACATCTGTCCCAACGGTGAGCCGACACGTGTTTCCTCCAGCCAATGATGATTTTACACGTGGAAAATCCCTATTGGTCGGGGTTGTTAACGGGTTATCGGATCCAAAACCCGACCCGATAGCTTAACGACGTTCCGTTACGGTGGACGCCACGTGTCGGTCACCCTTGAAGAAAGCACTTCGTGGACGCGATTTATCGTCATGGAAGTGGACACTTCGTGATGATAATTTTGGTAATGTCATGGAACACTTCTCGACAAAGACCGGTATGACTATCTTGATTACGTCATAAAATCTTCATGGATGTACATGCATGACAAAAAACGCGACCTACTGTGACAAACACATATCATCATGGAATTGTATTTTTTTGTAGTGAAGACTCGATCTCCTCCGTTGTATTTCTCGTACTGCATGATGTTTGAGACGGATGACCAAGACACAGTCTTTCCGAAGAGGTCCCCTTAACTGATAGATAGGCCGGTACACCTACAATCCCCTACATCTTCTAGCCCATCATGGAAAGGATTCCCACAACTTACTCAACTATGCCAGAGCCCATAATGGCTTGTGGTTGCACACGGAAGTTTCTAGCATGAATAATCTTATGATCCCTTTGAGCCTGGGTGGCAAACCATAGGATGATCACACGGGTACCCCGGGATCTCCTAGGACAACACTGGTATATCCCCAGGTGTCCGGGCAAGCCACTGGTATGTCCCCAGGGTGCCCCCAACCATTCCACCCAGATGTGTACTAAAGTAGCCACCTTAAGTTTCCCTTAGTTATTATCTCTTACAACTTGCATGATATCTCACATACCGAACCATGTCTACTGTGACGCCCGGATATTCAAGCTACAGTAACCTCACCCTAATGATGCCATGTCACCACCAAATTACTAAGCCAATTGTCATTTGATTAAAATCAAAGTCAAATTCAAATTTATTCAAATGGTAAATAAAAAAATGTTTATTAGGTTGCAAATATTCACCACATAATTGTCTTGCATTAACAAACAATTTTGGAAATGCTTAAAATGCCTCTGGGAATTATAACAGTGGACCAACAACCAATTAGTTAAACTTTTCAATTTCTAAAAATAGTTAAACAATGCTGGAGCGGTTTGGAACATTTTATTCAGCCCTGTGGTGTTTCCCGTATTTGTGTGACAAGTTTCATATTAAACAAAAATCAATTGTTATGCAAACTAAATTAGGAAACAGTAGTAGTTTTTGTTACAGAAATGTAAAATAGGAAAATGGCACTATGCACTTAGGCCTAGCAATGCATGCACCGTGGCCCAGCCCAATAACCCCCTCTATATCTCATTTTACTGCTCACGGGATCACGTTGGATGCGTGTCCGCCGTCCATGGCGCTGCTAAGCGCTGCACGTCCGTCATCGGCGACCCTCCTCGCGGGTTAAGAGCATCCCGAACCCCGGACGAACCCTAGATGCTCTCCCCTCTTCCTCTCGCGCGCTTCTCCTCACAAAGCATGAACCCGGCGAAGCCGTCGCCGTGTCATTGTGGTCTTCGTGGCCATGGTCATCCCGGCGGCGACAAGATGTCTAGAGGAACCGGCATCCTCTTCTCCGTCAACTTCAACCACGGACCAAGCTGGGAGGCCCTCGCGTCGCCATCGAGCTCATCTCCGCTTACGCATCTCGATGGCGCAAGTCGTCAATTCGCCGATCCGGTGCAACCCGAGCCCGTTGACCCTCGTTGCCGCACCAATGTGAGCTCCTCCTGTTTCCCCTCGCCCGGTCTCGATCCATCGTCGGAGCGCGTCTCCTGCCCATAGCCGTGGCTGCGTCCGTCAAGGCCGGCGCCCGCGACTTCGCGTTCGCCCTATCCCGCGCCGTGACCACCCGTGCTGCGCCTCGCCTCGGCTCCCTGCCGCACTAGGCGCGTCCGGGCCTCGTTCGCCCCTGCGCTGCCAAGCCATAAGCTGTCGCGCTTATCCTCGCCGTGCCCTCAGACTGACACCGTGGCCGCGCGCGCCGCCAGCTGCTGGCCGTGTCCGGCGCTGCTGCCCTGCCCTCGGCCTTGCTCTGCACCACCAGCGCCTCGCCGCCCAGATCCTCGCGGCTCCGACCGGCAGCCAAGGCATGGCTGGCGCGCGCCCTCCTGGGAGCCCGAGTGCTCCTCGCCCCTAGTGGCCTCAGGCACGCACGCCCGCACCCGTCGCCCACTAAGCCACTAGGGTCTATGTCACCGGGGCCCCACGCCCCTGGAACATTTTTTTAAGAAAAATAAATAACTAAAGTTAATAATTAATTAATTAGTAATGTAATTAATTAAGTTAATTAACCTCCTTAATTAGCCTAATTACCTAGTCAGTTGATTAAATCTGTTAGTTTGTTAAAACAATCAATGACAAATGGGCCCCATTGTCCCTTTTTGACCAGTCAACCCAGTCATTATTGACTGTTGACCATGCTGACTCAGCATGCTCTGGACCCCTCTGTCAGCTGCATGTGCATGTTCCTGGGTACACTACGTGTACCCATAGCATTAGTTATTTATTTTGAATTAATAAATAAATTCAGAATATTGCTAAAACTTTAATAAATCATAGAATTTAAACCGTAGCTCGGATGAAAATGTTTTCTACATGAAAGTTGCTCGAGCGACAAGGCGAATCCGAATATGCGGTCTGCATTAGCCACACGCCCCTAGCATAGCAAACATGCAACCTTTCCCCTTAGTTTAGTCTGCCCGAAAATGCCAAAATTCGGGAAAACATTCCCGGATGTTTCCCCCTTCGCCGGTAGCGTGTAGCACCACGCTAGAACATGTCTAGCTCTGTCTGTTGTCCTGTTATGCACTTGCCTGCTAT
This sequence comes from Aegilops longissima, assembly GCA_021605205.1. Classification (NCBI taxonomy): domain Eukaryota; kingdom Viridiplantae; phylum Streptophyta; class Magnoliopsida; order Poales; family Poaceae; genus Aegilops; species Aegilops longissima. The sequence goes on from CM038682.1 coordinate 742,281,337, forward strand.
GTATTTACTGTTTCTTCCCCCTCTTCTCTCCGGTAGACTCCGAGACTGCCGCTGATGCCGCTGTGATTAACTACGTCGACGACGACCCCTCTCTCTTGCCAGAGCAACCAGGCAAGCCCCCTTTGATCACGGATATCGCCTATTCTTCTCTATCTGCTTGCATTAGAGTAGTGTAGCATATTCTTGCTTTCGATTAATCCTATCTTCTTTGCATAGCTTTGTCCTTGTTACTCTTGTTGTTACCTTTACCGCTATCCTATTGCTTAGTATAGGATGCTAGTGTTCCATCGGTGGCCCTACATTCTTGTCCGTCTGCCATGCTATACTCTTGGCTGTGATCACTTGGAGGTGATCACGGGCATATACTATATACTTTACACTATTACATTACATGTGATCTTGTTGGAGATGGGGGCTGAAAGGACGGTGGCTCCATCTGGTAGATGTGGGCCTGGGTTCCCGGCCCCCGATCGATACTTTGTGGCGGAGCGGCAGGGCAGGTTGAGACCACCTAGGAGAGAGGTGGGTCTGGCCCTGGTCGGCGTTCGCGGATACTTAACACGCTTTCTACGAGATCGGGTATTTGATCCGAGTCGGCCATTTGGTCTATACGCACTAACCATCTCGTGGGAGTAGTTATGGGTATCCCGACGTCGTGGTATCGGCCGGCACTTCCGTGGCGCCAGCGATCGAGTGGCGCGCGATTGGAACGTAAGCCTGCTCTTGTATTAAGGGGCTAGTTCGCTTTCGTCACGACGCAACATCTTGGTGTGCTATGGGCGATGGGCCCAGACCCTCTTGGCTTAGGTTTAGACCGGCGTGCTGGCCTCTCGGTTGTGCCTAGGTGGGGCTGCGGCGTGATGATCTTCAGCGGCGGGCATGACCCAGAAAGTGTGTCCGCCAAATGGGATCAAGCGTGTTGGGTTATGTGGTGCACCCCTGCAGGGAAGTTTAATCTATTCAAATAGCCGTGATCTTCGGTAACAGGACGACTTGGAGTTGTACCTTGACCTTATGACAACTAGAACCGGATACTTAATAAAACACACCCTTCCAAGTGCCAGATACAACCCGGTGGTCGCTCTCTCTAAGGGTTACGAGGAGGGGATCGCCGGGTAGGATTATTGCTATGTGAGGTTACTTGGAGGACTTCAGTCTACTATCTTCTACATGTTGCAAGGCGGAGGCTGCCAGAAGCGTAGTCTGCGATAGGATTAGCTATCCCCCTCTTATTCTGGCTTTCTGCAGTTCAGTCCATTGATATGGCCCTTTACACATATATCCATGCATATGTAGTGTAGCTCCTTGCTTGCGAGTACTTTGGATGAGTACTCACGGTTGCCTTGTTCCCCCTTCTCCCCTATCTCTACTCGATTGCTGCGACCAGACGATGGAGCCCAGGAGCCAGACGCCACCGTCGATGACGACTACTACCCCGGAGGTGCCTACTACTACATGCAGCCCGCTGCCGATGACCAGGAGTAGTTAGGAGGATCCCAGGCAGGAGGCCTGTGCCTCTTTCGATCTGTATCCCAGTTTGTGCTAGCCATCTTATGGCAAACTTGTTTAACTTATGTCTGTACTCAGATATTGTTGCTTCCGTGACTTCGTCTATGATCGAGCACTTGTATTCGAGCCCTCGAGGCCCCGGCTTGTATTATGATGCTTGTATGACTTATTTATGTTTTAGAGTTGTGTTGTGATATCTTCCCGTGAGTCCCTGATCTTGATCGTACACATTTGCGTGCATGATTAGTGTACGATTAAATCGGGGCGTCCTGAAGTTGGTATCGAGCCTCGCTGTAGGAATCCCCCTTCCAAACTCCTTGGCCGAAGTTGAGTCTAGTCGATGAAAACTGTTTTACTAACATGGCTGTGCGGCCCATGGGCCCACGTCGCCATTGGGTGGTATTAGGATCTTTTACTCCTCGACCTTTACTCTGGGATTCTGAACTCTCTTCTATTCGGGTTAACCGATTTTACTAACTCCGACTCTAGGTTCTCGTGATTACTTCCTCCCGGAGATCCCCTTATTACGGACGATCGTCTGCTGCACGTGAAAACCCCTGAAGATACTCTCCGCTGTTAACCCGAGAACTTGTGTTCATCGTGTTTGCGATTCCCTTCCACCGTCAACCCTTATGGATAACTACTTGCAGTTGTTATTCTTACATTCATCCCCAGTTGGTCTTGTTATTACAAGATACCCTGAAAAACTCGTCGTTGTTTCGATAATCCTTTGAGCTTACTGCCTTGCTGTTCTTTGTCACCTGAATACCCCTTCGGATAATTCTCGCACTTATCGAGTATTCGCTCATCCCCCGGTTGTTCAGGTGTTACACAGAAGTCTTCGAAATACCATTCGATCTTCCGAAAATCCTCAGCAACCTATTGCTCTGGAATTTCTTGTTTGCTTTCATTATGATTAATCCCATAAGTATAGTAATCATATTGGCATCCTTTGTCACCATCATTTTTGAGTCCATTGATTCAATACGTTGTGAATGTTCGCAATCATCAGTCGAGTCCTAGGATTATCCTTCCGGCTCAGACGTCATTTTGAACATGAGCTGGTTCTCGACCAAACTATCTGTCGTCAATTGTGCCTCTGGTATATTCAATTGATCCATCCTTGATCAGAGCGTCTGCTTCTGATCCTTTGTTTTGGAAATCATAATTCCTTTGCATTTAAGCTTTGAATTATTCAGATGATTCCATAACCTGTTGCATTTTCATTCCTTCCTCTTCTGGTTGAGTATCGATAATCACATCAGATCCTTTGTGGACCATCAAGTCCTTTGTTGGATTGTTATCCGACAATGTCCTTCACATTTGAGCACTTTGTGAGTTCTTCCCCTGATACCTAATGCCTTTGTTAAGTTGTATCCTCCGCTTGGCCAACCATACTTTTTGGGCTTGTGTTATTTACTCTTGAAACTTGTGGTATATGTTTCTAAGAAGCCCCTATGGGTTGAACATATGCCTTCTCTAAACCGTGTGAACCCGAAGGTTTTCACGAATCATACTCTTCTGGTGCTTCGCCAGATAAAATTTCAACACTGCAACGTCATCAAACGTGAGAAGTAAATGAAAGGTTATGCATTGGAGAAGTGGGAGTCGACCTTGAACTTGTGTTCATGCCCATGGACACGATGTAGATCTTATCGTTAAAGCTTCTCTTAAATTAATTATTCCTTTGGTATAAGTTCATCTTATATCAGGGATCTGGCCTTTTGCAATCGTGGTTCCGACCATGTTCTCTTTTAAATACCATTTCTCGTGCAAGTTTTAGCACTTGTCTTCTGTAGAGCATTACCCCAGTCCAACCTCTACTTTGATCTGTCGTTGAGTGTTACCCCCTGGTATCTCGAGATTATCATGGAACTGCATAACATCTTATGAGTTCTTCATCAAGTGCTACCTTCCCACTGATTCCAATTTTTCACGGGCTCTGAGTTATTAAACACTCAAAGACACCGATAACTGAACCGAGTCCGCACTACGGTTCAACAACTCTTCAGTAAGCTTCTATAAATACGAGTTTGTACCCGATCACGCCGTTCCTAGCCTGTTTGGCTATACCATTGTCGTGATGATTCTAACTGTGCTACCTGGTCCTTATTCTCGGAGCACCAATTTGCGACGATAGCTAAGCTTCGTCGATTTTCCTCGTCATACCCTTTCACCTTAAACAACAAGCTTGAGTTCGAGTTTGTGTCGTGAATCGTGGTTCCAATAACCTCTTGCTTCATCATTCCTTTGACTTGATGTAAATCGCTGATTGATTACATCTGCATGAAATCTCTCGACAATTGTGTCGTGATCATCATCAACCTTATGAGCTCTTCCACGAATTCAATTGAATTCATGATGGGTAATACCATCCTTGCCCCTCGATGATTCCTGTTCTCATCGACCACTTTATTGCCTTCCGTTCAACACAAACTTGTTCGTGTTTTGTGTAAACCTTGAGATCCTTACTATCCAACATTTGTTCTTCTTTAGCTTGGAGTATTACCCTCTTTTATGACAAGAATGTCATGAGGATTACTCCACCTCTTAAAAATTCTTGGTATAGTGATACTTCTCACCATCACCATTCTTTCTTGGTTCCCGTGTTAATTCTAACCGAGGTACCTACAAGTGAACGGTGTTGTTTGGATTCTGTACTTTTAGCAACCCTATTGCTTTGAAGTTAATGGTCAACCGTTCATTCCTAGACTATTGATTATTGAATCATCATTCCGATGTTGGTCGTGCAACCCAGCCCATATTTCGGTGCACCTCTCATCCAATGTTAATTGTGTATGTTCTCCTCGAGCATACACCATTTTATTATTTGAATTTACAAGTGTCATCTTCTTGTTCACCTTATTGTGGAAAGCCATCCGTTTGGAATTCTCGATGAGTTGTCGCTGAGCCCATCAGCCACCTTCTCATCCCCTCCTTGGTTTAAGGATGAACTATTGCTTCAAGAACCCGCTCCGTAGTTCATTTCCGAGAATCTTGAAATGTCATTTCGTCTATTTGTGTTGCACCTTTTCTTCTCGGACATCCACGAGTCTGAGGTAACATGACACCAATCGGATCTGAATCTCGGTCAGATATGATGGCTGGGACAACTTTCCAAGAGTTATGATATTGGTCCTTTGATGAACCGGTAACATGATGTCATGCCTAGCACCCCGGGTGGAGGACCGATCATTATAAATTCTTTTGCAAGGATAACCATTCTTCCTGGAGGAAATTGTAAGACTTATTCTATAAGTTATTCCTGATGAATCCTTTGTGTATCCGAAGTATGATCTTTACATGAAGACCATGTCAATGCTATCTCGAAGCATGTCTGTGGTACTCCGATTTTCCATAAGAACATTTGAAGCCCAATGCTAAATGTTTCCTGCTCAATTATCCAAACACCGCTGTATGGGTAATGTCATGAAATTTTTCTCCCCGTACCTAAAAGGGTTTTCTACTTTATATCATGTCATGGATATCATGCTCTATTTGCCCTTGGAAAGGATATACCCTTGAAATATGTGTTTAAACACATTTTCCTTTCCATTGTTCTGTTTAATCTGATAATCTTATTTTCCTTTCCATTGGTTGGTTTAACCTTTCTTGAGGTCTATATAATCTAAGCAGTATTAATCTTCTGCTTATGTAAAACACCTTGGTGTACAACCGTGTCAGTAATACCATATTGCTTTTGTTGTTAGCATTCCGGTAGCCGCCGATGGACGAGAACTTTGCCTAATGGTCCGCCTCGTTCAACGAGCAGGAAAATGGTTCTCTTCGTCCCTCGCCCTTGGTACCGATGTTGTTACCGACATAACTGACAAACTATCCTCTGACATGCCTTGCTTACATGGTCATGCAAGACGTCACCGCCCTTCCTATTTTTAACCCACATGGTGGGCCCATAACCCACAGTTCCACAGGATCGAAACTTGACTCTCCTGCACCCCCTGTTCCCAAGGTTCTTCCTCGCGTGTGGCCTGTTTGTAATTCACGAGCCTCCTTTCGAGAGATCATCAAATCTGTTATCGGACGCAATACTTAGTCCCGATTGCTTTGAGCCCCTTTCAAGCCCTGTTCAGGCATCGAACGGTTGCCTGCTCGCTCGAAACTTCCCATGAAACCTCATTACTTGCTCTCGATATTTACTTAAGTTTCAATTCGAGAGTTGCCTTCCGCCACCTTCCCCGATGTTATCGACCAGATAGTCAACCTTGTAGAGGTTCGCTCTACCAGAATAACCCCCTTATTCTTTCATTAGTACGATGGAGATCCCGAAGAAAGGATGACGACTTGATCATGATGACCTGGAGCAGAAAATTAAAGACTTCATCGTAATGGATCGACCTCCTCGAGAAGAGCAACCAAGATCGAGAAGACCCGTTAGAATTTTTTAACCAAAATTTTCCCCTTAGTCCCCCTCTTAAATCTCGGGACGAGATTTCTTGTAGTGAAGGAGATTTGTGACGCCCGGATATTCAAGCTACAGTAACCTCACCCTAATGATGCCATGTCACCACCAAATTACTAAGCCAATTGTCATTTGATTAAAATCAAAGTCAAATTCAAATTTATTCAAATGGTAAATAAAAAAAATGTTTATTAGGTTGCAAATATTCACCACATAATTGTCTTGCATTAACAAACAATTTTGGAGATGCTTAAAATGCCTCTGGGAATTATAACAGTGGACCAACAACCAATTAGTTAACCTTTTCAATTTCTAAAAATATTTGAACAATCTGGAACGGTTTGGAACCTTTTATTCAGCCCCAGGGTGTTTCCCCGTATTTGTGTGACAAATTTCATATTAAACAAAAATCAATTGTTATCCAAACTAAATTAGGAAACAGTAGTAGTTTTTGTTACGAAATGTAAAATAGGAAAATGGCACTATGCACTTAGGCCTAGCAATGCATGCACCGTGGCCCAGCCCAATAACCCCCTCTGTATCTCCTTTTTACTGCTCACAGATCACGTTGGATGCGTGTCCGCCCGTCCATGGCGCTGCTAGCACACGCGTCCGTCATCCGCGACCCTCCTCGCGGGTTAAGAGCATCCCGAACCCCGGCGAACCCTAGATGCTCTCCCCTCTTCCTCTCGCGCTTCTTCTCCTCACAGACGAACCCGAAGCCGTCGCCCGTGTCATTGTGGTCTTCGTGGCCATGGTCATCCCCGGCGGCGACAAGATGTCTAGAGGAACCGCGTCCTCTTCTCCGTCAACTTCAACCACGGACCAAGCTGGGAGGCCCTCGCCGTCGCCATCGAGCTCATCTCCGCTACGCATCTCGACGGCCGCCGTTGTCAATTCGGCCGATCCGTGCAACCCCGAGCCCGTTGACCCTCGTTGCCGCACCAATGTGAGCTCATCCCTGTTTCCCCTCGCCCGGTCTCGATCCATCGTCCGGGCGCGTGTCCTGCCCATAGCCGTGGCTGTCGTCCGTCAAGGCGGCGCCACATGACTTCGCGTTCGCCCCATCCCGCGCAGTGACCACCCGTGCTGCGCCTCTCCTCGGCTCCCTGCCGCACTAGGCGCGTCCGGGCCTCGTTAAGCCCCTCCGCTGGCCAAGCCCAACCGTCCCGCGCTTATCCTCGCCGTGCCCCAACGACACTGCATGGCGCCCATCTATCTGGCCGTGTCCGACGCCTGCGACCCTGCCCTCGGCCAAGATACTGCCACACCAGCGCCTCGCCGCCCAGCTCATGGCTCCGACCGGCAGCGCCATGGCGCCAGCCTTGCGCCCTCTGGAGCGCGAGTGCTCCTCGCCCCTGGTGGCCTCAGGCACGCACGCCCGCACCCGTCGCCCACTAAGCCACTAGGGTCAATGTCACCGGGGCCCCACGCCCCTGGAACATTTTTTTAAGAAAAACAAATAATTAAAGTTAATAATTAATTAATTAGTAATGTAATTAATTAAGTTAATTAACCTGCTTAATTAGCCTAATTACCTAGTCAGTTGATTAAATCTGTTAGTTTGTTAAAACAGTCAATGACAAATGGGCCCCATTGTCCCTTTTTGACCAGTCAACCCAGTCATTATTGACTGTTGACCATGCTGACTCAGCATGCTCTGGACCCCGCTGTCAGCTGCATGTGCATGTTCCTGGGTACACTTCTGTGTACCCATAGCATTTTAGTTATTTATTTTCGAATTAATAAATAAATTCAGAATATTGCTAAAACTTTAATAAATCATAGAATTTAAACCGTAGCTCGGATGAAAATGTTTTCTACATGAAAGTTGCTCAAAACGACGAGACGAATCCGAATACGCGTTCTGTTCGCCCGCCACACGCCCCTAGCATAGCAAACATGCAACCTTTCCCCTTAGTTTAGTCTGCCCGAAAATGCCAAAATTCGGGAAAACATTCCCGGATGTTTCCCCCTTCGCCGGTAGCGTGTAGCACCGCGCTAGCACATGTCTAGCTCTGTCTGTTGTCCTGTTATGCACTTGCCTGCTATGTATTTACTGTTTGTTCCCCTCTTCTCTCTCGGTAGACTCAAACCGTCACCGATGTCATTGTGATTGACTACGTCGACGACGACCCCTCTCTCTTGCCAGAGCAACCAGGCAAGCCCCCCCTTTGATCACCAGATATCGCCTATTCTTCTCTATACTGCTTGCATTAGAGTAGTGTAGCATGTTATCTTGCTTTCGATTAATCCTATACTTGCTGCATAGCTCTGTCCTTGTTACTATTGTTGTTACCTTTACCGCTATCCTATTGCTTAGTATAGGATGCTAGTGTTCCATCGGTGGCCCTACACTCTTGTCCGCTGCCATGCTATACTCTTGGGCTGTGATCACTTCGGAGGTGATCACGGGCATATACTATATACTTTACACTATTACATTACCTGTGATACTGTTAGGAGATGGGGCTGAAAGGACGGTGGCTCCATCCCGGAGAGGTGGGCCTGGGTTCCCGACGGCCCCGATCGATACTTTGTGGCGGAGCGGCGGGGCAGGTTGAGACCACCTAGGAGAGAGGTGGGCCTGGCCTGGTCGGCGTTCATGGATACTTAACACGCTTAACGAGATCCGGTATTTGATCCGAGTCGGCCATTTGGTCTATACGCACTAACCATCTACGTGGGAGTAGTTATGGGTATCCCGACGTCGTGGTATCACCGGCACTTCGTGACGCCATCGATCGAGTGGCGCGCTACCGATTGGAACGTAAGCTCGCTCTTGTATTAAGGGGCTAGTTCCGCTTTTCGTCACAGACGCAACGTGCAGGTGTGCTATGGGCGATGGGCCCGCACTCTGTGGCGCTTAGGTTTAGACCGCGTGCTGGCCTCTCTGTTGTGCCTAGGTGGGGCTGCGGCGTGTTGATCTTCCGCGGTGGGCATGACCCAGAAAGTGTGTCCGCCAAATGGGATCAAGCGTGTTGGGTTATGTGGTGCACCCCTGCAGGGAAGTTTAATCTATTCGAATAGCCGTGATCTTCGGTAACAGGACGACTTGGAGTTGTACCTTGACCTTATGACAACTAGAACCAGATACTTAATAAAACACACCCTTCCAAGTGCCAGATACAACCCGGTGGTCGCTCTCTCTAAGGGTTACGAGGAGGGGATCGCCGGGTAGGATTATTGCTATGTGAGGTTACTTGGAGGACTTCAGTCTACTATCTTCTACATGTTGCAAGGCGGAGGCTGCCAGAAGCGTAGTCTGCGACAGGATTAGCTATCCCCCTCTTATTCTGGCTTTCTGCAGTTCAGTCCACTGATATGGCCCTTTACACATATATCCATGCATATCTAGTGTAGCTCCTTGCTTGCGAGTACTTTGGATGAGTACTCACGGTTGCCTTGTTCCCCTTCTCCCCTATCTCTACTCGATTGGTGCGACTGCACGATGGAGCCCAGAGCGAGACGCCACCGTCGATGGCGACTACTACCCGGAGGTGCCTACTACTACATGCAGCCCACCGATGACCAGGAGTAGTTAGGAGGATCCTGTGCAGGAGGCCTGCGCCTCTTCGATCTGATCCCGGTTTGTGCTAGCCATCTTATGGCAAACTTGTTTAACTTATGTCTGTACTCAGATATTGTTGCTTTCGCTGACTTCGCCTATGATCGAGCACTTGTATTCGAGCCCTCGAGGCCCCCAGGCTTGTATTATGATGCTTGTATGACTTATTTATGTTTTAGAGTTGTGTTGTGATATCTTCCCGTGAGTCCCTGATCTTGATCGTACACATTTGCGTGCATGATTAGTGTACGATTAAATCGGGGGCGTCACATCTACGAGCATAGCATAGCAGTATTAGCATATCGTATAATACCCGGGGTTTGATAAAAGACAATATAGGTTCCTACCTCATCAACTACTTCCCAATACCCACATGTTGTCAAACCCTAATCATGCAATGTTTGAGGATTGAAACTAATGCATAAAAACTGGGTAACAAAGGGATATGATCAAAGTGTTACTTGCCTTGCTGACGATCGGAAAACCTTAGAGATTCGTAGTAGCAAGCTTCAGACTCCAGAAACTCTATAGTGAACAAACAATAGGATACATAAGCACTCAAACATAAGATGGAAAGGTAAAACCAAAAGAAAAGATATGAATAGAAATTTCAAGTGAAGAGCTTCAATTTGCAAAAAGAATCAATCGAATCGGAGCTACGAAACACAAATTACGATCAAACAAAGTTCAAATTCGAATCTGCTTGAAACCCAATTTAAAATTTTCAAAATCATGTTCAAGTTGTTTATCTGGACAAAGGGGAACAAGACGAAGATTTTGGCGTTGGTTTCATTGGATTTGGATAAACGAGCAAACAGTAGTGAGGGTTTAAAGATCAGGGACTAATCCGTGATGAAAAAATAATTACAGATGGGTCCCTGACCGAAAATAAAACTAAAAAGAAAAATCTAATGAATGAACGTTCGCTAACAGAAACTATCGAACGAATTCGTTCGTTAATAGAACGAATCGGGTGAGCGTTCACTATTTAACATAACCAAAATAATAAACCGATCTAATACGCAAAACCGAAATGAAACCGGGGCAGGTTTTTGTGGTTTATACCGGGTCGAAAAAAAATCGGCGGCGACGGCGGCCTACTCCGGCAAGCGGGGAAGCAGCGACGCCGGCGGCTAGCGGCGGCGGTGAGCGGGGCTACGACAGCGGGGCGCGGGGTGGTGCGGGCGGCAGGCGGCGGCGGTGATGCGGCGGCTTGGGGAGGAGAGAGGGGGGCTTATAAAGGGGGTCGAGGCGAGGCCGGCTTGGGCAAGGGGCGACGAGGCGGCGGCGGATCGGACTCCTAGCCGGAGTCCGGCTCGGTCACGGCGGTGACACGGGGAAGGCGGCGGCGGCGACAGGGCCGGCCCAGCTGGCGCGTGAACTTTTTTAAAATAATTTCACCGCAAAGAAAAATCTAAAATCAAATCAAATACAAATCCGAAAATTCCAAAAATAATTTCCGCGGTCCTCTCCTAAAATTTAGGACAACGTGAACATTTTTCTGGGCTAAAATGCAATTTTTCCCTAATTTAACCGAATACAATCTCAAATAAAAAATTCAAATAAAATATATTTTTATTCAAAATTAAATTTCTATTATTTCGTCGCTGTTTTGAAGAATTCATATTATCTTCTCTCATTATTTTATTTATTTTGAAATAATTGGAAAAATAATTTCAAATAAAAATCACTTTGACCCAAATTACCAATTTTGAAAATTCAAAATGGTATTTTATGAAAACCTCCAACTCTCTCAAATGGTCCTTGAGTTGCTTAATGTCTCTAGGATCAAAATGTCCAAATAAAACCCAATTGAAAATGCAAAGAATCATGGTTACATATGATGACCTAATGATTAACATCCAAATTGAAAATTGGGATGTTACAAACCAACCCCCCCTTAAGATGAATCTCGCCCTCGAGATTCGGGTTGGCTAGCAAATAGGTGTGGGTGGTCTTTCTGTAGGTCTTCTTCTCGCTCCCAGGTGGCTTCTTCCTCGGTATGGTGGCTCCACTGAACTTTGCAAAACTTGGTGACCTTACTGCGGGTAACTCGGCTCGCAAACTCGAGAATCTTGATGGGTTTCTCCTCGTAGGTTAGGTCACTCTCCAACTGAATTGCTTCCAGGGGCACTGTATCTCTCAGAGGAATATCGGCAATCTCTACATGGCACTTCTTCAACTGGGAAATGTGAAACACATCATGAACTCCTGACAAACCTTCGGGTAACTCCAACTTCTATGCTACTTCTCCCATAAGTTCCAAAACTCGGTATGGTCCTAAAAATCTTGGGGCTAACTTTCCTTTGAATCCAAATCATTTAACTCCTCGAAGTGGTGACACACGAAGATATGCCCTGTCTCCGACTTCATAGGCTACCTCCTTGTGTTTGGTGTCGGCATAACTCTTCTGCCTGGACTGAGCTACCTTCAGTCTATCAGGAATCAACTTAACCTTCTCCTCAGACTCTCTGATCAAATCTGGTCCGAACAATTGTCGGTCTCCAACTTCATCCCACATCAATTGTGTCCTGCACCTCCTTTCATACAAAGCTTCGAGAGGGGCCATCTTCAAACTGGCTTTGTAGTTGTTGTTATATGAGAACTCTGCATAAGGCAAATTATCATCCCAACTAGATCCATAATCAAGCGGACAAGATCTCAATATGTCCTCCAGAATCTGATTGACTCTCTCAGTCTGTCCATCTGTCTGCGGATCAAAGGATGTACTGAACTCTAGCCTGGTACCCAAAGTCTGGTGCAACTGATTCCAAAACTTTGAGGTAAACTATGTTCCTCTATCTGATATGATGGTCCTCGGAACTCCATGCAGACATACAATCCTGGTCATATATATCTTGGCCAACTTCGCGCTCGTATAAGTAGTTTTCACGGGGATAAAGTGAGCCACTTTGGTCAAGTGATCCACTACTACCCAGATGGAATCATAACCTGATCGTGTCCTGGGTAATCCGGTGATGAAATCCATGCCAAGCTTATCCCACTTCCATTCGGGTATCGGCATAGGCTGGAGTAATCCTGCCGGCTTCTAGTGTTTATCCTTAACTCTCTGACATACGTCACACACGGCTACATACTTGGCAATATCCTTCTTCATACCTGTCCACCAGAAACGTCCCTTCAAATCCAAATACATCTTAGTGTTTCCGGGGTGAATCGTGTATGGCGAGTCATGGGCTTCCTGAAGTATTAACTTCCAGATCTCTAGGTCATTGGGCACATAAAACGATCCTCAAACCATGAAGTTTCATGCTCATCCTCACGAAACCCTTGGCCTTTCCTTTACTCATCTTTTCCTTTATCTCCTCAATCTCCTTATCAGTCTTCTGGGCTTCTCGAATTTCCCAACAACGTCAACTGAACTTCCAACGCTACAACGAAACCTATTGGAACTATCTCCAAGCGAAGTTCTTTGAGATCGTCGGCTAACTCTTGTGGTAATCCTCCAGTCACGAGAGTGTTAACATAACTCTTGCGGCTCAAAGCGTCTGCTACAACATTGGCCTTTCCTGGATGATAATGCAGTTTCATGTCATAATCCTTTATGAGCTCCAACCATCTCCTTTGCCTGAGATTTAACTCCTTCTGAGTGAAGATGTATTTCAAACTCTTATGATCCGTGTATACATCACAACGGTTTCGAATAAGAAAATGTCTCTAGGTCTTGAGTGCATGCACTACGGCTGCTAATTCCAAATCATGCGTGGCATAATTCAACTCATGAGGTCGAAGCTAACGTGAGGCATATGAAACAACTCTTCCGTCTTGCATAAGTACACCTCCAAGTCCCCGACGTGAAGCATCGCAATATACTTGGAAATCCTTGCGTATATCCGGAAGAATTAGCACTGGGGCTGTAACTAAACGTTTCTTCAACTCCTGAGAACTGGCCTCACATTCTTCGGTCCATTTAAACTTGGTGTCCTTCAATAACTCCATCATGGGCTTCGCAATCTTGGAAAAATTCTCAGTGAATCTCCGGTAATATCCTGCGAGTCCAAGAAAACTGCGTATCTCTCCAACTGAGGTGGGTGCCAACCACTCAGTGATAGACTAAACCTTGGAAGGGTCTACTGCTATACCTGCTCTAGATATAACATGTCCGAGAAATCCGACTTCCTTCAACCAAAACTCACATTGGCTAAACTTGGCATATAGCTGATGTTCCCTGAGCTTCTCGAGAACCAAGCGGAAATGTTCCTTGTGTTCTTCTTCATTCTTCGAGTATACCAATATATCATCAATGAACACCACAACAAACTTATCCAAGAACTCCATGAACACCTTACTCATCATACTCATAAAATAGGCAGGGGCGTTAGTCAATCCAAAAGACATGACAGTGTACTCATATAGCCCGTACCTTGTGGTAAAAGCTGTCTTAGGTATATCCCGTTCTCGGATCTTCATCTGGTGGTATCCTGATGGAAGATCGATCTTGGAGAATACTTTAGCTCCTTGCAGCTGGTCAAACAAATTGTTGATCATCGGTAGTGGGTATTTGTTCTTGATCGTCACCTCATTCAGTGCATGATAATCAACAACCATTCTCAAAGTTCCATCCTTCTTCTCAACTAAGAGCACTCGGGCTCCCCACGGTGATGAGCTTGGTCGAATATAACCTTTCTCCAATAACTCCTTAATCTGCTTCTTAATTTCCTCCAGATCATTTGCGGGCATCCGATACGGTCTCTTCGATATTGGTGCGGTGCCTCGTAACAGCTCTATAAAAAATTATATATCTCGATCTGGTGGCATGCCTGGTAATTCCTCTGGAAATACATCGGGATAATCCTTCACAACTGGTACTTCCTCCTGAACAACTCCCGATAGTGAATTCACTTGAGTCCTCCTTGGCGCATGCCTAGACACATACTTGATCCTTTTACTCTCTGGGGTGGTGAGGAGAATTGATTTACTAGCACAATTGATATTTCCTCTATACATTGATAGCCAATCCATGCCTAGTATCACATCAAATCCTTGTGACTCCAAGTGATTGGGCTTCTTTCCAGAGCTTCCATTTCCATTGCCATTCTTTACCTCAGAACAATCATTGGCGTAGTGTCCAGCCTTCCCACACTTGAAATGGGTAACGTGACTTATATCCTTCTTGGCGGGTGTAGCTGGGTTGGGAGGGCTCTGACTTCTGCTTCCTCCATTCCCATTTCCATTCTTAGGGCCACTGTGGCTATGTGAACTTCCTCCAGTGTGAGAATGTCCCCCATGGTTAAGATGGGTATTTCCTCCCGAGTTCGTGGTAAAACGAGGCTTCTGCTGAGCTCCAGAGTTGTACTTCCCCTGTCCATACTTTCGTTTGCGGTTCTCTATCTGCTGCTGCTTGCCTTCAATCATGAGAGCCCTGTTTACCAGCTCCTGGTAGTTGGTGAATGTTGCCACCATCAACTGCATACTCAGCTCATCATTCAACCCCTCCATAAACTTCTCCTGCTTCGCGGCATCTGTGGCCACATCATCTGGGGCGTAGCGAGCTAACTTGCTGAACTCATCCACGTACTGTGCCACAGTACGATTTCCCTGGCGTAAGTTGCGGAACTCACGCTTCTTCATGCTCATAGCTCCAGCTGAGACATGTGCAGTGCGGAAAGCTTGCTGAAACTGATCCCAAGTAACATTGGCCACGGGGAAAGTGGCAGTGTAGTTCTCCCACCATGAGGCTGCGGGTCCATCCAGTTGATGTGCGGCAAAGCGCACCTTCTCAGCATCCGTGCAACCTATGGTGGTCAGCTCCCTTCCAATCTTGCGGAGCCAGTCATCAGCAACATCGGCTCGGTGCTACTAGAGAACACCAGCGTGTTCAACCTTAGGAAACGGGCTAAGTTGTCAATTGGGGGTGGTGGCGGTGGGTTGTTGTTGTTGTTGTTGCCTTGGTTCTGGACTAGCAACTACATCAAGGCATTCTGATGTTGGATCAACTGAGTGAGCTCCGGTGGGAAGGCGAATGCAGGGTTACGTCTCGGAGGCATCTGATAGGTTTAGAGGGGTGAGAATAGAATAGAGTAGGGTCTAGATAGAAATCACTACACATATGTACATGAGACAAACACGTTCATTTCACAACGCTCAATCTAAACAAGATTCATACAATCGACCTAAGCTACCATTACAAAATCTCACGGACTATTACTTTATACATGGAAGAATTCTAAGGGTGATATGGTGATCGACTAGAAATTTTGATCGGTGGAAGAATCCATGATATCTGCTCCAGCTTCATCTTCATAATCATCATCGCTGTCGGGGTAGAAGTTTGTGTCGTCTATTATGATGTAGTCTTCAGAACGGATGTCCTCTTCAGGTTCGGGAACACCCATGAATATTCCTAGCTTCTTCTTCAGGTCTTCATTCTTCTCCTGTAGTACAACAATTTCTTCCTCATATCCATCATGTGTAGACTTGAGTTCCTCTTCTAGCTCCATGTTTCGGGTCATCACCTTCTTCGTGCCCATCATGTTGGCGCACATCTGGTTCTCCTGATGACGAATGTGTTGATTCAACTCCTGTACGTAGGACGCAATAGATTTATCCTTCCTGGTGCAAATCATCTCCCATTGCTCATCTCGGTGTCCACATATCTGGTAGATGGTGTCCTTAAGATCCTTGTTGTACACCTTGCCGGTGCGTCCAATGGCGATGTGGGCGGCCATGCACTTTCCTAAACTCCAGGTTGGTGCATCAAAGGAAAACTCGATAGGCTCGGTAACTGGTGTAAATGTCCTTCCTGGAACACGAACTTGAATCGTCCAGCGCTGCTCTACTGGTAAAGTTGCAGTGTAGGTCCCGGTGAGGCTTGGTTTGCCGATATTCAGGTACCTAGTGACTTCCTTCAGGTGTCGTCCGAAAGGGGTGTCGTCATCCGGTTGAGTGAACTTGTTCCTTGGGTCCGCCATCTATAGTGTAGAAATGGAGAAGAGTTAGAAATGAGTAGAGAAGAGTATCCTGTGGCTTGTCCTAGTGGTCGCGTCCTACAGTCAGCGTGTGCTCTGATACCATCTTGTAGCGACCCGACCTCAGACGGTCAAGTCTCTGTGCTTAAGTGCCATCCCTGGATCGGTATTGCTGACACACACATTACTCGAGGATTTATTACAGAGTTCAATCACACACTTATTACATTGAGTTACTCAAAAAGAGTACTTATTACAATAATATGGCTGAAGGCCGAGGGAGAGTTCCGTCAGCACGATGGCGTGGCGATGGTGATGATGAAGTTAACGACGCAGGGCTTCGCCTAAGCACTACGACGATATGACCGAGGTGTGTAACTGTGGAGGGGGGCACCACACACGGCTAAGAGAAACTTTTGTGTTCTCTTGGGGTGCCCCTGGCCATGTATATAAAGGAGGGAGAGGGAGAGGCAGCCGGCCCTAGGGGGCGCGCCAAGGTGTGGAGCCCTACTAGGACTCCCTAGTCCTAGTAGGATTCCACCTCCCACACGGAGTAGGAAAGGGCGAAGGGAGAAGGAGAATGTAGCGACCCGACCTCAGACGATCAAGTCTCCGTGCTTAAGTGTCATCCCTGGATCGGTATTGCTGACACACACAACACTCGAGGATTTATTGCAGAGTTCAACCACACACTTATTACATCGAGTGTCTCAAAAAGAGTACTTATTACATTAATATGGCTGAATGCCATCTAAAGAAGATAACTGCGGAAGCTTCGAAGATAAATGAGTCCATCCCACTCCACGGAAAAACTGAGTGCACGACAACGACCTATCGCACCTTACTCTTTGTCTAAAAATTCTGCAACATGATATGTTGTAGCCGTGTAGGTCAGCACATGGAATATGCTGGCAAGCTAACAATATAGAGCAATGAACAAATAACAGCTAACACTACATGCATATTTGGCTGGTGGAGGCTCTATGCTTATCATTTGCATAAAGCTAATTTTTCCCTACAACAAAGGAATATATTTTATTTAACTACAAAGTTTTAAGACATTATTGAGAAGGTACCCCCAACTCAATCCCAAAATAATATTAAGAACCCAACAGAATTTTTTTAAAGTAAAGTGATGAGATCAAATCAATAATTAAAGTACCAGATACTCAAGATGTCCATAACCGGGGAAACGGCTAACCATGATTAGTTTGTACACTCTGCATAGGTTTGCGCAGTTTTCCCCACAAGACTCGATCTCCTCCATTGTATTTCTCGCACTGCATGATGTTTGAGAAACGGATGACCGAGACACAGTCTTTCCGAAGAGGTCCCCTTAACCGATAGATAGGCCGGTACACCTACAATCCCCTACATCTGCTAGCCCATCATGGAAAGGATTCCCACAACTTACTCAACTATGCCAGAGCCCATAATGGCTTGTGGCTGCATGAATAATCTTATGATCCCTTTGAGCTTGGGTGGCAAACCATAGGATGATCACACGGGTACCCCGGGATCTCCTAGGACAACACTGGTATATCTCCAGGTGTCCGGGCAAGCCCCTGGTATATCCCCAGGGTGCCCCCAACCATTCCACCCAGATGTGTATTAAAGTAGCCACCTTAAGTTTCCCATAGTTATTATCTCTCACAACTTGCATGAAATCTCACATACCGAACCACGTCTATGAGCATAGCATAGCAGTATAAGCATATCATATAATACCCGGGGCTTGATAAAAGACAATAGGTTCCTACCTCATCAACTACTTCCCAATACCCACATGTTGTCAAACCCTAATCATGCAATGTTTGAGGATTGAAACTAATGCATAAAAACTAGGTAATAAAGGGATATGATCAAAGTGTTACTTGCCTTGCCAACGATCGGAAAACCCTAGAGATTCGTAGTAGCAAGCTTCGCACTCCGGAAACTCTATTGTGAACAAACAATAGCATACATAAGCACTCAAGCATAAGTTGCAAAGGTAAAACCAAAAGAAAAGATTTAAACAAAAAGTTCAAGTGAAGAGCTTCGATTTGCAAAAAGAATCAATCGAATCGAAGGTACGAAACACAAACTACGATTAAAAAAAAGTTCAAATTCGAATCTGCTTGAAACCAAATTTTAAATTTTCGAAATCATATTCAAGTTGTTTATCTAGACAGAGGGGAACAAGACGAAGATTTTGGCGTTGGTTTCATTGGATTTGGATAAACGAGCAAAAAGTAGTGAGGATTTAAAGATCAGGGACTAATCTGTGATGAAAAAATAATTACAGATGGGTCCCTGGCCGAAAATAAAACTCAAAAGAAAAATCTAAGGAACGAAAGTTTGCTAACAGAAACTAATGAACGAATTCGTTCGTTAACAGAATGAATCGGGTGGGCATTCACTATTTAACATAACAAAAATAATAAACCGGTCTAATACGCGAAACCGAAAAAAAACCGGGGCGGGTTTTTGCGGTTTATACCAGGTCGGGAAAAAAACCCGGCAGCGACGACGTACTCCGGCGAGTGGGGCAACGGCGATGCGGGCGGCTGGCGGCGGGGGCGCGCGGGCGGCGGTGAGCGGGCTACTGGGCGGCCTGGCGGGTTGGTGCGGCAGCGGCGGCAAGAATGCGACGGCTTGGGGAGGAGAGTGGGGGGTGACAAAGGGGTCGGGGAGGCCGGCTTGGGCACGGGGTGACGAGGCGGCGGCGGATTGGACTCCTAGCCGGGGTCCTGCTCGGTCACGGCGGAGACGCGGGGAAGGCGGTGGCGGCTGGGCCTTGGCCTGGCTCGACTGGGTCGGCCCAGTCGGCGCGCAAAACTTTTTTTTAAATAATTTCACCGCAGAGAAAAATCCAAAATAAAATAAAATATAAATCCCAAAATTCCAAAAATAATTTTCACGGTCCTCTCCTAATATTTAGGACAACGTGAACATTTTTCTGGGCTAGAATGCAATTTTTAAAAATGAAAATTTTCCCTAATTTAAACGAATAAAATCTCAAATAAAAAATCCGCATAAAATATATTCTTATCCAAAATTAAATTTCCATTATTTCCTCGCTGTTTTGAAGAATTCATATTATCTTCTCTCATTATTTTATTTATTTTGAAATAATTGGAAAAATAATTTCAAATAAAAATCACTTTGACCCAAATTACCAATTTTGAAAATTCAAAATGGAATTTTATGAAAATCTCCAACTCTCTCAAATGATCCTTGAGTTGCTGAAGGTCTCTAGGATCAAAATGTCCAAATAAAACCCAATTTAAAATGCGAAAAATCATGGTTGCATATGATGACCTAATGATTAACATCCAAATTGAAAATTGGGATGTTACAGAGAAGGAAAGGGGGGCCGGCCCCCTTCTCCTAGTACTAATCGGCCTCCTGCCCAAGGGGGGTGCACCAGCCCCTTGTGGGCAGGTGTGCTTCCCTCTTATGGCCCATAAGGCCCATAACTTCTTCCCGGGGTTCCGGTAACCTCCCGGTACTCCGGAAAAGTGCCCGAATCAATCGGAACCATTCCGATGTCCAAATGCATCCTTCCAATATATGAATCTTTACCCCTTGACCATTTCGAGACTCCTCGTCATGTCCATGATCTCATCCGGGACTCCGAACAATCTTCAGCCATCAAATCACATAACTCATAATACAAATCGTCATCGAACGTTAAGCGTGCGGACCCTACGGGTTCGAGAACTATGTAGACATGACCGAGACACATCTCCGGTCAATAACCAATAGCGGAACCTAGATGCTCATATTGGCTCCTACATATTCTACGAAGATCTTTATCGGTCAAACCGCATAACAACATACGGTTTTCCCTTTGTCAAAGGTATGTTACTTGCCCGAGATTCGATCGTCGGTATCCTCATACCTAGTTCAATCTCGTTACCGGCAAGTCGCTTTACTCGTTCCATAATGCATCATTCCGTAACTAACTCATTAGTCACAATGCTTGCAAGGCTTATAGTGATGTGCATTACTGAGAGGGCCCAGAGATACCTCTCCGATACATGGAGTGACAAATCCTAATCTCGATCTATGCCAACTCAACAAACACCATCGGAGACACTATAGAGCCTCTTTATAATCACCCAGTTACGTTGTGACGTTCGATAGCACACTAAGTGTTCCTCCGGTATTCGGGAGTTGCATAATCTCATAGTCAGAGGAACATGTATAAGTCATGAAGAAAGCAATAGCAATAAAACTTAACGATCAATATGCTAAGATAACGGATGGGTCTTGTCCATCACATCATTCTCTAATGATGTGATCCCGTTCATCAAATGACAACACATGTCTATGGCTAGGAAACTTAACCATCTTTGATTAACGAGCTAGTCAAGTAGAGGCATACTAGGGACACTCTGTTTTGTCTATGTATTCACACATGTATCAAGTTTCCGGTTAATACAATACTGGCATGAATAATAAACATTTATCATGATATAAGGAAATATAAATAACAACTTTATTATTGCCTTCTAGGGCATATTTCCTTCAGTCTCCCACTTGCACTAGAGTCAATAATCTAGTTCACATCGCCATGTGATTTAACACCAATAGTTCACATCGTCATGTGATTTAACACTCTTTAGTTCACATCTCCATGTGACCAATACCTAAAGGGTTTACCATAGTCAATAATCTAGTTCACATCGCCATGTGATTAACACCCAAAGAGTACTAAGGTGTGATCATCTTTTGCTTGTGAGAGAGGTTTAGTCAATGGGTCTGCCACATTTAGATCTGTATGTATTTTGCAAATTTCTATGTCTACGATGCTCTGCACGGAGCTACTCTAGCTATATGCTTCCACTTTCAATATGTATCTAGATCGAGACTCAGAGTCATCCAGATCAGTGTCAAAGCTTGGATCAACCTGACCCTATATGACGAACTCTTTATCACCTCCATAACCGAGAAATATTTCCTTAGTCCTCTAAGTATAGTTTTGACCGCTGTCCAGTGATCTACTCCTAGATCAATATTGTACTCCCTTGCCAAACTCAGGGCAGGGTATACAATAGGTCTGGTACACAGCATGGCATACCTTATAGAACCTATGGCTGAGGCATAGGGAATGAATTTCATTCTCTCTATCTTTTGTCGTGGTCGGGCTTTGAGTCTTATTCAACTTCGCACCTTGCAACACAGGCAAGAACTCCTTCTTTGACTGTTCCATTTTGAACTACTTCTAAAACTTGTCAAGGTATGTACTTATTAAAAAAACTTATCAAGCGTCTTGATCTATCTCTATAGATCTTGATGCCCAATATGTAAGCAGCTTCACCGAGGTCTTTCTTTGAAAAACTCCTTTCAAACACTCCTTTATGCTTTCCAGAAAAATTGTACATCATTTCCGATCAACAATATGTCATACACATATACTTATCAGAAAGGCTGTAGTGCTCCCACTCACTTTCTTGTAAATACAGGCTTCACCGAAAGTCTATATAAAACTATATACTTTGATCAATTAATCAAAGTGTATACTCCAACTCCGAGATGCTTGCACCAGTCCATAGATGGATCACTGGAGCTTGTACACTTTGTTAACACCTTTAGGATTGACAAAACCTTATTGTTGCATCATATACAGCTCTTCTTTAAGAAATCCATTAAGGAATGTAGTTTTGACATCCATTTTGCCAGATTTCATAAAATGTGGCAATTGCTAACATGATTCGGACAGACTTAAGCATCGCTACGAGTGAGAAAATCTTATCATAGTCAACACCTTGAGCTTGTTGAAATCCTTTTTGCGACAATTCGAGCTTTGTAGATAGTAATACTACTATCAGCATCCGTCTTCCTCTTGAAGATCCATTTATTCTTAATGGCTTGCCGATCATCGGGCAAGTCCACCAAAGTCCACACTTTGTTCTCATACATGGATCCTATCTCAGATTTCATGGCCTCAAGTCATTTTACGGAATATGGGCTCATCATCGCTTCCTCATAGTTCGTAGGTTCGTCATGGTCTAGTAACATGACTTCCAGAATAGGATTACCGTACCACTCTCGTGCGGATCTTACTCTGGATGACCTACGAGGTTCACTAGTAACTTTATCTGAAGTTTCATGATCATCATCATTAGCTTCCTCACTAATTGGTGTAGGAATCACTAGAACTGATTTCTGTGATGAACTACTTTCCAATTCGGGAGTAGGTACAATTACCTCATCAAGTTCTACTTTCCTCCCACTCACTTCTTTTGAGAGAAACTCCTTCTCTAGAAAGGATCCACTCTTAGCAACGAATATCTTGCCTTCGGATCTGTGATAGAAGGTGTACCCAACAGTTTCCTTTGGGTATCCTATGAAGACACATTTATCCGATTTGGGTTCGAGCTTATCAGGTTGAAGTTTTTCACATAAGCTTCACAACCCCAAACTTTAAGAAACAACATCTTAGGTTTCTTGCCAAACCACACAGTTCATATGGTGTCGTCTCAACGGATTTAGATGGTGCCCTATTTAACGTGAATGCAGCTGTCTCTAATGCATAACCCCAAAACGATAGTGGTAAATTGGTAAGAGACATCATATATCGCACCATATCTAATAAAGTACGATTATGACGTTTAGACACACCATTACGCTATGGTGTTCCAGGTGGCGTGAGTTGCGAAACTATTCCACATTGTTTCAAATGAATACCAAACTCGTAACTCAAATATTCGTTTCCGCGATCAGATCGTAGAAACTTTTTTTTCTTGTTATGATGATTTTCCACTTCACTCTGAAATTCTTTGAACTTTTCGAATGTTTCAGACTTATGTTTCATCAAGTAGATATACCCATATCTGCTCAAATCATCTGTAAAGGTCAGAAAATAACGATACCCGCCGCGAGCCTCAACACTCATCGGACCGCATACATCAGTATGTATTATTTCCAATAAGTCTGTTGCTCGCTCCATTGTTCCAGAGAACGGAGTCTTAGTCATCTTGCCTATGAGGCATGGTTCGCAAGCATGAAGTGATTCATAATCAAGTGATTCCGAAAGCCCATCAGCATGGAGTTTCTTCAGGCACTTTACACCAATATGACCTAAACGGCAGTGCCACATATAGGTTGCACTATCATTATTAACTTTGCATCTTTTGGCTTCAATATTATGAATATGTGTATCACTACGATCGAGATCCAATAAACCATTATATTGAGTGTATGACCATAGAAGGTTTTATTATAAATAGAACAACAATTATTCTTTGACTTTAATGAATAACCGTATTGCAATAAAGATGATCCAATCACATTCATGCTTAACGCAAACACCAAATAACATTTATTTTTGGTTCAACACTAATCCCGAAGGTAAAGGGAGTGTGCGATGGTGATCTTATCAACCTTGGAATCACTTCCAACTCACATCATCACCTCGCCCTTAACTAGTCTCTATTTATTTTTGCAACTCCCGTTTCGAGTTACTACTCTTAGCAACTGAACCAGTATCATATACCGAGGTGTTTCTATAAACACTAGTAAATTACACATCAATAATATGTATATCAAATATACTTTTGTTCACTTTGCCATCCTTCTTATCCACCAAGTATTTTGTGTAGTTCCGCTTCCAGTGACCATTCCCTTTGCAGTAGAAGCACTCAGTTTCAGGCTTAGGTCTAGCTTTGGGCTTCTTCACGGGAGTGGCAACTTGCTTGCCATTCTTCTTGAAGTTCCCTTTCTTTCCCTTGCCCTTGTACTTGAAACTAGAGGTCTTGTCAACCATCAATACTTGATGCTTTTCTTGATTTCTACCTTCGCCGATTTCAGCATCGCGAAGAGCTCGGGAATCATTTTCCTTATCCCTTGCATATTATAGTTCATCACGAAGTTCCAGTAACTTGGTGATAGTGACTAGAGAACTCTGTCAATCACTATCTTATCTAGAAGATTAACTCCCACTTGATTCAAGCGATCGTAGTACTCACTGGTTGAGCTATTCTCCTCCATCTTGTAGGCTAAGTACTTTGTCAAAGGTCTCATACCTCTCGACTCGGGCATGATTCTAAAATACCAATTCCAGCTCTTGGAACATCTCATATCCTCCGTGGCATTCAAAACGTTTTTGAAATCCCGATTCTAAGCCGTAAAGCTGGTGCACTAAACTATCAAGTAGTCATCATACCGAGCTTTTTCAAACGTTCATAATGTCTGTATCTGCTCCTGCAATAGGTCTGTCACCTACCGGTGCATCAAGGACATAATTCTCTTGTGCAGCAATGAGGATAATCCTCAGATCATGGACCAAGTCCGCATCATTGCTACTATCATCTTTCAACTTATTTTTCTCTAGGAACATATCAAAAATAAATGGGGAGCTACATCGCAAGCTATTGATCTACAACATAGATATGCAAATACTATCAGGACTAAGTTCATGATAAATTAAGTTCAATTAATCATATTACTTAAGAACTCCCACTTAGATAGACATCCCTTTAGTCATCTAAATTATCACGTAATCCATATCAACTAAACCATGTCCGATCATCACGTCAGATGGAGTAGCTTTCAATGGTGAACATCACTACGTTGATCATATCTACTATATGATTCGCGCTCGACCTTTCGGTCTCAATGTTCCGAGGCCATATCTGCATATGCTAGGATCGTCAAGTTTAACCCGAGTATTTTGCGTGTGCAAAACTGGCTTGCACCCGTTGTATGTGAATGTAGAGCTTATCACACCCGATCATCACGTGGTGTCTCGGCATGATGAACTGTAGCAACGGTGCATACTCAGGCAGAACACTTATACCTTAAAATTTAGTGAGAGATCATCTTATAATGCTACCGCCATACTAAGAAAAATAAGAAACATAAAGGATAAACATCACATGCAGTCAAAATAAGTGATATGATATGGCCATCATCATCTTGTGCCTTTGATTCCATCTCCAAAGCACCGTCATGGCCACCATCACCGGCTTGACACCTTGATCTCCATCGTAGCATTGTTGTCATCTCGCCAACTATTGCTTCTACGACCATCGCTACCACTTAGTGATAAATTAAAGCAATTACATGGCGATGGCATTTCGTACAATAAAGTGACAACCATAAGGCTCCTGCCAATTGACAATACCTTTTACAAAACATGATCATCTCATACAACAATTTATATATCATCACGTCTTGACCATATCACATGACAGCAAGCCCTGCAAAAACAAGTTAGGCGTCCTATACTTTGTTGTTGCAAGTTTTACATGGCTGCTACGAGCTTCTAGCAAGAACCGTTCTTACCTACGCATCAAAACCACAACGATTTTTTGTCAAGTGTGCTATTGTAACCTTCAACAAGGACCGGGCGTAGTCAAACTCGATTCAACTAAAGTTGGAGAAACAGACACCCACTAGCCACATGTGTGTGAAGCACGTCGGTAGAACCAGTCTCATGAACGCGCTCATGTAATGTCGGTCTGGCCGCTTCATCCAACAATACCGCCGAATCAAAGTAAGACGTTGCTGGTAAGCAGTATGACTATTATCATCCACGACTCATTGTGTTCTACTCGTGCATATAACATCTACGCATAGATCTGGCTCGGATGCCACTGTTGGGGAACGCAGCATATCAAAAAATTTCCTACGATCACGCAAGATCTATCCAGGAGAAGCATAGCAACGAGCGGGGAGAGTATGTCCACGTACCCTCGTAGACCGAAAGCGGAAGCGTTTATCAACGTGGTTGATGTAGTCGTACGTCTTCACGATCCGACCGATCCTAGCACCGAACGTACGGCACCCCCGTGTTCAGCACACGTTCAGCTCGATGACGTCCCTCGTACACTTGATCCAATTGAGGCCGAGGGAGAGTTCCGTCAGCACGACGGCGTGGCGACAGTGATGATGAAGTTACCGGCGCAGGGCTTCGCCTAAGCACTACGACGATATGACCGAGGTGTGTAACTTTGGAGGGGGGCACCGCACACGGCTAAGAGAAAACTTTATGTGCTCTTGGGGTGCCCCCTGGCCACGTATATAAAGGAGGGAGAGGGAGAGACAGCCGTCCCTAGGGGGCGCTGACGGTGTCCTGGACTAGGGGGTACTCACCACGTCATCTCCCGATCTGTTAGATTGGGCAAAGGACCCCCATGGCCGTATACTCATGGGCCAGTCTAGACAGCTGCCGCATACAAGGAAGTTCCACAAGACTTGGCGATCAAGACAAGGACTCCTCCCCACCGGCGTATTCGGCTAGGACTCTTGTTATCCTAGGCCTTAGGTGCATTATATAAACCGAGGCCAGGCTAGTTGGTAGGTGGAGATATACAACAATCATAATCATAGGCTAGCTTCTAGGGTTTAGCCTCTACGATCTCGTGGTAGATCAACTCTTGTAATACTCATATCATCAAGATCAATCAAGCAGGAAGTAGGGTATTACCTCCATAAACATCGTGTCCCCTGTCTCCTGTTACCATCAATCCTAGACGCATGGTTCGGGACCCCCTACCAAGATCCGCCGGTTTTGACACCGACATTGGTGCTTTCATTGAGAGTTCCGCTGTGTGATCGGCAAAAGGATCAATGGCTCGTCAGCAAATCAACTGCGACGTCGACTTCTTCATCACCGACTCGACCGGTCACCTCGGCTCGACCGAATACTGTGCCCTGCCTCCGATCGTCATGTTCGGACAAGGGCCTTCATCAACATCAACTCCGATCTCTATCAAGATCATGGAGGAATCATCCATGGCACTCAGGGGCTCAACGTCAACATTGCCCTCGGGCGACCGTGCTGTTTTTCTGGACAGCGAACTTGTATCCGCCACCACCGCCTCCTCGAGTAACGATTGCTTCGATGGAATTGTGCGGAATTGAGTCTACAACGACCCTGGAAAATTTTGTCGAGTTCCGATGATGGAATCTCCGGCAATCTACGATATACCGGAGCCGCATTGAATCTGGACGAAAATCCGGACGAGTTTGGAGCGGGGTGTCCAGCATCTAGCTCGGACGCCCTTTGGAAGATCCAACCAGTGATCGGCTGTGGAATTCCTATATCTACCACCTGTCAAACATTCAGCTCGATCCGACCGTCCATACTCCAGGAACCTCCCGATTAGGGCATCACTTTTCAGATCTGTTTCCTACACGAATACGGATCCGACCCAAATTCATGTTTCTTTATGAACGCAATATTTGGCAACCTTTTTAAAAACAGAATTTTCTTCTAAGGTATTGCACATTGTTTTTAACACGCGCCCATAAATTTTTAATCCTCCTTTGACGTAATCTTCGCCATCACGCTGGTGTCAAACCAGTGCGGCAATATAGCTCGACGGCTGCCGACCTGCGCTAGACATGTCGTCGCTTTTTGAGCCGAGCTCAACTTCTTCGGATACTCACCTCGGCGAGCTAACAAGAGTTCAGAATTGCCAAAGATAAAACATCACCGACCCACGGATTACACGGAGCGGGCACACCGGCATCACCGCACGGCCACTTCAGCAAGCCAGTATTGACCACGTCACAAGTTACGACCTGCATCGGCATGGCTGAATTGTTGTTTCATCGATCCAATGTCCACCAACGCAAAACTACTTCAACAACTCGGCTGACATGGCAGCTGCAACATCTCCTCATCGATCTGCACCGTCTCCTCATCCGGACCAGGGGCTTCGTCATCCCTTCATTAGCACACTCCGGTAACTTCGGCGACACCAGCCGACCAGCTTCGTCACGTCAGCTGGACCGGGGGCTTTGCCTCGGCGAGTCAACCTTTACCAGCGTCGCCATGCCATCGCTTCATCGCCCATTAGGCAATGGGTATGCGGATCAAGTCCCAATTTTGGGAGTCGCTTTTCTTCGGACCACTACAACAAATAAACCAGGTGCTATTAATCCTAACAATTTTTGCTTGTTGGGTTATTTTTCTTAAGGAATTATTACTTTGGTTTGTTCCATCATCTGTACACAGGTCTATCAAATGGCGGCCACATTAAAAATGGTCGCGTGGTGATTCGGTCAGTTTCCGTACATAGTTCGGCGAACGCCGCATCCGGAGCCCGGACCGCCCTGCAAATTCAGGCTTTGTCACTGCGTCACGCTGACGCCCTGCATCGACATTGGCTTCAGCACTAGGCCACATCTCTTTAAATAAATTATTTTTGCGCAAAGCAATTCCGCAAGGATTATATATTATTATTATTTCCTGGACCGCACTATTTTACATGTGCATGTAATGGACTTTGACTGCGTCGCATGGTCTCTTCGGCGTCACTCTGTCGGCCTACATTGGCCGTGCTACGTCGCCACTTTGGATTGCCGAGCTCTTCGCTCCGCCACCTCGAGACCGGCTTGGGGGCTGGGACCTTGTCCCGCATCAAGCTAGGACCGCGTCGTCAACACCGAGCACATTAACCAGCTAAGTCGCTTTCAAGCTCAAAAACTTTCAGTTTTAAAATTTTGTTCGGTCCGACCAAGCATTATACCTTTTTTGACAAAAGGTTGTTTGCGAAAATCTTCCTTGTCCAAACTTTGTTTGTGACACACAAATTCCAATACCCCATTTAATTGTGGGCTTCCTTTATGAAGCCTTTCCTCTTGCAAATGATTATACTTGTACGACTTCATTCCTTGTTCGTGTATTACGCCACAATATGCACCATATTGACCTAAGTGATTTGCAAGATGGGTTGCCTTGCTCCTGTGTTTACCCCTACGTTCCCGATTGTTTGGCTAGGGAGTAAAGGGAGCACCTCTGCGATTGTCACGATCGATTCATCCGAGCCGGACCTCAGACTGGGTGAAGCCGAAAGCTAGCGCTCTTACTGTTTTCAATTATGGTCGGCACACAACGGAACTCACGAGTACAAAAAATCTATTGCACAAGTCTCATAGTAACAATGAGCACTGAAGAAAGGTATCGGTGGGGGTACTATTTTCTTCGAAGATGCTTCTTACACTTCATCGGTAATATAGCATAAGTTCCCTGAGCGCGCTTTGTCTGTTACAGCCTTATGGCCTGATTGCCTGGTTTTCGGAAACACCGTCAATATTCTCGACAGGTGGAGTACATAACACTTTTCGGTCCTAGACCAAAGAGGGAGAAGCCGACGGTCGGTTAAGACGTGTATAAAGTTCGGGTGAACACATATATTATATAAGTACTTTGGTACATACAATCATTATACATAAAATTCTTTTACCCAAGTCACTTGGGGGCTCTTAAATTAGTATGAGCTGTTTTTCTTCTTAGTCGTTGCAAAGTCTTTTTTCTATCACTCCTTTCTCGATGCAAGTGTGTGGTCAACAGCCGGATAGCCTTGCTTCTCTCTAAATCCGCTCGAGTGCAGTTTGCTAAACTAGCCTCGGAGAAGCACGCCGCCTTCGGAATAAGGAGGTTGAGGCCATAGGCTGACCCGCTTGGAGTCTTGAGATAGGATGTGTCATGTTAAAGCATGACAGAAGCACCTTTTTTTTACAGTTCTATTTTTGGATTGGCACCGAACACTTGATCTAGTTCGGACATTAAACTTTTGAATAAGTTTTTTTGGCTTTTCGAGCCTATGGCACTTTCAAACAATTTGTGTGTTTCCAGCATTAGTCTCGCAGTGCAACGCCTGACACCTTTAGGGATTCGACAAAAATTCTCGGATATTGCTATATATGCATTAGGTTCGAATTGTGTCTTCGGTCAATAGTTGGGTTGCTCGGCTCCTTTGCCTGCCTCTTATGTTCCGCTTTGTTCGGCTAGGTGTGCAAAAGGAGAACCACTGCGATTGTGCTTCCAGCTCGCATGGTTAAGCACCTCAGTGGAGAAAGCCGAAAACTGACTGTCACAGTAAGCGCAAACTGGTCAGCGATCCGATGACCGTGTTAAATGATGAGTCGTTCATAACATTGGCCGAAGTGTTTACGGCTTGACCTCAGCTGTCGCCGAACACTAACCGAGGCTCGTAGCTAGCTTCCCCAGTTTAAAGCTCCTATGACTAAGTGAAATTTATAAAGCCAAGATATCTGATTGCCTCGTTTCCGCTAACACAACCGCCTCCGGGCACCGAGACATCGGCTAAGGGTTGTCTGGTTATTGCAGAAACACCCTGCGTAGTATCTACAAAGGGGTAGAAGCCGATGATGTGCCACTTTCAACTAATAAACGGTCGCAATGGGGTCAAAATAAGTATATATCATCAGCATTTGCATTCACTAGTCATCAACCCGTGCACCTGCACGGGCTAGTTCTTTTTTGCAATTAAATATTGAATTTTATGTTTATTAAAACCCAGAAAATTATAAATTGGGAGTGGGGTCGATTTATGTTTATTATTATATACAAAATATCACTACTAAAAACATACAACATAATGTTCCTTTTGAGGAAGAATATCAACAAATGTTACTAATTTGTAGTTAAGATGACTTGTGTTACTGTGGTTGGATCTGTTGTAGACAGCAAAAAGAACATGGAACCTGATGAACACACTGTGTTTGTGATTATGTATGTAACGTTGGATATTAAATTGATATAACTATGTGTAGTTTGACCTAACTTACATAATTTAAATTTTAAATTTGAAATGAAAATTCATGTTAGAAATAGGATCGAAGTGTATCTAATGAAAGGTATTGTTGTTTGCAAATATAATCTAATGTCAACGTAAATCTTTGATATAAGATATGATGCATTGCGAGTCTTGACATGAGCAAACCACAATCCCAACCTTCTTCTCTATACTTTACAGGAGGGTTGACTCCGTATTTTAGGCTAAACTTATGAGATTTTTGTGCAACTTATAGAGACACAAAAGATGACTTCTATCTCTACTTGACTAATGATTCAGACATCTTCAAGCAAAAATCATGAAGATCACACTACGATGCCCTAACTATGGTAGAAGCTCAAAGGTGTGACAATATTTGGCAATATATAAGCCCATACAAGTTTCCTCTTAACATGCAAATAAAAATCATTCACTTGTTGCTTATTTTAGGCTTCAATCTATATTTTCAGTTTTGATAGGATAATCAGATCCATATGTACAGTCAAAGATGTCAAAGAATTTGAAAGAGAAACTTGCATCACCATATGGAACCTACAAAGAACCTTCTGTGATACTCCTCTAGGTGGTAATGGTTCACCGTTGCACTTGTTCACTTCGACCAAACAATTAGCATAATATCTGCAATCAATTTACGCAGTCTATCCAGGTTCTTACAGAACATATAATCTTTAACAAACATCAATGACAACTCTTTTTTCTATCAGATAAACAAACTGGACTACCAACCTGACATCTTCATAAAGTATTGACTTGTATACATGCGAGTTTCTTTTTGCCATTTCTCAGATGAGTACAAACTATATTTCTGAAAACTGTCCATGTGATCGTGAGACTTACAACTCTATATGGGACTATTTATGACAGATACATGTACATGATATGTCTTTCTTGATATCTTTTCCGCTCCATATATATTAAGTGGTGACAGGATCGATCAGTTTCCTAACTAACATGAATTAAGAACGTCTAATTGAAATACTGAAACCCGAAAGAAAGAATGGGAGTCAATCGTGGCCTCGTGCTTCACTTGCAATCTACACCAACTATGGATTATTAAGTAACAATAGCAAGAACTTCGTACGGGTATTAAGTGGTGACATGATTGATCAGTTTCCTAACTAACATGAATTAAGAACGTCTAATTGAAATACTGAAACCCGAAAGAAAGAATGGGAGTCAATCGTGGCCTCGTGCTTCACTTGCAATCTACACCAAATATGGATTATTAAGTAACAATAGCAAGAACTTCGTACGGGGAAAATTATATGGACAAATTATTGATTTTGCAAAGAATCTGATTATGTTAAGAACAATTCATGCTTGTGTGTGCATGTTCCGAATGAATAAGACTATGCAATGCTCAGTTCTGTTTTCTAATACAATAATAATCACCCTCTATAAAAACATATTAACTTCTGCATCTAAGCATATTTAGAGACTCCAATCATCTATATATGTACGCAGACATGAATTCCTTGTATTCAACATCTGGTATCTAATTATGCATCTACCTGTACGTATCCATCAGTTCCATATATGTATTAGCAAGTACCATCGGGATAATAGTAGTATGGGAGTTGGGCAGTACAAAGTTCAGTATCTGACCCGATACTAATTAATGGGGATGAACCACGGCCACAAATATCCCTCTTTGTAGGCACGCATGCCACAGAACTTTTCCGGAGAGAGCGTCCGCCCATTGGCTCCAAACCTAATTAGGATATCCAGATGCAAATTAATCAATCAAGAAATAAACTAATACACTACTTGCTAGATTAACCCCAGCGGCTCTTTACTACTACACATCCTCGATTACCCTGTGCTTCCAATGCATGTACAACAACATCTCATGCTTCAGCTATATACCTCGTATCTCCGCAACATCAGGACGGAGATGGGTTAGAGGGGCATCATCATCATGGAGAGACCAAGAGAATTAGGGATAGCAGGAGATAATTGATCGGATCATACCTTTCCCTGGATAATTCATGATGTACTGATGGTAGGAGTGATATTTGTGCGTGCATGAAGATCAGCCCTCCATGAAGCAGCGACGGCATTAGAATTATTTCTTCATAGATCATGTGTCGCGATTTGTTTTATTTTTTGAGAAAATGTGTGGCGTCGATGGTAGGAGACAATCGAAGGAGTCCTTTTTTGGCTGAGGAGTCCTTTTTCACGCCAAGGTGGAAACCGGAGGAGTCCTTTTATTATTATTTGTTTGGGCTGTGGAGTCCTTTTTTCACACGGCAAGCTGGAAATCAAATGAGTCGTGCGTGGGGTAAGAAGAAGGGACCAGACTCTTTGATCTTCTAACGTGAGAAGGTATGACCCTTTGATCTGTTTTTTTTAGTAAAGACTTTTTGATCTGTTTTTTTAGTAAAGACTCTTTGATCTGTTATTTGATCCTAATCGTTGAATTGAGATCCTAAGGATGTTTTTACATGGTTTTCTAGGATTAATGTGGTAACTCCAATGGTGCCTCCAATTAGTAAATATAAGATTGCACAAGCATTGCCTTCCGTAATTATTGTTATATAAATCCATAAATATGAATCAATTTGACGTAGGATTTTTGGCCAAGCTGGGTTGCCTGGCTCCTATGCTTACCCCTACGTTCCCGATTGTTCGGCTAGGCGGTAAAGGGAGCACCTCTGTGATTGTTACTACCGGTTCATCTGAGTTAAGTACCTCAGACTGGGTGAAGCCGAAAGCTAGCAATCTTAAAGGATCACATTGGTCGGCAACAACGGAAGTAAAATATTTGGTTCATTAATACCAAAAAATTCGGGAACTTTCCCCGAACTAAATCCTCAATATTTTCCTCCCACATTGATCGGAGCTGAGGTTTCATGATCGTGCTTAGCATGACAACCCAAAGAAAGGAACCAATAGTGGGACTATTTTCTTTGAAGATGTTTCTTACGTTAAAAAGTAATATAACATATCTCTCCGTGTACCTTTGTTTATAAAACCGTATGGCCGGATTGCCTTGTTTGCCGTAAATCTTTGCCCTCATAAAGGCTTTATAAGGTAGGACAAACACTCCTCGGCTACTGGATGAGGAGGTTGAAGCCGATGGTTGGTCAACAAAGTTTTGTACAATGCGGATCCGAGCGTTAATGATGTAGAGTACTTGGATACATAGAATCATTACACATACTTTCTGATTTTACTCTGGATATCGATCCTTAATTCGGCCACCCGTGCCCACATTAAGGCTCGGGGGCTACTGGGCTTTGCACTCATTATTCATAAATATTAAAGGGGTACATCGATCCCCTGATCTGGTGTTGCCACCAACCAGTGTCTCAGGGGCTACTGCATTTCCTATTCAATGCAGAAGATTCAAAGTGCTCAGTGTTCGGCCTGACCGAACTATGCGCAAATGCGTCTTCAGACAACAATGGGTACCATCTGGACCTATACGTCTTCAAGCTAATATATTACGGCGACTCCTCGAGACCCTCTATCAAGGGCCTGTTCGCCGATCACTATTTTCCCTAATATATTATACCGCGTTTCTATTCCTACGTACACTGCCGAGCTAGGAGTTGATCCTCAGGCCGATTTCGCGCATCGACCTGAGTCTCAGGGGCTACTAGGGTCAGTGGTTTCACGTTTTCCTTCAGGTGTATCTCGGATATTAGGCCAACACGCACCTTGAGGGATACTGGCTATACATCTTGTCAGATATTACATTGCACAATTCGGAATTAAATTCATAAAAATCAGTCCCATGGCCAAGGTGGTGCACCACCTCGAAGCAGTCCGCATAAAGCTCGGGCGCCAAAGGCTGGCTCCATAGAGGGCATTTCGGTATTAAGCTTAGCTAAACTCTTTCAACTTTTTTAACCAAGGTGATCTATGACACCTCGGATATAATCCGGCATTGGAGCTCGGATATAGTTCGGCGTTGGAGCTTGGACACAGTCCGGCGTTGGAGCTCGGAAGCAGTCCGGCATTGGTGCTCGGCTGCAAAGGATACCTCGAATGCAGTCCGGCGTTGGAAGCTCGGACGCAAGAGGACACTGCCTCTCGGGAACAACTTCAAACCCGAGGTTTGGCATAAAAATAATAAGGCATTGATAAAGGCCGGAAACTTAGAGGGGCTCCTCGAATGCCCGACGTGTAAACTCTTCGGATGCACTTCGGCGATCCTCAAGATCGAAGATGAGAAGATTTGTTGAACCAGTTTTCAAGACCGACGACCGAAGATGAAGAACAGTTCGAAGAATTGAGGAGCGCCTAACTTGAAGACCGGTCTGGGGTTATCTTGACATGTCCTGGATTAGGGATACTCACCACGCCATCTCCCGATCTGTTAGATTGGGCCGAGGACCCCATGGCAGATACTCATGGGCCGGTCCAGACAGCTGCCGCATACAAGGAAGATTCCACAAGACTTGGCGATCAAGACAAGGACTCCTCCCCACCGGCGTATTCGGCTAGGACTCTTGTTATCCTAGGCCTTAGGTGCATTATAAAAACCGAGGCCAGGCTAGTCGATAGGAGGATATATACAACAATCATAATCATAGGCTAGCTTCTAGGGTTTAGCCTCTACGATCTCGTGGTAGATCAACTCTTGTAATACTCATTTCATCAAGATCAATCAAGCAGGAAGTAGGGTATTACCTCCATAGAGAGGGCCCGAACCTGGGTAAACATCGTGTCCCCTGTCTCCTGTTACCATCAATCCTAGACGCACATTTCGGGACCCCCTACCCGAGGTCCGCCGGTTTTGACACCGACAGGCGCACCAAGGTGTGGAGTCCTAGTCCTAGTAGGATTCCACCTCCCACACGGAGTAGGAAAGGGGGAAGGGAGAAGGAGAAGGAAGGGGGGGGGCACCTTTCTCCTAGTCCTAATCGGCCTCCTTCCCAAGGGGGGTGCACCAGCCCCTTGTGGGCTAGTGTGCTTCCCTCTTATGGCCCATAAGGCCCATAACTTCTTCTGGGGGGTTCCGGTAACCTCTCGGTACTCCGGAAAAGTGCCCGAATCACTCGGAACCATTATGATGTCCAAATGCAACCTTCCAATATATGAATCTTTACCTCTCGACCATTTCGAGACTCCTCGTCATGTCTGTGATCTCATCCGGGACTCCGAACAAACTTTAGTCATCAAATCACATAACTCATAATGCAAATCGTCATCGAATGTTAAGTGTGCGGACCCTACGGGTTCGAGAACTATGTAGACATGAACGAGACACATCTCCGGTCAATAACCAATAGCGGAACCTCGATGCTCATATTTGCTCCTACATATTCTAACAAGATCTTTATCTGTCAAACCACATAACAACATATGTTGTTCCCTTTGTCATTGGTACGTTACTTGCCCGAGATTCGATCGTCGGTATCCTCATACCTAGTTCAATCTCGTTACGGGCAAGTCTCTTTACTCGTTTTGTAATGCATCATTCCGTAACTAGCTCATTAGTCACATTGCTTGCAAGGATTATAGTGATGTGCATTACCAAGAGGGCCCAGAGATACCTCTTCGATACACGGAGTGGAAAATCCTAATCTCGATCTATGCACACTCAACAAACACCATCGGAGACACCTGTAGAGCATCTTTGTAATCACCCAGTTACGTTGTGACGTTTGATAGAACACTAAGTGTTCCTCCAGTATTCGGGAGTTGCATAATCTCATAGTTAGAGGAACATGTATAAGTCATGAAGAAACCAATAGCAACATACTAAACGATCGAGTGCTAAGCTAACGGAATGGGTCAAGTCAATCACATCATTCTCTAATGATGTGATCCCGTTCATCAAATGACAACACATGTCTATGGCTAGGAAACTTAACCATCTTTGATTAACGAGCTAGTCAAGTAGAGGCATACTAGGGACACTCTGTTTTGTCTATGTATTGACGCATGTATCAAGTTTCCGGTTAATACAATACTAGCATGAATAATAAACATTTATCATGATATAAGGAAATGTAAATAACAACTTTATTATTGCCTCTAGGGCATATTTCCTTCATGTTCTCCTCGATGTTCTTGGAGATCTATTCGATGTAATCTTATTTTGCGGTGTGTTTGTTGGGATCCGATGAATTTTGGGTTTATGATCAGATTATTCATGAGAAATATTTGAATCTTTTCTGAATTCTTTTGTGCATGATTATTATACCTTTGTATTTCTCTCCAATCTATCCACTTGGTTTGGCCAACTAGATTGATTTACCTTGCAATGGGAGAGGTGCTTTGTAATGGGTTCAATCTTGCGGTGATTGATGTCTACTATGCAACCTTTCTTCTTGTAGACTCGTGTTGGGCCTCCAAGCGTAGAGTTTTGTAGGACAATAGCAATTTTCCCTCAAGTGGATGCCCTAAGGTTTATCAATCCGTGGGAGGTGTAGGATGAAGATGGTCTCTCTCAACAAACCTGCAACCAAATAACAAAGAGTCTCTTGTGTCCCCAACACACCCAATACAATGGTAAATTGTATAGGTGCACTAGTTCGGCGAAGAGATGGTGATACAAGTGTAATATGGATAGTAGATATTGGTTTTTGTAATCTGAAAATATAAGAATAGGAGGGTAGCAAGTAGTAAAAGTGAGCAAAAACGGTATTGCAATGCTTGAAAACAAGGCCTAGGGTTCATATTTTCACTAGTGCAAAGTCTCTCAACAATGATAGCATAATTAAATCATATGGAAATCCCTCAATGTGCGACAAAAAGTCACTCCAAAGTTCCTATCGCGGAGAACATAAGAGGAAATTGCTTGTAGGGTACAAAACCACCTCAAAGTTATTCTTTCTAATCAATCTTTTGAGCTATTCATATAAGAGTCACAAACAAC
Source organism: Aegilops longissima (assembly GCA_021605205.1). NCBI lineage: Eukaryota > Viridiplantae > Streptophyta > Magnoliopsida > Poales > Poaceae > Aegilops > Aegilops longissima. The sequence continues at coordinate 742,319,135 of CM038682.1, forward strand.
CCTAGAGTTTGTACTAAAATAACACCATATGACACACATCAATCAACCCTAATGTCACCTAGATACTCCAATGTCACCACAAATATCCGCGGGTCAATTATACGATATGCATCAAATAACTTCAGATTCATAATATTCAATCCAACACAAAAGAACCTCAAAGAGTGCCCCAAGATTTCTACTGAGAAACAAGGACGAAAACGTGCGTCAACCCCTATGCATAGATTACCCCAATGTCACCTCGGGTATCTGCGAGTTGAGTGCCAAAACATACATCAAATGAATCAATAGAACACCCCATTGTCACCACGGGTATCCCACGGAAGACATGCATCAAGTGTCCTCAAATCCATAAAAGTATTCAATCCGATAATAGTGAAACCTCAAAGGTAAAACTCAATTCATCACTAGAATATAGAGAGGGAGAAACACCATATGATCCAACTATAGTGACAAAGCTCGCGGTACATCAAGATCGTGCCAAATCAAGAACGCGATAGAGAGAGAGAGAGAGAGAGAGAGAGAGAGAGAGAGAGAGAGAGAGAGAGAGAGAGAGAGAGAGAGAGATCAAACACATAGCTACTAGTAACATACCCTCAACCCCGAGGCTGAACTACTCCCTCCTCATCATGGTGGCCACCGGGATGATGGAGATGGCCTCCGGTGATGGTTTCCGCCTCCGGTAGGGTGCCCCTAATGGGGTCCCGATTGGTTTTTCATGGCTACGAAGGCTTGCAGTGGCGGAACTTCTGATCTATGGTTCTTTTCGGAGGTTTGGGTATTTATAAGATTTTTTGGCATCGGTCTCATGTCAAGGGGGGTGCCCGGTGGGCCCACAAGCCGGGGGGCGCCCTAGGGGGGTGGGAGCGCCCCCTAGGCTTGTGGCCTCCTCGGCCACTTCCTGGCCCAGCTTCGGTGCTTCTGGGGTCTCTTTTGATCCATAAAAAATCACCATAAATTTTGAGCCCTTTCCTATAACTTCTATTTCTGCACAAAAAATGACACCACGGTAGTTCTGCTGAAAACAACATCAGTCCGGGTTAGTTCTAATCAAATCATACCAAAAGCCATATAAAATTGTTGGAAACATGGCATGAATACTTCATAAATTATAGATACGTTGGAGACGTATCAGTGATCTATATCCCAGTGACAAAGTAGGGGACAAGATGCGTATTTGCATTGTTGCCATTAAGGGGAAAACGATGAGGTTTATTCATATTGGTCGGATTTACTTTGTCTACATCATGTTATCTTGCTTAAGGCGTTACTGAAGGAAATATGACCTAGAGGCAATAATAAAGTTGTTATTTTATATTTCCTTATTCACGATAAAGGTTTATTGTTCATGCTAGAATTTTATTGATCGGAAACTTAAATACATGTGTGAATACATAAACAAATACCATGTCCCTAGTAAGCCTCTACTAGACTAGCTCGTTGATCAAGGATGGTTAAGGTTTCCTAACCATATACATGTGTTGTCATTTGATAATAGGATCACATCATTAGGAGAATGATGTGATAGACAAGACCCATCCGTTAGCTTAGCATATTGATCGTTCAGTTTATTGCTTTTGCTTTCTTAATGTCAAATACACATTCCTTCGACTATGAGATTATGCAACTCCAGGATACCAGAGGAATACCTTGTGTGCTATCAAATGTCACAATGTAATTGGGTGATCATAAAGATGGTCTACAGGTATCTCCGAAGGTGTTTGTTGAGTTGGCATAGATCGAGATTAGGATTTGTCACTCCGAGTACCGGAGAGGTATATCTAGGCCCTCTCCGTAATACACATCATAATCTTGCAAGCAAATGACTAAGGAGTTAGTTACGAGGTGATGTATTACAGAACGAGTAAAGAGACTTGCCGGTAACGAGATTGAACTAGGTATGAAGATACCGATGATCGAATCTCGGGCAAGTAACATACCGATGGACAAAGGGAATTACGTATTGTCATAACAGTTCGACCAATAGAGATCTTCGTAGAATATGTTGGAGGCAATATGGGCATCCAGGTTCCTCTATTGGTTATTGACCGGAGAGGTGTCTCGGTCATGTCTACATAGTTCTCGAACTCGTAGGGTCCGCACGCTTAATGTTTGTTGATGATATAGTGTTATATGAGGTATATGATTTGGTGACCGAATGTTGTTCGGAGTCCCGGATGAGATCACAGACATGACGAGGAGTCTCGAAATGGTCGAAAGGTAAAGATTGATATATAGGACGATGGTATTCGGACACCGGAAGTGTTTCAGAGTGTATCGGGTAATCATCGGAGTACCAGAGGGGGTACCAGACACCACCGGGAGGATAGTGGGCTTATTGGGCCATTAGAGGGGAGCACACCAGACCACAAGGGGCTGGCGCACCCCTATGGCAACCGCCCAAGTGGGGGAAAGGAAAGGGGAGGGATTCGGCCTCCCCCTTCCTTCCCTCCTTCCCCTTTCCTTTCCCCCTCCGATAAATATGGTAAGGGGGGCGCCACTTGGGAGGGACCCCAAGTAGGATTCGGCCTACTTGGGGTCGTCTCATGGCTGCTTCCTCCTCCCCTCACCTATATATATGTGGGAGGGGGCGCCTAGCACAACCACAACAATCGCTTAGCCGTGTGCGGCGCCCCATCCACCGTTTACACCCCCGATCGTATTTTCGTAGTGCTTGGGCGAAGCCCTATGAAGATAACTTCACCATCACCGTCACCATGTCGTCGTGCTACCGGAACTCATCCACTACCTTGCCGTCTTGCTGGATCAAGAAGGTGTGAACGTCACCGAGCTGAACGTGTGCTGGACGCGGAGGTGCCGTACGTTCGGTACTCGATCAGTTGGATTACGAAGAAGTTCGACTACATCAACCGCGTTGTCAAATGCTTCCACTTACGGTCTATGAGGGTACATAGACACACTCTCCCCCTCATTGCTATGCATCTCCATGGATAGATCTTGCATGCGCGTAGATTTTTTTGTTTTCCATGCAACTTTCCTAACAGTGGTATCAGAGCTAGGTCTATGCGTAGATGATATGCACGAGTAGAACACAAAGAGTTGTGGGTGGTGTTAGTCATACTAAGCAGCCCGGACCAACCTTACATGTCCACGCACATGAGACTGATTCCACCGACTGACATGCAACTTGTTCTGCATAATGGTGGCTGGCGGGTGTCTGTTTCTCCTACTTTAGTTGAATCAAATTTGACTACAGTCGGTCCTTGAAGAAGGTTAAAACAACAAACTTGATGAATCACAGTTGTGCTTTTTGCGTAGGTAAGAACGGTTCTTGCTAGAAGCCCGTAGCAGCCACGTACGTCTAACTTGTTTTTGCAGGGCATGTTTTGATGTGATATGGTCAAGATATGATGTGATATATGTTGATGTATGAGATGATCATGTTCTGTAATATCGACAACCGGTAGGAGCCTTAGGGTTATCTTTTAATTATTGTATGAAATGCAAACGCCATGTAATTGCTTTACTTTATCGCTATGCACTAGCAATAGTTGTAGAAGCAATAGTTGGCGAGATGACCCCGATGCAACGATGGAGATCAAGGTGTCGAGCCGGTGAAGATGGAGATCATGATGATGCTTTGGAGATGCAGATCAAAAGCACAAGATGATGATGGCCATATCATGTCACATATTTTGATTGTATGTGATGTTTATCCTTTATGCATCTTATTTTGCTTAGGACGATGGTAGCATTATAAGATGACCCCTTCACTAAATTTCAAGATAAAAGTGTTCTCCCCAACTATGCACCATTGCTAAAGTTCGTCGTTTCAAAGCACCACGTGATGATTGGGTGTGATAGACTGTACTTTCACATACAACGGGTGTAAGAAAGTTTTGCACATGCAGAATAATTGGGTTAAACTTGACGAGCCTAGCATGTACAGACATGGTCTCGGAATACTGGAGACCGAAAGGTCGATCGTGAGTCATATAGTAGATATGATCAACATAGAGATGTTCACCATTGATGACTACCCCATCTCACATGAGGATCGGACATGGGTTAGTTGATTTGGATCACATATCACTTAGATAACTTGAGGGATGTTGATTTAAGTGGGAGTTCATCAGTAATTTGATTAATTGAACATAATTTATCATGAACTTAGTCCTGATAGTATTTGCAAATCTATGTTGTAGATCAATAGCTCACGATATAGCTCCCTTATTTTTGATATGTTCCTAGAGAAAATAAGTTGAAAGATAATAGTAGCAATGATGCGGACTGGGTCTGTGATCTGAGGATTTTCCTCATTGCTGCATAGAAGAATTATGTCCTTGATGCACCGCTGGGTGACAGACCTATTGCAGGAGCAGATGCAGACGTTATGAATGTTTGGCAAGCTCGGTATGATGACTACTTAATAGTTTAGTGCGCCATGCCTTACGGCTTAGAACCAGGACTTCAAAAACGTTTTGAACACCACGGAGCATATGAGACGTTCCAAGAGCTGAAAATGGTATTTCAGACTCATGCCCGTATCGAGAGGTATGAGACCTCTGACAAGTACTTTGCCTACAATATGGAGGAGAATAGCTCAGCGAGTGAGCATGTGCTCAGAATGTCTGGGTACTACAATCGCTTGAATCAAGTGGGAGTTAATCTTCTAGATAAGATAGTGATTGACAGAGTTCTCTAGCCAGTATCACCAAGCTACTATAACTTCGTAATAAACTATAATATGCAAGGAATGACGAAAATGATTCCCGAGCTCTTCGCGATGCCTAAATCAGCGAAAGGTAGAAATCAAGAAAGAGCATCAAGTGTTGATGGTTAACAAGACCATAGTTTCAAGAAAAATGGCAAAGGGAAAGAAAGGGAACTTCAAGAAGAAAGGCAAGAAAGTTGCCACTCCCTTGAAGAAGCCCAAAGCTGGACCTAAGCCTGGAACTGAGTGCTTCTACTGCAAAGGAAATGATCACTAGAAGCGGAACTACCCCAAATATTTGACGAATAAGAAGGATGGCAAAGTGAACAAAGGTTTATTGATATACATGTAATTTATGTGATCCTTACTAATGCTCGTAGTAGCGCCTGGGTATTTGATACTGGTTTGGTTGCTCATATTTGTAACCCGAAACAGGAGTTGTAGAATAATAGAGACTAGTTAAGGGCGAGGTGAAGATGTGTGTTGGAAGTGATTCCAAGGTTGATACGATCACTATCGCACACTCCCTCTTCCTTTGGGATTAGTGTTGAGCCTAAATAAATGTTATTTGGAGTTTGCATTAAGCATGAGAAAGATTAGATCGTGTTTATGGCAATACGGTTATTCATTTAAGTCAGAGAATAATTATTGTTCCGTTTACATGAATAAAACCTTGTATTGTCACACACTCAATGCAAATGGTTTACTGAATCTAGATCGTAGTGATACACATATTCATAATATTGATGCCAAAATATGCAAAGTTGATAATGATAATGCAACATACTTGTGGCACTGCCGTTTAGGTCATATTGGTATAAAGCACATGAAGAAACTCCATATGTGGACTTTTGGAATCACTTGATTATGAATCATTTGATACCTATGAGCCATGCCTCATGGGCAAGATGAGTAAAACTCCGTTCTCCGGAACAATGGAGCGAGCTAATGACTTATTGGAAATAATACATACCAATGTATGTGGTCTGATGAGTGTTGAAGCACGCGGCGGGTATCGTTATTTCCTAACCTTCACAGATGTTTTGAGTAGGTATGCGTATATCTACCTGATGAAACAAAAGTCTGAAACATTTGAAAAGTTCAAAGATTTTCAGAGTGAAGTGGAGAATCATCATAACAAGAAAATAAAGTTTCTACGATTTGATCGAGGAGGCGAATATTTGAGTTACGAGTTTGGCCTTCATTTAAAACAATGTGGAATTGTTTCACAACTCACGCCACCTGGAACACCACTGCATAATGGTGTGTTCGAATGTCGTAACCGTACTTTATTAGATATGGTGCGTTCTATGATGTTTCTTATCGATTTGCCACTATTCTTTTTGGGTTATGCATTAGAGACATCCGCATTCACATTAAATAGGGCACCATCTAAATCCATTGAGATGGTGTCATATGAACTGTGGTTTGGCAACAAACCTAAGCTGTCATTTCTTAAAAGTTTGGGGATGCGACGCTTATGTCAAAAGGCTTCAGCCTGATAAGCTCGACCCGAAGCGTAGAAGTGTTTCTTCATAGGATACCCTAAAGAAACTATTGGGTACACCTTCTACCACTGATCCGAAGGCAAGATCTTTGTTGCTAAGAATATATTCTTTCTAGAGAAGGAGTTTCTCTCGAAAGAAGTGAGTGGGAGGAAAGTAGAACTTGACGAGGTAACTATACCTTCTCTCGAATTAGTAAGTAGCACATCACAGAAAATCGTTCCCGTGATGCCTACACCAACTAGAGAGGAAGCTAATGATGATGATCAAAAACTTCAGATCAAGTTACTACTGAACTTCGTAGGTCAACCAGAACATGTCTCGCACAAGAGTGGTACGGTAATCCTATCCTGGAAGTCATGTTACTAGACCAAGGCGAACCTACGAACTATGAAGAATTTATGATGAGCCCAGATTCCGACAGATGGCTTGAGGCCATGAAATCTGAGATAGGATCCATGTATGAGAACAAAGTGTGGACTTTGGTAGACTTGTCCGATGACCGGCAAGCCATTGAGAATAAATGGATCTTCAAGAGGAAGACGTACGCTCATGGTAATGTTACTGTCTACAAAGCTCAGCTTGTCACAAAAGGTTTTTGACAAGTTCAAGGGAGTTGACTACAATGAGACTTTCTCACCCGTAGCGATGCCTAAGTCTATCCGAATCATGTTAGCAATTATCGCATTTTATGATTATGAAATCTGGCAAATGGATGTAAAAACGGCATTCATTAATGGATTTATTAAAGAAGAGTTTTATATGATGCAACCAGAAGGTTTTGTCGATCCTAAAGGTGCTAACAAAGTGTACAAGCTCCAGCGATCCATCTATGGACTGGTGCAAGCATCTCGGAGTTGGAATATACGCTTTGATGAGGTGATCAAAGCATGTGGTTTTATACAGACTTATGGCGAAGCCTGTATTTACCACAAAATGAGTGGGAGCTCTGTAGCATTTCCGATATTATATGTGGATGACATATTGTTGATTGGAAATGATATAGAATTTCTGGATAGCATAAAAGGATACTTGAATAAGAATTTTTCAATGAAAGACCTCGATGAAGTTGCTTATATGTTAGGCATCAAGATCTGTAGGGATAGATCAAGGCACTTAATAGGACTTACACAATACACACACCATGACAAAGTTTTTGAAGGAGATCAAAATGGATTAGTCAAAGAAAGGGTTCTTGCCTATGTTGCAAGGTGTGAAGTTGAGTAAGATTCAAAACCCTACCATGGCAGAAGATAGAGAGAGAATAAAAGTCATTCCCTATGCCTCAGCCATAGGTTCTATAAAGTGTGCCATGCTGTGTACCAAACATGTTGTGTACCTTCCCATGAGTTTGGAAAGGGAGTACAGTAGTGATCCAGGAGTAGATCAGTGAACAACGGTCAAAATTATCCTTAGTTACCTAAGAAGGACTAAGGAGATATTTCTCGGTTATGGAGGTAATAAAGAGTTCATCGTAAAGGTTATGTCGATGCAAGCTTTGACACCGATTCGGATGACTCTGTGTCTCAATATGGATACATATTGAAAGTGGGAGAAATTAGCTAGAGTAGCTCGATACAAAGCTTTGTAGACATAGAGAATTGTAAAATACATACGGATCTGAATGTGATAGACTCGTTGACTAAACTTCTCTCACAAGCAAAACATGAACGCACCTTAGTACTCTTTGGGTGTTAATCACATGGAGATGTGAACTAGATTATTGACTCTAGTAAACTCTTTGGGTGTTGGTCACATGGCAATGTGAACTATGGGTGTGTTAAATCACATGGTGACGTGAACTAGATTATTGACTCTAGTGCAAGTGGGAGACGGAAGGAAATATGCCCTAGAGGCAATAATAAAGTTGTTATTTTATATTTCCTTATTCATGATAAAGGTTTATTATTCATGCTAGAATAGTATTGATTGGAACCTTAAATACATGTGTGAATACACAAACAAAAATCGTGTCCCTAGTAAGCCTCTACTAGACTAGCTCGTTGATCAAAGATGGTTAAGGTTTGTTAACCATAGACATGTGTTGTCATTTGATAACGGGATCACATCATTAGGAGAATGATGTGATGGAAAAGACCCATCCGTTCGCTTAGCATATTGATCGTTCAGTTTATTGCTATTGCTTTCTTAATGTCAAATACATATTCCTTCGACTGTGAGATTATGCAACTCCTGGATACCGGAGGAATACCTTGTGTGCTATCAACCGTCGCAATGTAAGTAGGTGATCATAAATATGCTCTATAGGTATATCCGAAGGTGTTTGTTGAGTTGGCATAGATCGATATTAGGATTTGTCACTCTGAGTATCGGAGAGGTATCTCTGGGCCCTCTCTGTAATACACATCATGTCGGGGATATACCCCGCGGTCTAACCCGGACTGATGTATGACCCGGCCACAACTTGGCGACTCACGGAGACCCGCCTGAGTCTGGCGACTCACTGGTGACCTAGAGGGCGGGTCAGATGAATGACAAGACTCAACGGCCCAGAAGGCGGCTTATGGGAAGGCCGACTTGTTATGGTGGGCCGGCTTGAGAGAAAAAGGCATAAGGAATATTTCCCTTACAAGGGAAGCAAGACTAGGATTCCACTTGTAATAGAGTAGTCCTAGTCCTACTAGGACTCTACATGTAACCCGCCCCTTCAACTTATATAAGGAGGGGCAGGGCACCCCAAGAGGGACAAGTTAAGACAGATAAGTCAATAGCTCTCGAGCGAGAGGTAGCAAAAGAGCACCCTTGTAATTGTGTAGCGACCCAACCCAAAATCGGTCAAGTCTCTGTGTCTGTACCATCCCAAGATCATGCTGGCACTCACAGTACATTGATGAAATAATCAAAGTTCAATCACACCTGAATTTATTACACGGTTCTCATATCGAGTCTTTATTACAATAGAATAAATTCGGCCGAAGGCCAACTCATGAGAAATAAACTAAGTAAAACTGCGGAAGCGTAGAAGAATAGCGAGTCCATCTGACTCCATAGGGCAATCGCCAAGCGCGGAGCGTAGCCTCACTCCTGATCGGAATACTCCTCTGCAACATAAGGCGTTGCAGCCGTGTAGGTCAGCATTTTGAATATGCCGGCAAGTCATGAAGAGAGAATAACAATAAAAGTACTAACACTATATGCAATTTGGCTGTGGGGCTCTAAGTTTCATTATTTTGCGAAAAGCCAGTTTTTCCCTACAACAGTGGACTTGCTTGCAAATACTACAAAATTGTTGATGAATATTGAGATGGTTCCACCAACCAATGTCTCATTCCCAACTATTAATTAACCCCCCTCAATTAATTTATTAATTTCAGTGTTGAGATTTCCGAATACTTCCAAGTTACAGAGGCTCAAATTGTCCGTAACCGGGGACACGGCTAATCGATTAGATCTTTTCTCTGCAGAGGTTTGCACACTTTACCCGCAAGAATCGTTCCCTCCTTTTAAGTCTTCGCACTTCATGGTGTTTGAAGACGGGACGAACGAAACAGGGTCTTCCGAAGAGTTCCTCCGCCACCGCCGTACCCATCCAATCCTACCGTTCTTCTACATCTCGTAGCACCGTCCGCCAGAGTCACAACTAGGGTTGACCAAGCCGAGCCCATAATGGCTTCCGCCGCAGGTAAGCTTCCGGTCAATGGGTATACATCCGTCTCTTCGTGGCTGGGTGAAGCTTTCCAAAGATGTCATGGCACTTCTTCATGCATCCCGCCAACCACCGGGTTCTCCAGGTGCCCACAACCGTCCTCCTCCCAAAGGTAAATTTTGAAGTCCATCTTGAGCTTGAAGTTCATGGGGTTGTCATCATCTTGACTCTCACATATCCCTTATGAATTCACTCAACCAACCCCGTCTACGAGCATAGCAAAAATAAACTACTTCGTCCTGGGTCATGGTAACAAGGGGAATTGGTTCATCCTACCTTATGATACTACTCAAGAACATAACTTCAAAATTTCACCTACTACATGCATGGTGGGGAGGTATAATTCTAATGCAATAAAAATCATAGGTATTGTAAAGAAACATGATCAATGACTTGCCTTGCTGACGATCTTCGAAAGCTAGGGACTCGTGGTAGCAAGCTTCGCACTCCGGAAATTCTACCGAGGCAAACAACAATCATAATAAGCATACAAACATATGATCACTTACATAATAGCATGCTAACATAACATACAAAACAAACGAATCAAAAACCAAAGAAAACTCGAAGAAAACCAAATCAAAGCTTTTGCCACATCAAACAACTACCATGAAATAGTTTTACACAACAAAAATTTTCTTAACAGAACCTAAGCATGGGTTTTTGCTAATTAACAGAAAAGAATTCATCATGCAACTAGGAGCAAAAAGAATCACCTTAAAATCTATTATAAAACTCCTATTAGGCCTAAAGCAAATTCTAGTAAGAAAAATAAAATAAAAGTTTTATTTATTATAAATAAAAGTTCATGCTCTAAAGTTACAGAAACTAACCTAGAATAAACTATCTCTCATCAAAAATAAATGTATTTGCTAAGTAAAACAATAGGAAAACAGTAACTAGTTGAATAAATAGGAATAAAATGATTCTGATTAAAACTATTTTTTATTGATCCTAAAATTCCCAAATAAATTCCTACGGTTAGGCAATGTCAAAACAAAGTTGTGACAAAAGAATCACTGAAAAATAATATTCCTAACTCATTTTATAGCAGAATTATTATTCTGTCTAAATCTGAAATAAAGCAATTTTAAAAAAATCCATGACTAATTATATTTTCTACAGAAACTATAAGAAATTTGCAAACCAACAAAAAAGAATCACTTAAAAATATTAAGTAGATTAAAAGATATGAATTTTTCAAATCTGAAACTATTCTGTTTAAAACAGAAACGAAAAATAAAATTAAAAGAAAAATCGCGCTAATGGGCCTATCTAGCATACAGGCGTAATATAACTAATCGGGCCCTAGGGTTAAACCGAGTCGGGCGGTCTAATAAAAACCCTAACTAAACCGATCTAAACCGAACTAAACCGTTCACTAAAATAAACCTAAAATAAAACGCGTACCCCTTGAGCTTCTAATCTAAACCCTACGTTTAGATCTAACGGCGACAGGAGCTCGGCGACTTACCGAGGCGGCGACGGCGACGGCGGCTCGGGCGGTGACGGCTCGGCGGCTCGGTGGTCGGGACGTCGGCGGAGAGGTCCGCGAGTCTTGGCGTGGCGAGGGGAGCTCGGGGGTGGGGTCGGGTGAGGTCGAGGGTGGCCAGGGCGGTCGGTGCAGCGACAATGGCGGCGGCGGCGGCTCGGGTGCTCCGGCGGGGTTTTGGGGCGAGGAGGGATCGGCGAGGGGCGAGGTGGGAGCAGGGTCGAGGGGGTATTTATAGGAGGGGACCTCGACTTGGACGAGGGCAGGTCGGGAGGATCGGGATGAGATCCGGATCTCGGGAGGATCCAGTGAAGGGCGCGCGCTGGCTTGGGGAGGAAGAAGGTGGGGGCCGGGTGTCAGCGGGTGCGGGGAGAGGCGCGTCGGTCGGGCGACCGATGCGGGAGGGTTTCGGGCGAGGGGCTCGGCTGGGCCGGCTCGCTGGCGCTGGGCTGCTCAGTATTGGCAGCACTGGGCCACTCGATTGGGCCGCCAGTCTTGGCTGGGCCAATCGGCTGGTGGCGCTGGGTCCTTTCTATTTTTTTTGAATAATTAGAGAGATAAAAATATATAAATATAAATATTTTATATAGGACATATATATATCAAAATGATCAGGGAATATTCCTATAATTTGAACATTTTTCGAGGCAAAACTCAAACTTTATAAAATTCATTTTCTAAAATTCCAAATAAAACTCAAATTTGAATTCAAACATTTTGGCAATGTTTTTCCTGTGATATTTTTGGAGTGTCATGTTTACTCCTCTCATACTTTTCTCAAGTATTTATCGGGCATAGTTTTTGAAATAATTTCCTTTGCCAAAGTTTGAATTCAAATTCCAACAACTCCAAAACTTCAAACTTCAAATGCCACTCAAATTCAAACAAAATGCATAGATGCTTAGCTATAATTGTAAAACATTCCAAATAGGAAATTTGGGATGTTACAAACCTACCACCTTAAGATGAATCTAGCCCTCGAGATTCGGGTTAACTAACAAATAGGTGCGGGTGGTCTCGAAGGAGGTCTTCTTCTCGCTCCCGGTGGCTTCCTCTTGAGTGGTGACTCCACAAGACCTTGCAAAACTTGATGATCTTACTGCGGGTGACTCTGTTCACAGTCTCGAGAATTCGGACGGGTTTCTCCTTATAAGTCAGATCACTGTCGAGCTGTATGGCCTCTAGGGGCACTGTGTCTCTCAACGGAATATCGGCCATGTCGGCATGACACTTCTTCACCTGAGAAACATGGAAGACATCATGAACTCCGGACAATCCTTCCGGCAATTCCAACTTGTAAGCAACTTCTCCACGACGTTCAAGGATTTTGTAGGGGCCAATGAATCGGGGTGCTAACTTCCCTTTAACACCGAACCTCTTGATTCCACGAAGTGGGGACACACGAAGATATGCTCGGTCTCCCACTTCGTAAGTTACTTCCTTGCGTTTACTGTCGGCATAACTCTTGTGCCTCGACTGAGCTATCTTGAGCCTATCTCGAATCAGCTTGACTTTCTCTTCGGAATCTCTGATAAGGTCGGAACCGAAAAGTGTTCGATCTCAACACCATCCCACAATGGTGTTCTGCACCTCCTTCCGTATAGAGCTTCTAAAGGGGCCATCTTCAGACTGGTCTGATAACTGTTGTTGTAGGAGAACTCTGCGTATGGCAAATTATCATCCCAGCTAGACCCATAGTCTAGCACACAAGCTCTCAACATGTCCTCCGTAATCTGGTTGACTCTCTCGGTCATCCATCATGCTGCGGATGAAAGGCTGTCTTGAACTCCAGCCTCGTACCCAAAGTTTCATGTAACTGATTCCAAAACTTTGAGGTAAATTGTGTTCCTCTATCTGACACGATACTCCTCGGAACTCCATGCAGACATACGATCCTGGTCATGTATATCTTGGCTAGTTTAGCACTGGTATAGGTAGTCTTCACGGGAATGAAGTGAGCTACCTTGGTCAATCGATCAACCACTACCCAGATAGAATCATAACCTGAACTGGTCCTGGGTAATCCTGTGATAAAATCCATTCCAAGTTTTTCCCATTTCCACTCGGGAATCGGCAAAGGTTGAAGTAACCCTGCTGGCTTCTGATGTTCCGCCTTTACTCGTTGGCAAACATCGCATACTGCTACGTACTCGGCAATATCCTTCTTCATTCCTGTCCATCAGAAACTTTCCTTCAAATCCAGATACATCTTGGTGTTACCGGGGTGAATCGAGTACGGTGAATCATGAGCCTCCTGAAGAATTAGCTTCCTGAGTTCGGGATCATTGGGCACATAAATACGGTCCTCGAACCATATAGCTCCGTATTCATCCTTACGAAACCCTTTAGCTTTTCCTTCATTCATCTTTTTCTTTATCTCATCAATTTCCTTGTCCGACTTCTGGGCTTCACGAATCCTTTCGGCCAAAGTGGACTGAACTTCCAGAGTTGCAACATATCCTCTCGGAACTATCTCCAGTCGGAGATCTCTGAGGACATCGACTAACTCCTGGGGTAATCCTCCTGCTATAAGGGTATTCACATAACTCTTACGGCTCAAAGCATCTGCTACAACATTAGCCTTACCTGGGTGGTAATGCAATCTCATGTCATAGTCCTTGATTAACTCTAGCCATCTCCTCTGCCTGAGGTTCAACTCTTTCTGCGTGAAAATATACTTCAAGCTCTTATGATCTGTGTAAACATCACAGTGGTTTCCGATGAGGAAATGTCTCCAGGTCTTGAGTGCATGCACTACGGCTGCTAACTCCAAATCATGTGTGGCATAATTCATCTCGTGTGGTCGTAGCTGTCTGGAGGTATAAGCTACAACTTTTCCTTCCTGCATGATTACTCCTCCGAGTCCCTGACGAGAAGCGTCACAATATACCTGGTAATCCTTGTGTATGTCCTGCAAAATCAGTACTGGGGCTGTAACCAACCGTTTCTTCAATTCCTGAAAACTGGCTTCACAATCCTCGGTCCAAATGTACTTGGCGTCCTTCTTCAACAGCTCAGTCATGGGCTTGGCAATCTTCGACAAATTTTCAATAAACCTCCGATAATATCCTGCGAGTCCGAGAAAACTGCGGATCTCCTTGACTGAGGTGGGCGATCGCCAATCGGTGACTGATTCAACCTTGGCGGGTCAACTGCTATTCCTTCTCCTGAAATAACATGTCCGAGGAATCCGACTTCCTTCACCAAAATTCACATTTATGAACTTGGCATACAACTGATGTTCTCGAAGTTTCTCGAACTAGACTTAAATGTTCCTTATGCTCTTCCTCGCTCTTGGAGAATATCAGTATATCATCGATGAACACCACGACAAACTTGTCCAGATATTCCATAAATACCTTGTTCATCAAATTCATGAAGTATGCAGGGGCATTAGTCAATCCAAATGACATGACGGTATACTCATATAAACCATACCTGGTAGTGAATGTTGTTTTGGGTATATCCTTTTCACGGATCTTCAACTGATGATACCCTGATCGAAGATCGATCTTGGAGAATACCTTGGCTCCAACTAGCTGATCAAATAGATCATTAATTATCGGCAGAGGGTACTTGTTCTTGATGGTCACGTCGTTCAACGAATGATAATCCACAACCATTCTCAAGGTTCCATCCTTCTTCTCTACCAAAAGAACTGGGGCTCCCCAAGGTGATGAGCTTGGCCGAATATATCCTTTCTCCAATAACTCATTAATTTGATTCTTGATCTCTTTCAAATCGTTCGGTGGCATCCGATAGGGTCTCTTGGATATTGGGGCTGTGCCGGGCAATAACTCAATTAGAAATTCAATGTCTCTGTCCGGTGGCATTCCTGGTCATTCCTCCGGAAACACATCGGGAAAATCTTGCACTACCGGCACTTCCTCCTGAACAACTCCCGTGAGGGAATGCACCTGCTTTTTCATCTGGCTACGTCTGGATACATACTTGATCCTCTTCTGCTCCGGGGTGGTGAGCAGAATCGACTTGTGGGCACAGTTTATGTTTCCTTCAAACTTCGTCAACCAATCCATTCCTAGGATTACATCCAAGGTCTGGGTTTCCAATACTATGAGGTCTGCGGGAAATTTATGGTTTCCGATGTTGAGGGTTGCATGACAGCCTAAGCTTGCCATCATTTCTCCTCCCGCGGAACTGACGCGAAGGGGGCTTCTAAGGGTTTTAGTGGGTAACCCGTACTTTTCCACAACTACCCTTGATATGAATGAATGCGTTGCACCAGAATCAAAGAGTACCAATACTGGATGTGAATTTAATAAAAACTTACCAACCAAAGTGTCTGGCTGATCATAGGCGTCCTCTCGTCAATGTGGTTCACCCGAGCACGAGGAAAAGGTTGGGCTTCTTTGCTGAGCTTCCATTGCCGTTTCCATTCCTCTGCTTGGCCTCCGGGCAGTCGGTGGCATAGTGCCTGTTTTACGGCACTTGAAGCAGTGATGTGACTCAGATCTTTGGAGCCGGGGCAGGACGATGCTGGTTGCCATTGCCGTTTCCATTGCCATTTCCATTGCCTGACTTGTTGTCCTGGTTGCGGTTGTTCCCATTTCCTCCATGGTTATGATGGGTATGCCCTCCTGAGTATGGGGCATATCGGGGCTTCTGCTGAGCTCGAGTTGTACTTCCCTGGCCATACTTCCGCTATGCTATCAATCTGCTGCTTCTTGCCTTCAAGTATGGTGGCCTTGTCTACCAGCTCCTGGTAGTTGGTGAAGGTAGCCACCATAAGCTGCATTCCCAGCTCGTCATTGAGTCCCTCGAGAAACTTTTCCTGCTTTGCGGCATCTGTGGCCACATCATCCGGGGCATAGCGAGCTAACTTGCTGAACTCATCCACGTACTGTCCCACAGTACGGTTCCCCTGGCGTAAGTTGCGGAACTCACGCTTCTTCAGACTCATGGCTCCAGCTGAAACATGAGCGGTGCGGAAGGCCTGCTGGAACTGATCCCACGTGATGGTGGCGATGGGATAAGTGGCGGTGTAGTTCTCCCACCAAGAAGCTGCAGGTCCATCAAGTTGATGTGCGGCAAAGCGCACCTTCTCTGCATCAGTGCATCCAACAGTGACTAACTCCCTTCCGACCTTGAGGAGCCAATCATCGGCCACAATCGGCTCAGTGCTGCTAGAGAACACTGGCGGATTCAGCCTTAGGAATCGAGTCAAGTTGTCAACAGGGGGTGGTGGCGGTGGATTGTTGTTGTTGTTGTTCTGGTTCTGAATGAGCATCTGCATGAGGGCATTCTGCTGCTGGATCAGCTGGGTGAGCTCCGGGGGAAAGTTGAGACCGGGGTCACGTCTCGGAGGCATCTGGTGTTTTGGAGTGGATGAGAAAATTAGAATAGAACAATGGTCTAATGAGAAAATATCACTACCCATATGAATGCACAATCATAATCACACCAATCATTTATTCAATCCACTCAAAGATGGTTCAATCTCGATTACAAATGCTCACGACTAATCGAAAATAACGGCCTAACTGATCGACGAAAATAAAATAACATGGCGGTCGACTAAATGTCTTCATCAATTATCCTTGCGTCCTCTGGTGTGGCGTCCTCTGATGCGGCGCCTCCTCTTGCGGCTTCCTCCAGTGGAGCTTCCTTCAAAATCTTGGTCATTGCTCATGAGAGGTCCGTCATCTCCACTCGGAAAAAGGTCTTCTCCCAAGTCCTTCTTTTCCTCTAATGCGGCAACATTCATCTTCAGATTGTCGACTCTCTCCATGAAATCCGCGATTTCTTCCTCATGGTCAAGGAAGTCTGCGTGTGCCTTCTCCTCCAGTTCTAGTTCACAAAACAACAGCCTCCTGTGTACCTTCGAGTTACGGCGAGTCTGGATATCCCGTTTCCTGAGGAGACACTCCAAGTTTTGGACATATGAGAGAATGGAGTCATCCTCTACGGTACAGATGATATCTCCGTTCCTCGCTCTGCGAGAAACCATGGCGAGATCTGATGGGTCGAGCTCGGCCCTGTACTCTTCTCGGAGATGTCCAAGTGCACGATAAATCGCCATGTCTCTTCCGAGGATCCAATTGAAATCGGTAAACTCAAAGTCAATAGGCTCTGTATGTCCTCCGAAGGTCCTCCCTGGAATGTGCACCTCAATCCTGTAGCGGGTATCCGCCGGAAACGCATTGGTAGGCTTCCCGGTGATTGAGGGCAGAGCAATCTTCAGCTTCTTCACGACTGGACCAGCTTCTTGCCGAATGGCATCGTCTCATCTGGCTGGCAAAACTCCGGTAGCAAAACTGGGGTGAACTCGGCGGCCATCTAGAATGTTGAAAATCGGAGAGAAATCAGAAATGAACAGGGGAGAATTACGGAATGATAAGGATATAAAATAAATAGTCTCTTCCTATGGCTTTCCGATCCTAGGGGTTACGTCCTACAGTCAGCGTGTGCTCAATACCATCTCTGTGAGCGACCCGACCCAAAATCGGTCAAGTCTCCGTGGTGCATACCATCCCAAGATCATCTTGGCACTCACGACATTGATGAAATAATCAAAGTTCAATCACACCTGAATTTATTACACGGTTCTCATATCGAGTCTTTATTACAATAGAATAAATTCGGCGAAGGCCAACTCATGAGAAATAAACTAAGTAAAACTGTGGGCGTAGAAGAATAGCGAGTCCATCCGACTCCATAGGGCAATCGCCAAGCGGGCGTAGCCTCACTCTGATCGGAATACTCCTCTGCAACATAAGGCGTTGCAGCCGTGTAGGTCAGCATTTTGAATATGACGACAAGTCATGAAGAGAAATAACAATAAAAGTACTAACACTATATGCAATTTGGCTGTGGGGCTCTAAGTTTCATTATTTTGCGAAAAGCCGCTTTTCCCTACAACAAAGGACTTGCTTGCAAATACTACAAAATTTTTGATGAATATTGAGATGGTTCCACCAACCAATGTCTCATTCCCAACTATTAATTAACCCCCCTCAATTAATTTATTAATTTCAGTGTTGAGATTTCCGAATACTTCCAAGTTCGAGAGGCTCAAATTGTCCGTAACCAGGGACACGGCTAATCGATTAGATCTTTTCTCTGCAGAGGTTTGCGACTTTACCTGCAAGAATCGTTCCTCCTTTTAAGTCTTAGCACTTCATGGTGTTTGAAGGCGGACGAACGTAAACAGGGTCTTCCAAGAGTTCCTCTGCCACCGCCGTACCCATCCAATCCTACCGTTCTTCTACATCTCGTAGCACCGTCCGCCAGAGTCACAACTAGGGTTGACCAAGCGAGCCCATAATGGCTTGCGGCTGCACGTAAGCTTCCGGTCAATGGGTATACATCTGTCTCTTCGTGGCTGGGTGAAGCTTTCCATGAGATGTCATGACACTTCTCCATGCATCCCGGCCAACCACTGGGTTCTCCAGGGTGCTACGAGTGGTAAATTTTGAAGTCCATCTTGAGCTTGAAGTTCATGGGGTTGTCATCATCTTGACTCTCACATCTCCCTTATGAATTCACTCAACCAACCCGTCTCGAGCATAGCAAAATAAACTACTTCGTCCGGGTCATGGTAACAAGGGAATTGGTTCATCCTACCTCATGATACTACTCAAGAACATAACTTCAAAATTTCACCTACTGCATGCATGGTGGGGAGGTATAATTCTAATGCAATAAAAATCATAGGTATTGTAAAGAAACATAATCAATGACTTGCCTTGCTGACGATCTTCAAAAGCTAGGGACTCGTGGTAGCAAGCTTCGCACTCCGGAAATTCTACCGAGGCAAACAACAATCATAATAAGCATATAAACATATGATCACTTACATAATAGCATGCTAACATAACACACAAAACAAACGAATCAAAAACCAAAGAAAACTCGAAGAAAACCAAATCAAAGCTTTTGCCACATCAAAAAACTACCATGAAATAGTTTTACACAACAAAAAATTTCTTAACAGAACCTAAGCATGGGTTTTTGCTAATTAACAGAAAAGAATTCATCATGCAACTAGGAGCAAAAAGAATCACCTTAAAATCTATTATAAAACTCCTATTAGGCCTAAAGAAAATTCTAGTAAGAAAAATAAAATAAAAGTTTAATGTTCATGCTCTAAAGTTACATAAACTAACCTAGAATAAACTATCTCTCATGAAAAATAAATTTATTTTCTAAGTAAAACAATAGGAAAACAGTAACTAGTTGAATAAATAGGAATAACATGATTCTGATTAAAACTATTTTTTATTAATCCTAAAATGCCCAAATAAATTCCTACGGTTAGGCAATGTCAAAACAAAGTTGTGACAAAAGAATCACTGAAAAATAATATTCCTAACTCATTTTATAGCAGAATTACTATTCTGTCTAAATCTAAAATAAAGCAATTTTAAATAATTTTCCCATGACTAATTATAATTTCTGCAGAAACTATAAGAAATTTGCAAACCAACAAAAAAATAATCACTTAAAAATATTAAGTAGATTAAAAGATATGAATTTTTCAAATCTGAAACTATTCTGTTTAAAAACAGAAACGAAAAATAAAATTAAAAGAAAAATCGGCGCTAATGGGCCTATCTAGCGCCCTGGGCGTAATATAACTAATCGGGCCCTAGGGTTAAACCGAGTCGGGCCGGTGTAATAAAAACCCCAACTAAACCGATCTAAACCGGAACTAAACCGGTTCACTAAAATAAACCCTAAAATAAAACGTACCCCTTCGGGCTTCTAATCTAAACCCTACGTTTAGATCTAACGGCGACGGGAGCTCCGGCGACTTACCGAGGCGGCGACGGCGACGGCGGCTCGGGCGGCGACGGCTCCGGCGGCTCCGGTGGTCGGGGACGTCGGCGGAGAGGTCCGGCGAGTGCGCCGTGGCGAGGGGAGCTCGGGGGTGGGGTCGGGTGAGGTCGAGGGTGGCCGGGGCGGTCGGTGCGGCGACAATGGCGGCGGCGGCAGCTCGGGTGCTCCGGCGGGGTTTTGCGGTGTAACGCCCTCGATGCGGCTATATCTCCCACGTGTCGAAGCACGACTTAGAGGCATAACCGCATTGAAAGCAATGTCGCAAGTGAGGTAATCTTCACACAACCCATGTAATACATAAGGGAAAGAGATACATAGTTGGCTTACAATCGCCACTTCACACAATACATGAGTAAAGCATTACATCATACAGATACAATCAAGGTCCGACTACGGAACCAAAATAAAAGAAGACTACCCCAAATGCTACACAGATCCCCGATCGTCCCAACTGGGCTCCACTACTGATCGACTGAAACGAAACAACACAATGAACAAGATCTTCATCGAGCTCCTCCTTGAGCTCGGATGCATCACCTGCAAAGTTTCATCGGCACCTGCAAACTGGTTTTGGAAGTATCTGTGAGTCACGGGGACTCAGCAATCTCACACCCGCGAGATCAAGACTATTTAAGCTTAAAGGTAGGACAGGGTAGTGAGGTGGAGCTGCGGCAAGCGACTAGCATATCTGGTGGCTACAATCGCAAAAGAGAGTGAGAAGAGAAAGCAAGGCACGGTCGAACAACTATGATCAAGAAGTGATCCTGAAACTACTTACGTCAAACATAACTCCAACACCGTGTTCACTTCCGGACTCCGAGAAGAGACCATCACGTTACACACGCGATTGATGTATTAATTAAGATCAACTTCGGGTTTTCTACAACGGACATTAACAAATTCCCATCTGCCTCATAACCGCGGGCACGGCTTTGAAGATAATACCCTGCAGGGTGTCCCAACAAGCCCATGATAAGCTCTCACGGTCAACGAAGGATATTCCTTCTACCGAAGACCCGATCAGTCTCGAATCCCGGACTACAAGACATTTCGACAGCAATAAAACAAGACCAGCAAAGCCGCCGGATGTGCCGACAATCTCGATAGGAGCTGCACATATCTCGGTCTCGGGGCACACCGGATAGGTCAGCCTCGAGTAAAACCAGCCCTCGAGTTGCCCGTGGTGGCCCCGCAGATCTGCTCGTTTGGCCCCAGCACTCGAAGGAGCACTGGTCCGGGGTTAAAATAAAGATGACCCTTGAGTCTCTGAACCCAAGGGAAAAAAGGCTTAGGTGGCAAATGGTAAAACCAATGTTGGGCCTTCTTTGGAGGAGTCTTATTCAAAGCGAACTGTCAAGGGGGTCCCATAAATCACCCAACCGTGTAAGGAACGCAAAATCCGGGAACATAACACCGGTATGACAGAAACTAGGGCGGCAAGAGTGGAACAAAACACTAGGCATAAGGCCGAGCCTTCCACCCTTTACCAAGTATATAGATGTATTAATTAAATAAGATATATTGTGATATCCCAACAAGTAAGCATGTTCCAACAAGGAACAACATCTCCATGTTCCAACAAGGAACAAACTTCACCTTCACCTGCAACTAACAACGCTATAAGAGGGGCTGAGCAAAGCGGTAACATAGACAAACAACGGTTTGCTAGGAAAGGATGGTTAGGGGCTTGACATGGCAACATAGGAGGCATGATAAGCAAGTGATAGGCATCATAGCATAGGCATAGCAAAAGAGCGAGCAACTAGCAAGCAAAGATAGAAGTGATTTCGAGGGTATGGTCATCTTGCCTGAAATCCCGCAAGGAAGAAGAACGAGTCCATGAAGAAGACAAACGGACGTAGTCGAACGAATCCTCACAACTCCGGAACGAAACCGAAGCTAACGAGAGAAGCAACCCGGAAACAAACAAACAACATAGTAAACAACCATCACATAAACATGGCATGATGCACAAACAAGTATGATGCATGTCCGGTTTAAATAGCATGGCATGGCAAAGTGCATCAAACAATACCACAAATTAAGTGGAGCTCAATATGCAACGAGTTGCATATTGACGAAACACCACATCAATTATTTAGTTCTCTCTCGGTTAGGCTACCCAACAATATTAAATGTTATTAAACATGGCAAGGGGGTGAAGCATATGAAACTAACTATTTAGGCAAGATTAAATGAGGCCGGAAACAACAACAACAATTCCGGAAAAATCCTCATATGCATATTTCGAATTTGCTACTGTTCTGCCCTAAACACAATTTTAATGTTGTTAAACCTGCAAAGTAATGCTACCATGTTAATCTATGCATTTTTATACCCCATTTACATATATATTTTATTTAAATCAGGGCTACGGTTATTTAGTTATGAAATAAATCATTTTAGCATGGCAATTATGCAAAATATTGCAAACAGCAATTATAAACATTTAAATGTTGTTATCATGATGCGGATGACATGTGCAAGTTTTAAGCAATTTTATGAAAATGTTGACAAGAGCATTATGAAGCATTTGGTCACCATGGCGGAACGAAAGGGTGCCACGGCGGCGAAACGAAAATGGTGCCACGGCAACATTTCGGTTCCGGTAGCTCATGGAGATATCGGTGCAAAAGAAAGTGTGATGACGAGTTGAGCAAGATGGTGGGGTGTTCCGGTTACGGGTACCGGGTTCCCACGAGACGAAGGCATGGCAACGAGGAGGAACAAGCGAGCGACAATTTCGGACACGGTGCAAACGGGCATCTCATACAACATACAAGCATTCGTTCACGGCGGTCGTCTCAGCGGTTATACCTTCGAAGCGTTCGTTCGGGGCGAAATGCGTTTCGTAGAGGGAAGTAGACGTTCTCGCGATGATCGTCGAGGGAAGTAGTCGTACACGGCGTAGTGGAAGTCGTTGTTCACGTGGCGACGGTAGTTGTACATGTTTTCGTAGATGTTCAGGTCGTCGGTAGAGGTACTCGGCAATCCGAAGGGGTACTTGGCGGGTCGTCATGGTACTTGTGAGTCCGCGAAGTCGATCTCAGGGTCTTGCGTAATCATCGTGGACAAAGAGGAACTTGACGCATCCAAGTCCTTCGGGGTTCCTTGTTGTACTTGCGTTTCGGTGCGGTACTTCGCGATTCCAGGATGTAGAGGTACACTAGTTGTAGATGTGTAGTTGTTCACGTATCACCATGGTGTAGTCGTACTTGGCGTCCGGTGCGGTACTTGGAGAAATCCTCGGAGATGATAGTGGAAGACGAACTTGGCGCCCACGGTCTTGACGTCAACGATGCGAGCAGCGGAGAGAACGCTGTGAGGCACAGCAGCCACAGGTCATCCAAAGGAGGCAGAGGCCATGGTGCCAAGGATGAGTGGCATGAAACAGAGGCAGATGCGGGCGAGCGGGAGGCTCGCAGGGCCTCGGGTGCTCGAGGAGAGGCCGAGGGCGGCTGGATCCGGCCGGAGGCGATTTAACGGGCGGCAGCCATGGCAGGGCTTGAGCTCTGGTTTCCTGCTGCTGGTCGGGACGGCGAGGGAAGGAGCAGGGCCGGCGGGAAGGTGCAGAGGATCGATGCAGGCGGAGCAGAGGAGGTGAGGCGGACATGGCGCGTGGAAGGAGGCCGGCGTTGGTAGGCGCGCGAACACAGAGAAGAGGAGGCGGGCGCGACGAGCTCATGCTCGGCGCTGAAGAAGATGGCGCGACGGCGCTGGAAGAAAGCAGCGGCGGCGGGCACGCGCAAATGATGGAGGGCCGCGGAGTTGGCCGCCCGGTGGTGTTGCGGAGGCGGGCGCGGTGCTCTACTCCTCTCTGCGTGTGGCAGCGGAGGAGGAGGATGATGGGAGAGGGATCGAGAGGAGGCGATGGGATCGGGAGAGTGAGGCTGCGAGGAGATGGGGATCGGCGATGGGATCGATCGGGCTAGGGTTAGAGCTGGTGGGGGCGCCGGCTGGGCTTTGGGCTTAGAGGCCGGCTGGGCTGCAGGCTCCTTCTCTCCCTCACTAAGATAAAAAAACAAAGATAAGAAAGAAAAGAAAGGGAGGTTAGGGGAAGAAGTTGGACGCGCGGATAATTTTTCCGGACTCGCAAAAATGTGCACGGTCCATGAAAAATAGGAGTGGTAAGATTGCAGGAATTAAATTCAAAGTCATTTGAATATAATTCAAATGGTCTTAATTGGGACTATGTTTGGTGTGGCCAAAATGTTGAGGATTTTGGTGGAGCTCCGAAAATGATGAAATAATATTGGCAAGGTTTTGAGGTCAACTCGGAGCAGAAAAGGCATGGGATTTATTATGCAAGTGGGTTATGGTGATTCCAAAACAATGGAATATTTTATATAGCTTCCTAATATTAGTAGGAGACTTAGAATATGTTTTAAAGAGATATCACAAGTGAATTCCCTCGATTTAAATGGACCGAAGATCCATGCAATTTATTTAGAAGAGTTTGAAAAAGGGTTGCATGATGACATGATGCAATGCAAATGATGCAAAGAGAAGAGATGCATGACAAGAACAAAATGCAAAACAAAGGACAAAAACCAAACCACGAAAGAAATATCATATCGCATCTCCGGAAAAGGCAAGAGTTGGAGTTACGAATATGGAAAGTTGCATCCGGGGCGTTACAACACTCCACCACTACGAGAGGATCTCGTCCCGAGATCTAGGATGGCACCGGAGGGAAAACGGGGGAGGAATAGGTAAAACCAAGTTGCTTCTTTGACAAACGAGTGAAACCAAAGAACCTTGAGAGGTTGAGCAAATTGAAAGAAAGAAAACAACAAAGATGAACAAAGTTGAAAACACTCTGTTAGAAAAGAGGAACATGGGATACGACGAGAACCAAGAGGTTAAGTGACAAGATAGATATTGACACCACTCCGGTTAAAACAAGATAGAGAAGGAATAAGAATGATATAATTTGGACAGCACTCCGACTGAAAATGGAAGGAAAACTTGATAAGATGAAAAGAACTTGAAGAGATGACACAACACTCCGGTTAAATGGATAAGCATGAAAAGAACATGGTCTTGACAAAACGAGATGATGGGTCGAAGAGAGCAACATCACAATGCCTCCGCAAGAAATGAAAGAATGGAATGGAATGGACGAAGGGAAACAAGATCTTGAAAGAGCACGCTTACAAGAAATGCTAGAACGGAGTTGTTGGATTATCAACAACGAAAGGAACAAGCTTGTTGTGGGCTTATGGAACACATCTCAAAATTATGAGGTGACAACCCGCCACTAACGGAAACAGTAGATTGGATTAAGATCAACAAGAAGATGAAAACTTATTTCACCGAGAGGACAAATGAAGAACTTGGGTCATTTATAAGCACCATAAATAGCAACAATCCTTAGGGAATACTTTAGGTGAAATATAGCCCAAGATAACTCCAATGAAGAGATTGAGGGATTTAAATATCTCATTCTTGACAACAAGTGCATCATGAAACATGAATGAAACTGTCAAAATGACATAACACCACCTCAAAAGATAAGGTCGAAAGAATTGCACTTCGGAATGCAAGATGAAGAATGCTTGAACTCCTCAAAACAAAACATGTGTTGGGCACCATGTTTAATTTTGAGTATAGCAACGGATCTTAACTCGAGAGAAATCTTGACGAACAATTGAAGAATGAAAAGAATCCTTGACGAAGCACCATGTAGAGCCTCCATGAAGAACTCCGTAAGAAAAGGATGATAGAAAGAAAGAGAAGTTGACAACACAAGGTGAAGCCTTGCAGTGATAAGATGAAGCTTTGAAATGATATAACCGAGAAAACTTTGAACTCCGGAAAGAAAGATGAACAATTGAAACCGAGAATTTATTCATCATGAACAAACTCCGAAAGAAGGAATTAATCACTTGGATGAAACAAGAACAAGAATTATGTTATGCGTACCCTTCACCAATTTAAATTGATGACAAGCAACGGATTAGGCATACTACTTATTCTCGTTGAAAAAGGATTGAAGAGAGATATTGCTCAACTTGGGAAGGTCTTCATCGAACCACCGGTAGGACTGAAAAGAACGAATGAATCTATATGATAACGAAGGAAGAGAACTCTTGAACAAACCACCGGTAGGATTGAAACAACGAATAAATTATGAGAACATAGGAAGAGGAATCTCGAACAAACCGCCGTAATAATTGAAAATGAAAGTAGCAAAGGCACAAATCACCGGGAAGAATTGGAAAATGAACGAAGATACTTGAGAGGATTTAGATACAAATGAACGCAGAGATCTCGAGCTGATTAGATAATACTTGAATGATGCACCGGTAAGATTTGGAGAATGAGAGCTGAAAGCTGGAATGAATAAATCTGAGATGATGGGCTCCAAAGAATCAAACTGAAAAGACTCCTGAATTGCTCCGGATGGGTGAAAAGAATTCTCACAATCAAAACAATTATGAGAGGATGGCATCAAACTTGAACTACGCATCTTTGGAAGAATGGGTAAGGATTAGGAGGAACTCTTCTTCGGTCTTCACATGTTGAGAATGACGATGAGAAACACCACCATGAATTGTTGAGATACTCCGGGATGAAAATTAGAAAGGTTGAACCAACGATGAAAAGAATTTGAAAGATCTTGGAGAAAGCCATATGACTGATGAAATTCATACTTACGTCAAACTTCGAAAAGAATTTGGGAATAGCTCCAAGAAAATTAAAAGAGTCAGGTAAGATCCTGGAAAAAGACCTGTGGGTTATGGGCCCACTCAAAAGAACCACCGTTGAAGGGTTGCTTGAAATAACGATTGCACCGGTAGAATTAAATGGCTCAAAAGGGATAACAACTTCGAGAAATCTTGCACGGATTAGGAATGAAAACACGAATCTTCACAGATATCTTCAGCACTCCGGAACAAATGAATAACGAGAGGTGAATGATTAGGGGGCACTGGCAAACGAAAGCATTGTGAAAAGAGGAAAAAGGGATAAGATCAACACCGAAATTTTGAATTAAATCCACCGGAGAAGAAAATTAGAATGGAACAATGATAAGGTTGAAGCTTCCTTAGCGTCTTCATGAGAAATCACCGGATAAAACATTAAAGGAAAAGAATGAAGAAACTTCACTCAATAAAATGGCTACTTGATTAAGAAATCTGAGTCCTTGAAGAAAAAGGGTGGGAGGGTGGGAAAACAAAAACAACTTGGGTCGGATGAAACGAACACCGTTGAGAAAAAGCTTAGAATTGATCTTGCGAATGTTGCAATGATCGGATTTACTTGGAGAGAAGCACACGGTTGGAAAGGATTGAAAAGACGACCTTGATGAACAAGAAGGATTAGCATCCACATAGAAATATGAGAACACCGCTTAGGAAAGGTATGGATTCAACATTTGACTTCGAAGCAACTCGAATACCACAAATAAAACAAAACAAAGGATTTGGCTTGCAGAATAAGCCGGAACAAATACATATGATAGAGATTTACCCAATCCCATATCATGCATCTGTCGGAAAGATATTCTAGGAGCTACTTGAATTCCCACCTATAAACTCCCAAACTTTCGGTTATGCAATCTGGTGTTGGGGATATAGGGACACAAAATATATCACCCAAACTAACAATACCTAGATCCAGCTGTATCCATCCTTCAACACATAACCAAGAAACCTTCGAAATCGTTTACCTCGACCTTCAAAAGCATCATTATACGAGTTATGGCAATACTCTCGAGCTCGCCCCAGTACTGGGTTATCGAGGTTATCTCACCAACAACTGTACAAAAGAGATTTTCGATGTCGGCAAAACTCAGGTATTCCAGAACTGCAACGATAAAATTGTGATGACAACACCTCGGAGCTCAACTCCCCGGGACAGTGCCACAACCCCTAAATGTCAGGAGGCACCAAGAACAATGTTCTCGTCACAAAACCATCGGAACGATTCCAAGATACCCACGTGATCCTAAAATTTTTTTTTAGTGAAATTTGAGGAGAGGAAACTCAAAACTTCTACGTCAGGAGACCTCACCAGAGCGACGAAGGGACTGAGGAGTAAAAAGAATCCTACTCTCCGATATATAATCCTAAGACTCAAAACATTTTCCGTTCTAGACTCAACAACGCCAGCAAACAATCAAGTAGGGGGGCTCCTAAGTCGGGGATGGCTCTGATTACCAACTTGTAACGCCCTCGATGCGGCTATATCTCCCACGTGTCGAAGCACGACTTAGAGGCATAACCGCATTGAAAGCAATGTCGCAAGTGAGGTAATCTTCACACAACCCATGTAATACATAAGGGAAAGAGATACATAGTTGGCTTACAATCGCCACTTCACACAATACATGAGTAAAGCATTACATCATACAGATACAATCAAGGTCCGACTACGGAACCAAAATAAAACAAGACTACTCCAAATGCTACAGATCCCCTATCGTCCCAACTGGCTCCACTATGATCGATCAAACGAAACAACACAATGAACAAGATCTTCATCGAGCTCCTCCTTGAGCTCGGATGCATCACCTGCACGGTTTCATCGGCACCTGCAAACTGGTTTTGGAAGTATCTGTGAGTCACGGGGACTCAGCAATCTCACACCCGCGAGATCAAGACTATTTAAGCTTAAAGGTAGGACAGGGTAGTGAGGTGGAGCTGCGGCAAGAGACTAGCATATCTGGTGGCTACAATCGCAAAAGAGAGCGAGAAGAGAAAGCAAGGCACGGTCGAACAACTATGATCAAGAAGTGATCCTGAAACTACTTACGTCAAACATAACTCCAACACCATGTTCACTTGCCGGACTCCATGAGAAGAGACCATCACGGTTACACACGCGTTGATGTATTAATTAAGATCAACTTCGGGTTTTCTACAACCGACATTAACAAATTCCCATCTGCCTCATAACCGCGGGCACGGCTTTGAAAGATAATACCTGCAGGGTGTCCCAACAGCTCATGATAAGCTCTCACGGTCAACGAAGGATATTCCTTCTACCGAAGACCCGATCAGTCTCGAATCCCGGACTACAAGACATTTCGACAGCAATAAAACAAGACCAGCAAAGCCGCTGGATGTGCCGACAAATCCTGATAGGAGCTGCACATATCTCGGTCTCGGGGCACACGGATAGGTCAGCCTACGAGTAAAACCAGCCCTCGAGTTGCCCGTGGTGGCCCATGATCTGCCCGTTTGGGCCATCACTCGAAGAGCACCGGTCCGGGGTTAAAATAAAGATGACCCTTGAGTCTCTGAACCCAAGGGAAAAAGGCTTAGGTGGCAAATGGTAAAACCAATGTTGGGCCTTCTTGGAGGAGTCTTATTCAAAGCGAACTGTCAAGGGGTCCCATAAATCACCCAACCGTGTAAGGAACGCAAAATCCGGGAACATAACACCGTATGACAGAAACTAGGCGGCAAGAGTGGAACAAAACACTGCATAAGGCCGAGCCTTCCACCCTTTACCAAGTATATAGATGTATTAATTAAATAAGATATATTGTGATATCCCAACAAGTAAGCATGTTCCAACAAGAAACAACATCTCCATGTTCCAACAAGGAACAAACTTCACCTTCACCTGCAACTAACAACGCTATAAGAGGGGCTGAGCAAAGCGGTAACATAGCCAAACAACGGTTTGCTAGGAAAGGATGGTTAGGGGCTTGACATGGCAACATAGGAGGCACGATAAGCAAGTGATAGGCATCGTAGCATAGGCATAGCAAAAGAGCGAGCAACTAGCAAGCAAAGATAGAAGTGATTTCGAGGGTATGGTCATCTTGCCTGAAATCCCGCAAGGAAGAAGAACGAGTCCATGAAGAAGACAAACGGACGTAGTCGAACAAATCCTCACAACTCCGGAACGAAACCGAAGCTAACGAGAGAAGCAACCCGGAAACAAACAAACAACAGAGTAAACAACCATCACATAAACATGGCATTATGCACAAACAAGTATGATGCATGTCCGGTTTAAATAGCATGGCATGGCAAAGTGCATCAAACAATACCACAAATTAAGTGGAGCTCAATATGCAACGAGTTGCATATTGACGAAACACCACATCAATTATTTAGTTCTCTCTCGGTTAGGCTACCCAACAATATTAAATGTTATTAAACATGGCAAGGGGGTGAAGCATATGAAACTAACTATTTAGGCAAGATTAAATGAGGCCAGAAACAACAGCAACAATTCCGGAAAAATCCTCATATGCATATTTCGAATTTGCTACTGTTCTGCCCTAAACACAATTTTAATGTTGTTAAACCTGCAAAGTAATGCTACCATGTTAATCTATGCATTTTTATACCCCATTTACATATATAATTTATTTAAATCAGGGCTACGGTTATTTAGTTATGAAATAAATCATTTTAGCATGGCAATTATGCAAAATATTGCAAACAGCAATTATAAACATTTAAATGTTGTTATCATGATGCGGATGACATGTGCAAGTTTTAAGCAATTTTATGAAAATGTTGACAAGAGCATTATGAAGCATTTGGTCACCATGGCGGAACGAAAGGGTGCCACGGCGGCAAAACGAAAATGGTGCCACGGCAACATTTCGGTTCCGGTAGCTCATGGAGATATCGGTGCAAAAGAAAGTGTGACGGAAGCGAGTTGAGCAAGATGGTGGGGTGTTCCCGGTTACCGGGTACCGGGTTCCCACGAGACGAAGGCATGGCAACGAGGAGGAACAAGCGAGCGACAATTTCGGACACGGTGCAAACGGGCATCTCATACAACATACAAGCATTCGTTCACGGCGGTCGTCTCAGCGGTTATACCTTCGAAGCGTTCGTTCGGGGCGAAATGCGTTTCGTAGAGGGAAGTAGACGTTCTCGCGATGATCGTCGAGGGAAGTAGTCGTACACGGCGTAGTGGAAGTCGTTGTTCACGTGGCGACGGTAGTTGTACACGTTTTCGTAGATGTTCAGGTCGTCGGTAGAGGTACTCGGCAATCCGAAGGGGTACTTGGCGGGTCGTCGTGGTACTTGTGAGTCCGCGAAGTCGATCTCAGGGTCTTGCGTAATCATCGTGGACAAAGAGGAACTTGGCGCATCCAAGTCCTTCGGGGTTCCTTGTTGTACTTGCGTTTCGGTGCGGTACTTCGCGATTCCAGGATGTAGAGGTACACTAGTTGTAGATGTGTAGTTGTTCACGTATCACCATGGTGTAGTCGTACTTGGCGTCCGGTGCGGTACTTGGAGAAATCCTCGGAGATGATAGTGGAAGACGAACTTGGCGCCCACGGTCTTGACGTCAACAGTGCCAGGCAGCGGAGAGAACGCACAACAGGGCACGGCAGCCACGGGTCATCCAAAGGAGGCAGAGGCCATGGCGCCAAGGATGAGTGGCACGGGCGAGAGGCGGATCTTGGCGGCGGGAGGCTCGCAGGGCCTCGGGTGCTCGAGGAGAGGCCGAGGGCGGCTGGATCCGGCCGGAGGCGACGAACGGGCGGCGGCCATGGCAGGGCTTGAGCTCCTGGTTTCCTGCTGGTGGTCGGGACGGCGAGGGAAGGAGCAGGGCCGACGGGAAGGTGCAGAGGATCGGTACGGGCGGAGCAGAGGAGGTGAGGCGGACATGGCGCGTGGAAGGAGGCCGAGCGCTGCGAGCGTGCGAACACAGAGAAGAGGAGGCGGGGCGCGGACGAGCTCATGCTCGGCGCTGAAGAAGATGGCGCGCGCGCGCTGGAAGAAGGCAGCGGCGGCGGCACGGGCGCAGATGACGGAGGGCCGCGGAGTTGGCCGCCCGGTGGTGTTATGGAGGCCGGGCGCGGTGCTCTACTCCTCTCTGCGTGTGGCAAAGGAGGAGGAGGATGATGGGAGAGGGATCGAGAGGAGGCGATGGGATCGGGAGAGTGAGGCTGCGAGGAGATGGGGATCGGCGATGGGATCGATCGGGCTAGGGTTAGAGCTGGTGGGGGCGCTGGCTGGGCTTTGGGCTTAGAGGCCGGCTGGGCTGCAGGCTCCTTCTCTCCCTCACTAAGAGAAAAAACAAAGATAAGAAATAAAAGAAAGGGAGGTTAGGGAAGAAGTTGCATCATGGATAATTTTCGGACTCGCAAAAAATGTGCACGGTCCATGAAAAATAGGAGTGGCAAGATTGCAGGAATTAAATTCAAAGTCATTTGAATATAATTCAAATGGTCTTGAATTGGGACTAGGTTTGGTGTGGACAAAAATGTTGAGGATTTTTGGTGGAGCTCCGAAAAATGATGAAATAATATTGGCAAGGTTTTGAGGTCAACTCAGAGCAGAAAAGGCATGGGATTTATTATGCAAGTGGGTTATGGTGATTCCAAAACAATGGAATATTTCCCTAATATTAGTAGGAGACTTAGAATATGTTTTAAAGAGATATCACAAGTGAATTCCCTCGATTTAAATGGACCGAAGATCCATGCAATTTATTTAGAAGAGTTTGAAAAAGGGTTGCGTGATGACATGATGCAATGCAAATGATGCAAAGAGAAGAGATGCATGACAAGAACAAAATGCAAAACAAAGGACAAAAACCAAACCACGAAAGAAATATCATATCACATCTCCGGAAAAGGCAAGAGTTGGAGTTACGAATATGGAAAGTTGCATCCGGGGCGTTACATGCGGCGAGGGGAGGGGATCGAGCGAGGGGGCGAGGGGGGAACGGGGTCGAGGGGGGGTATTTATAGGAGGGGGACCTCGACTTGGACGAGGGGCAGGTCGGGAGGGGATCGGGATGAGATCCCGGATCTCGCGGGATCCGGCGAGCGGTGGCGCGCCGTTGGCTTGGGGAGGAAGAAGGTGGGGGCCCGGGTGTCAGCGGGTGAGGGGAGAGGCGCGTCGGTCGGGCGACCGATGCGGGAGGGTTTCGGGCGAGGGGCTCGGCTGGGCCGGCTCGCTAGCGCTGGGCTGCTCGGTATTGGCGCTGGGCCAACAGTGGGCCGCCAGTCTTTGGCTGGGCCACTCGGCTGGTAGCGCTGGGTCCTTTCTATTTTTTTTTGAATAATTAGAGAGATAAAAAAATATATAAATATAAATATTTTATATAGGACATATATATATCAAAATGATCAGGGGAATATTCCCTATAATTTGAACATTTTTCCAGGGGCAAAACTCAAACTTTATAAAAATGCATTTTTCTAAAATTCCAAATAAAACTCAAATTTGAATTCAAACATTTTGGCAATGTTTTTCCTCTGATATTTTGGAGTGTCATGTTTACTCCTCTCATACTTTTCTCAAGTATTTATCGGGCATAGTTTTGAAATAATTTCCCTTTGCCAAAGTTTGAATTCAAATTCCAACAACTCCAAAAACTTCTGAAACTTCAAATGCCACTCAAATTCAAACAAAATGCATAGATGCTTAGCTATAATTGTAAAACATTCCAAATAGGAAATTTGGGATGTTACAAATCGTCATCATCATCATCATCAATATAAATGAAGTAGGATGTAGGCTTTTACCTCCACCATGAGGGTCCGAACCTGGGTAAAAATCTCGCGTCTCTCGTCCCGATCAACCCCGTTCAAGCTACTACCTAGTTGCGATGGCCTCACGACTAAGTTATCACACTAGGACATCTGTCGTGACAAAACCACAATAGTTAGCGCCCGTCGTGGGGCCAGCGCACAGTGGTTTCGAGTTATTTACGAGGTGATGTATTACAGAATGAGTAAAGAGACTTGTCGGTAACGAGATTGAACTAGGTATGAAGATACCGACGATCGAATCTCGGGCAAGTAACATATCGATGGACAAAGGTAATTACGTTGTTGTCATAATGAGACTGTTGGGGAACGTAGTATTTCAAAAAAAAACCTATGATCACGGAAGATCTATCTAGGAGAAGCATAGCAACGAGCGGGGAGAGTGTGTCCACGTACCCTCGTAGACCGAAAGCGTTAAGTAATGCGGTTGATGCAGTCGAACATCTTCGTGATCCAACCGATCAAGTACCGAATGCATGTCACCTCTGCGATCTGCACACGTTCAGCTCAGTGACGTCCCTCGAACTCTTGATCCAGCTGAGGCCGAGGGAGAGTTTCTTCAGCACGACGGCGTGGTGACGGTGATGATGAAGTTACCAGCGCAGGGCTTCACCTAAGCACTACGAAAATATGAACGAGGTGGAAAACTATGGAGGGGGGCACTGCACACACAGCTAAAGATTAACTTGTGTGTCTTTGGGGTGTCCCCCTCCCCCGTATATAAAGGAGGGGAGGAGGAGGAGGGCCGGCCACAAGGGGCGCGCCCAAGGGGGGCTTCCTACTCCTAGTAGGAGTAGGTTTCCCCCTTTCCTATTCCAAGTAGGAGAAGAAGGAAGGAGAGGGAGGAGAGAAGGAAAGGGGGACCGATTGGGCTAGGGGGGCGCGCGCCTCACCTTGGCCTGCTGATACGTCTCCAACGTATCTATAATTTTTGATTGCTCCATGCTATTATATATTCTGCTTTGGACGTTAATGGGCTTTATTTTACACTTTTATGTTATTTTTGGGACTAACCTATTAACCCAAGGCCCAGTGCGAATTGTTGTTTTTTTTGCCTATTTCAGTGTTTCGTAGAAAAGGAATATCAAACGGAGTCCAAACGGAATGAAACCTTCGGGAGAGTTATTTTTGGAACAAACGTGATCCAGAGGACTTGGAGTGGACCTCAAGAAATCAACGAGGAGGCTACGAGGCAGGGGGCGCCTACCCCCCTGGGCGTGCTCTCCACCCTCGTGGACCCCTCGTAGCTCCACCGACCTACTTCTTCCTCCTATATATACCTACGTACCTCGAAACCATCGAGGAGAACCACGAAACCCTATTTCCACCTCCGCAACCTTCTTTACCCCGTGAGATTCCATCTTGGGGCCTTTTCCGGCGCTCCGCCGGAGGGGGCATCGATCACGGAGGGCTTCTACATCAACACCATAGTCTCTCTGATGATGTGTGAGTAGTTTACCTCAGACCTTCGGGTCCATAGTTATTAGCTAGATGGCTTCTTCTCTCTCTTTGGATCTCAATACAAAGTTCTCCTCAATCTTCTTGGAGATCTATTCGTTGTAATTGTTTTTGCGGTGTGTTTGTCGAGATCCGATGAATTGTGGGTTTATGATCAAGATTATATATGAACAATATTTGAATCTTCTATGAATTCTTTTATGTATGATTGGTTATATTTGCAAGTCTCTTTGAATTATCAGTTAGGTTTGGCCTACTAGATTGATCTTTCTTGCAATGGGTGATGTGCTTATCTTTGGGTTCAATCATGCGGTGCTCGATCCTAGTGACAGTAGGGGAAACAACACGTATTGTATTGTTGCCATCGAGGATAAAAAGATGGGGTTTATATCATATTGCTTGAGTTTATCCTCTACACCATGTCATCTACCTAATGTGTTACTCTGTTCTTATGGACTTAATACTCTAGATGCATGCTGGATAGCGGTCGATGTGTGGAGTAATAGTAGTAGATGCAGGCAGGAGTCGGTCTACTTGTCGCGGACGTGATGCCTATATACATGATCATGCCTAGATATTCTCATAACTATGCTCAATTCTATCAATTGCTCGATAGTAATTTGTTCACCCACCGTAATACTTATGCTATCTTGAGAGAAGCCACTAGTGAAACCCATGGCCCCCGGGTCTATCTTCCATCATATTAATCTCCCGACAACTAGCTATTTCTATTACCGTTTATCTTGCAATCTTTAATTTCAATCTTTATCATAAAAATACCAAAAATATTATCTTATCATCTCTATCAGATCTCACTTTTGCATGTGGCCATGAAGGGATTGACAACCCCTTTATCGCGTTGGTTGCAAGGTTCTTATTTGTTTGTGTAGGTACGAGGGACTTGCGTGTGGCCTCCTACTGGATTGATACCTTGGTTATCAAAAACTAAGGGAAATACTTACGCTACTTTGCTGCATCACCCTTTCTTTTTCAAGGGAAAACCAACGCATGCTCAATAGGTAGCAAGAAGGGTTTCTGCCGCCGTTGCCGGGGAGTCTACACACAAGTCAAGACATACCAAGTACCCATCACAAACTCTTATCCCTTGCATTACATTATTTGCCATTTGCCTCTCGTTTTCCTCTCCCCCACTTCACCCTTGCCGTTTTATTCGCCCTCTTTTTTCCGTTCGCCTTTTCTCTCGCTTGCTTCTTGTCTGCTTGTGTGTTGGATTGCTTGCTTGTCACGATGGCTCAAGATAATACTAAATTGTGTGACTTTGCCAATACCAACAACAATGATTTTCTTAGCACTCCGATTGCTCCTCTTACAGATGTTGAATCTTGTGAAATTAATGCTGCTTTGCTGAATCTTGTCATGAAAGATCAATTCGCCGGCCTTCCTAGTGAAGATGCCGCTACCCATCTAAATAGCTTTGTTGATTTCTGTGATATGCAAAATAAGAAAGATGTGGACAATGATATTGTTAAATTGAATCTATTTCCGTTTTCACTTAGAGATCATGCAAAAATTGGTTTTCGTCTTTGCCTAAAAATAGTATTGATTCCTGGAATAAGTGCAAAGATGCTTTTATCTCTAAATATTTTCCTCCCGCTAAGATTATCTCTCTTAGAAAGGATATGAATTTTAAGCAACTTGATCATGAACATGTTGCACAAGCTTGGGAGAGAATGAAATTAATGATACGTAATTGCCCTACACATGGTTTGAATTTATGGATGATTATACAAATTTTTTATGCCGGATTGAATTTTGCTTCTAGAAATCTTTTAGATTCGGCCGCGGGAGGCACTTTTATGGAAATCACTTTAGGAGAAGCTACTAAACTCCTAGATAATATTATGGTTAATTATTGTCAATGGCACACTGAAAGATCTACTAGTAAAAAGGTGCATGCAATTGAAGAGATTAATGTATGAGTGGAGAGATGGATGAACTTATGAAATTATTTGCTAATAAGAGTGTTTCTTCTGATCCCAATGATATGCCTTTGTCTACCTTGATTGAGAATAATAATGAATCTATGGATGTGAATTTTGTTGGTAGGAACAATTTTGGTAACAACGCCTATAGAGGAAAGTTTAATCCTAGGTCGTATCCTAGTAATTCCTCTAATAATTATGGTAATTCTTACAACAACTCTTATGGAAATTTTTAATAAGATGCCCTCTGATTTTTAGACTAGTGTTAAAGAATTTATGATTTCTCAAAATAATTTCAATGCTTTGCTTGAAGAAAAATTGCCTAAGATTGATGAGTTGGCTAGGAACGTGGATAGAATTTCTCTTGATGTTGATTCTTTGAAACTTAGATCTATTCCACCTAAGCATGATATCAATGAGTCTCTCAAAGCCATGATAATTTCCATTGATGAGTGCAAAGAAAGAACCGCTAGGATGCGTGCTAAGAAAGATTGCTTCGTAAAAGCGTGTTCTTCTACTTTTCATGATAATAAGGATGAAGATCTAAAAGTGATTGATGTGTCCCCTATTAAATCCTTGTTTTACAATATGAATCTTTATAATGATGGGACTGGAGATGAGTCAACTTTAGTTAAAAGGCGTCCCATTGATTCGGATTTTTTAGATCTTCATGCAAAAATTGGTAAAAGTGGGATTGAAGAGGTCAAAACTTTAGATAGCAATGAACCCACTATCTTGGATTTCAAGGAATTTAATTATTATAATTGTTCTTTAATATATTGTATTTCCTTGTTGCAATCCGTGCTAAATTCTCCGCATGCTTATAGTCAAAATAAGGCTTTTACTAGACATATCGTTGCTGCTTTAATGCAATCTTATGAAGAAAAACTTGAATTGGAAGTTTATATCCCTAGAAATATTTATGATGAGTGGGAACCTCCTATTAAAATTAAAATTAAAGATCATGAATGCTATGCTTTGTGTGATTTGGGTGCTAGTGTTTCCACGATTCCAAAAACTTTGTGTGATTTGCTAGGTTTCCGTGATTTTGATGATTGTTCTTTAAACTTGCACCTTGCGGATTCCACCATTAAGAAACCTATGGGAAGAATTAATGATGTTCTTATTGTTGCAAATAGGAATTATGTTCCCGTAGATCTCATTGTCCTTTATATAGATTGCAATCCTTCATGTCCTATTATTCTTGGTAGACCTTTCCTTAGAACGATCGGTGCAATTATTAATATGAAGGAAGGGAATATTAGATTACAATTTCCGTTAAGGAAAGGCATGAAAAACTTTCCTACAAATAAAATTAAATTACCTTATGAATCTATTATGAGGGCCACTTATGATTTGCATGTCAAAGATGGCAATACCTAGATCTATCCTTGCCTTTATGCCTAGCTAGGGGCGTTAAACGATAGCGCCTGTTGGGAGGCAACCCAATTTTATTTTTGTTCCTTGCTTTTTGTTTATTCTTAGTAATAAATATTTGATCTATCCTCTGTTTAGATGTGTTTTTATGTTTTAATTACTGTTTGTGCCAATTTAAACCTATAGGATCTTCTTGGATGATAGTTATTTGATCTTGCTGAAAATTCCAGAAACTTTCTGTTCACGAAAACAATTGTTATAAAATCACCAGAATGTGATAAAATACTGATTCAAATTGAAGTAGATCAATAAACAAATTATCTAGGTCCTCATATTTTGGTAGATTTTTCTGAGTTCCAGAAGTTTGCGTTTGATACAGATTACTACAGACTGTTCTGTTTTTGACAGATTCTGTCTTTCGTGTGTTGTTTGCTTATTTTGATGAATCTATGGATAGTAATGGAGTTTATGAACCATAGAGAAGTTGGAATACAGTATGTTTAACACCAATACAAATAAATAATGAGGTCATTACAGTACCTTGAAGTGTTGTTTTGTTTTCTTTCGCTAATGGAGCTCATGAGATTTTCTGTTGAGTTTTGTGTTGCGAAGTTTTCAAGTTTTGGGTAAAGATTTGATGGATTATGGAACAAAGAGTGGCAAGAGCCTAAGCTTGGGGATTCCCAAGGCACCCCAAGGTAAAATCCAAGGACACCAAAAAGTCTAAGCTTGGGGATGCCCCGGAAGGGATCCCCTCTTTCGTCTTCATCCATCGGTAACTTTACTTGGAGCTATATTTTTATTCACCACATGATATGTGTTTTGCTTGGAGCGTCTTGTATGATTTGAGTCTTTTTTTTAGTTTACCACAATCATCCTTGCTGTACACACCTTTTGGGAGAGACACACATTAATTAGAATTTATTAGAATACTCTATGTGCCTCACTTATATCTTTTGAGCTATATAGTTTTTGCTCTAGTGCTTCACCTATATCTTTTAGAGCACGGCGGTGGTTATATTTTATTGAAATTATTGATCTCTCATCCTTCACTTATATTATTTTGAGAGTCCTTTAGAACATCATGGTAATTTTCTTTGGTTATAAATTTAGTCCTAATATGATAGGTATCCAAGATAAAAACTTTAAAGTGCATTGAATACTAAGAGAAGTTTGATACTTGATAATTGTTTTGAGATATGAAGATGGCGATATTAGAGTCATGCTAGTTGACTAGTTGTGAATTTGAGAAATACTTGTTCTAAAGTTTGTGATTCCCGTAGCATGCACGTATGGTGAACCGTTATGTGATGAAGTCGGAGCATGATTTATTTATTGATTGTCTTCCTTATGAGTGGCAGTCGGGGACGAGCGATGGTCTTTTCCTACCAATCTATCCCCCTAGGAGCATGCGCATAATACTTTGTTTGAAGAACTAATAGATTTTTGCAATAAGTATGTGAGTTCTTTATGACTAATGTTGAGTCCATGGATTATACGCACTCTCACCCTTCCACCGTTGCTAGCCTCTCTAGTATCACTCATCTTTCGCCGGTACCATACACCCACCATATACCTTCCTCAAAACAGCCACCATACCTACCTATTATGGCATTTCCATAGCCATTCTGAGATATATTGCCATGCAACTTACCACCGTTCTGTTGGGGAACGTAGTAATTTCAAAAATTTTCCTACGATCACGCAAGATCATCGTGATGGCATAGCAACGAGAGGGGAGAGTGTCCGTCCACGTACCCTCGTAGACCGAAAGCGGAAGCGTTAAAACAACGCGGTTGATGTAGTCGTACGTCTCCACGATCCGACCGATCCAAGCACCGAACGTCGGCACCTCCGAGTTCTGCACACGCTCAGCTCGATGACGATCCCGGACTCGATCCAGCAAAGTGTCGGGATGAGTTCCGTCAACCGACGGGCGTGGTGGCGATGTTGATGCTCCACCGACGCAGGGCTTCGCCTAAGCTCATGACGATATGACTTCTCCGGCGCAGGCTTCTCCTAAGCTCCGCGACGATATGACCAAGTGGAATATGGTGGAAGGGGCACCGCACACGGCTAAGGCAAGATCCGTAGATCAACTTGTGTGTCATGGGGTGCCCCCTGCCCCGTATATAAAGGATGGAGGAGGAGGAGGCCGGCCAAGGCAATAGGTGCGGCCGGTGTGGAGTCCTACTAGGACTCCAAGTCCTAGTAGGAGTCCACCAAGAGGGAGGAAGGAGAAGGAAGTGGAGGAGAAGGAGAGGTGGCGGCCCCTTTTCCTAGTCCAATTCGGACTAGAGGGAGGGGGCGCAGCTGCCTTTTTCTTCTTCCCACTAAAGCCCATCAAGGCCCATTACTTCTCCCGTAATCCCGTAACTCCCGGTACTCAAAAATACCGAATCATTCGAACCTTTCCGAACTCCGAATATAGTCGTCCAATATATCGATCTTTACGTCTCGACCATTTCGAGACTCCTCGTCATGTCCCCGATCTCATCCGGGACTCCGAACTCCTTCGGTACATCAAAACTCATAAACTCATAATATAACCATCATCGAAACCTTAGCGTGCGGACCCTACGGGTTCGAGAACTATGTAGACATGACCTAGAACTATTCTTGGTCAATAACCAATAGCGGAACCTGGATGCCCATATTGGCTCCTACATATTCTACGAAGATCTTTATCGGTCAAACCGCATAACAACATACTTTGTTCCTTTGTCATCGGTATGTTACTTACCCGAGATTCGATCGTCGGTATCCAATACCTAGTTCAATCTCGTTACGTAAGTCTCTTTACTCGTTCCGTAATACATCATCTCGCAACTAACTCATTAGTTGCAATGCTTGCAAGGCTTAAGTGATGTGCATTACCGAGAGGGCCCAGAGATACCTCTCCGACATTCGGAGTGACAAATCCTAATCTCAAATACGCCAACCCAACATCTGCCTTTGGAGACACCTGTAGTACTCCTTTATAATCACCCGATTACGTTGTGACGTTTGGTAGTACCAAAGTGTTCCTCCGTAAACGGAGTTGCATAATCTCATAGTCATAGGAACATGTATAAGTCATGAAGGAAGCAATAGCAACATACTAAACGATCGTGTGCTAAGCTAACGGAATGGGTCATGTCAATCAGATCATTCAACTAATGATGTGACCTTGTTAATCAAATAACAACTCCTTGTTCATGGTTAGGAAACATAACCATCTTTGATTAACAAGCTAGTCAAGTAGAGGCATACTAGTGACATCTTGTTTGTCTATATATTCACACATGTATTATGTTTCCGGTTAATACAATTCTAGCATGAATAATAAACATTTATCATGATATAAGGAAATAAATAATAACTTTATTATTGCCTCTAGGGCATATTTCCTTCAGTCTCCCACTTGCACTAGAGTCAATAATCTAGATCACATCACCATGTGATTAACATCGATAGTTCACATCATCATGTGATTAACACCCATAATTCACATCGCCATGTGACAAAGACCCAAAGGGTTTACTAGATTCAGTAATCTAGTTCACATCGCTATGTGATTAACACCCAAAGAGTACTAAGGTGTGATCATGTTTTGCTTTGTGAGAGAATCTTAGTCAACGGATCTG
This sequence comes from Aegilops longissima, assembly GCA_021605205.1. Classification (NCBI taxonomy): domain Eukaryota; kingdom Viridiplantae; phylum Streptophyta; class Magnoliopsida; order Poales; family Poaceae; genus Aegilops; species Aegilops longissima. Next base: position 742,361,163 of record CM038682.1, read on the forward strand.
CCACATTCAGATCCGTATGTATTTTGCAAATCTCTATGTCAACAATGCTCTGCACGGAGCTACTCTAGCTAATTGCTCCCACTATCAATATGTATCTAGATCGAGACTCAGAGTCATCTAGATTAGTGTTAAAACTTGCATCGACGTAACCCTTTACGACGAACCTTTTTTCACTTCCATAATCGAGAAACATATCCTTATTCTACTAAGGATAATTTTGACCGCTGTCCATTGATCTACTCCTAGATCACTATTGCACTCCCTTGCCAAGCTTAGTGGTAGGGTATGCAATAGATCTGGTACACAGCATGACATACTTTATAGAACCTATGGCTGATGCATAGGGAATGACTTTCATTCTTTTTCTATCTTCTGCCGTGGTCGGGTTTTGAGTCTTACTCAATCTTGCACCTTGTAACACAGGCAAGAACTCTTTCTTTGACTGTTCCATTTTGAACTACTTCAAAATCTTGTCAAGGTATGTATTCATTGAAAAACTTATCAAGCGTCTTGATCTATCTCTATAGATCTTGATGCTCAATATGTAAGCAGCTTCACCGAGGTCTTTCTTTGAAAAACTCCTTTGAAACACTCCTTTATGCTTTGCAGAATAATTCTACATTATTTCCGATCTACAATATGTCATTCACATATACTTATCAGAAATGCTGTAGTGCTCCCACTCACTTTCTTGTAAATACAGGCTTCACTGCAAGTCTGTATAAAACTATATGCTTTGATCACACTATCAAAGCGTTTATTCCAACTCCGAGATGCTTGCACCAGTCCATAGATGGATCGCTGGAGCTTGCACATTTTGTTAGCTCCTTTAGGATTGACAAAACCTTCTGGTTGCATCATATACAACTTTTCTTTAATAAATCCATTAAAGAATGTATTTTTGACATCCATTTGCCAGATTTCATAAAATGTGGCGATTGCTAACATGATTCGGACAGACATAAGCATCGCTACAGTTGAGTAAATCTCATTGTAGTCAACACCTTGAACTTTGTCGAAAACCTTTCTGCGACAAGTCGAGCTTTGTAGATAGTAACACTACTATCAGCATCTGTCTTCCTCTTGAAGATCCATTTATATAATATGGCTTGCCGATCATCGGGCAACTCCATCAAAGTCCACACTTTGTTCTCATATATGGATCCCATCTCAGATTTCATGGTCTCAAACCATTTCGCGGAATCTGGGCTCATCATCGCTTCCTCATAGTTCGTAGGTTCATCATGGTCTAGTAACATGACTTCTAGAATAGGATTACCGTACCACTCAGTGCGGATCTTACTCGGAAGACCTACGAGGTTTGGTAGCAACTTGATCTGAAGTTTCATGATCATCATCATTAACTTCCTCACTAATTGGTGTAGGAATCATCGAACTGATTCCTGTGATGAACTACTTTCCAATAAGGGAGAAGGTACAATTACCTCATCAAGTTCTACTTTCCTCCCACTCACTTCTTTCGAGAGAAACTTCTTCTCTAGAAAGGATCCATCTTAGCAACAAATATCTTGCTTTCGGATCTGTGATAGAAGGTGTACCCAATAGTTACCTTTGGGTATTCTATGAAGACGATTCTCCGATTTGGGTTCGAGCTTATCGGTGAAAACTTTTCACATAAGCATCACAACTCAAACTTTAAGAAACGACAGCTTAGGTTTACTGCTAAACCATAGTTCATACGGTGTCATCTCAACGGATTCAGATGGTGCCCTATTAAACGTGAATGCAGCTGTCTTTAATGCATAACCCCAAAACGATAGTGGTAAATCGATAAGATACATCATAGATCGCACCATATCAAAATAAAGTACGGTTCTGACGTTCGGACACACCATAATGCTGTGGTGTTCCAGGTGGCGTGAGCTGTGAAACTATTCCACATTGTTTTCATTGAAGACCAAACTCGTAACTCAAATATTCATCTCCACGATCAGATCGCAGAAACTTTATTTTCTTGTTACGATGATTTTCCACTTCACTCTGAAATTCTTTGAACCTTTCAACTATTTCAGACTTATGTTTCATCAAGAAGATATACCCATATCTGCTCAAATCATCTTGTGAAGGTCGAAAATAACGATACTTGCCGTGAGCTTTAACACTCATCGGACCGCATACATCGGTATGTATTATTTCCAATAAGTCATTTGCTCGCTCCATTGTTCCGAGAAACGAGTCTTTAGTCATCTTGCCCATAAGGCATGGTTCGCAAGCATCAAGTGATTCATAATCAAGTGATTCCAAAATCCCATCAATATGGAGTTTCTTCATGCGCTTTACACCAATTATGACCTAAACGGCAGTGCCACAAATAAGTTGCACTATCATTATTAACTTTGCATCTTTTGGTTTCAATGAATATGTGTATCACTATGATTGAGATCCAATGAACCATTTTCATTGGGTGTGTAACCATATAAGGTTTTATTCATGTAAACAGAATAACAATTTATTCTCTTACTTAAATGAATAACCGTATTGCAATAAACATGATCAAATCATATTTATGCTCAACACCAAATAACACTTATTTAGGTTCCACACTAATCCCGAAAGTATAGGGAGTGTGCGATGATGATCATATCAATCTTGGAACTACTTCCAATACTCATCGTCACTTCCCTTCAACTAGTCTCTGCTTATTCTCAGAACTCCTGTTTGAGTTACTAATCTTAGCAACCTAACAGTATCAAATACTCAGGGCTACTATAAACACTAGTAAGGTACACATCAATAACCTGTATATCAAATATAACCTTGTTCACTTTGCCATCCTTCTTATCCACCAAATATTCAGGGTAGTTCCGCTTCCAAAGGACCAGTTCCATTGCAGCAAAAATACTCGGTCTCGGCTTAGGTCTAGACTTGGGTTTCTTCACTCGAGCAGCAACTTGCTTGCCGTTCCTTTTGAAGTTCCCTTCTTCCCTTTGCCATTTTCCTTGAGACTAATAGTCTTGTCAACCATCAACACTTGATGTTTTTCTTGATTTCTACCTTCGCGATTTTAGCATCGCGAAGAGCTCGAGAATCTTTTTCGTCATCCCTTGCATACTATAGTTCATCACGAAGTTCTACTAACTTAGTGATGGTGACTAGAGAATTCTGTCAATCACTATCTTATCTGGAAGATTAACTCCCACTTGATTCAAGTGATTGAAGTACTCGGACAATCTGAGCACATGCTCACTAGTTGAGCGATTCTCCTCCATCTTTTAGCTATAGAACTTGTTGGAGACTTCATATCTCTCAACTCGGTATTTGCTTGAAATATTAACTTCAATTCCTGGAACATCTCATATGGTCCATGACGTTCAAAACGCCTTTGAAGTCCCGATTCTAAGCCGTTAAGCATGGTGCACTAAACTATCAAGTAGTCATCATATTGAGCTAGCCAAACGCTCATAACGTCGCATCTGCTCCTGCAATAGGTCTGTCACCTAGCGGTGCATTAAGGACATAATCCTTCAAGCGCAGCAATGAGGATAAACCTCAGATCACGGATCCAATCCGCATCATTGCTACTAACATCTTTCAATACAATTTTCTCTAGGAACACATATAAAAACACAGGAAGCAACAACGCGAGCTATTGATCTACAACATAATCTGCAAAATACTACCAGGACTAAGTTCATGATAAATTAAAGTTCAATTAATCATATTACTTAAGAACTCCCACTTAGATAGACATCTCTAGTCATCTAAGTGATTACGTGATCCAAATCAACTAAACCATGTCCGATCATTACGTGAGATGGAGTAGTTTCAATGGTGAACATCAATATGTTGATCATATCTACTATATGATTCACGCCGACCTTCGGTCTCCGTGTTCGAGGTCATATCTTATATGCATAGCTCGTCAAGTATAACCTGAGTATTCGCGTGCGCAACTGTTTTGCACCCGTTGTATTTGAACGTAGAGCCTATCACACCCGATCATCACGTGGTGTCTCAAAGACGAAGAACTTTCGCAGCGGTGCATACTCGGGAGAACACTTCTTGATAATTTTAGTGAGAGATCATCTTATAATGCTACCGTCAATCAAAGCAAGATAAGATGCATAAAGGATAAACATCACATGCAATCACTATAAGTGATATGATATGGTCATCATCATCTTGTGCTTGTGATCTCCATCGCCAAGCACCGTCATGATCACCATCGCCACCGCGCGACACCTTGATCTCCATCGTAGCATCGTTGTCGTCTCGCCAACTATTGCTTCTACGACTATCGCTACTGCTTAGTGATAAAGTAAAGCAATTACATGGCGCTTGCATTTCATACAATAAAGCGACAACCATATGGCTCCTGCCATTGCCGATAACTCGGTTACAAAACATGATCATCTCATACAATAAAATATAGCATCACGTCTTGACCATATCACATCACAACATGCCCTGCAAAAACAAGTTAGACGTCCTCTACTTTGTTGTTGCAAGTTTTACGTGGCTGCTACGGGCTGAGCAAGAACCGTTCTTACCTCGCATCAAAACCACAACGATACTTCGTCAAATAGACTCCGTTTAACCTTCTCAAGGACCGGGCGTACACTCGATTCAACTAAAGTGAGAGAGATGACACCGCCGGTCACCTTTAAGCAACGAGTGCTCGGAGCGGTGAAACCAGTCTCGCGTAAGCGTACGCGTAATGTCGGTCCGGGCCGCTTCATCTCACAATACCGCTGAACCAAAGTATGACATGCTGGTAGGCAGTATGACTTGTATCGTCCACAACTCACTTGTGTTCTACTCGTGCACATGACATCAACGCATAAAACCAGGCTCGGATGCCACTGTTGGGGAACGTAGTAATTTCAAAAATTTTCCTACGATCACGCAAGATCATCGTGATGGCATAGCAACGAGAGGGGAGAGTGTCCGTCCACGTACCCTCGTAGACCGAAAGCGGAAGCGTTAAAACAACGCGGTTGATGTAGTCGTACGTCTCCACGATCCGACCGATCCAAGCACCGAACGTACGGCACCTCCGAGTTCTGCACACGTTCAGCTCGATGACGATCCCCGGACTCCGATCCAGCAAAGTGTCGGGGATGAGTTCCGTCAGCACGACGGCGTGGTGACGATGTTGATGCTCCACCGACGCAGGGCTTCGCCTAAGCTCCGCGACGATATGACTTCTCCGGCGCAGGGCTTCTCCTAAGCTCCGCGACGATATGACCGAAGTGGAATATGGTGGAAGGGGGCACCGCACACGGCTAAGGCAAGATCCGTAGATCAACTTGTGTGTCATGGGGTGCCCCCCTGCCCCCGTATATAAAGGATGGAGGAGGAGGAGGCCGGCCAAGGCAATAGGTGCGGCCAGGTGTGGAGTCCTACTAGGACTCCAAGTCCTAGTAGGAGTCCACCAAGAGGGGAGGAAGGGAGAAGGAAGTGGAGGAGAAGGAGAGGTGGCCGGCCCCCTTTTCCCTAGTCCAATTCGGACTAGAGGGGAGGGGGGGCGCAGCTGCCTTTTTTCTTCTTCCCACTAAAGCCCATCAAGGCCCATTACTTCTCCCGTAATCCCGTAACTCCCCGGTACTCGAAAAATACCGAATCATTCGAACCTTTCGAACTCGAATATAGTCGTCCAATATATCGATCTTTACGTCTCGACCATTTCGAGACTCCTCGTCATGTCCCCGATCTCATCCGGGACTCAACTCCTTCGGTACATCAAAACTCATAAACTCATAATATAACCATCATCGAAACCTTAAGCGTGCGGACCCTACGGGTTCGAGAACTATGTAGACATGACCTAGAACTATTCTTGGTCAATAACCAATAGCGGAACCTGGATGCCCATATTGGCTCCTACATATTCTACTGAAGATCTTTATCGGTCAAACCGCATAACAACATACTTTGTTCCCTTTGTCATCGGTATGTTACTTACCCGAGATTCGATCGTCGGTATCCAATACCTAGTTCAATCTCGTTACCGGTAAGTCTCTTTACTCGTTCCGTAATACATCATCTCGCAACTAACTCATTAGTTGCAATGCTTGCAAGGCTTAAGTGATGTGCATTACCGAGAGGGCCCAGAGATACCTCTCCGACATTCGGAGTGACAAATCCTAATCTCAAATCGCCAACCCAACATCTGCCTTTGGAGACACCTGTAGTACTCCTTTATAATCACCCGATTCGTTGTGACGTTTGGTAGTACCAAAGTGTTCCTCCGGTAAACGGGAGTTGCATAATCTCATAGTCATAGGAACATGTATAAGTCATGAAGGAAGCAATAGCAACATACTAAACGATCGTGTGCTAAGCTAACGGAATGGGTCATGTCAATCAGATCATTCAACTAATGATGTGACCTTGTTAATCAAATAACAACTCCTTGTTCATGGTTAGGAAACATAACCATCTTTGATTAACAAGCTAGTCAAGTAGAGGCATACTAGTGACATACTGTTTGTCTATATATTCACACATGTATTATGTTTCCGGTTAATACAATTCTAGCATGAATAATAAACATTTATCATGATATAAGGAAATAAATAATAACTTTATTATTGCCTCTAGGGCATATTTCCTTCACGTTCCATTTATTATGACACGCTTCATCATTGTCGTATAGCTTTGCATGATCATGTAGTTGCACTACAAAAAAAAAGACACATCCGTGACATTTTGGGCCGAACGATTTTTTTTTGTCATACATATGACACTTCTATGACAATAATTGTGACAAAACCCGGTATCATCACAGATGTGGTGGGCTCCTACTTCTATGACGAAAAATCATGACAGAAAATGGGCTTTTCGTCCAGGGCGGGCCGGAGACGCAGCTGCATGACATTCTTTGGGCCGTCCATGACGGAAAAAACCGTGGTACAAGCGAGGGGGAGGAAAATTTCGAGGAGTTGCCGGTTATGGTGGGAGGTCGGGGGGCCGAGCGATGCGCGTTTCTCTCGTACACGTGCGAGGCGTTGGCTCTAACTGAACCCGAGCGAGGCGTTGGGCTCTAACTGAACCCGAGCGATTGCACTGCATGCTATGCATTACTGAACCCGAGCGATCGATCGATGGCTGTTAACTAAACCCGATGGAGCGATTCCTTTGCTACTGCTGCTAACTGAAGCCAATCGATTGGATGAACAGTGAGCGTTGCGGGGGAGGGGGGGGGGGGGTTGGATGAAAAGTGAGCGGTGGCGTTGCCTCTGGATGAACAGGACCCCGTGGTGTGGAGGGCTGGATGAACAGTAGACGGTGGAGGGGTAGTTGAACAGGACCCCGGGGTGTGGAGGGCTGGATGAACAGTAGACGATGGAGGGGTGCCCGTGGAGGGGTGGTTGAACTGTAGCCGGTGGAGTAGCGCGCGGTGGAGGCTGGATGAACATGAGCCCGTGAAGGATGGAGGAGGTCGACGGTAGCCCATGGAGGCTGGAGGAGGTCGACGGTGGAGATGAATAGTATCTCGTGGAGTCCCGTTTTGCGGTACGCCACAACCCTCCCGATGAACAGGACCCCCGTTTCGACCGTAGGAGGTCCGTTTCGTCCGTTTTGCGGTACGCCACACCCCTCCCAATCAACAGGACCCCCGTTTCGACTGTAGGAGGTCCGTTTCCTCCGTTTTGCGGTACGCCAGACCCCTCCCGATGAACAGGATCCCGTTTCGAACGTGGTCGGTCGAACACAAGGCCATTTCCTCCGTTGTGCGGTACGCCAGGCCTCGTTTCCATCGCCTGTTCCGTCCAAGCCCTCCCGATGAACACGACCATGCATTCCGTTCTGACCCAGCCGGTTGGCTCCCACGCATTCCGTTGCCTCCCGATGAACATGACGCATTCCGTTGCCTCCCCATGAACACAACGCATTCCGTTGCTTCCCCATGAACACGACGATGACGCTGTTTCTCCGTTCCGACCCAGCCATGTACGTATGCGTGAGTAGGCGTTCGAGACCCTGCCCGTATGTACGTACGTGGCCGTATTTTCTTTCTTGCACCCTCGCCACTGTGCGTGCGTATACATGCTACGTACGCGGCGCCTCTACTACTGGCGTCGCGCGCCTCTACAGCGACCGATATATGCATACGTTCGCGACCAGAATGACAACGCTACGTGCGCTTGACCAGGTGGGTCTCGACTGTCAGGCACTTCCTTGCCTGCGAAGATGTAGCTGGTGGGTCCAAGCAGTCAGGGGGCGAATCGTTTTTTTTGCCCGGAGGCACTTCCTTGCGTGCGAAGATGTAGCTGGTGGGTCCCAGCAGTCAGGGGGCGAAATGTTTTTTTTTCCCGGACGCACTTCCTTGCGTGCGAAGGTGTCGCTGGTGGGTCCCAGCGGTCAGGGGGGGGCGAATCGTTTTGTTTTTTTGCCCGGACGCACTTCCTTGCGTGCGAAGATGTAGCTGGTGGGTCCCATCAGTCAGGGGGAAACATTTTTTTTCGCGACATACAGTGGCCCGTCCGATGGGTCAAAGCTGTCAGGTGGAGGAATCATTATTTTCCGCGTAATAAGGAGGCACTTCCTTGCTGCGGCCGTGGACCCAGCTGTCAGCCTCTCCATGTACAGTCCACGTCCGATGGAAGTCGTTCCTTGACCACGTTGACCACGCCGCGCCGAGAGCACCAGGGCGGTGGACGACAGCGTGGCCTAGGAAGGGGACGACGGGGAGCCGGGGAAGACGCGGCAGTGGAAGCCCGCGTGGAGAGGAGTACGAGGGTTCACTCATTCGGCTGCGGTGTGAGGCTGCCGTCGCCGCAGGGCCTGGCCAGCGGTGGGAATAGTAGGGGGCGGTGAGGCCTCCGCGGCAGCACAGCCGGCCACGGGAGGCAGGAGCATGCGGCACGACCGGCGCTGCTTTGGGCGGCTGGAGCAAGAAGACCAGAGGTTGAAGAAGCACTACGGCCATTGGATGGACATCGTAAGGTCACTGGAGATAGAATCGTTCATATTGACTAAAGTTGACAAAGGCCCCTGTCCCAGTCAACCTAGTAGGCCCACAATGTCAGCTTCCCGCCATGGTGGGTCCCAGCTAGCAAGGGGAGTATTCATTTTTTTGTGCGTAATAAGGAGGCACTTCTTGTGGGTCCAAGCTGACAGCGCGGGGAATGATTTTTTCGCGAAATACGCTGGCTCGTCCGGTGGGTCCCAGCAGTCAGGGGAAACGTTTTTTTCGTGAAATAAGGTGGCCCATCTGGTGGGTCCCTGCTGTCAGGTGGAGGAATAATTATTTTGCGCGTAATAAGGAGGCACTTCCTTGCGGCCGCCTGGACCCAGCTGTCAGCCTCTCCACGTCTGATACTCTTTCGATGGAAGTCGATTAGTTGACCACGCCACGCCGAGAGCACCGAGGCGGTGGTGCAGGACGACGGCGAGGCCTAGGAAGGGACGACGGAGCTGGGGAAGACGCAACAATGGTAGCCAGCGGAGAGGAGTACGAGGTTCATCGGTTCGGCTGCGGCGTGAGGGTGCCGTCGCCCATGAGAATAACGAGGGGTGTGGGTGAGTAGAGCGATACCTGGGCCAGCGATGGGAGTAGTAGGGGCGGTGAGGCCTCCAGCGGCATCACAACCGCCATGAGAGGCGAGGAGCACGCACACGACCGCTGCTTTGGGCCGGAGCAAGAAGACCAGAGGTTGAAGAAGCATTGTGGCCGTTGGATGGACATCGTACGGTCACTGGAGCTAGAATCATTCATATTGACTAAGTTGACAAAGCCCTCCGTCCCCGTCAACTTAGTTGGCCCACAAGTCATCCTCCCACTATGGTGGGTCCCATCTAGCAGGGTGGGTATTCATTTTTTTGTGCGTAATTAGGAGGCACTTCCTTGCGTGCGAAGATATAGCTGGTGGGTCCGACATGTCAGCGGGGGGAACCTTTTTTTTGCGAAATACAGAGGCCCTTCCGGTGGGTCCCAGCTGTCAGGTGGAGGAATCATTATTTTGCGCGTATAGTCCATGGCCGATGGATGTCGTTCGTTGACCATGTTGACCAGGCCGCGCCGAGAGCACCATGGCGGTGGACGACGGCGAGGCCTAGGAAGGGAACGACATGGAGCCGGGGAAGACTCGGCAATGGTTGCCTGCGATGGGGAGTACGAGGTTTATTGGTCCGGCTGCCGTCGCCGAAAAAAACAGGAGGTGTGGGTGAGTAGAGGAATGGCTGGCGAGCAATGAAGTACGGTGGGCGGTGCGGCCTATCACGGCAACACAACCCGCCCCACGGAGGCGGGAGCGAGCAGTCCCACCGAGCTGGTTTGGGCGGCCGGAGCAAGAAGATCAGATGTTGAAGAAGCGGCACGGTCGTTGGATTAACATCCAACGGTCACTGCTGCTAGAATCTTTTGTGGACTAAGTTGACAAAGCCAAAGTACACGTTAACCTAGTAGACCCACAAGTCAGCCTCTGAATCTGTCCCAAACAACATACAACCCGAAATTTCTAGCCAGATTCTAATTAATTTTAAATATAAATATACCTTAATTTAAATTCAATGAAATTTTACCCGCACAAAAACAATGAACTTTAAAATATCAAAATCTGAAAGAAAACAATATTTGGGAACTAATTGCCTGTTTGTTGTATTTTTTTCATTTTACAGCCCATTTATTATTACTTATAGCCCATTTATTATTACTTATAGCCCATTTCTTATTACTTATAGCCCATTTTCGGGCAAAATGCATCCTCCTCGTCTTGAAAGATTTTCACCAAAGAGGCGAGAAAAGCAAGTAGGCCTATGTTGGTTATTCGCAAAAAACAAAATAGTTGGCTAGCCATTTTCGAAAGGAAAAAAAAAAAGCTGGGCTGGTCATGTGCTAAACATATGAAATAAAAGCCTGGGCTAGGCAGGCCACGGGTCCCGCACAACCCAGTTGATACCCTTCTCCGTCCCAAAAAACAAAATTACTGCAGCACTGCTGGGTCCCTACCGCATCCTCACCATGTACAGTCATCTCCTTATTCCTCTCGGTTGTTGACCATGTTGACAACACCGGAGGGTGGCGCCGCGGCGAGCGAACCAAGGCGGAGGACGATGGTCAGGCCTCGGACGGGAACGAATGGGAGTCGGGGAAGATCACAGCCAGCCGTGGGAGGCGGGAGCAGGCAGTCCCGCCAGCGCTGGTTTGGCTTTGGCGGCTCGAGGAAGAAGAGACTAAAGAAACGCGACAGCCGTTGAATGTCAATCGAACGGTCATGGTTGGCACAATCGTTTTTTGACTAATGTGGGGGAATGCAACTACGCTGATTATTTGGTTAGCCGAGGAATCCCAATACCAGCAGGTTGGGGTGTTGGACAAGTAACTGAAGGAACGACTGAAGAGGAAGATGCGAAGCAGAAGGTTAAAGATGCAGTTCCTCTAATCATGGCCAAGCAACAACTGCTGAACGGCCTTGACAGCAATGAGGAGATGAAAGAGCTTGTGAAGATAATGGGCAAAATCAGTGTGCTCTGTAGGATGATTGTCTCTTTATTTGTAGTGTATGTAGCACTCATGATGTATTCAGTGGCTACGACATGAGCACTTTGCTGAAACTAGTAATGAATGAAACCTGTGTAGCAGGCTGGGTGTAGTGTTGTGAACATCTAATGATTCTATTAAGGAAATCAGGGGTATCCCCTTTTGCTCATATAAACAAATAAATAGCAGAGGCTCTCTCCGGTCAGCTTTGTTCTCATTCGAAGACGTCGAGCAAATTGCAGTCCAACAACAAACTATGTCATCAAATTCAATTTTCACAGCCAAATATGAGTACAACTAAACAACAATGTCATCATGTTTTAGTTGTCATACAATCATCAAACACAAATCGGCATACATAACAAGTGATGTTCTCACAGCAAAATACTAAACAACATGTTCATCTGGTTTCAGTTGTCATAGCAAACACAATTTCACATAGTAGATAAAAAACGTCTTCTGACAGGCAAATACGACAAAAGCAATGTAATCATCATCCGCAGCAGCAGCCTCAACATCTTCGCCATGTGTACCAGTCTGAATCGTAATTCCCCACGGTGTCATCTTCTTCTTCGTCCTCAACGTCCTCGAACGTTGGCTTCTTCTTGATCAACTCTTGTATGTCCACAAGACGACAGCAATCTTTTCGCCAGCGTCATTGGCGTGATGGTTCTCAAAGATATTAGGAACATCTGTGTTATCTTGTACATCGAGAGCGATGTAAGCATCATCTTGTTGTGCAACTTCATTAAACGAATTCCTCTGCTCAAACCTTTGCAATACTCTCCAGTCATCGCTACGTGCAAATGTGTCTTCCAAGAAAAATATCTGTGTTGCTTGATTTGCCAAAATAAAAGGCTCGTTGGTCTGGTACGCCGCCTTGACATTGATGGATTTGAAATAATCATCAGCTCTGGGTTTTGCAATCCTGGAAAACAGGTTATACCAACGACAGCACAACAGAACCACACACTGATGATCCTCTAAACTGGAGATATACTACAACTGAACAATGTATGTTATGTTAGCATACATTTTAGTTGTCTCTTTGTCATACGTATCTGTGCTCATGATGGCGCTGTTTTGTGTCTTCCTGCCTTCGTCTCGTGCAAGGGTGTTGTAGTGCACATCTCCAACAACACAAGATTCATAATGTCTTACCCGAGTATCAGGACCCATTGCTAGTGAGTAAAGGGCATCATCAACTGCCTGCCCATCCTCCCGCATCTTCTTAACCTATGGTTAGAAAATAGACAAGCTGATCATCTTATGTACTCAATATATTAAAAAACTGACAGTGCACTTCAAAAGCTTACATGGTTCTTGAACCATTTCGCAAATCCTGCCATAACCAGTTTGTCAATGTTTCTTGGATTTTGCGGCAGTAACTCCTATTTGTAGATGCTGCACAACATAGTGATCGCGTCAAACATCTAAATATATAAGAATGTGCTGCAAGTTTAGTAGATTATGATGTATAAGCTGCAATACTGCACTTACTTGATATAAGGTAGTATCTCAGGACAGTTATTCAACACATACCAAACCATTTGTCCAAATCTTTAGGTTTGTCCTCTTGTCGACTCTTCTCTGTAACTCGAACAGATTAATCGAAAAACATTGAGCCCGGGATGGTCTTCACCCACCTCTTTGCTAAGCTGATCAGCTGTTTCAATGTATTTTGAGCAGAATGTCAACGCTTCTGTAGCAATGTAGGCCTCTGCAATGGAACCCTCGGGTCTAGCTCTGTTCCTAACATAGCCCTTGAAAGTGCCAAGCCGCCTTTCAATAGGGTACATCCAGCCATACTGTACTGGACCTCTAAGTAGTGCCTCATCAGGTAGATGAACAGCCAAATGCACCATCACATCAAAGAAGGCTGGAGGATATATCTTCTCAAGGTCGCATAGGATAGTTGGTATCTTGTCTCTAAGACGCTCCAAAGCATCTATCCTGATATTTGTACTTGAGTTCCTCAAGAATTGTCCCAACTCTGCAACTGCTCAGATAAGTCGTATGCCCAATACTCTAGGGATAACAGTAAAACCCTTTGAAGTAGGACGTGGCGGTCATGAGTTTTCAACCCTTGTACCTTGTTTCCATCTCAGCCGACTCTCCTTTCGGGGTTGGAAGCAAATCCATGTGGGAATCTCACACGTGACAGACCTCGCAGAATTCTTTTCTTTTACCTTGTCCAAGACGTACACATCTGGTGCCATATCCGTGGTTTACCTTCATCTTGCACCTGCAAATCCTTTCGATACCAGTGTGTCAAATCAATCCTAGATTTTAAGGTATCTTTAAATCGTGCCTTCAATGTTAAGAAGTGTGCCGATAATGCTGTCACATATATTTTTCTCGATGTGCATCACATCAAGATTATGCCGCAGATCCAAATCTTTCCAATACTCCAAGTCCCACAAAGTGGACCTGCTGGTAAACAATAATCTCTCTTCTACTGTGCCATGCTTCCTTTTCCTGCTACCATTACCAGGATGGTTTCTTGGTGTAATATGCCTGACCTTCTCTAATTCCACTTGCAACTCATCGGCGGTGAGCCTCTTTGGCACATCACGGTTTTCATGCTTTGCATTGAACACATGTCTTCGGTATTTTCTAGGATGCGGCTTGTCCTTGGCAAGGAAACGGAGGTGTCCAATGTAACAGATCTTGCTAAGTATTGCATATGACAACGGATTCCTGTCACAGCGAACACATGCATTGTAACCATGTGCCGTTCACCCTGACATCGTGCCCAAAGCTGGATAATTATGGATGCACCAAATTACAACAGCACGCAGAAAGAAATCAGCTGGTGGGCTGCTATATAGGTCTCGAGTGAGAACACCCTTCCATAGCTGTTGAAGTTCCTCAACAAGAGGCTCCATGAACAAATCAAAATCCTTTCCAGGACTTTTTGGATCTGGGATGAGCAAGGCCATCATGTAGTTTGATTCTTTGGTGCAAACATTTGGAGGCATGTTGTAAGGGATAACAAGCACTGGCCACATGCTATATGTGGCGCTCTGGTGGCCAAAAGGGTTAAATCTATCTGAAGCTAAGCCAAGTATAATGTTTCTCGGGTCAGCAGCAAACTCTTTGTGTTTATCATTGAAGCTTTTCCACTCACTACCATGAGATGGATGGCTCATTACATTCTGATCTTTGTACTCCTGGTTCCTAGAATTCCACAGTACATCCTCTCTTGTTTCAGCATCATGAAACAACCTCTACAATCTTGGTGTAATTGGAAAATGTCTCAGAACATTATGAGGAACCCCCTTCACAGCATCGCCATCTTTCCATCTTGAGGATTTGCATTTCGGGCATTCACTTAAGTTGGCATAATCCTTCTGGAACATAACACAATTATTCTTACAAACATGGATCATATCATATCCAATTCCAACTGCACGAAGGAAATTCTTCATTTTATCAGTAGGTGTGTGGCAGCTCGAGCGCATCTCTGGGAAAGATTTGCGGAAAGTAGCCAACATCACATCGAATGATTTGTTGGTCATCCGCTCAGATGTCTTCACCTGAAGAAAGGTGACCATAGCTAAGAATACTGACGGCTTATTTCCTGGGGTGACAGCAATGTTGCATTGTTCCAACATGCGGGCCCACCGTTTTTCTTCTGCAGGTGAAAGTTCACGGAATGCACGAGCATTTCGTAGCATTGTTTCAATGTTGGTCAAACTCACTGGCTCCGCCATCACCACCTCCTCCTCCTCCTCTTCCACCTGAGCATCAGGCAGATCAAGATGGTGATTTACTGCTTCCACGTAGTCAATAACATTGACGTTCACAGCTTCACCATGATGAACCCACCTAGTATATGTGACCGACATCCCATACAAGTGTAGATGATTTTGCATAGTTGACTGGGGTCTTGTAACTGAATTCATACAACTGCTACACGGGCAGAGCACATCTGATTTCGGACCACCGTACTCAGCTCTGATAGTTCATGAAGTTTTCAACCCCCTCGACATATGCAGTGGAGAATCTTCAAGAAGAAGTTATCCAAGTTCTGCCCATCTGTTAGACATACAAATTAGTTCTTCTACTAGATATTACAGGAAAAACACATATGCTTTTTTATGAAGTCCAGAAAAAAATACCTAGGTCGATGTCTGATACGTCTCCAACGTGTCTATAATTTTTGATTGCTCCATGCTACTTTATCCACTGTTTTGGACTATATTGGGCTTTATTTTCCACTTTTATATTACTTTTGGGACTAACCTATTAACCGGAGGCCCAGCCCAGAATTGCTGTTTTTTGCCTATTTCAGTGTTTCGAAGAAACGGAATATCAAACGGAGTCAAAACGGAATGAAACCTTCGGAACGTGATTTTCCAACGAGCGTGATCCGGAGACTTGGACCCTACTCCAAGAAGTGCAGGCGGTCACGAGGTGGAGGGCGCCTGGCGCGCCCCTACCTCGTGGGCCCACTGACGCTCCACCGACGTACTCCTTCCTCCTGTATATACCTACGTACCCCCAAACGATCAGAACAGGAGCCACAAACCTAATTCCACCGCCGCAACCTTCTGTATGCACGAGATCCCATCTTGGGGCCTGTTCCGGAGCTCCGCCGGAGGAGGCATCCACCACGGAGGGCTTCTACATCAACACCATAGCCCCTCCGATGAAGTGTGAGTAGTTTACTTCAGACCTTCGGGTCCATAGCTAGTAGCTAGATGGCTTCTTCTCTCTTTTTGGATCTCAATACAATGTTCTCCCCCTCTCTCGTGGAGATCTATTTGATGTAATCTTCTTTTTGTGGTGTGTTTGTTGAGACTGATTAATTGTGGGTTTATGATCCATCTTATCTATGAATAATATTTGAATCTTCTCTGAATTCTTTTATGTATGATTGAGTTATCTTTGGAAGTCTCTTCGAATTATCCGTTTGGTTTGGCCAACTAGATTGGTAGTTCTTGCAATGGGAGAAGTGCTTAGCTTTGGGTTCAATCTTGCGGTGTCCTTACCCAAAGGATGTAAAGGGTTGCAAGGCACGTATTGTATTGTTGCCATCGAGGATAACAAGATGGGGTATTTATCATATTGCATGAATTTATTCCTCTACATCATGTCATCTTGCTTAAGGCGTTACTCTGTTTTAACTTAATACTCTAGATGCATCTTTGGATAGCGGTCGATGAGTGGAGTAATAGTAGTAGATGCAGAATCGTTTGATCTACTTGTCACGGACGTGATGCCTATATACATGATCATACCTAGATAGCCTCATAACTATGCTCAATTCATCAATTGCTCAACAGTAATTTGTTCACCCAATCGTAGAATACTTATGCTCTTGGAGAGAAGCCACTAGTGAAACCTATGGCCCCCGGGTCTATTCTCATCATATCAATCTCTATCACTTTATTTACTTGCTTTGTTTTTACTTTGATTTTACTTTTTACTTTGCATCTTTATACCAAAAATACCAAAATATTATCTCTATCAGATCTCACTCTAAGTAAGTGACCGTGAAGGGATTGACAACCCCTAATCGTGTTGGTTGCGGTAGCTATCGTTTTGTGCAGTACGAGGGACTTGCGCGTGGCCTCCTCTGGATTGATACCTTGGTTCTCAAAAACTGAGGGAAATACTTACGCTACTGTGCTGCATCTTCCTCTCCTCTTCGGGAAAAACCAACGCAAGCTCAAGATGTAGCAAGAAGGATTTCTGGCGCCGTTGCCGGGGAGTCTACGCAAAAGTCAACATACCAAGTACCCATTGTCGTGGTTCTAAGCCTGACAGTAGAATGGGGGGTAGGTATGGAGAGGCAAGATCTTAGCTATGGAGTAGTTGTATACGCAAGATGTTTATGAGTTCAGGCCCTTCTCGGAGGAAGTAACAGCCCTACGTCTCGGAGCCCGTAGGCGGTCGACTGTATTATGTGCGTATGAGTTACAGACGTGCGAACCCTTGACACTGAGGAGGGGGGTGGCTTATATAGAGTTCGCCAGACCCCTCCGGCCCTCAGTTATGCAGGGTTAAAAGTACATTAAGATAGGGGGTTACTGGTAACGCCCACATAAAGTGCTATGATGACCATAAAATCTACTTAATGACCGACCGTTTGGGTGCAGACTGGCTTTAGATCTCCTGGCGGTCGAGTGGCTGGCTTCATGGTCGAGTGTCTTCCAGTTGGTCGAGTGGAACTCTCCTGTGTCGATCGAAGGTAGTTTCTTCTAGAGATGTCCTTGGGAGGTGTCTTGGACAGGTCCATGACCCTACCCTAGGTATATGACTTCATCATTAGCCCCCGAATGGATCAAGGTTTGAGTGGGGAAGGAGTTGAACATACTCCCGACTCATTCTTGTGCTGCAATTGTGTCTTGTCTTGGATCAAATGGACTTAAGTGACGGCATCAACTTCTTTTTCAGTCGCCTTGATCCATTCTTTTTATCCGTCGAGTCGTTTTCCGTGCTTGGCGATTGCCGAATGACAGGATTTGAGGAAATCTTTTGTCGACGATTTTCTCTCGCAGCCTGGATTTAGCGGGATTTGAATCTTGAAACGCAGCGGGGCGAGAGAGAGCCGCAGTAATCGGACGGGATAAGGCAAGGACGCCTCGATCTCCGTGCCACTTTTTTATTACGTATCGTGCGGGCGACTGTTGCGGGATTTGACAGGATCGCCTGGGCCTACCGGTCAGTCACTCGGAAGCAACCTCATATAAGGCCCAGGACTGGGGTTTTTTGAACAGTGCGTTCCCCTTTCCTCCTTCCTTCCTCAAATTCCTCCGCCGCGCCTGCCTCCACCTCCGAACTGCTGCTTCACGCGTGTTCCGCCGGCGACAATGGTGAAAGAAAAGACCGCGGCTTTGGAATGGGCGAAGAAGGCGACGGCGAAGGGGAGGGCGACCAGTCGGGCGGATCCTTGTCGCGGGCCAGTTTGCCGCAGGGCTGGATCCAGGGCGACTGGATTCGCTCGACCATCTGCCAGAAAGATCTTCACGACCTGGCCAACGAAGGACTGATCCCTCACGGATCAGCGAGGCTTCCGGGGATGGAGTGGCAACCGCAGCCTCAGGAGGGTGAGTGCGTCCTCTTAGCCACTCACGTCGACCGCGGGTTTTCTTTGCCGCCCCACCCTTTCTTTCGAGGATTTCTGAACTTCTTTCGGGCGCAACTCCACCACTTCACACCCAACTCTATCGTGTATCTCGCCGCTTTCGTGTCTTTGTGTGAGATTTTTTTGGTTGTCGGCCGCATTGGGGCATCTTCAAACACATTTTCACCAGTCGCTCCCAAGCGGTGAAAAAGGCCAATCCGAGTGACGAGAGAACCCAAGTGATTCAGATGTGTGGGGGTCTTGGGGTCCAAATGAGAGGTAAGAGTGCTTTTCCAGCCATGGTCCTTCTGAGTCGGTTCGAGGTGGCAATCGACCTGGTTCTATCGCCAAGACCAGCCGACCTTGAGCGATCGACCGACTCCTCCTTTCTCCATGGATCGAGTGAGCAAGCCGTCCTCTCTGAAGGTGGTCCCGGAGGAGAAGGCTCAGTCAAGGTTTTGGTCGGCGTGTAGTCCAGCTCATCTGTGACGGGGTGACTGGTATGGATCTTCTGGAGGTTTTTCTTCGATGGCGCATCCAGCCACTTCAGTATCAAGACCATCCGATGTGGATGTATTCTGGCACTGATGACACCACTCGGGTCCACCCGGAGGAGGTCGAGGATGCCACACTGTCGAGATGGATGACCACCATCACTGGGAACAAAGATAACCCCCGAGGAGCCAGGAGGATCCCTCCACTCGACCAATCATACGAGCCAGACAAGGTTCAATCCTGTATCTTCGACTCTGACTCTGCTTACTCCATCTTGTTTGCTTAAATCGGTCGACTGACTTTCATCTTGTTTGTCTTCTTCCAGGTCACCACTGAGATGTACTCGATGCCCAACGGGGCGCAAGAACCAGTTGAGGAGGAGGAAGGGAGCGGAGGTGAAAGCCAGGAGGAATGGCAGTCTGACGGTGGGGGGGACGAAGATGACGACAGCTCCGACGAAGAGGAGGAGGAGGAAGAGGAGGAAGAAGTCGACCCTCCTCGCATGGAAAGGCGGTCCAAGCTCACCCATGACCTGCGGTCGGCGGGCAAGGCTATCGCGCCTGTCGGGCAGTCGACGAAACATCCTCGGACGACCTCTCCGGCGCCGACTGAAAAAGCGCCGAAGCAACCCCGAGCGACGCTGTCAAAGCCGACAAAGGTTTTGCCAAGATGAAGATGGCTATCCCCACTATTTTCGGGTACTGCAGAACTTGAGCTTTTTTGTTCCGCGCGAACATACTTTTGGTCGACTTGTTGACTGATCAACTGATTTCTGAAATCTGCAGCGCTGCCACCTCCGAGACCTCAGTCAGGAACGAAGACCAGGAGATGGAAGATGCTGTTACCTCTAACCTTGGTATGATCATTGTAATTTTGCTTTTGGTCGATTGGATTTCCGTTTTTAACTTTGAATCTTTCCTGTAGTCCCTCCTCATGTCATTGATCTCCTTGATGATGATGATGAGGCGCCGTTGAGGCGGAGGAGGACTAAGAAGGCACCTGCCGGCAGGACTGCTCAGGTTGCATCGATGCCTAAGGCGCTGGTTCATGAGGGTAGCAACACCACTCGGACTTCTATGTCTTTCGCTGTGCTGCTGACGAGTATCCGGCCTTCAACGTCGACTACTGATCCGCCCTCCCTTTTCGCCATGCACCACGTCCCGGAGGACCAAGTGGGTGCTGCTAAGGAGGCTATACGCCAAGCGGGGCTCATGATGGAGCAGATGAAGGTGGTCCGGGAAGCCAGCCAAGCGGCCTATGATGCCAGCTCAGCTCTTCAGAGCAACGTCCAGGTTAGTTGATCACCACTTGTTCTGTTAGGATATGCTACCTGAAAAACTCTTCTTTCTAAAGATCTTCGTATCTGTACACCCGCTGGGTGTGTCGACTGAATTTTCAGACTGGTGGGGGCACGCTGAGTGCACCCACTGGTGTAGTCCCCGAGACTATGGTGGACTCACTGGCGATCGACCGTAGTCTTTATACTTTGTATCTCTTTGATAACTTCTTCACTCGGTCTAGTCGGACCATGTCGAATGGAATCTTGAAACCGGTGGGGCACGCTAAGTGCACCCACCGGTGTAGTCCCGAGACTATGATGGACTCTTTGGCGATCGACCGTAGTCTGAAGAACTCCTTTTTTTGTCTCTTTCGGTCGACTGATCGAACCGAGTCGGTAGGACCAGTGGGGGCACGCTAAGTGCACCCACTGGGTGTAGTCCCCGAGGCTACTGTCGAATATTTCGATTCAGCTGTAGTCTTAGAATCGCAATAATTTTTCTTAGTCACTCGGAAGTAACCTATCTGTGACGTCCGTCGACTGATTCTTTACAGAAATCTTGCGAGCTTGTGGCTCGATACACTGAATTGGAGAACAAACAGATCCAGCTCAACCTTGACTTGAAGCTTGCAAAGGAGAACTTGCAGAAGGCGAGAGACGAAGCAAAAGGTATGGATGGTGAGATCTTGACGACTGTTTTTATTTTTCTGTCCCTTCCTAATTCTGACCTCACTGTCGTTTTGCAGACAAAATGGAGGAGGCTCTGAAGAAGAAGGATCATGACCTTGCCGAGGCGCAGCAAATGGCTTTGAACAAAACCAAGCTCGCGGAAGAGAAGCTGTCTTCAGTCGGAAAACTTGAAGAGGAGAATGCCAATCTGAAAGCTGCTCTTGACGCGGCCAACAAGGAGGTTAGCCAACTGAAGAACGACAAGATTGCTCTGAGCGACAAGGCTGGTGAACTGGCGGGGAAGAGGAATGATCTAGAGGCTTATCTGGGAGGGCTCGCCAAGAAGCTATTCTTCATGTTTGAAGGTAATTCCTCTTATCCGACTGATTTGTTATCACTGACTCATCATAGAACCATTAGCTTGAACTCGAGTTGTGTTTGCGGAATTCTGTCAGAACTTCGAGGAAGAGACTAGTCGAGTGGAGACAAGTCTGGACCCCATTAACTCCCCCGTGAAGGATGAAGCTGCCATGAATGTGCTCCGACTGGAGTCTCTTGTTGCTGCTGTGGTGGACTACCTCGCTCGACTGAAGGTCGCGGTATCGCGGATCGACTCAACACTCTGGCCAGGCGAAACACTTCAAAATGACCTCGAGTCTTTAATGACTCGACTGAATGACGTTCCAAGTCGAGTGCAGGAATGGAAGAAGTCTTCTGCCAGATGTGGTGCTGATGTCGCTCTGTCCCTGGTCCGCGTTCACTGCAAGGAGGCGCGAGAGGAAAGGTTGGCGTCCATCAAAGTTGCCAATACCAAGAAGTACGACTTCCGATCTTTCATGGAGACTTTCATTGGTGCTGCCACTCGGATCGCTGATGGGATCAACCTGGACCAGTTCGTCGCACCTTCCAGTCCTCCACCTGAGGAGTAAAAAAATTCTATGATTCGTCTTAAATTTGCCTCGGAATGCCGAATGATCCTGTAACCGATAAACTTTAACAGGCTTGAGGCCTGGGTACTTCTTCATCCTTAGGATGTTATCCAAACTTTACTTATCGTCGAAATATGCTTTTGTTTGCCTTCGAGTAAACTTTGTTCTTCACTCGGATTAAGCTTCAATGTTTGAGATGCAGCTCTGAGGTGGAAAATCTAGTCGACGTACACTTCGTTGTTCTTGCAGGCGCAGGAGAAGGTAACAGTCG
This sequence comes from Aegilops longissima, assembly GCA_021605205.1. Taxonomy (NCBI): domain Eukaryota; kingdom Viridiplantae; phylum Streptophyta; class Magnoliopsida; order Poales; family Poaceae; genus Aegilops; species Aegilops longissima. The sequence goes on from CM038682.1 coordinate 742,383,330, forward strand.
ACCTGCACATCGTCGTCCTTGCGGATCGGGATGGAGCGCACATTGTACTTGTGGCGTAGCTCCGAAGGAGAAGGTAACAGTCGACCTGCACCTCGTCGTCCTTGCGGATTGGAATGAATTTCGTACTTAGGCGAGTACTGGACTGTAGCTAAGCCCCCGAGTTGGAGTGTTGCTCTCTACTCGGTAGGATTTTCGGATACTTAGGCGAGTACTGGACTGCAGCTAAGCCCCCGAGTGGGAGGTTTTCTCTCCACTCGGTAGGATTTTTCAAACTTAGGCGAGTACTGGACTGCTGCTAAGCCCCCGAGTGGGAGGTTTGCTCTCTGCTCGGTAGGATTTTTTTAAACTTAGGCGAGCACTGGACTGCAGCTAAGCCCCCGAGTGGGAGTTTTGCTCTCCACTTGGCAGGATTTTTTAAACTTAGGCGAGCACTGGACTGCAGCTAAGCCCCCCGAGTGGGAGGTTTGCTCTCCACTCGGTAGGATTTTTCAAACTTAGGCGAGTACTGGACTGCTGCTAAGCCCCCAAGTGGGAGGTTTGCTCTCCACTCGGTAGGATTTTTTAAACTTAGGCGAGCACTGGACTGCAGCTAAGCCCCCGAGTGGGAGGTTTGCCCTCCACTCGGTAGGATTTTTCAAACTTAGGCAAGTACTGGACTGCACCTAAGCCTCCAGGGAGGATTTTTGAGTCGTAACTCTAAATGGAAAGGCAACAGTCGACCTGTACCTCGTCGTCCTTGCAAAGAACACATTGTAGTAAATACTTAGGTGAGTACTTGGACTGCAGCTAAGCCCCCGAGTGGGAGGCTGGCTCCTCACTCGGTAGGATTTTCAAACTTAGGCGAGTACTTGGACTACAGCTAAGCCCCCGAGTGGGAGGCTGGCTACTCACTCGGTAGGATTTTCAAACTTAGGCGAGTACTTGGACTGCAGCTAAGCCCCCGAGTGGGAGGCTGGCTCCTCGCTCGGTAGGATTTTCAACTTAGGTGAGTACTTGGACTGCAGCTAAGCCCCCGAGTGGGAGGCTGGCTCGCCACTCGGTAGGATTTTCAGATACTTAGGCAAAACAGATTAGCAGCTAAGCCCTCGAGTGGGAGGCTGGCTCTCCACTCGGCAGGGATTTTTTTTTTACAAACTTAGGCGAAACAGGTTCGCGGCTAAGCCACCCACTGGGGGAAATTTCTTATGTAAACGAAAAGTAATAACAATCACTAGGGAAAATTATAACATTCTTGTCTTTGATAAACAAACTACAGAGGTACTTTTATTACATCTCACCCGACTGAGTTCTTAAGTGTAAAAGGGGCGGAGCAGCTCCGCATTCCAGGCTCGAGGCTCATCAATCTGGCGTTCGACGTTGTAAAGATGGTAAGCTCCATTGTGGAGAACTCTGGTGACGATGAAGGGACCTTCCCAAGTGGGAGCGAGCTTGTGTGGTTTCTGTTGATCCACTCGAAGGACCAAGTCCCCTTCTTGAAAGGCTCGGCTCTTCAGATTTCTAGCATGGAATCGACGCAAGTCTTGCTGATAGATGGTCGAGGGATCAGGGCCATCTCTCTCTCCTCTTCAAGGAGGTCGACTGCATCTTGCCGGGCTTGCTCCGCTTCAGCTTCAGAGTAGAGTTCGACTCGGGGCACATTGTGAAGAAGGTCACTTGGCAGAACTGCTTCAGCACCATAGACCATAAAGAATGGAGTTCTCCCAGTCGACCGATTAGGAGTGGTCCTTAATCCCCAAAGAACCGACGGAAGTTCGTCGACCCACGCTCCTGCTGCATGCTTGAGATCACGCATCAGTCGAGGTTTCAGTCCTTTGAGAATTAGACCATTTGCTCGTTCTGCTTGTCCATTCGACTGGGGGTGAGCAACTGAAGCATAGTCGACTTGCGTGCCCTGAGAGGCGCAAAAGGCTTTGAACTTGTTGGAATCGAAGTTTGACCCATTGTCAGTGATGATGCTGTGCGGAACTCCATATCTGAATATCAACTCTCTGATGAAACTGATAGCAGTGCATGCATCAAGGTTCTTGATAGGTTTAGCTTCGATCCACTTCGTAAACTTGTCAACTGCCACAAGCAAATCTGTGAAACCGATCCTGCTAGTTCTCAGTGGTCCAATCATATCCAACCCCCAAACAGCGAAAGGCCAGACGAGTGGAATGGTCTTCAATGCTGAGGCGGGTTTGTGTGACATATTGGAGTAGAACTGACATCCTTCACACTTGTCGACTATTTCCTTTGCCATTTCATTTGCTTTTGGCCTGTAAAATCCCACTCGGTATGCTTTAACCACGATGGTCCGAGAGGACGCATGGTGACCACAGGTCCCCGAGTGGATATCATCAAGAATTATCTGACCTTCTTCTGGCGTTATGCTCTTACGGCGACTCGATCCGCTTTCTCTGAATAACGTCCCTTGATCACGAGAAATGCCTTGGATCGGCGGACGATCTGTCGAGCCTCTTCTTCATTCTCCGGGAGCTCTTTCCTCAGGATATACGCGATGTACGGTACTATCCAGTCTGGAGTGATGACCACGACTTCCATGATCAGGTCGACCACCGCTGGGACCTCAAGTTCAGTCGGATCAGTGGCACTTTTTGGCTGTGGAGCTTCTTGAAAGAAAGGATCCTCTTGAATCGACGGTGTGCGGATGTGCTCCAAAACACATCACTGGGAATGGCTTCCCTCTTGGACCCTATTTTTGCCAAATCATCAGCAGCTTGATTTTTCAGTCGGGGTATATGATGAAGCTCTAACCCCTCAAACTTCTTCTCTAGCTTCCTCGCTGCATTACAGTAACCAGTCATGGCTGGACTTCTGACGCCCCACTCCTTCATCACCTGATTAACCACTAGATCTGAGTCGCCATAAACCATGAGGCGACGGACGCCGAGTGAAATGTCCATACGCAACCCATACAAAATTTCTTCGTATTCTGCTTCATTGTTGGAAGAATCAAAGTGAATCTGGGGCACATATCTAAGCTTATCTCCTCGGGGGGAAACCAATACTACCCCAGCACCGGAACCATTCAGCATCTTGGAACCATCAAAGAACATAGTCCATTGCTCCGATTGAACTTGAGTCGGTAACTGTTGTTCAATCCACTCGGCGATGAAATCTGCTATTGCTTGGGACTTGATGGCTTTCTTTGCCTCAAACTTGATATCAAGGGGAAGAAGTTCAATCGCCCATTTCGCCACTCGACTAGTTGCATCTCTGTTGTGCAAAATCTCTGATAATGGGGCGTCGCTGACGACAGTAATAGAATGATCACAGAAGTAATGATCAACCTTCTTCGCGGTCATATAAATCCCATACACAAGCTTTTGATAATGAGGGTACCTTTGCTTTGACGGGGTTAATACTTCAGAAAGATAATATACTGGGCGCTGAACTTTGAAGGCCTTTCCTTCCTCTTCCCGCTTGACCGTAAGTACTGTACTGACGACTTGTCCTGTGGCTGCAATGTAAAGCAGCAATGGCTCCTTGCTGATTGGGGCAGCAAGCACCGACTGGGTGGAGAGCAGAGCTTTGAGCTCTGCAAACGCTGCATCAGCTTCAGCAGTCCACTCGAACTTGTCTGACTTCTTCATCAGTTGGTAAAGAGGCAATGCCTTTTCATCGAGGCGAGAGATGAATCGACTTAAAGCGGCCAAGCATCCAGTAAGCTTCTAGACATCCTGCACACGCACAGGGCGTTTCATTTAGAGTATAGTGCCAACTTTTTCTGGGTTAGCGTCGATTCCTCGTTCAGAAACGAGAAAACCGAGTAACTTTCCGCCAGGAACTCCGAATGTGCACTTTGATGGATTAAGCTTGATATCATACCTCCTGAGGTTGGCAAATGTTTCAGCAAGGTCAGTCAATAGGTCGGAACCTTTCCGTGACTTGACCACTGTGTCATCCATGTATGCTTCCACATTCCGACTAATTTGAGTGAGTAAACACTTCTGAATCATCCTCATGAACGTGGCTCCGGCATTCTTGAGGCCGAATGGCACGGTTACATAACAGAAGCACCCGAATGGAGTGATGAAAGCTGTTTTGATCTCGTCGGGTCCATACAGACGGATCTGATGGTACCCGGAATATGCGTCTAAGAAAGACAACCACTCACATCCCGCAACCGAGTCGACTATTTGGTCGATGCGGGGGAGAGGAAAATGATCTTTCGGGCAGGACCGATTGATATGTTTGAAGTCGATGCACATGTGCAGTGAATTGTCCTTCTTAGGGACCATGACAACATTGGCGAGCCACTCGGAGTGGTAAATCTCTCGGATAAACTCTGTTGCTAAGAGCCGAGCCACCTCCTCTCCAATGGACTTTCTCTTCTGGACAGCGGACCGTCGAAGATGTTCTTTGACAGGTTTAACTTTTGAGTGGACTCATAGACGATGCTCAGTCAGTCCCCTGGGAACACCCGGCATGTCAGCAGGCTTCCATGCAAACATGTCCTAGTTCTCACGGAGGAACTGGATGAGCGCTTCTTCCTATTTGGAGTCGAGTGTTATTGAGATGTGAGTCGGAGGAGCATTGGGATCAGTCGGATGAATATGAATCGGTTTTGTCTCCCCGGACGACTGAAATGCTGACTCCGTGGAGGGCTTCTTGGCTCGCAACAAATCACTCGGGTCTGCAGTTTTCTGGTACTCTTGCAGCTCGACCACTGCCATATGAGCATCAGCGATCTTAGAGCCTTTCTGGAAACACTCTTCTGCTTTTTACAGATTGCCAGTGACAGTGATCACACCTTTGGGTCTTCAGTTTGAGGTACACATAACATGGTCGAGCCATGAAACGCGCATATGCCGGCCTCCCCAGGATAGCGTGATAAGCACTCGAAATCCACGACCTCAAAGGTCAACTTTTCCTTCTGAAAATTCTTGTAGTCACCAAAACCACATCGAGAGCAATTTGGCCGAGTGACTCAGCCTTCTTTCCAGGAATGACTCCATGGAAGCTCATGTTGCTGGTGCTGAGTCTGGACATCAGAATGCCCATCCCTTTCAACGTCTCTGCATACAAAATGTTCGGGCCATTACAACCATCCATCAAAACCTTAGTTAGTCGAGTGCCTTCGATGACTGGGTCGACCACCAACGCTTGCCTCCCAGGGGTGTCTATGTGTGTCGGGTGATCAGACTGGTCGAACGTGATGGCGGTCAGCGACCATTTCAGGTAACTGGGTGTCGCCGGAGCGACCATATTCACTTCTCGGTTGATAACTTTCAATCGACTTTTGCTTTCAACGCCAGCAAAAATCATCAGAGTGGAATTGACCTGGGGGTATCCACCATCACTATCTTCCTTGTCCTCAACTTTGTCCGACTCCTTCTCCTTGTCCTTGAGCTGCTTCCCCTGGAACTGCTGAATCAAGAGTCGACACTGTCGAGTGGTATGCTTTGGGTAAATGAGTTTACCCTCTTCATCTTTCTTCGTGTGAATGTGACATGGCAAGTCCAACACATCATTTCCATCTTGGTCTTTCACTTTCTTGGGGTTCCAAGATCACTTGGGTTTCCCCTTGAACTTTCCTGGAGTCACGGCCAAGGCTTCTCCAGGAGCAGCTGGCTCGGCTTTCCGCTTCTATTTCTGACTGGAGTTCCCTCCACCGGTTTCATTAGCGGCTGACTTGTACTTGCCACTCCGGAGCCGATCCTCTTCTTCACCATTAGTGTACTTGGTGGCAATCTCCATCATTCGACTCAGGGTCATGTCTCCTGTCCGACCGAATTTCAGACTCAACTCTCTGTTCTTAACTCCTTCCTTGAAGGCACAGACTGCCTGATGATCAGATACATTCTCTACTGTGTGGTGCAAAGTGATCCATCTCTGGATGTAATCCCTCAGAGTTTCATTCGACTTCTGCACACACGACTGCAACTCTGTCAACCCTGCTGGTCGCTTGCAAGTTCCTTGAAATGTCCTGACAAACACTCGGGCAAGATCTTCCCAAGTGTAAATGCTGCTGGGTGCTAAGTGATTCAGCCATGCTCTGGCCGATCCCTCTAAAATAAGAGGCAGGTGTTTCATGGCCACTTCATCGTTGCCGCCGCCAATATGGACAGCCACTCGGTAGTCTTCAAGCCAGGTATCCGGCTTGGACTCACTCCAGTCGCCAACCTGAAGTTGGGAGGAATCACCGCGACTCTGATGGCTCTGCTAAAACACTCTGGTCCCGAGACGTGTACTCTGCCGCTGATGGGTGCATTTGTGTCATGACCTTCACGGTTAGCTTTGTTCCTGTCGACCAGACCTTGAACGATGACGGATCTCGCATCAAAGCCTAGTTCCCTGGGGTCGACTGGAATCCTTTGCCCAACACTGTGCTGGCGTCTGTCATCTTGCTGCCGAGGCGCATATGACCTACCCCTTGGGGGAGGAGTGGGCACCTCAACGTCGATCATCACGATCGAATCAGTCCTCATACTGATCACGCCGGCTTCCATGTCCCTCACGCCTCGGGGGCGATCTTGGGCTATGTGCCGACTGGACTGTATTCGCAGCAACGGATCTGTTGTGAATCCTGTTCCGCGACTGTGATACAGCTGAATTTTGATCTCCTGCTACCCGGAGCAAATCTCTGATCTGGAGTAAGCCCCTTCCAGCCTCCAACTGGGAAGGATGAATGGACTCTGCTATACGGGCTGCAGCTGCTAGATTCTGAATGGGAGTTCGGTATACCTAAGTTGGTTGTGGAAAGAGTTGACATCGACTGGACGACGGGACCCGTTGTTGCACTCGTTCATCGAGCACTCGCTGGAGATTTTCCAGTCGAGTGCACTCAACCAAGTTGGCCAAACATGCATCTTCTAAGGCGCGGGCCTCGGGGGTTTGTCCAACGATAGGAGTGTGAAGCGCATCCATGTTCCGGCGGCGGAGCTCCTCCCTCTGCAGCAAAGTGAGGGGCTCGGGCTGGTACTCTTCGTGAGCCTACGCCGGCTCGCCTCCGCCAATGCCTCCGTTGGTGCGGGGGAAACGAGGAGGATTGCGTGGTCCGTCAACCATCAGAACCTCCGCCGCTGGATCGCTGCTGTCGCACTCGGATGCAGTCTCTGCGGAGCCAGTCGACAGATCGAACAGGCCGTAGAGAGATTCGTCGGGCTCGATTGCCGCGACTTGGGGAGTGGCCGACTGGCGGGCCACCACGTGCCTCACCCACCGCTGAAGCATCGATCGACCGGAGCGCTTGCGCCGGCGCGAGACCGGGAGGGAGGACGGCACAAGAGCTGACCGATACTGGGTCGACGGTTGCCGCAGGAGGACGCCGCGGACGCACGCGCGAATGTGCGTCGCCCCGCGGACGGGAAGTGCGTCAACGTCGAGTGGAGCCTCCTGCAACCAAGCGGAGTCATCGGCGATGAACGTGAGCGCGCCGAGACGGATCTCGCGGCCCTCAACCAAAACTCCGCCTGAAACCATGATGAATGGGATTGGAAAAAATGCAACTTCTCAAACAAGTCGCCAAGACACCTGCCCCATGGTGGGCGCCAACCGTCGTGGTTCTAAGCCTGACAGTAGAATGGGGGTAGGTATGGAGAGGCAAGATCTTAGCTATGGAGTAGTTGTATACGCAAGATGTTTACGAGTTCAGGCCCTTCTCGGAGGAAGTAACATCCCTACGTCTCAGAGCCCGGAGGCGGTCGACTGTATTATGTGCGTATGAGCTACAGGGGTGCGAACCCTTGACACTGAGGAGGGGGTGGCTTATATAGAGTTCGCTGCACCCTCCGCCCTCGCTTATGCAAGGTTAAAAGTACATTAAGATAGGGGTTCTTGTAGCCCCACATAAAGTGCTATGATGAGCATAAAAGCTACTTAATGACCGACCGTTTGGGTGCAGACTGGCTTTAGATCTCCTGGCGGTCGAGTGGCTGGCTTCATGGTCGAGTGTCTTCCAGTTGGTCGAGTGGAACTCTCCCAGGTCGACTGAAAGGTAGTTTCTTCTAGAGATGTCCTTGGGGAGGGTGTCTTGGACAGGTCCATGACCCTACCCTAGGTATATGACTTCATCACCCATCACAATCCCTATCTCTCGCATTACATTATTTGCCATTTGCCTCTCGTTTTCCTCTCCCCCACTTCACCCTTGCCGTTTTATTCGCCCTCTCTTTTCCGCTTGCTTCTTGTTTGCTTGTGTTACCCTGTGCCTTATATTTGCTTGCATCTTTGCTTGCTAAAGGTCTATTGTTATGGATCCACTTAAAGTGTTCTACTTGGATCATCTTCGATCCTTATGCGCTCGTGCTGAAACCCCAACTAGCCTAGTTGATGGGAAATCTTTAGATGAGCATGCTCATTTTGTGCATCACCGTTTGTCGAAAAAAGGTAGAGTCTTACGGTATCATATAAATAGTCTGCTATGCTATGCTTTGAATCTTTGTGAAATGTTTGATTTTACTTGTTTCTCTAAGAGCCCTAAAAACACCTTCCCTACCTATGTGAGTTCAATGATAATGAAATCTTATCTTCTTATGCAAAGGGTGTTTATAGCTACTATGATATCGAACAAATTGAAGAAATTGTAGTTTTTAAGGGTGCTCATGAAGTTGCTTCTTTGATTGAAAAGTATGATTTTACTCTCAACAAATCAGAAAATTCCGTCATACTTAAATATTGCAATGAAAACCTTGCTCATAATGTCTATGTCCAAGAATTTATTGAAAGAATGACCGTTGCTTTGGAAGGAAATAATGATATGCATGAATCTGTAGATAATGATGATTCCGATGATTTGATTGAAATATCCCTTGATGAACATGATGCTTGCTATTCTTGTTGCTATGATGCCAATATTTATGAAGATGAATTTGCTATAGTTCCTTATGTTAAACATGAGATCGTTGCTATTGCGCCCATACTTGATAGTTCCTTCGATGAAAAGCATGATTTCAATGATTTTACTATAAATCCTCTTGATGTCAATTATGCTAATAATATGCAAAACCCTAAGCTTGGGGATGCTAGTTTTGCTATGTCCTCTACTTGTTGCAATGATCATGATTGGGGTGATTCTTCTTATGATCTTGAAAATTTATTTAAGCCCCATGATGAATATAAGATTGATAATAGTGTTTGCAATAATATGGAAAGTGGGTTTGGAAGAGTGTCAACTTTAGATCCCACATATTTGGATAACATTCAATCTTATGAATTTTTTGATAAAAGTGGGCTTGGAGAAATCATGACTTTAGTTAATGATAATCCCACTATTTTGGAAGAGTGTCAACTTTGCATGCATGTGGATCGTGTCAAGAATATGTTATGTGATAGCTATATTGTTGATTTTTCTTATGATCCTACATGTAATTATTATGAGAGAGGGAAATATGGTTATAGAAATTTTCATGTTACTAAATTACCTCTTGTTATGTTGAGATTGCTATTGTTCCTTTCCGCTTCCTTGGATATGCTAGTTTTTGCTTGCTACGATAATTTGTTTGCCTGTAATATGCCTATGCATAGGAATTATGTTAGACTTAAGTGTGTTGTCACATGTTTTATGATGCTCTCTTTGTGCCTCAATTCTTGTCTTTCTTGTGAGCATCATTGAAATCTCAATGCCTAGCTAAAAAGGCTTTAAAGAAAAGCGCTTGTTGGGAGACAACCCAATATTTTTCCTTGCTGTTTAGGAATAAATAATCCATCTAGCCTCTGTTTAGATGTGGTTTTTATCTTTTAATTAGTGTTTGTGCCAAGTTAAACCTATTAGATCTTCTTGGGTGATAGTTATTTGATCTTGCTGTAATTTCCAGAAACTTTGCTCTCAGTGCCCGAATTGTTAAAAATCACCAGAACGTGATAAAATACTTATTCCAATTGCTGCTGATCAATAAATAAATTTTCCAGGTCTTCTAATTTTGGTAGAATTGTTTGGGTTCCCGAAGTTTGAGTTAGTTACAGATTACTACAGACTGTTCTGTTTTTGACAGATTCTGTTTTGCGTGTGTTGTTTGCTTATTTTGATGAATCTATGGCTAGTAAAATAGTTTATAATCCATAGAGAAGTTGGAATACATTAATTTTAACACCAATATAAATAAATAATGAGTTCATTACAGTACCTTGAAGTAGTCTTTTGTCTTCTTTCTCTAACGGAGCTCACGAGATTTCTATTGAGTTTTGTGTTGTGAAGTTTTCAAGTTTTGGGTGAATTCTTTTGATGGATTATGGAACGAGTGGCAAGAGCCTAAGCTTGGGGATTCCATGGCACCCCAAGATAATCCAAGGACACCAAAAGTCAAAGCTTGGGGATGCCCGGAAGGCATCCCTCTTTAAATCTACTTCCATCTGTAATTTACTTGGAGCTATATTTTTATTCACCACATGATATGTGTTTTGCTTGGAGCGTCTTGTATTATTTGTGTCTTTGCTTGTTAGTTTACCACAATCATCCTTTCTGTACACACCTTTTGAGAGAGCCATACATGAATTCGAATTTGTTAGAATACTCTATGTGCTTCACTTATATCTTTTGAGCGTGATAATTTTTGCTCTAGTGCTTCACTTAGATCTTTTAGAGCACGGTGGTACATTTGTTTTAAAAGAAACTTGATCTCTCATGCTTCACTTAGATTATTTTGAGAGTCAATCATAGCATGGTAATTTGCTTAATGTTAATATACTTAGTGTTCAAGATATGTGAAACTTTCTTTTTGAATGAATTAAATACTAAGATAAGTTTGATGCTTGATAATTGTTTTGAGATATGGAGGTAATAATATCAAAGTCGTGCTAGTTGATAATTGTGAATTTGAGAAATACTTGTGTTGAAGTTTGCAAGTCCCGTAGCATGCACGTATGGTTAAAGTTGTGTAAAAAATTTGAAACATGAAGTGTACCTGGCTTGTGCATCCTTATGAGTGGCGGTCGGGGACGAGCTATGGTCTTTTCCTACCAATCTATCCCCCTAGGAGCATGCGCGTAGTACTTGATTTTTGATGGCTTCTAAATTTTTGCAATAAGTATATGAGTTCTTTTGACTAATGTTGAGTCCATGGATTATACGCACTTTTACCTTTCCGCCTTTGCTAGCCTCTTGATACGTGCATTGCCCTTTCTCACCTTGAGAGTTGGTGCAAACTTTGCCGGTGCATCCAAACCCCGTGATATGATACGCTCTTTCACACATAAACCTCCTTATATCTTTCTCAAAACAGCCACCATACCTACCTATCATGGCATTTCCATAGCCATTCCGAGATATATTGCCATGCAACTTTCCACCGTTCCGTTCATCATTATTATGACATACATTACTTTTGTCATATTGCCATTGCATGATTATTTAGTTGACATCGAATTTGTGGCAAAACCACCGTGCATTATTTTCCATACATGTCACTCTTGATTCATTGCACCATCCCGGTACACCGCCGGAGGCATTCATATAGAGTCATATTTTGTTCTAAGTTTCGAGTTGTAATTGTTGAGTTGTAAGAGAAATAAAAGTGTGATGATCATCATTATTAGAGCATTGTCCCAAGTGAGGAAAGGATGATGGAGACTATGATTCCCCCATAAGTCGGGATGAGACTCCGGATGAAAAAAGAAAGAAAGAGCAAGGCCAAAAAAAAAGAGAAAGGCCCAAAAAAATGAGAGAAAAAGAGAGAAGGGACAATGCTACTATCCTTTTACCACACTTGTGCTTCAAAGTAGCACCTTGTTCTTCATGTAGTGAGTCTCATATATTGTGCTTCAAAGTAGCACTAAGATCTTCATGATAGAGAGTCTCTCATTTTGTCATTTTCATATACTAGTGGGAATTTTTCATTATAGAACTTGGCTTGTATATTCCAATGATGGGCTTCCTCAAAGTGCCCTAGGTCTTCGTGAGCAAGCAAGTTGGATGCACACCCACTTAGTTTCTTTTGTAGAGCTTTCATATACTTATAGCTCTAGTGCATCCGTTGCATGGCAATCCCTACTCCTCATGTTGACATCAATTGATGGGCATCTCCATAGCCCATTGATTATCCTCGTCAATATGAGACTTTCTCCTTTTTTTGTCTTCTCCACACAATCCCCATCATCATATTCTATTCCACCCATAGTGCTATATCAATGGCTCGCGCTCATGTATTGCGTGAAGGTTGAAAAAGTTTGATATTATTTAAGTATGAAACAATTGCTTGGCTTGTCATCGGGGGTATAGAAGTTGGGAACATCTTTGTGTGAGAAAATGAAGCATAGCCTAACTATATGATTTTGTAGGGATGAACTTTCTTTTGCCATGTTATTTTAAGAAGACATATTGCTTTGATTAGTATGCTTGAAGTATTATTATTTCAGTCTCAATATGAACTTTTGTCTTAAATCTTTCGGATCTGAATATTCATATCACAAGTAAGAAGATTTACATTGAAATTATGCCAAACTATCACTCCGCATCAAAAATTCTCTTTTTATCATTTACCTACTCGAGGACAAGCAGGAATTAAGCTTGGGCATGCCTGATACGTCTCCAACGTATCTATAATTTTTGATTGCTCCATGCTACTTTATCTACTGTTTTGGACTATATTGGGCTTTATTTTCCACTTTTATATTACTTTTGGGACTAACCTATTAACCGGAGGCCCAGCCCAGAATTGCTATTTTTTTTGCCTATTTCAGTGTTTCGAAGAAACGGAATATCAAACCGAGTCCAAACGGAATGAAACCTTCGGGAACGTGATTTTCCAACCGAACGTGATCCAGGAGATTTGGACCCTACTCCAAGAAGTGCCAGAGGCGGTCATGAGGGTGGAGGGCGCGCCCCCTACCTCGTGGCCCCCTGACGCTCCACCGACGTACTCCTTCCTCCTGTATATACCTACGTACCCCCAAACGATCAGAACAGGAGCCAAAAATCTAATTCCACCGCCGCAACCTTCTGTATCCACGAGATCCTATGTTCAGGCCTGTTCCGGAGCTCCGCCGGAGGAGGCATCCACCATGGAGGGCTTCTACATCAACACCATAGCCCCTCCGATGAAGTGTGAGTAGTTTACTTCAGACCTTCGGGTCCATAGCTAGTAGCTAGATGGCTTCTTCTCTCTTTTTGGATCTCAATACAATGTTCTCCCCCTCTCTCGTGGAGTTCTATTCAATGTAATCTCCTTTTTGTGGTGTGTTTGTTGAGACCGATGACTTGTGGGTTTATGATCCAGCTTATCTATGAATAATATTTGAATCTTCTCTGAATTCTTTTATGTATGATTGAGTTATCTTTGCAAGTATCTTTGAATTATCTGCTTGGTTTGGCCAACTAGATTGGTAGTTCTTGCAATGGGTGTAACATCCCAAATTTCCTATTTGGAATGTTTTACAATCATAGCTAAGCATCTATGCATTCTGTTTGAATTTGAGTGCCATTTGGAGTTTCAGAGTTTTGAGCTTTCAAATTTGAATTCAAACTATGGCAAGTGGGAATCATTTCAAAAACTATGCCTGATAAATACTTGAGCAAAAGTATGAGAGGAGTAAACATGACACTCCAAAAATATCAGAGGAAAGCAATGCCAAAAGTTTTTGAATTCAAACTTGAGTTTTATTTGAATTTGAAAAAAAATGAATTTCTATAAAGTTTGGATTTTGCCTTTGGAAAAATGTTCAAATGATAGGGAATATTCCCCTGATCATTTTGGTATATATATGTCCTATATAAAATATTTATATTTTATAAGTTATCTCTGTATTTGTTTTTATTAAAAAATAAATTAAAAAGAAAAAAGAAACCCCCAGCGCCACCAGAACATCTGCCCAGCCAGCCCAAGACTGCCCACCAGCGGCCCAAAAGCCAGCCCAGCGAGCCAGCGAGCCGGCCAGGCCACCCACGCGCCCGAAACCACTCCGGCTCGGTCGCCCGACCGCCGCGCCCGCCTCTCTCTCTGCCAGGCGGACCCCACCCCCGTCTTCAACCCCTCGCCCACGCCTCGCCCGCCGCGCCATCGATCGCGGATCCCGACGATTCCGGATCCGATCCCCTCTCGATTGCCCCCCCCCAAGGCGAGGCCCCTCCTATTTAAACCCCTCCCGCACCCCATTCCCCCCCCTCATGGAACCTCTCCTCTCCCCTCACGCCGTCCGCCGAGCCCGAGCTCATCTCCGCCGCCATTCGCCTCGCCGTCGCCGCCTAGCCTCCCCAGCTCCACCCACTCCACCAAGACCCCCCTCGTCGCCCCAAGACCCGCCGGACCACTCCACCGACCTCCCCGACGACCGGAGAGGCCAACACACTCGCCGCCGCCTCCGCCGCCGCCGTCGAGCTCCGGTAAGCCACCGGAGATCACCTCCCCGTCCGATCGTTTAAATGCGGTTAGGATTAGAACACCCAGAAGAATACGTTCTTTATTTAAAACCGGTTCGCTCGGTTTAGTTCGATTTAGTTTTAGTTAGGTTTTTTTTATTTAGCCCGGCCCGACTCATTTAACCCTAGGGCCCAGTTTAGTTATATTACGCTCAGTGCGTAGGTTAGGCCCATTAGGCCATTTTTCTTTTATTTTCATTTTCTGTTTTAACAGAATAGTTCCTGATTTGAAAAATTCATAACTTTTATTCTACTTAATATTTTTAGGTGATTCTTTTTTTGTTGGTTTGCAAATTTTCTATAGTTTCTGTAGAAAATATATTTAGCTATGTTAAAATTATTTATAATTGCTTTAATTTAGTTTTAGTCAGAATAGTAAATCTGTTATAACATGAGCTAGGAAAATTATTTTTATATGATTCTTTTTGTCCCAACTTTGTTTTGACATTGCCAAACCATAGGAATTAATTTGGGTATTTTAGGATTAATAAAAAAATAGTTTTAAGCAGAATCTTGTTAATCCTAATTAATTAACTAGCTACTGTTTTCCTATTATTTTAATTAGTAAATAAATTTATTTTTAACATGTGATTGATTATTCTAGGATAGTTTCTGTCACTTAATAGGATGAACTTTTATTTATAATAAATAAAAGTTTTGTTTTATTTTTCTTAATAGAAATTGATTTAGGCCTAATAGGAGTTTCATAATAGATTTTAAATTGATTCTTTTTGCTCCTAGTTGCTTAAAGCATTCTTTTCTGTTAAGTTAACAAAAACTCATGCTTAGGTTATGTTGAGAAAAAATTTTGTTATAAAAAACTATTTTAGTTGTTGCTTGAAGTAGGAAAACTTTGAATGGGATTTTTCTTTGAGTTTTTCCTTTGGGTTTTGTTTTGTTTGTTTTGATGTGTTATGTTGCTATTGCTATTGTGTTAAGTGATGATATGCTATATGCTTATTGTGGTTATTGTTTGTCTCGGTAGAGTTTCCGGAGTGCGAAGCTTGCTACTACGAATCTTTAGCTTACGAGGATCATCAGCAAGGCAAGTCTTGATCATGTTATTTTCAATACCTATGATTTTGTGCATTAGAAATTATACCACCCCCACCATGCATGCAGTAGTTGAAGTTTTGAAGTTATTAATCTTGAGTAGTATCATGTGGTAGGATGAACCAATCCCCTTGTTACCATGACCACCCGGGACGAAGTAGTTTACTTTGCTATGCTCGTAGACGGGTTTTGGTTGAGTGAAATTCATAAGAAAGATGTGAGAGTCAATGATGATGACAACCCCATGAACTACAATGATCAAGATGGACTTGAAATTCACTCTTGGGTGGAGGACGGTTGACGGCACCTGGAGAACCCAGTGGTTGGCGGGATGCATGGAGAAGTGCCATGACATCTTGCGGAAAGCTTCACCCAGCCACGAAGAGACGGATGGATGCCCCATTGACGGAAGCTTACCTATGCAGCCGCAAGCCATTATGGGCTCTGGCTGGGTCAACCCTAGTAGTGACGCTGGCTGGGCGGTACTACGAGATGTAGAAGAACGGTAGGATTGGATGGGTACGGCAGTAGCGGAAGAACTCTTTGGAAGACCTGTTTCATTCGTCCGTCTTCAAACACCATGAAGTGCGAAGACTTAAAAGGAGGGAATGATTCTTGCGGGTAAAGTGCGCAAACCTCTGCAGAGTTAAAGATCTAATCGATTAGCCGTGTCCCCGGTTACGGACAGTTTGAGCCTCTGGAACTTGGAAGTATTCGGAAATCTCAACACTAATACTAATGAATTAATTTGAGGGTTTATGACTTAAGAATTTGGGAATGAGACTTTGGTTGGCGGAACCATCTCAATAACTACCAACAATTTGTAGTAATTTGCAAGCAAGTCCACTGTAGTAGGGAAAAATTTGCTTTTCGCAAAATGATGAAACTTAGAGCCCCACAGCCAAAAATGCATATAGTGTTAGTAACTTTATTATTGTTATTCTCTTCATGACTTGCCAGCTTATTCAAAAGCTGACCTACACACGGCTGCAACGTCTTATGTTGCGTAGATTTATTCGATCAGAGTGAGGCTACGCTCCGCGCTTGGCGATTGCCCTTTGGAGTCGGATGGACTCGCTATACTTCTACGCTTCCGCAGCATTAGTAGTTTATTTCTCATGAGTTGGCCTTGAGCCGAATTTATTCTCTTGTAATAAAGACTCTACATGAGAATCGTGTAATAAATTCAGGTGTGATTGAACTTTGATTATTTCATCGATGTACTATGAGTACCAAAGATGATCTTGGGATGGTACGAACCACGTAGATTTGACCGATTTTGGGTCGGTCGCTCTGAGATGGTATCGAGCACACGCTGACCGTGGGATCGTAACCCCTAGGATCGAAAAGCCATAGGAAGAGACTATTTACTTTATATCCTTATCATTCCGTAATTCTCCCCTGTTCAATTCTGACTCTTCTCCGATTTTCAACATTCTAGATGGCCGTCGAGTTCACCCCAGTTTTGCTACCGGAGTTTTGCCAGCCCGATGAGATGATGCCCTTCGGCAGGAAGCTGGCCCAGATGGTGAAGAAGCTGAAGATTGCTCTGCCCTCGATCACCGGGAAGCCAACCAATGCACTTCCGACGGACACCCGCTACAGGATTGAAGTGCATATTCCAGGAGAACCTTCGGAGGGCATACAGAGCCTATTGACTTCGAGTTCACCGACTTCAACTGGATCATCGGAAGGGACATGGCGATCTATCGCGCACTTGGACATCTCCGAGAGGAGTACAGGGCCGAGCTCGATCCATCAGACCTCACCATGGTTTCTCGCAGAGGACGGAATGGAGATATCATCCGTACCGTAGAGGACGACTCCACTCTCTCTTATATCCAGGACTTGGAGTGTCTTCTCAGGAAACGGGAGATTCAGACTCGCCGTAACTCGAAGGCACACAGGAGGCTATTGTTCCGTGAACTGGAACTAGAGGAGAAGGCACACGCAGACTTCCTTAACCATGAGGAAGAAGTCGCGGACTTCATGGAGAGAGTCGACGACCAAGATGAAGCTTGCAGCAATTGAGGAAAAGATGGACTTGGGAGAGGACCTTTTTCCGAGTGGAGATGATGGACCCCTCGTGAGCAATGATCAGGATTATGAAGGGAGTTCCACTGGAGGAAGCCGCAAGAGGAGGCGCCACCACAGAGGACACCACACCGGAGGACATCGCACCAGAGGACGCAAGGATTATTGATGAAGACTTTTAGTCGACCACCATATTATTTTTTACTTTTTCGTCGATCAGTTAGGCCGATATTTTCGATTAGTCATGAGCTTTGTAATCGAGATCGAACCATGTTTGAGTGGAATGAATAAATGATTGGTGTGCTAATGATTGTGCATTCATATGGGTAGTGTTATTTCTCATTAGACCATTGTTCTATTCTAATTTTCTCATCCACTCCAAAACACCAGATGCCTCCGAGACGTGACCCCGGTCTCAACTTCCCGCCGGAGCTCACCCAGCTGCTTCAGCAGCAGAATTCCATCATGCAGATGCTCATTCAGAATCAGAACAACAACAACAACAACAATCCACCGCCACCACCACCCCCTGTTGACAACTTGACTCGATTCCTGAGGCTGAATCCGCGGTGTTCTCTAGCAGACCGAGCGATTGTGGCGACGATTGGCTCCGCAAGATCGGAAGAGAGTTAATCACTGTTGGGAGCACTGTGCGAGAAGGTGCGCTTTGCCGCACATCAACTTGATGGACCTGCAGCTTCTTGGTGGGAGAACTACACCGCCACTTATCCCATCGGCACCATCACATGGGATCAGTTCCAGCAGGCCTTCCGCACGCTCATGTTTCAGCCGGAGCCATGAGTGCGAAGAAGCGTGAGTTCCGCAACTTACGCCAGGGAACCGTCTTGTGGCACGATGCGTGGATGAGTTCAGCAAGCTAGCCCGTTATGCCCCGATGATGTGGCCACGAGATGCATAAGCGGGATAAGTTTCTCGAGGACTCAATGATGAACTGGGCATGCAGCTTATGGTGGCTACTTTGCCAACTACCGGCAGTGGTAGACAAGGCCATCATACTTGAAGGCAAGCAGCAGCAGATTGAAAGCATAGCGGAAGTACAGCCAGGGAAGCACAACTCGGAGCTCGGCGAAGCCCGTTATGCCCCATACTCGGGAGGCACACCCATCATAACCATGGAGGACATAACCATGGAGGCAATGGGAACAACCGCAGCCGTGACAACAGGTCGGGCAATGGAAATGGCAATGGAAGCGGTAATGGTAACCAGCATCGTCCTGCCTCGGCTCAAAGGATCTGAGCCACATCACCGCTTCAAGTGCGGAAGACAGGGCACTATGCCACCGACTGCCCAGAGGCCAAGCGGAGGAATGGAAGCGGCAATGGAAGCTCAGCGAAGAAGCCCAACCCTTTCCCTCGTGCTCGGTGAACCACATTGGCGTGGAGGGCGTCTATGATCAGCCGGAACATCGTGGTTGGTAAGTTTTATTGAATTCACGTTCAGTTTTGGTACTCTTTGATTACGGTGCAATGCATTCATTCATATCAAGGGTAGTTGTGGAAAAGTGCGGGTTGCCCACTAAAACCCTTAGAAACCCCTTGGCGTCGGTTCGCGAGAGGAGAAATGATGGCGGCGTGGGCTGTCATGCAACCCTCAACATCGGGAACCATAAATTTCCCGCAGACCTCATAGTGTTGGAAACCCAGACCTTGGATGTAATCCTAGGCATGGATTGGTTGACGAAGTTTGAAGGGAACATAGACTGTGCCCGCAAGTCTATTCTGCTCACCACCGCGGAGCATAAGAGGATCAAGTATGTATCCAGACGTAGCCAGATGAAGAATCAGGTGAATTCCCTCACGGGAGTTGTTCAGGGGGAAGTGCCAGTAGTGCAAGATTTTCCCGATGTGTTCCCGGAGGAATTACCAGGGATGCCACCGGACAGGGACATTGAATTTTTTATTGAGTTATTGCCCGGCACAGCCCCAATATCCAAGAGACCTTATCGGATGCCCCCGAATGAGTTGAAAGAGATCAAGGATCAAATTAATGAGTTATTGGAGAAAGGATATATTCGACCAAGCTCATCACCTTGGGGACCCCAGTTCTTTTGGTAGAGAAGAAGGATGGAAGCTTGAGGATGGTTGTGGATTATCGTGCGTTGAGCGAGTAACCATCAAGAACAAGTACCCTCTGCCGATGATTAATGACTTGTTTGATCAGCTAGTTGGAGCCAAGGTATTCTCTAAGATCGATCTTGATCGGGGTATCATCGATTGAAGATCCGTGAAAAGGATATACCCAAAACAGCATTCACTACCAGGTATGGTTTATATGAGTATACCGTCATGTCATTTGGATTGACTAATGCTCCTGCATACTTCATGAACTTGATGAACAAGGTATTTATGGAATATCTGGACAAGTTTGTCGTGGTGTTCATCGATGATATACTGATTTTCTCCAAGAGCGAGGAAGAGCATAAGGAACATTTCGTCTAGTTCTTGAGAAACTTGAGAACATCAGTTGTATGCCAAGTTCATAAATGTGAATTTTGGTTGAAGGAAGTCGATTCCTCGGACATGTTATTTCAGGAGAAGGAATAGCAGTTGATCCCGCCAAGGTTGAATCGATCACCGATTGGCGATCACCCACTTCATCAAGGAGATCCGCAGTTTTCTCGGACTCGCAGGATATTATCGGAGGTTTATTGAGAACTTCTCGAAGATTGCCAAGCCCATGGTGAGCTGTTGAAGAAGGAAGCCAAGTATGTTTGGACCGAGGATTGTGAAGCCAGTTTTCAGGAATTGAAGAAACGGTTGGTCACAGCCCGATCTTGATATTGCGGACATACACAAGGAATACCAGGTTTATTGTGGCGCTTCTCGTCAAGGACTCGGAGGAGTACTAATGCAGGAAGGAAAAGTTGTAGCTTATGCCTCCGGACAGCTACGACCTCACGAGATGAATTATGCCACACATGATTTGGAGTTAGCAGCCGTGGTGCATGCACTCAAGACACAGAGACATTTCCTCGCCGGAAACCGTTGTGATGTTTACACAGATCACAAGAGCTTGAAGTATATTTTCACGCAGAAGAGTTGAACCTCGGCGGAGGAGATGGCTAGAGTTAATCAAGGACTATGACATGAGATTGCATTACCACCCGTAAAGCTAATGTTGTAGCAGATGCTTTGAGCCGTAAGAGTTATGTGAATACTCTTACAGCGGGAGGATTACCCAGGAGTTAGTCGATGACCTCGTAGATCTCCGATGGAGATAGTTCCTAGAGGATTTGTTGCAACTCGAAGTCCAGTCCACTTTGGCGAAAGGATTCGTGAAGCCCGAAGTCGGACAAGGAGATTGATGAGATAAAGCAATAGATGGATGAAGGAAAAGCTAAAGGGTTTCGTAAGGATGAACACGGAACTATATGGTTCGAGGATCGTATTTATGTGCCCAATGATCCCGAACTCAGGAAGCTAATTCTTCAGGAGGCTCATGATTCACCTTACTCGATTCACCCGGTAACACCAAGATGTACCGGATTTGAAGGAAAGTTTACGGTGGGCGGTATGAAGAAGGATATTGCCGAGTACGTAGCAGATGCGATGTTTGTGAGCGAGTAAAGGCAGAACATCGAAGCCAGCAGGATTACTACAACCTTTGCCGATTCCGATTGGAAATGGGAAAAACTTGGAATGGATTTCATCACAGATTACCGGGACCCGTTCAGGTTATGATTCCATCTGGGTAGTGGTTGATCGTTTGACCAAGGTAGCTCACTTCATTCCGTGAAGACTACCTATACCAGTGCTAAGTTGGCCAAGATATACATGACCAGGATCGTATGTGCATGGAGTTCCGAGGAAAATCGTGTCGATAGAGGAACGCAGTTTACCTCAAAGTTTTGGAAGCGAGTTGCATGAAACTTTGGAGTGCGAGGCTGTAATTGATACAGCTTTTCATCCATGAGACAGATGGACAGACCGAGAGAGTCAACCAGATTCTTGAGGACATGTTGAGAGCCTGTGTGCTAGACTATGGGTCTAGCTGGGATGATAATTTGCCATACGCAGAGTTCTCATACAAAAACAGTTATCAATCCAGTCTGAAGATGGCCCCTTTCGAAGCTCTATACGGAAGGAGGTGCAGAACACCATTCTTTGTGGGATAGTGTTGGAGATCGTCACTTTTCGGTTCCGATCTTATCGAGGATTCGAAGAGAAGTCAAGCTGATTCGGGACAGACTCAAGATAGCACAATCGAGACGTAAGAGTTATGCCGACAAGAAGCGCAAGGAAGTGACTTTCGAGCGGGAGACCGAGCATACCTTCGTGTGTCTCCGCCGTGGAATCAAGAGGTTTGGTGTCAAAGGAAGTTAGCACCCGATTTATTGGCCCTACAAAATCCTCGAGCGTCGTGGAGAAGTTGCTTACAAGTTGGAATTGCCGGAAGGATTGTCCGGAGTTCATGATGTCTTCCATGTCTCTCAGCTGAAGAAGTGTCATGCCAACATGGCCGATATTCCGTTGAGAGACACAGTGCCCCTAGAGGCCATACAGCTCGACAGTGATCTGACTTACAAGGAGAAACCCGTCCGAATTCTCGAGACTGCGAGCAGAGTCACCCGCAGCAAGGTCATCAAGTTTTGCAAGGTGTTGTGGAGTCACCACTCCGAGGAAGAAGCCACCTGGGAGCGCGGAGAAGACCTTCTTCGAGACCACCCGCACCTATTTGCTAGCCAACCCGAATCTCGAGGGCGAGATTCATCTTAAGGTGGGTAGGTTTGTAACATCCCAAATTTCCTATTTGGAATGTTTTACAATCATAGCTAAGCATCTATGCATTCTGTTTGAATTTGAGTGCCATTTGGAGTTTCAGAGTTTTGAGCTTTCAAATTTGAATTCAAACTATGGCAAGTGGGAATCATTTCAAAAACTATGCCCGATAAATACTTGAGCAAAAGTATGAGAGGAGTAAACATGACACTCCAAAATATCGGAGAAAGCAATGCCAAAAGTTTTGAATTCAAACTTGAGTTTTATTTGAATTTGAAAAAAATGAATTTCTATAAAGTTTGGATTTTGCCTTTGGAAAAATGTTCAAATGATAGGAATATTCCCTGATCATTTTGGTATATATATGTCCTATATAAAATATTTATATTTTATAAGTTATCTCTGTTTTGTTTTATTAAAAAAAATTAACCCCCCCAGGCGCCAGGCCAGAACCATCGCTGACAAAAGCAAGCCAGCCCAATGAGCCAGCGAGCCGGCCAGGCCACCCCCGCGCCCGAAACCACTCCGGCTCGGTCGCCCGACCTGCACCGCGCCCCCTCTCTCTCTGCCAGGCGGACCCCACCCCCGTCTTCAACCCCTCGCCCACGCCTCGCCGCGCCGCCGCCGATCGCCGGATCCCGACGAATCCGGGATCCGATCCCCCTCTCGATTGCCCCCCTGCCCAAGCCGAGGCCCCCTCCTATTTAAACCCCTCCCCGCACCCCATTCCCCCCCTCGCCCCTCGCCGGAACCTCTCCTCTCCCCTCACGCCGTCGCCGGAGCCCGAGCTCATCTCCGCCGCCATTCGCCTGCCCGTCGCCGCCTAGCCTCCCGAGCTCCACCCACTCCACCAAGACCCCCCTCGTGCGCCCGCACCCGCGGACCACTCCACCGACCTCCCGACGATCGGAGAGGCTAACACACTCGCCGCCGCTGCCGTCCGAGCTCCGTAAGCCACCGGAGATCACCTCCCCGTCCGTCGTTTAAATGCGGTTAGGATTAGACACCCAGAAGGGGTTCTTTATTTAAAAACCGGTTCGCTCCGGTTTAGTTCCGGTTTAGTTTTAGTTAGGTTTTTTTTATTTAGCCCGGCCCGACTCGTTTAACCCTAGGGCCCAGTTTAGTTATATTACGCTCAGTGCGTAGGTTAGGCCCATTAGGCCATTTTTCTTTTATTTTCATTTTCTGTTTTAACAGAATAGTTCCTGATTTGAAAAATTCATAACTTTTATTCTACTTAATATTTTTAGGTGATTCTTTTTTTGTTGGTTTGCAAATTTTCTATAGTTTCTGTAGAAAATATATATAGCTATGTTAAAATTATTTATAATTGCTTTAATTTAGTTTTAGTCAGAATAGTAAATCTGTTATAACATGAGCTAGGAAAATTATTTTTATATGATTCTTTTTGTCCCAACTTTGTTTTGACATTGCCAAACCATAGGAATTAATTTGGGTATTTTAGGATTAATAAAAAAATAGTTTTAAGCAGAATCTTGTTAATCCTAATTAATTAACTAGCTCTTGTTTTCCTATTATTTTAATTAGTAAATAAATTTATTTTTAACATGTGATTGATTATTCTAGGATAGTTTCTGTCACTTAATAGGATGAACTTTTATTTATAATAAATAAAATTTTTATTTTATTTTTCTTAATAGAAATTGATTTAGGCCTAATAGGAGTTTCATAATAGATTTTAAATTGATTCTTTTTGCTCCTAGTTGCTTAAAGCATTCTTTTCTGTTAAGTTAACAAAACTCATGCTTAGGTTATGTTGAGAAAAATTTTGTTATAAAAACTATTTTAGTTGTTGCTTGAAGTAGGAAAACTTTGAATGGGATTTTCTTTGAGTTTTCCTTTGGGTTTTGTTTTGTTTGTTTTGATGTGTTATGTTGCTATTGCTATTGTGTTAAGTGATGATATGCTATATGCTTATTGTGGTTATTGTTTGTCTCGGTAGAGTTTCCGGAGTGCGAAGCTTGCTACTACGAATCTTTAGCTTACGAGGATCATCAGCAAGGCAAGTCTTGATCATGTTATTTTCAATACCTATGATTTTGTGCATTAGAAATTATACCACCCCCACCATGCATGCAGTAGTTGAAGTTTTGAAGTTATTAATCTTGAGTAGTATCATGTGGTAGGATGAACCAATCCCCTTGTTACCATGACCACCCGGGACGAAGTAGTTTACTTTGCTATGCTCGTAGACGGGTTTTGGTTGAGTGAAATTCATAAGAAAGATGTGAGAGTCAATGATGATGACAACCCCATGAACTACAATGATCAAGATGGACTTGAAATTCACTCTTGGGTGGAGGACGGTTGTGGGCACCTGGAGAACCCGGTGGTTGGCGGGATGCATGGAGAAGTGCCATGACATCTTGCGGAAAGCTTCACCCAGCCACGAAGAGACGGATGGATGCCCCATTGACGGAAGCTTACATGCAGCCGCAAGCCATTATGGGCTCTGGCTGGGTCAACCCTAGTAGTGACGCTGGCTGGGCGGTACTACGAGATGTAGAAGAACGGTAGGATTGGATGGGTACGGCAGTAGCGGAAGAACTCTTTGGAAGACCTGTTTCATTCGTCCGTCTTCAAACACCATGAAGTGCGAAGACTTAAAAGGAGGAATGATTCTTGCGGGTAAAGTCATAAACCTCTGCAGAGTTAAAGATCTAATCGATTAGCCGTGTCCCGATTCTTTACAATTTGAGCCTCTGGAACTTGGAAGTATTCGAAATCTCAACACTAATACTAATGAATTAATTTGAGGGTTTATGACTTAAGAATTTGGGAATGAGACTTTGGTTGGCGGAACCATCTCAATAACTACCAACAATTTGTAGTAATTTGCAAGCAAGTCCACTTTGTAGTAGGGAAAAATTTGCTTTTAAAAATGATGAAACTTAGAGCCCCACAGCCAAAAATGCATATAGTGTTAGTAACTTTATTATTGTTATTCTCTTCATGACTTGCCGCTTATTCAAAAGCTGACCTACACGGCTGCAACGTCTTATGTTGCGAGATTTATTCGATCGGGGTGAGGCTACGCTCGCGCTTGGCGATTGCCCTTTGAGTCGGATGGACTCGCTATACTTCTCGCTTCCGCAGCATTAGTAGTTTATTTCTCATGAGTTGGCCTTGAGCGAATTTATTCTCTTGTAATAAAGACTCTACATGAGAATCGTGTAATAAATTCAGGTGTGATTGAACTTTGATTATTTCATCGATGTACTATGAGTACCAAAGATGATCTTGGGATGGTACAGAACACGAGATTTGACCGATTTTGGGTCAGTCGCTCTGAGAGATGGTATCGAGCACACGCTGACCGTGAGGATCGTAACCCCTAGGATCGGAAAGCCATAGGAAGAGACTATTTACTTTATATCCTTATCATTCCGTAATTCTCCCTGTTCAATTCGACTCTTCTCCGATTTTCAACATTCTAGATGGCGTCGAGTTCACCCCAGTTTGCTACGGAGTTTTGCCAGCCCGATGAGGCGATGCCCTTGGCGGGAAGCTGGCCCAGATGGTGAAGAAGCTGAAGATTGCTCGCCCTCGATCACCGGAAGCCAACCAATGCACTTCCGACGGACACCGCTCTGAGATTGAAGTGCATATTCCATGGAGAACCTTCGGAGGGCATCTGAGCCTATTGACTTGAGTTCACCGACTTCAACTGGATCATCGGAAGGACATGGCGATCTATCGCGCACTTGGACATCTCCGAGAGGAGTCAGGGCGAGCTCGATCCATCGAGACCTCACCATGGTTTCTCGCAGAGGACGGAATGGAGATATCATCCGTACCGTAGAGGACGACTCCACTCTCTCTTATATCCAGGACTTGGAGTGTCTTCTCAGGAAACGGGAGATTCAGACTCGCCGTAACTCGAAGGCACACAGGAGGCTATTGTTCCGTGAACTGGAACTAGAGGAGAAGGCACACGCAGACTTCCTTAACCATGAGGAAGAAGTCGCGGACTTCATGGAGAGAGTCGACGACCTGAAGATGAAGCTTGCAGCAATTGAGGAAAAGATGGACTTGGGAGAGGACCTTTTTCCGAGTGGAGATGATGGACCCCTCGTGAGCAATGATCAGGATTATGAAGGGAGTTCCACTGGAGGAAGCCGCAAGAGGAGGCGCCACCACAGAGGACACCACACCGGAGGACATCGCACCAGAGGACGCAAGGATTATTGATGAAGACTTTTAGTCGACCACCATATTATTTTTTACTTTTTCGTCGATCAGTTAGGCCGATATTTTCGATTAGTCATGAGCTTTGTAATCGAGATTGAACCATGTTTGAGTGCAATGAATAAATGATTGGTGTGCTAATGATTGTGCATTCATATGGGTAGTGTTATTTCTCATTAGACCATTGTTCTATTCTAATTTTCTCATCCACTCCAAAACACGGATGCCTCCGAGGCGTGACCCGGTCTCAACTTCCGCCGAGCTCACCCAGCTGCTTCAAAGACAGAGAATTCCATCATGCGGATGCTCATTCGAATCGAACAACAACAACAACAACAATCCACCGCCACCACCACCCCTCGCTGACAACTTGACTCGATTCACGAGGCTGAATCCGCGGTGTTCTCTAGCAGACCTTGAGCCGATTGTGGCCGACGATTGGCTCCGCAAGATCGGAAGAGAGTTAATCACTGTTGGGAGCACTGATGCAGAGAAGGTGCGCTTTGCCGCACATCAACTTGATGGACCTGCAGCTTCTTGGTGGGAGAACTACACCGCCACTTATCCCATCGGCACCATCACATGGGATCAGTTCCAGCAGGCCTTCCGCACCGCTCATGTTTCAGCTGGAGCCATGAGTCTGAAGAAGCGTGAGTTCCGCAACTTACGCCAGGGGAACCGTACTGTGGCACAGTACGTGGATGAGTTCAGCAAGCTAGCCCGTTATGCCCCTGATGATGTGGCCACGGATGCATAAGCAGGATAAGTTTCTCGAGGACTCAATGATGAACTGGGCATGCAGCTTATGGTGGCTACTTTACCAACTACCAAGAGCTGGTAGACAAGGCCATCATACTTGAAGGCAAGCAGCAGCAGATTGAAAGCCGCAAGCGGAAGTACAGCCAGGGGAAGCACAACTCCGGAGCTCAGCAGAAGCCCCGTTATGCCCCATACTCAGGAGGGCACACCCATCATAACCATGGAGGACATAACCATGGAGGCAATGGGAACTACCGCAGCCAGGACAACAGGTCAGGCAATGGAAATGGCAATGGAAACGGTAATGGTAACCAGCATCATCCTGCCCGGCTCAAAGGATCTGAGCCACATCACCGCTTCAAGTGCGGAAGGCAGGGCACTATGCCACCGACTGCCCAGAGGCCAAGCGGAGGAATGGAAGCGGCAATGGAAGCTCAGCGAAGAAGCCCAACCCTTTCCCTCGTGCTCGGGTGAACCACATTGGCGTGGAGGGCGTCTATGATCAGCCGAACAATTGTGGTTGGTAAGTTTTATTGAATTCACGTTCAGTTTTGGTACTCTTTGATTACGGTGCAATGCATTCATTCATATCAAGGGTAGTTGTGGAAAAGTGCGGGTTGCCCACTAAAACCCTTAGAAACCCCCTTGGCGTCGATTCCGCAGAGGAGAAATGATGGCGGCGTGGCTGTCATGCAACCCTCAACATCGGGAACCATAAATTTCCGCAGACCTCATAGTGTTGGAAACCCAGGACCTTGGATGTAATCCTAGGCATGGATTGGTTGACGAAGTTTGAAGGAACATAGATCTGTGCCCATAAGTCTATTCTGCTCACCACCGGGCGAAAGAGGATCAAGTATGTATCCGACGTAGCGGATGAAGAATCGGTGAATTCCCTCACGGGAGTTGTTCAGGGGAAGTGCCATGGTGCAAGATTTTCCGATGTGTTCCGGAGGAATTACCGAGGATGCCACCGGACAGGGACATTGAATTTTGATTGAGTTATTGCCGGCACAGCCCCAATATCCAAGAGACCTTATCGGATGCCCCGAATGAGTTGAAAGAGATCAAGGATCAAATTAATGAGTTATTGGAGAAAGGATATATTCGACCAAGCTCATCACCTTGGGGAGCCCCAGTTCTTTTGGTAGAGAAGGAGGATGGAAGCTTGAGGATGGTTGTGGATTATCGTGCGTTGAACGAAGTAACCATCAAGAACAAGTACCCTCTGCCGATGATTAATGACTTGTTTGATCAGCTAGTTGGAGCCAAGGTATTCTCTAAGATCGATCTTCGATCAGGGTATCATCAGTTGAAGATCCGTGAAAAGGATATACCCAAAACAGCATTCACTACCAGGTATGGTTTATATGAGTATACCGTCATGTCATTTGGATTGACTAATGCTCCTGCATACTTCATGAACTTGATGAACAAGGTATTTATGGAATATCTGGACAAGTTTGTCGTGGTGTTCATCGATGATATACTGATTTTCTCCAAGAGCGAGGAAGAGCATAAGGAACATTTGCGTCTAGTTCTTGAGAAACTTCGAGAACATCAGTTGTATGCCAAGTTCAGTAAATGTGAATTTTGGTTGAAGGAAGTTGGATTCCTCGGACATGTTATTTCAGGAGAAGGAATAGTAGTTGATCCCGCCAAGGTTGAATCAGTCACCGATTGGCAGTCACCCACTTCAGTCAAGGAGATCCGCAGTTTTCTCGGACTCGCAGGATATTATCGGAGGTTTATTGAGAACTTCTCGAAGATTGCCAAGCCCATGACTGAGCTGTTGAAGAAGGAAGCCAAGTATGTTTGGACCGAGGATTGTGAAGCCAGTTTTCAGGAATTGAAGAAGCGGTTGGTCATAGCCCGATCTTGATATTGCGGACATACACAAGGAATACCAGGTTTATTGTGGCGCTTCTCGTCAAGGACTCGGAGGAGTACTAATGCAGGAAGGAAAAGTTGTAGCTTATGCCTCCGGACAGCTCGACCTCACGAGATGAATTATGCCACACATGATTTGGAGTTAGCAGCCGTAGTGCATGCACTCAAGACACAGAGACATTTCCTCGCCGGAAACCGTTGTGATGTTTACAGATCACAAGAGCTTGAAGTATATTTTCACGCAGAAGAGTTGAACCTCGAGCGGAGGAGATGGCTAGAGTTAATCAAGGACTATGACATGAGATTGCATTACCACCCAGGTAAA
Source organism: Aegilops longissima (assembly GCA_021605205.1). Classification (NCBI taxonomy): domain Eukaryota; kingdom Viridiplantae; phylum Streptophyta; class Magnoliopsida; order Poales; family Poaceae; genus Aegilops; species Aegilops longissima. Next base: position 742,412,636 of record CM038682.1, read on the forward strand.
GCTAATGTTGTAGCAGATGCTTTGAGCCGTAAGAGTTATGTGAATACTCTTACAGCAGGAGGATTACCCCAGGAGTTAGTCGATGACCTCAGAGATCTCCGACTGGAGATAGTTCCTAGAGGATTTGTTGCAACTCTGGAAGTCCAGTCCACTTTGGCCGAAAGGATTCGTGAAGCCCAGAAGTCGGACAAGGAGATTGATGAGATAAAGCAAAAGATGGATGAAGGAAAAGCTAAAGGGTTTCGTAAGGATGAACACGGAACTATATGGTTCGAGGATCGTATTTATGTGCCCAATGATCCCGAACTCAGGAAGCTAATTCTTCAGGAGGCTCATGATTCACCATACTCGATTCACCCGGTAACACCAAGATGTACCGGATTTGAAGGAAAGTTTACGGTGGGCGGTATGAAGAAGGATATTGCCGAGTACGTAGCGATGTCGATGTTTGTCAACGAGTAAAGGCGAGAACATCGAAGCCAGCAGGATTACTACAACCTTTGCGATTCCCGATTGGAAATGGGAAAAACTTGGAATGGATTTCATCACAGGATTACCGGGACCCGTTCAGGTTATGATTCCATCTGGGTAGTGGTTGATCGTTTGACCAAGGTAGCTCACTTCATTCCGTGAAGACTACCTATACCAATGCTAAGTTGGCCAAGATATACATGACCAGGATCGTATGTCTGCATGGAGTTCGAGGAAAATCATGTCGAGATAGAGGAATGCAGTTTACCTCAAAGTTTTGGAAGCGGTTGCATGAAACTTTGGAGTGCGAGGCTGGAATTGATGACAGCTTTTCATCCATGAGACAGATGGACAGACCGAGAGAGTCAACCAAATTCTTGAGGACATGTTGAGAGCTTGTGTGCTAGACTATGGGTCTAGCTGGGATGATAATTTGCCATCGCAGAGTTCTCATACAACAACGATTATCAATCCGATCGAAGATGGCCCTTCGAAGCTCTATACGGAAGGAGGTGCGAGAACACCATTCTTTGTGGGATAGTGTTGGAGATCGTTCACTTTTCGGTTCCGATCTTATCAGGGATTCCGAAGAGAAAGTGAAGCTGATTCGGGACAAACTCAAGATAGCACAGTCGAGACAGAAGAGTTATGCCGACGAAGCGCAAGGAAGTGACTTTCGAGCGGGAGACCGAGCATACCTTCGTGTGTCTCCGCCGTGGAATCAAGAGGTTTGGTGTCAAAGGAAGTTAGCACCCGATTTATTGGCCCTACAAAATCCTCGAGCGTCGTGGAGAAGTTGCTTACAAGTTGGAATTGCGGAAGGATTGTCCGGAGTTCATGATGTCTTCCATGTCTCTCGGTGAAGAAGTGTCATGCCGACATGGCGATATTCCGTTGAGAGACACGGTGCCCCTAGAGGCCATACAGCTCGACGGTGATCTGACTTACAAGGAGAAACCCGTCCGAATTCTCGAGACTGCGAGCGAGTCACCCGCAGACAAGGTCATCAAGTTTTGCAAGGTCTTTGTGGAGTCACCACTCAGGAAGAAGCCACACAGGGCCTTGAAGAAGACCTTCTTGAGACCACCCGCACCTATTTGCTAGCCAACCCGAATCTCGAGGGCGAGATTCATCTTAAAATGGGTAGGTTTGTAACATCCCAAATTTCCTATTTGGAATGTTTTACAATCATAGCTAAGCATCTATGCATTCTGTTTGAATTTGAGTGCCATTTGGAGTTTGAGTTTTGAGCTTTCAAATTTGAATTCAAACTATGGCAAGTGGGAATCATTTCAAAAACTATGCTGATAAATACTTGAGCAAAAGTATGAGAGGAGTAAACATGACACTCCAAAAATATCGGAGAAAGCAATGCCAAAAGTTTTGAATTCAAACTTGAGTTTTATTTGAATTTGAAAAAAATGAATTTTTATAAAGTTTGGATTTTGCCTTTGGAAAAATGTTCAAATGATAGGGAATATTCCCCTGATCATTTTGGTATATATATGTCCTATATAAAATATTTATATTTTATAAGTTATCTCTGTTTTGTTTTTATTAAAAAATAAATTTAACCCCAGTGCCCGGCCAAAGCATCCCTGACCAGCGCCAGACCGATCCACCAGGCGGCCCAGCAAGCCAGCCCAGCGAGCCAGCGAGCCGGCCAGGCCACCCCCGCGCCCGAAACCACTCCGGCTCGGTCGCCCGACCGCGCCGCACCCCTCTCTCTCTGCCAGGCGGACCCCACCCCGTCTTCAACCCCTCGCCCACGCCTCGCCCGCGCCGCCGCCGATCGCCGGATCCCGACGGATCCGGGATTCGATCCCCTCCCGATTGCCCCCCCTGCCCAAGCCGAGGCCCCTCCTATTTAAACCCCTCCCTTTTATTCCCCCCTCGCCCCTCGCCGGAACCTCTCCTCTCCCCTCACGCCGTCGCCGGAGCCCGAGCTCATCTCCGCCGCCATTCGCCTCGCCGTCGCCGCCCTAGCCCTCCCCGAGCTCCACCCACTCCACCAAGACCCCCCCTCGTCGCCCCGCACCCGCCGGACCACTCCACCGACCTCCTCGACGACCGGAGAGGCCAACACACTCGCCGCCGCCGCCGTCGAGCTCCGGTAAGCCACCGGAGATCACCTCCCGTCCGATCGTTTAAATGCGGTTAGGATTAAACACCCCAAGAATCGTTCTTTATTTAAAAACCGGTTCGCTCCGGTTTAGTTCCGGTTTAGTTTTAGTTAGGTTTTTTTTATTTAGCCCGGCCCGACTCGTTTAACCCTAGGGCCCAGTTTAGTTATATTACGCTCAGTGCGTAGGTTAGGCCCATTAGGCCATTTTTCTTTTATTTTCATTTTCTGTTTTAACAGAATAGTTCCTGATTTGAAAAATTCATAACTTTTATTCTACTTAATATTTTTAGGTGATTCTTCTTTTTTGGTTTGCAAATTTTCTATAGTTTCTGTAGAAAATATATTTAGCTATGTTAAAATTATTTATAATTGCTTTAATTTAGTTTTAGTCAGAATAGTAAATCTGTTATAACATGAGCTAGGAAAATTATTTTATATGATTCTTTTTGTCCCAACTTTGTTTTGACATTGCCAAACCATAGGAATTAATTTGGGTATTTTAGGATTAATAAAAAATAGTTTTAAGCAGAATCTTGTTAATCCTAATTAATTAACTAGCTACTGTTTTCCTATTATTTTAATTAGTAAATAAATTTATTTTTAACATGTGATTGATTATTCTAGGATAGTTTCGTCACTTAATAGGATGAACTTTTATTTATAATAAATAAAAGTTTTATCTTATTTTCTTAATAGAAATTGATTTAGGCCTAATAGGAGTTTCATAATAGATTTTAAATTGATTCTTTTTGCTCCTAGTTGCTTAAAGCATTCTTTTCATTAAGTTAACAAAAACTCATGCTTAGGTTATGTTGAGAAAAATTTTGTTATAAAAACTATTTTAGTTGTTGCTTGAAGTAAGAAAACTTTGAATGGGATTTTCTTTGAGTTTTCCTTTGGGTTTTGTTTTTTGTTTTTTGATGTGTTATGTTGCTATTGCTATTGTGTTAAGTGATGATATGCTATATGCTTATTGTGGTTATTGTTTGTCTCGGTAGTGTTTCCGGTCTGAAGCTTGCTACTCTGAATCTTTAGCTTACGAGGATCATCGACAAGGCAAGTCTTGATCATGTTATTTTCAATACCTATGATTTTGTGCATTAGAAATTATACCACCCCACCATGCATGCAGTAGTTGAAGTTTTGAAGTTATTAATCTTGAGTAGTATCATGTGGTAGGATGAACCAATCCCTTGTTACCATGACCCCGGACGAAGTAGTTTACTTTGCTATGCTCGTGAGCGAGTTTTGGTTGAGTGAAATTCATAAGAAAGATGTGAGAGTCAATGATGATGACAACCCCATGAACTACAATGATCAAGATGGACTTGAAATTCACTCTTGGGTGGAGGATTTGCTGTGGGCACCACGGAGAACCCAGTGGTTGGCGGGATGCATGGAGAAGTGCCATGACATCTTGCGAAAGCTTCACCCAGCCACGAAGAGACGGATGGATGCCCCATTGACGGAAGCTTACGTGCAGCCGCAAGCCATTATGGGCTCTGGCTGGGTCAACCCTAGTAGTGACGCTGGCTGGGCGGTACTACGAGATGTAGAAGAACGGTAGGATTGGATGGGTACGGCGGTAGCGGAAGAACTCTTTGGAAGACCTGTTTCATTCGTCCGTCTTCAAACACCATGAAGTGCGAAGACTTAAAAGGAGGAATGATTCTTGCGGGTAAAGTCATAAACCTCTGCGAGTTAAAGATCTAATCGATTAGCCGTGTCCCGATTCACGGACAGTTTGAGCCTCTGGAACTTGGAAGTATTCGGAAATCTCAACACTAATACTAATGAATTAATTTGAGGGTTTATGACTTAAGAATTTGGGAATGAGACTTTGGTTGGCGGAACCATCTCAATAACTACCAACAATTTGTAGTAATTTGCAAGCAAGTCCACTGTAGTAGGGAAAAATTTGCTTTTTGCAAAATGATGAAACTTAGAGCCCCACAGCCAAAAATGCATATAGTGTTAGTAACTTTATTATTGTTATTCTCTTCATGACTTGCCAGCTTATTCAAAAAGCTGACCTACACGGCTGCAACGTCTTATGTTGCAGAGATTTATTCGATCGGGGTGAGGCTACGCTCCGCGCTTGGCGATTGCCCTTTGAGTCGGATGGACTCGCTATACTTCTCGCTTCCGCAGCATTAGTAGTTTATTTCTCATGAGTTGGCCTTGAGCGAATTTATTCTCTTGTAATAAAGACTCTATATGAGAATCGTGTAATAAATTCAGGTGTGATTGAACTTTGATTATTTCATCGATGTCTTGTGAGTACCGGCATGATCTTGGGATGAATACAGACCACGAGATTTGACCGATTTTGGGTCAGGTCGCTACAATGGGAGAAGTGCTTAGCTTTGGGTTCAATCTTGCGGTGTCCTTACCCAGTCAGAAAGGGTTGCAAGGCACGTATTGTATTGTTACCATCGAGGATAACAAGATGGGGTATTTATCATATTGCATGAATTTATTCCTCTACATCATGTCATCTTGCTTAAGGCGTTACTCTGTTTTAACTTAATACTCTAGATGTATCTTTGGATAGCGGTCGATGAGTGGAGTAATAGTAGTAGATGCGTAAACGTTTGATCTACTTGTCACGGACGTGATGCCTATATACATGATCATACCTAGATAACCTCATAACTATGCTCAATTCTGTCAATTGCTCAACAGTAATTTGTTCACCCACCGTAGAATACTTATGCTCTTGAGAGAAGCCACTAGTGAAACCTATGGCCCCCAGGTCTATTCTCATCATATCAATCTCTATCACTTTATTTACTTGCTTTTTTTACTTTGCTTTTACTTTTTACTTTGCATCTTTATACCCAAAATACCAAAAATATTATCTCTATCAGATCTCACTCTCGTAAGTGACCGTGAAGGGATTGACAACCCCTAATCGCGTTGGTTGCGAGTAGCTATCGTTTTGTGCAGTACGAGGGACTTGCGTGTGGCCTCCTCTTGGATTGATACCTTGGTTCTCAAAAACTGAGGGAAATACTTACGCGACTGTGCTGCATCATCTTCTCCTCTTCGGGGAAAACCAACGCAAGCTCAAGACGTAGCAATGTCTAAAGCTATGGCAAGATATTTGGATGAGCAGATCTAAGTAACGAAATATATGTAAAGCTAATTCATCAAACAGATTTGAGTGCTAAATTATGGCAGGCTGTTTCAGCAGTCAATGAGGCCGAGCACACAGCCATCGAACTATCGAAGGCCATCGCAGCAACAAAGATCGAGTATAAAACGGTGTAGAGCTATTTCACCTAACAGATTGGCTACTAGACCATGGCAATCTACGTCACAATAAATATATGGCAGGATATTTTAGCAACTAATCGGCCTTGGCATCCATCTCCAGCTAAGCAGATTGAGTGCAGAACATGGCAAGGAAGCTTCTTAAGCAGAGCATATTGACAGTAAACTACTTCGACAAACAGTGAGATTAACAGCGTCTATCAGCTAACATTCAGAGCTACACCGACATGAACGGGGCCTCAGTCTAGAATGCGCGTACCGTGGGAGAAGCTGACCGCCGTGCGTCTCCACATGAATGTCACCAGCGGTGGCGGCGCTGACCATCGTGCGCCTCCACAAGAACGTAGCCAGAGGTGGCGGCGCAGCTAGAGGACGGCAGTCTACGAGAGCATACTGTGGGAGCGAGAGGATCGCCCTGCGTCCCCTCGATGAACCACGGCGCCGACGTATCGGCGCGGCGGGGAGGGCGGCTTTGGCGGAGCGAATGGAGTGGAGGGAGGGGGTTTGGGGAATATTTGGCGAAGGCGGTTGAATCAATTTGGGGGAATTTTGTGTGTGTGTGTGGGGGGATTTTGTGCGGTGGGCAGGGGGAGTTTGGCGCATGGTCGGTTTCTCCAAGTGCAGTCCCACGTGTCGGTGAAGAGGCAAGCGAGCGCGTTACATTTGCGTGAGCCGTGTGCAGGACCAAGCGTGTGTGGGGTGCAATGCGACCGCGACAGAGTCTTGTGAGTGTACCGCCTTTTTCCTTTTAAACTAGGTGCTTCGCCTCTCAAAAAATGTTGCTTCGCATGATCCATCGACACTACTACTAGTAATCCGGTAATCCCGACTAAAACGGCGCGGCCGGGTCTTTTCCCGCGCGATATGCTGGCAGGTTGGTTTAGTTAGGTTTTATAGATTTGTCTCGGTTCAATAAAAAAGCAGAGTTGGTGATGATGGTGTGCCTGTCATCCTGCAATATAGGCCGTCCGATCTATATCTAACGGATAGGAAGGAAACTATGACAATTTACCCACACTCCTCTCCACATTTGCAGATAAGGCTTTCCCTCGTTCATCCTTTTCTCCCACAAGATCTTGATCTTCCGTGCAACGCACGGGCATCTTGCTAGTACTCCTACAATATGTATATTATTGTGAAAGTTCATATACACCGGCCGAGATTAATGCAAACACGTCAGATTTTCATTACATTTCGAACTTTTATAGGACAGAAAAATAAAAGAAACCCGAGCCTAAACCTATTCTACGGCGGATACCGACGTCCTCCATCTGCGATCTCTATGTACGGGGGCGTGGTTCAAGACCCGTGAAGTGAAGGTGCGGTCTCCGGTGAGGAAGAGTAGAAGACGGGATACGGACCGGCCAGTTGGCACACCATGCCCTGCCGCCTCCCATGCCTTACTCATCCCCGGAGGAGTCCCCGACCTCGGCAGTGCCGGACGTTGGACGGCGGCAAGTAGGACGCGTGGCTGACGATGCTCCCGTCGTCGGCCGCTAGCAGGGCCACCGCTTGTGCGGTCGCGTCCACGTCCGGCTACGCCGCTATTGCATCGCGAGAGGTGACTTGAGCGAGGGCGGCGACCTCGAGCTTCATCCCGAAGACAAGCTCTCCGCGAGCATTCGCGCTTGCGGTCATGGTGGATGTGGTTCCGGTAGGAGGACGATGCGCTATGGTGTGGAGGTTAGCTGGGCGTTGCCGCTTTAAGTAGCGCATTCGGTGAGGCCAAGCGTCCGGGTGCGTCATTAAGTCGCGGAGTTGGTTCCTCGAGCACCGAGCCTCTTAACGACGACATCTGAGCGGACGACATGAATGCGGGTAGCTGGCGCCGGCTGGGAACGTGCCAGCGACGGCGCGAGGGACGAGGGCTTTGGTGTGCGGGGTAGTCGATTGCGGTCGTGGCAACTTTGGAGATGCCCTTTGCTCAAATCGATCCCGCATGTCATTGAAAAAGCAAGATGACCCGGCATGGTCTCAGGTCCAGAGGATGCAGTTGGCCGCGCTACACCACTCTGCGGACGCGTCTTGGCGCCCCGTGCATCCTCGACGAGCCGGGTGTTGGGGTGTGTTTGGATTGTGGCCAAAGTGCACCTTACCAAAATTTTGGTCATGACCCAAATATTGGTCTTTGTTTGGATGGTTGCCATTTCTTTGGCATGCCAATGAACTCTAGCCAACTCTAGTTCATTTTTCTTGCCAATGTCGCCCAAATCATGGGCAACCAATAACTCAACCAAAATTTTGGCTACCCAATGCTTTGATGGGGCAACCTTGGGCACAAACCAAACATACCGTTGGTCGTGCGACAGCACTAACGCCACCCTCGGCACACTGAAACCGACCGTGTCTATCGATGATATGAGCGTGTCGCTCACCGCGGTCGCCGCATCCAGAGGCAGTGCTGGAGCTGCGTCCCATTGTTGGCCCCAACGACCCACATGAATGATTGTCGGTGGCGAGGAGGTCGTGGGCCAGCTCCTCCATTGGACTAGTCTGCGCTATGTCGGTTTTCCCTGTTTTCCCGGCCATATGCGAGCATCAGTGCTCCGCATTGCGCATTAGGCCTTTCACTATGTAGGCCAAGCGAGACAAGTTATTGTTTATTGGAGCCTTTCAAGTGTAATCATGTGGCGTTTGCTTATTTCTCATTCCTCTCCAACCCTCTTCTCCATCGATCATGTCGCCCTCCAGTCGAGTCCATCCTCCCGCATGCCTCATTTGAACATTCCGCCGAGTATCATTCGCATGTACCCACCCTAGTCCTCTTTCAATAGATCTCCGGACCCGAGATGAAATCGAGAGGAGCAGTGAGGGGCACGTGATACCTAAGGCGGATTCAAAATTTTGAACCAGTGATCATAGCATCCATAAATCATATATAAAGGGTATTCAATGTTTGTTTCATTTTGAGCGTACAATATACTCCTCCTATCCTTTCTACTTTACATATATAAGTTTTATGTGTAGTCAAAGTATGTCTACTATGATAAAAAGGTATCAACATTCAACAACGCCCAATCAATATTGTTAAATTAAATACGTACTCCTAGATTTGTACTCGAGATGGTTTCCAATTTGACTATTGACAAGATTAATAGTACTCCTTTCACATAGGTGAGTAAGTCATCTTAGGCTGTGCACCATGACCAAGGAGGAGGGGAAAACGAGAGACATTAATGTTTATTTGCTAATTAATAGTATTACATGCAATGAACTAACCACTTCATGTCATGTTTGATAGTCTCAGGTCATTAAAAGCATGCACACCCTCATCTCTTATTGGTTCATATGTCAAGAAACAAGAAACGAGTTAGAAGTTAATGCACCGCACCTACGTGTTTTGGGATTATTTGGTTTTCGTAAGATGACTTACACACCTTGACGAAGGGAGTACATGAGATGTATAATGTGAAAATTATATCATTGGAAACTCCTTTCACATACGAAATTGACCATATGCTTTGTGTAAGTTGCATTATTATTACTCTAACATTTGTTCAAAGTTATCCTCAAAAAATGCATTAGACCCTGTATGCTTTGTGTAACTTGCATGTCATATATTATTACTCTAACATTTGTGTAAGTTGCATGTCATATATTATTACTCTAACATTTGGTCAAAGTAGTATAGTGGAAGTGGATCCTCGGACGTAGGTATCCCTGCCTTACCCTCCCTTCGGTCACTTCTTGGCGGACCCCATGCTTGTTAGGCCCGCATGTCGGTTACTCAATGGGTTCGCCACGTCGAGGATCCTCATCCGTAGTATACTCCCTCTGTTTTATTTACTCCACATAAAACAGAGGGAGTGGTGGTATAATAAATGGCGCGGGCGGGGAGGGAAGGGGCGTCGGTTTGCTCTCAACTGCGGTCCCTGGCGGCAAAACGCAAGATGAAGCGCGTTCCTTTCGGTGGCGGCGTGGAGGGTCCAGCGTGCGGGCTGCAACTTGAAACGCGACAAGAGCGATGTCTGAGTCAAAACTGATTGATCGGTCGTCACCGAACCACTATTCACACGGAACCTTCGCTGCTCGGCCTCGCCAGCCACTGCCCTAAAACCACACCAAATCTCCAGCCCATTCCCCCACCTTTCGATCCCCTAGCCCGCATCAAGCGTCCCCTAGTTCGCAGGAAAGCCATGGTGCGCTGCAAGATCACTTACTACAAGATGCTGACGCCGGAGCGCCACGCAGAAATCACGGCGGAGATCGGCGCCACAGACCTCCGTTCCCAAGCTCGCTTTGCGGCGGTCAAATCCCCGAGTTCTCTGGAGCCAAGCAACGAGGAGGAGGAAGCCGATCCAATGTTCACTGCGGAGGTCGCGGCGCAGAAGGCCCCCGATGGGTATGAGACGATGGACGTCGACTTCGTGCCGGCGTCCGAGTCCCCCATGGTGCAGGCGGACCAGCGGTTCTACATGGCGATACTAAAGGAGGACTGGGAGGCAGAGGCTCAATTCTACGCGGAGCGTGCGCATGCCGCTACCATCGAGGCTCTGCTGCAGGCGGAACCGGATGTCGTGGATGTGAACCGGGCGGCGGAGGCTTAACTTGAGGCGGAGCGCGCGGATGCCGCTGCCATCGAGCCCTCTGCGGCGGAACCGGGCGTCTGGACATGAACCGGGCGGCAGAGGCTCGACTCGACGCAGAGCGCGCGGATGCCGCTCATCGCCAGCGCCCTCCTGCGGCGGAACCGAAGTCTGGACTTGAACCGGACGGCGGAGGCTCGACTCGACGCGGAGCGCGGGGATGCTGCTGCCATTGAGGCCCTCCTGCAGGCGGAACCGGACGTCCTCGACTTGAACCGGGTTGTGCTCTCGTCCATGCAGAGCGCCCGCACGCTCGGCTTGAATGAGTAGCTGGAGGCCGAGGACAACCACGGTGCGGAGACACACGTCGGTAGCGAAAGCTGTTTCACGCCGGCAGCCAAAGACGACGAGGCCGTCTCTTTCCGCGAGCAGTGATAGTTTTTCTTTATGTTGTTGTTTTTATGGATCTTTTGCTGTGTAAAAACATATTATTTGTTATGCAAGTCGCCTGACTTGGGTCAGTCTACCATTTCAGGCGGTTGGATGAATATCCTACGTCTCCTAACCCTTCTTTCCTTCTTCCCCGCCTCTTCTTCTTCCCCAACAGACCACCGCACGGGCCGTACGGATACTCCCCAACATACGGTTGGATAAACATAATCTATGAGCGAAAATTATGTGTCAGCGATAGGATGGCTGAGTTTGGTTTGTTCACATGCGACAACCTGCGTGTCGATGAGTCGTTCCTTGGTTGGGTTTGCGGCGTGCGGGAGCGATGTGTGAGGGTGCGGTGCGACCGTGGCATGCAGGAGCGACCGTGTGAGGGTGCGGTGCGACCCGCGACAGCCGTCTTAAGTGTACCTCCTTCTCATTTTGAAAACTTTAGGCAAGCTTGGCAAAATGTGTGGCGAAGTTTGGCAATGCAAGGCCTAGACCCAAACAGGATAAGTACGTATGTACTAGGAGTACTAGTGTTAAAAAAGAAAGGCGGGGTTTTCCTTCGCGGGATTTAATCGATACAAATCCTCTTTTCACGTGTCAATTAATGCGTATTTTTCTCTCGGAAGACCAAAGAGCTAACCATCTCACTCCTCATTGCTTGATTAATGCAGCGCCATGCAAACGAACCTTCTCACTTCCGCATGCATGCAGGGGATATTAATGTCCTTGGTTGCTAACCCCATCAATTTTGCCTCGAGTAGTGTTAGTGGCCCTTTGCAAATTGTAATTTTGATATACCGGCCTTGTGTACAAAAAAATGGAGGTAGTAACTATATTTGAATTCCTTTCCCATTGTGGTGACGTCGACGACTTTTTTTTGTGGTTTGGCGAAGTGCGTTCGATGAAGAACACCATTGAGGGACACCACGGTAAGTCGTTCGCAAGTGCCGCCTGCAAGCCGAGACAACCGCCTTATTTGCATCCAGGAAGTCCTTTACTAGTACTCCCTCCGTCCGAAAATACTTGTCATCAAAATGGATAAAAAAAGGGATGTATCTATAAAATACGTCTAGATACATCTCCTTTTATCCATTTTGATGAAAAGTATTTCCGGACAGAGGGACTACTACTAGGAGTACTAGTGCGGTGAGATGGTTTCTCAAAGAAGACGATGGAGAAGCGGAGTCAGCGAAGAGTGAAATGATAGTTGCTTCGTCCGTGCTTTGTGATTTGACGCCTCACTACTTTGTGATTTGTGATAGAAGGGACAGGGGAGTAGACTCATGCTCTATCTTTGTACTACATGCGTCCAAGCATGGGAGAAAGAGGAGAGACGTTGCATTTTTCTATTCCTTCAATCAATCAAACAATCAGGGAGCTTCGGTTCCATATTTTTGGCTTTGGCAACATCGTCCACAATGTTTCCCACGATGCCAAAAGCTATTTTCACATTTGGCTACACATTGTGGATGCCCTTAACCATACCACTTGGTTTTGTTCCTGTGTGCTATCTATACAAATCTCAATTATATTGATCTAAAAAATTATAGAATCAAAGATTAGTAAAAAGGAGGTGATTTTGCCGCGCGGATGGCGGGGGAGGTTTCTTATTTTTGGAGGACGTTGTCCTAGCGGTTTGCTAACATGCGGTCCCACGTGTCTGTGCTTTACCAAGCTGATCCGCGTCCCACATGAGGCAGAACAACGGCAGAAGCAACACGTGGTTAAGTTGAAGAAGATGAGGGAGAAGCGGATTCAGCAACGAGTGAAATGATGGTTGCTTCGTCCTCCAACTTCTTTTTAGCATTATTACTTCGTCCCTCCAACTTAACTGCGGGAAAGGTGCAGCTTTGTGATTTGACGCCTCATTGCTCATTACTACGCCGCGCCATGGTAGGGGTGCTTCACCCGGCTGCTCTGCATCAGTATTCGGTATGGCACGTGGACCCGGTAGCTTGATGTCCCACATGTCGGCGAAAGGACTAGAAGATTTATGAAAGCGGCGCTCCACTCTTCTGACGGAGGAGTAGACGACCTGACGACCCAGTGAACTGTCACTTGTCTTGTATAGTACTATAGTTTTGCTGTTTACACGATCCATCGATACAAACCCGATTAAACAGGAAAGGCCGGGATTTTTCCTGCGCGGTAGATGATACTGGCCATACATTTCAAAGGCAATTTTAATGTATGCAAACTGAATAATTATAAGTAAGAATATGATATCTAGTGAAACTAAAAACACATATGATTTATTGTGTTAGAGTGTAGTAGTAGTGCTGTATTGCATACTTGTTAGATGTAACATGCGAGAACGTGTAGAGATGTAGTTTTGGAGGGCCTACAGAGAGAAAAGCGTAATACGGTCACCGAACTTCAGAATAAGCTGATTACAATCACTATATACGTTTTGCGGTGATTATCCGGTCACTTGCTCACAGTTCAGCATTGGATTGCACTCTGTTCACCGGCCAAATAGTCTGCGTGGCGCCATGTTGACTAGTTAAATTGACCACGTTCCTTGTGGGTCCCACATGTCAGTTCGCATAGGGAAAAGGTTAGATAAACACAAATTTACACAGCGCGACAAGGCGCCAACCCGTGCGCGGGAATCACCTGCTTGTGTATGTGTTTGTCTGGGCCTGATGTGTGCGCATGCACGTGTAGGTTGAGCACTTGAGCGTGAGAGTGTGTGTTGGTCGTGTGGTGTACTGGTGTGTGCATGCATGCACGTGTGTGTGTGCGTGTGAGTGTTGCGTGCGTGCGTGGCTGCGTGTGTATGTGTGAGTGTTGCGTGCGTGCGTGGCTGCATGTGTTTGTGTGAGTGTTGCGTGGATGGAGTTCGTGTGCATGCATGCGTGTGTGTATAATCACCACACCAGCTCCTGTGTGTTAAAACAGACGGCTCAGCATACCAATACAAGGCCACCTTGTCCGCTGTGCCCGCGGTCATGACTTCGAACCACCGTCAAAATATTTTTTTGTCGTTTGTTTTCATTCTTACAAGCAAGATGCCCGTGTGTTGCACGTAACATCAAGATGCATTTGTATGACTTGTTTATCTTGTGAGAGAAAAGGATGAACAAGGGAAGGCCTTATTTGCAAATGTGGAGAGGTGTGTGGGTACCTTTTCGCAAAATTGCCATAGTTTCTTTCCTATCCGTCAGATATAAATCGGACGACCTATATTGCAGGATGGCAGGCACACCATCATCACCAACTCTGTTTTTTATAAGAGTGTATTTTATGTATTTTATAATAGTGTAGATGTAGAGTAGATACAAGTCGATAGGTGGGCATGATGTTAGTGAGATAATGTGATGCAACACTAGAGGTGCCACGTGGAGCGTTTAACTGGTCAACTAGTCATGTCATGAGCAAATACAAAGTTGTACGGTGAGCTTGTGACTGTATAATAACCACTAAACGTAAACGGTGACCGTAATGAGTGGATTATGAAGTCCAATGTATGTATCGTGCTTTCGCTTCAAATACAATGATCGTCATTGCATATATCGCGAGAGAAAGATGAAACACGCGTGAATTTTCTGGGGGCTTACTTTTAGAGGACCTGGAGATAGTTTTGTGTGCATAGGTGAAAGGGGCGTGGGGGGTATGCGATGGAGAGAGAGATGCTCTTCGTTTCTCTTTATTATGACTGACTTTGTATATAGTATAAAAATATGCAAATTCATAGTGCAAAATAAATATCATTGTGGGCACCATGCAATGCAAATTAGCGTTCGTACTCCTCCATATAAGTTTGTAATGTTGTATATATGTAGAAACTCTAAAATAATTTTTTGGCCACACTTTATTCAAAAGGAATGTTGTACGCGAAATAAACGTGAAGAGAGGGCTTTTTAGATCACTGGGGTACGTGATGTAACATGTGTGAATGTGTAGTTGACGCATTTGGCGGGGCCTAGAGAGGTATGTGTGTGTATTACGTGTTGGAGAGAGGCATGGATAGAGGGGCCGGCGGGGCGTGGGAGAGATAGCACGAGAAATGAGAGTGGTCTAGAGAGAGAGAATATGACGTCACGACAAGAGATTCCATTCCCTTGAGTGTGTATATGCAAGGGGAGGAATAGAGGCACCAGGAGAAATTTTCTGTGTGTGTGGTGTTTGTGTTGGTATGTGTGGGTGTGAGAAGATAATGAGGCGTGGGGGCAGAGGGTGTGTCACCGCGTGAGGTCCGTGGGTCGGGCGAGGCCCTTCGTTCGGTGCAAATCCTGCGCCACATTGGTCGACCCATGACACATTTAGGAAGACCCATGGATGACTAGTCGTACAAGACAAAGATAGCAGAATCGCGAAGGACTCTGTGTCCACTGACAAAGCCGGCTAGGATTTCTAACCCTAGGTTCTTGGACTAAGGTAACCCCTTTATCTCTGATATTACTATTCATCCAACCTAAATTTAAGGGGCATCCTACAAAATGCTCTGCTAGAATCATACTCGTCGATCAGGAAGAGAGGTGTGAGATAATGCATGAGAGACAGGCGTAGAGATAATGTGCGTACATGAGACACGTAGGCAGGTCCATGTATATAGAAAGGGTCGATGAGGATTGTGCGTGTGTATGTTTGCGAGAGGAAGAGTGCTTGTGATAAAGGTTAGTGAAAACAGTTGTAAATGGTTACGAGAGGGAGGAGGGTTATATCTAGAGCATGTGTGCGAGAAAGACACCTCGGGAGAGAGTGTGTGAGCACTGTGAGAGACCACCGATGGAGAGTGAAACTACACGTAAAAGACTGCTCTACACATTGATTAAAGATATAAATTGTATCCAAATATTAGGATGGGATCATGATATTTGCAATTCGTGTAAGGAGCGGTCATTGATCCATCAGACATCTAGATTCTATCGAATTTGAGCATGTCTATGTTATTATTCGACACAGTTGATCCACATAGTTAGTATTTTAAACTCCAGACAATGCATCACTTTAGCAATCGAATATAAACGTGAGTATAGTTCATGTTGTGTGTGTAAAGCACGTTATACATATGAAAGTTACACAATGGACATTTATAAATAGCTACCTATGAACAAACATACATTTGAATTCAACCTAAGGTGGTTTAAAAAAATCGAATTCAACATGAAGTCCATTCAATTATTTGAATTTGATATAATGGCATTTGTAAACCATACCTAAACTATGGGGGTACCAATCTTTGCTCTGATTTTTTACATAATAGCATATGTAGTCGTGTACAAAATGGATTCAAATTTAGCTCCTCCATTCCAAAATAATCGTAGTTATAGGATTTTCAAGTGTCAAAATTTCAAAAGGAAGCGGATAATTTGATGAGGTTTTCAAACATACAAGGTCAAATATAACGTTGTCTATTTAGGTCAATCCTCATAGTTCAAGAGTACTCTAAACGTGAATGCTTGTGTTTCAAAATTTGAGCAAGCGCCAAAGAGCCTCTACTCACCCGAAACCGCGTGAGACCAATGTTTGGTAGTACAAGGAAATTACTTTTCTAATAACTCCGACCTGTGAAACCTACCGGCCCGACGTCCAAAGGTCTAAACCGGGGTAGGTTTGTAGCTTCATCTAGGCGCCACACAACCGCCTCCGAAAAACATTCATACACAATGGCCGCCTAAGCTCACATGCGCGTGGCCGAAATCGCTCCCACCCACTATTTGGGACACCTGGGATTACCATCTTACCCCCGACCCGGAGTAGGTCCGAAATTTAAGAGGGGGGCAAAGTTTGTACTTTCCCCAAATTTCAAACAAGTGCGTCCCATCTTCTGTTCAAAAAAGGCAAAAACATGCGCGTCCCAGACCAAAACATGGTTCCCCCCACCCGTCCGATTCCCCATTCATACTCCATGGGCGCCAAAACTACCTCTCCACCAGCCGCGAAACCCCGGCGTCCTCCGTCCGCCACCCCATCCCACCCATCAACCGCCGCCCTCCTCCATCACGCCGGAGCCGATACCCCGACGTCGTCGTCCACCGCAACACCCTCCACGGCTAGTAGTTGAAGCCGAGGCCGAGCCGTCCGTACCCGAGCCAGTTCAACCACGCCGTCCTGCGCCTCACCGCTGCCGCTCAAACTTCGCCACCCTCCACCGCACCGAGCTGTTCTTGCTACGTCGTCCTTCGCCGCCTCGGATCTGCTTCCCCTCCGCCGACATACGGCCACGGCAACACAGTCAACAATTTGGCCATGGGTTCGTCCAAGCCTGCACCCTCCAGAACATCCGTTTCCTCGGTAAAAATAAGAAGATCGCCGAGACATGTGGAGGTGACCACACCAGCAACCAAAGAAGGTACTCCTCTCCCCTTATTCGTGCAAATCTTACGTCTCTGCTTGCACGTTATTCATCCCACAGAAGACACTAGTTGACCGCTTCTTCTTCATACTAGATGTTCCTAGTAACTCGCAATGCACAAGGTTTCTCCTCATATACTATTTCACCTTAGCTAGAGGTCCGTCGCCCCCCTGAATTTCAATTTCTGGCCAGTTGATTCCCAATTAACGGAAGCATTCCCCGGCGTAACAGGCGCTAGTATGACTATTACGCCGGGGAAGCAGCGCCTTGGTGTTTATCTTAGGGGCGTCTGCGGCCTAGAGCTACTGGCGCCCGATCTGGAGGTCGGCCGGGATTAAAGGGATGGCTTGGGGGCGCTGCCAAGCACGGCGGTGGTGTGAATTCGACGGGAGGGCGGGGCGGCGGAGGCACGGGTCTGGGCCGGTGGTCGCTGGCGGTTCAAGAAAGATCGTCAACACTGACTGGCGGGAGGTAGACGAAGGCCATCTACCCGTTCCTTATGGATCAGACGGTTAATTAAAAATATCGACTGACCTATTTATTTTCAGTCGACTGTTATCTTAGATATGACCACATGTGGTGGTGAGCTGGAGGAGTACCTGCATTTCCTGTGCTCCGATAACCCACAAGTATAGGGGATCGCAACAGCTTTCGAGGGTAGAGTATTCAACCCAAATTTGTTGATTCGACACAAGGGGAGCTAAAGAATATTCTCAAGTATCAGCAGCTGAGTTATCAATTCAACCACACCTGGAAACTTAGTATCTGCAGCAAAGTGTTTAGTAGCAAAGTAATATGATAGTGGTGGTAACGGTAACAAAAGTAAAGACAGCAAAAGTAATGTTTTTGGTAATTTGTAGTGATTATAACAGTAGCTGCGGGAAAGTAAATAAGCGAGAACCAGTATATGGAAAGCTCGTAGGCACCGGATCAGTGATGGATAATTATGCCGGATGCGGTTCATCATGTAACAGTCATAACATAGGGTGACACAGAACTAGCTCCAATTCATCAATGTAATGTAGGCATGTATTCCGAACATAGTCATGCGTGCTTATTGAAAACAACTTACACTGCATCTTTTGTCCTACCCTCCCGTGGCAGCGGGGTCCTATTGGAAACTAAGGAATATTAAGGCCTCCTTTTAATAGAGAACCGGAACAAAGCATTAACACATAGTGAATACATGAACTCCTCAAACTATGGTCATCACCGAGAAGTATCCCGATTATCGTCACTTCGGGGTTGTCGGATCATAACACATAATAGGTGACTATAGACTTGCAAGATAGGATCAAGAACTCACATATATTCATGAAAACATAATAGGTTCAGATCTGAATTCATGCCACTCGGGCCCGAGTGACAAGCATTAAGCATAGAAAAGTCATAGCAACATCAATCTCAGAACATAGTGGATACTAGGGATCAAACCCTAACAAAACTAACTCGATTACATGATAAATCTCAGCCAACCCGTCACCGTCCAGCAAGCCTACGATGGAATTACTCACGCCCGGCGGTGAGCATCATGAAATTGGTGATGGAGGATGGTTGATGATGACGATGGCGACGAATCCCCCTCTCCGGAGCCCCGAGCGGACTCCAGATCAGCCCTCCCGAGAGAGATTAGGGCTTGGCGGCGGCTCCGTATCGTAAAACATAATGATTTCTTCTCTCTGTTTTTTCTCTCCCCGAAAGCCAATATATAGAGTTGGAATTGGTGTCGGAAGGTCTCCAGTGGGCCCACGAGGTAGGGGGGCGTGCCCAGTAGGGGGGGGGCGCCCCCACCCTTGTGGACAGGGTGTGGGCCCCCTGGTCTTCATATTTGGTGAGGATTTTTTATTATTTTTTATAAGACATCAAGTGGAGTTTCAGGTCATTTCGAGAACTTTTGTTTTCTGCACATAAAACAACATCATGGCAATTCTGCTGAAAACAGCGCCAGTCCGGGTTAGTTCCATTCAAATCATACAAGTTAGAGTCCAAAACAAGGGCAAAAGTGTTTGGAAAAGTAGATACGACGGAGACGTATCAACTCCCCCAAGCTTAAACCCTTGCTTGTCCTCAAGCAATTCAGTTGACAAACTGAAAGAGAAAAAGAAAAACTTTTACAAACTCTATTTGCTCTTGTTGTTGTAACTATGTCAAGCCAGCATTCAGGTTTTCAGCAAAGATCATAACTAAGCACATTTGCAATAACTCCTAGGTCTCATGTTTACTCATATCAATAACATAATCAGCTAGCAAGCCATAATAATAAATCTCAGATGACAACACTTTCTCAAAATAATCATAATATGATATAACAAGATGGTATCTCGCTAGCCCTTTCTGAGACCGCAAAACATAAATGCAGAGCACCTTCAAAGATTAAGGACTGACTAGACATTGTAATTCATGGTAAAAGAGATCCATTCATAGTCATACCCGATATAAATTAACAGTAATGAATGCAAATGACAGCTGTGCTCTCCAACTAGTGCTTTTAATAAGAAGGTGATGACTCAACATAAAAGTAAATAGATAGGCCCTTCGCAGAGGGAAGCAGGGATTTGTAGAGGTGCCAGAGCTAGGTTTTGAAATAGAGATAAATTATATTTTGAGTGGCATACTTTCATTGTCAACATAACAACTAAGAGATGACGATATCTTCCATGCTAAAAAAATTATAGGCGGTTCCCAAACAGAATAAAGTTTATACACCCCCTCCTCCACAGGCATCAATCCATGGCTTTCTCGAACAAACGAGTGCCTCCAACATTCAACGGGTCCCAGGGGGAGTTTTGTTTGCAATTATTTTGATTTAGTTTGCATAAAGCATGGGACTGGGCATCCCGGTGACCAGCCATGTTCGCGTGAGTGAGGAGCGGAGTCCACTCCTCTTGAGAATAACCCGCCTAACACGGAATATAAGGGCAGCCCTAGTTGATATATGAGCTATTCGAGCATGCAAAAAAGAATGTTTATTTGAAGGTTTGAGTTTGGCAGATACAAATTTACTTGGAACGGCAGGTAGATACCGCATATAGGAAGGTATAGTGGACTCTTATGGAATAACTTTGGAGTTTAAGGGATTGGATGCACAAGCAGTATTCCCTCTTAGTACAAGTGAAGGCTAGCAAAATACTGGTAAGCGACCAACTAGAGAGCGACAACAGTCATGAACATGCATTAAAATTAATAAACATTGAATACAAGCATGAGTAGGATATAATCCACCATGAACATAAATATCGTGAAGGCTATGTTGATTTGTTTCAACTACATGCATGAACATGTGCCAAGTCAAGTCACTTAAATCATTCAAAGGAGGATACCACCCCATTATACCACATCACAACCATTTTAATAGCATGTTGGCACGCAAGGTAAACCATTAGAACTCATAGCTAATCAAGCATGGCACAAGAAACTATGATCTTTAATTTTCATTGCAAACATGTTTATTCATAATAAGCTGAATCAGGAACGATGAACTCATCATATTTACAAAAACAAAAGAGGTCGAGTTCATACCAGCTTTTCTTATCTTAGTCAGTCCATCATATATCATCATAATTGCCTTTCACTTGCATGACAGAACAGTGTGAATAATAATAAGAGCGCACGTGCATTGGACTAAGCTGGAATATGCGAGCATTCAATAAACAGGAGAAGACAAGGCAATATGGGCTCTTAGTTAAATCAACAATAATGCATATAAGAGCCACTTCAACAATTTAATCATGGTCTTCTCCTACTGACCCCCAAAGAAATGAAAAGAAATAAAAACTATTTACATGGGAAAGCTCCCAACAAGCAAAAGAAGAACGGGAAATATTTTTGGGTTTTCTTTTTAATTATTACTACTACAGCAGGAAAAAATAAACTACTACTAATTTTTTTGTTTTCTTAAGGTTTATTAAACACACAAGAAGAAAGCAGGAAAAGAAAATAAACTATCATGGATATTACAGGTGAAAGAGTATGAGCACCGACATCTAGCAATGAGTGTGTGTGAACATAAATGTAATGTCGGTGAAATCGTACTCCCCAAGCTTAGGCTTTTGGCCTAAGTTGGTCTATTGCCAGGGATAGCCTGGCGGATACCCGTAGGTGTAGCTGGGGTCATACTTCGACGAAGAATAGTTGGGATCATACTGTGATGAAGAGGACTCTGACTGCCACTGACTGGCAACCGCCTTCTGATCCCAAGAATAAACAGATTGTCGTGGAGGCTCATCTTGTGGTTCGTGTTCCGGGGCTGGTGCAGGATTCCGATAGGCTTGAATGGCC
Source organism: Aegilops longissima (assembly GCA_021605205.1). Taxonomy (NCBI): domain Eukaryota; kingdom Viridiplantae; phylum Streptophyta; class Magnoliopsida; order Poales; family Poaceae; genus Aegilops; species Aegilops longissima. Next base: position 742,434,054 of record CM038682.1, read on the forward strand.
ACCCACGGAACGAGGTGAGGACCTGCAGACAAGTTAAACAAAGAAGGATCAGGCAAAGTAATAGTCTCAGGGTGATGTTTATCAAAGTACAATTTATATTTGAGCTCCCCTTCACGACTCTTAACAAGAAAGTCATGCGCTAGCATACTCTTATAATCTAAATAAGCACTGGGCAACGATGTTTCTTCTTTCTCCAAATGCCTAATAGGTATGCTAAAGTATTCAGCTAGGCGTGAAGCATAAATGCCTCCAAAGATGGGGCCCTTAGTACGGTTCAGACTTAACCGTCTAGCAACAATTCCACCCATACTAATAGAGTTATTGCGGTATAAACCATGGAACAAAATAATAATATCAGGAACACTAAGGTTTCCACAGTTCCCGCGTCCAATCAAGCAACGACTAGCAAATAAGGCAAAGTAGCGTAAAACAGGAAAATATATGCTAGTAATTCTTGCTTCAGAAAGATTCCTGGTTTCTCCCACAGCGATAGTGTTAATAAAAGCTTCTACTTCATTACGGTGTGGTTCATCCAAGATACCCTCAAAGGGTATTTTGCAAACCTAGCAAAATTCAGCTAATGGCATCTTCTTAACAACGTCATATAAATGAAACTCTACTGATGGAGGTGATTCCTTAGGGAAAAAGTAGAAGTTTTGCACAAAAGTATTTGTGAGTAAGAGGTACTGATGAAGTTGGTCGCGGAGGAAGTCGGTGAGGCTGGCATTCTCAATTAATAGATAGAAATCCTCATAATCCCGGTTCTCCTCAAGAAGTCATCGGAAGGCCATTCACATGGCTGGACCTCCGCGGTACGAGGCAAATTATATTTGGGCTTCTGCTCTTCTTCCTTTTGTTTTTCCTTCGAGCTTCGGCTCGACGAGCCCCTCAAAAGACTCTTCATTATTTTCTGAAATAATCTGAAATTTTTAGTAACTTCAAATAAAGGTGAACCAACATCAATAAAATTGATAGCAACTACTCCTACAAGTGCCTAGAGCCTATATCAAGCATTAGAACTACTTGGAACCATATAAATTTGACATGCAAGCTAAAGAACATGGTCACCTATGCAGCACAAATTTGCAAAGAATAAAGCACTAGAACAAAAACTAATTGGACCAATGGAGGAGTCACATACCAACGAACAATCTCCCCAAGCAGTTTTGCAAGAGGTGCTTTGAGCAAGGAGATCGAAAATCACAGCAAAAGTGGCTGGAACTCATGCTTGAGTTGGTTTTTCGGGTTTGTGTGAGGCAGAGGAAGAAGATGGGTGCAGGAATAAGTGGAGGAGGGCCACCGTGGGCCCACGAGGCAGGGGGCGCGCCCAGGGGGTAGGGCACGCCCTCCACCCTCTTGGCCAGGTGGCAGCTTTCCCCAGTGATTTTTGCACTATAAATCCTCAAATATTCCCGAAAAAATCATATTAAGTTGGCATGGCATTCTGAGGACTTTTATTTTCGGGGTATTTTTATATTGCACGGATAAGTCGGGAGACAGACAGAAAAATACTATTTTACTTTATTTCTACTAAATAACAGAAAATATAAAGAGGGTACAGAAGGCTGTGCTTCTAGTTTCATCCATCTCATGCTCATCAAAAGGAATCCACTAACAAGGTTGATCAGGTCTTGTTAACAAGCTCATTCCGATTAACATGGAACCGGAGAAATTTCGAATAACACTATGTTACCTCAACGGGGATATGGACATCCCCAATAATAAGTATATCATATTTCTTCTTGACGGTAGGGAGAGGAAATTCAAAACCTCCAAATATAATCGATGGAATTTTTCCAATAGAGTTGATACTATAACCTTGAGGTTGTTTCCTCGGAAAGTGTACCGTGTGCTCATTACCATTAACATGAAAAGTGACATTGCCTTTGTTGCAATCAATAACAGCCCCTGCAGTATTAAGGAAAGGTCTTCCAAGAATAATAGACATACTATCATCCTCGGGAATATCAAGAATAACAAAGTCCATTAAAATTGTAACGCTTGCAACCACAACAGGTACATCCTCACAAATACCGACAGGTATAGCAGTTGATTTATCAGCCATTTGCAAAGATATTTCAGTAGGTGTCAACTACTTATTCAAGTCAAGTCTACGATATAAAGAGAGAGGCATAACACTAACACCGGCTCCAAGATCACATAAAGCAGTCTTAACATAATTTCTCTTAATGGAGCATGGTATAGTAGGTACTCCTAGATCTCCAAGTTTCTTTGGTATTACACCCTTAAAAGAATAATTAGCAAGCATGGTGGAAATTTCAGCTTCTGGTATCTTTCTTTTATTAGTAACAATATCTTTCATATATTTAGCATAAGGATTCATTTTGAGCATATCAGTCAATCACATACGCAAAAAGATGGGTCTAATCATTTCAGCAAAGCGCTCAAAATCCTCATCATCCTTTTTCTTGGACGGTTTCGGAGGAAAAGGCATGGGTTTCTGAACCCATGGTTCCCTTTCTTTACCATGTTTCCTAGCAACGAAGTCTCTTTTATCATAACGTTGATTCTTTGATTGTGGGTTATCAAGATCAACATCAGGTTCAACTTCTACATCATTATCATTACTAGGTTGAGCATCATCATGCACATCATCATTAACGTTTTCACTAGGTTCATGGTCATTACCAGATTGTGTTTCAGCATCAGACATAGATATATCATTTGGATTCTCAGGTGGTTCAGCAGTAGGTTCACTAGAAGTTTGCAAAGTCCTATCATTTTTCTTTTTCTTCCTTTTAGAAGAACTAGGTGCATCAATATTATTTCTCTGAGAATCTTGCTCGATTCTCTTAGGGTGGCCTTCAGGATACAAAGGTTCCTGAGTCATTCTACCAGTTCTAGTAGCTACTCTAACAACATAATCATTTGTCTTACTATTCATTTCATCAAGCACTTCTTTCTGAGCTTTAAGTACTTGTTCTACTTGAGTGGCAACTATACAAGCATGTTTGCTAACAAGTTTAAGTTCACCTCTAATATTAGCCATATAATCACCCAAGTGTTTAATCATATCGGAATCATATTTCAACTGTCTACCAAAATAAGCATTGAAGTTTTCTTGTTTGACAATAAAATTATCAAACTCATCCAAGCATTGTCTACCAGACTTATAGTGAGGAATATCACCTTCATCAAATCTATAGAGAGAATTTACCTTTACTACCTGTGTCGGGTTATCGGGATCAGGAGGTTCTTCAATAACTAATGGATCAATGTCATAAGTTTCTTCAACAGGTGGTAGATTAAGACCATGTATTTCTTCAATAGGAGGTAAATTCTTAACATCTTTAGCTTTAATACCTTTTTCTTTCATAGATTTCTTTGCCTCTTGCATATCTTCAGGACTGAGAAATAGAACACCTCTCTTCTTCAGAGTTGATTTAGGAATAGGCTCAGTAATTGGGTCTGGAGCTGGCTTAGGAGGTGCCCAATTATTTTCATTTGTCAACATATTATTCAATAGAATTTCAGCTTCATCCGGTGTTCTTTCCCTGAAAAGAGAACCAGCACAACTATCCGGTAATCTCTGGAAGCATCGCTAGTCCATTATAAAAGATATCAAGTATTTCAGGTTTCTTAAGAGGATGATCAGCAAAGCATTAAGTAACTTGAGAAGCCTCCCCAAGCTTGTGGGAGACTCTCTTCTTTAATTTGCACAAGTTGTATATTTCCCTCAAAGCAGCTTGTTTCTTATGAGCAGGGAAATATTTAGCAGAGAAGTAATAAATCATATCCTGGGGACTGATACGTCTCCGTCGTATCTACTTTTCCAAACACTTTTGCCCTTGTTTTGGACTCTAACTTGTATGATTTGAATGGAACTAACCCGGACTGACACTGTTTTCAGCAGAATGACATGATGTTGTTTTATGTGCAGAAAACAGAAGTTGTCGGAATGACTTGAAACTCCACGGAATATCTTAGAATAAATAATAAAAAATCCTCGCCAAAGATGAAGACCAGGGGGCCCACACCCTGTCCACGAGGGTGGGGGCGCGCCCCCTACCTCGTGGGCCCCCTAGAGACCCTCCGATGCCAACTCCAACTCCATATATTGGCTTTTGGGAGAGAAAATCAGAGAGAAGAAATCATCATGTTTTACGATACGGAGCCGCCGCCAAGCCCTAATCTCTCTCGGGAGGGCTGATCTGGAGTCCGTTCGGGGCTCCGGAGAGGGGGATTCGTCGCTGTCGTCATCATCAACCATCCTCCATCACCAATTTCATGATGCTCACCGCCGTGTGAGTAATTCCATCGTAGGCTTGCTGGACGGTGATGGGTTGGATGAGATTTATCATGTAATCGAGTTAGTTTTGTTAGGGTTTGATCCCTAGTATCCACTATGTTCTGAGATTGATGTTGCTATGACTTTGCTATGCTTAATGCTTGTCACTAGGGCCCAAGTGCCATGAATTCAGATCTGAACCTATTGTTGTTTCATGAATATATGTGAGTTCTTGATCCTATCTTGCAAGTCTATAGTCACCTATTATGTGTTATGATCCGCCAACCCCGAAGTGACAATAATCGAGATACTTCTCGGTGATGACCATAATTTGAGGAGTTCATGTATTCACTATGTGTTAATGCTTTGTTCCTGTTCTCTATTAAAAGGAGGCCTTAATATCCCTTAGTTTCCAATAGGACACCGCTGCCACGGGAGGGTAGGACAAAAGATGTCATGCAAGTTCTTTTCCATAAGCATGTATGGCTATGTTCGGAATACATGCCTACATTACATTGATCAATTGGAGCTAGTTCTGTGTCACCCTATGTTATGACTGTTACATGATGAACCACATCCGGCATAATTATCCATCACTGATCCGGTGCCTACGAGCTTTCCATATACTGGTTCTCGCTTATTTAATTTCCCGCTGCTACTGTTACAGTCACTACAAATTACCAAAAACATTACTTTTGCTGTCTTTACTTTTGTTGCCGTTACCACCACTATCATATTACTTTGCTACTAAACACTTTGCTGCAGATACTAAGTTTCCAGGTGTGGTTGAATTGACAACTCAGCTGCTAATACTTGAGAATATTCTTTGGCTCCCCTTGTGTCGAATCAGTAAATTTGGGTTGAATACTCTACCCTCAAAAACTGTTGCGATCCCCTATACTTGTGGGTTATCAAGACCTTTTTCTGGCGCCGTTGCTTGGGAGCATAGCTCTTTTCTTTGAGTCACTTGGGATTTATATCTGCTGGACACTATGAAGAACTTGAAAGACGCGAAGACACAAATTTATCCCTCAACTACGAGGGGAGGTAAGGAACTGCCATCTAGCTCTGCACTTGATTCTCCTTCTGTTATGAGTAAGCTAGCGACACCTCAACTACGAGGGAGGTAAGGAACTACGAGGAAGGATTATGAATTTTATGTTGATCCAGATATAATTACTTTGGTTGAATCTGATCCGTTTTATGGCTATGAATCTAAAACTGTTGTGGCACATCTTACTAAGTTAAATGATATAGCCGCCCTGTTTACTAATGATGAGAGATCGCGCTACTTTTACATACACAAAATATTTCCGTTCTCATTAAAGGGTGATGCTAAGATATGGTTTAATTCTCTTGATCCTGGTTGTGTGCGTAGTCCTTGATAACCCACAAGTATAGGGGATCACAACAGTTTTCGAGGGTAGAGTATTCAACCCAAATTTATTGATTCGACACAAGGGGAGCCAAAGAATATTCTCAAGTATTAGCAGCTCAGTTGTCAATTCAACCACACCTGGAAACTTAGTATCTGTAGCAAAGTGTTTAGTAGCAAAGTAATATGATAGTGGTGGTAACGGCAACAAAAGTAAAGACAACAAAAGTAATGTTTTTGGTATTTTGTAGTGATTGTAACAGTAGCAACGGAAAAGTAAATAAGTGAAAACCAGTATATGGAAAGCTCGTAGGCACCGGATCAGTGATGGATAATTATGTCGGATGCGGTTCGTCATGTAACAGTCATAACATAGGGTGACACAGAACTTGCTCCAATTCATCAATGTAATGTAGGCATGTATTCTGAATATAGTCATACATGCTTATGGAAAAGAACTTGCATGACATCTTTTGTCCTACCCTCCCGTGGCAGCGGGGTCCTATTGGAAACTAAGGGATATTAAGGCCTCCTTTTAATAGAGAACCGGAACAAAGCATTAGCACATAGTGAATACATGAACTCCTCAAACTATGGTCAGCACCGGGAGTGGTCCCGATTATTGTCACTTCGGGGTTGCCGGATCATAACACGTAGTAGGTGACTATAGACTTGCAAGATAGGATCAAGAACTCATATATATTCATGAAAACATAATAGGTTCAGATCTGAATTCATGGCACTCGGGCCCTAGTGACAAGCATTAAGCATAGCAAAGTCATAGCAACATCAATCTCAGAACATAGTGGATACTAGGGATCAAACCCTAACAAAACTAACTCGATTACATGATAAATCTCATCCAACCCATCACCGTCCAGCAAGCCTACGATGGAATTAGTCACGTACGGCGGTGAGCATCATGAAATTGGTGATGGAGGATGGTTGATGATGACGACGGCGACGAATCCCCCTCTCCGGAGCCCCGAACAGACTCCAGATCAGCCCTCCCGAGAGAGATTAGAGCTTGGCGGCGGCTCTGTATCGTAAAACGCAATGATTTATTCTCTCTGATTTTTTTGTCCCCGAAAGCCAATATATGGAGTTGAAGTTGGTGTCGGAGGGTCTCCAGGGGGCCCACAAGGTAGCGGGGCACGCCCAGGAGGGGGCGGGCGCCCCCCACCATCGTGGACAGGGTGTGGGCCCCCTGGTCTTCATCTTTGGCGAGGATTTTTTATTATTTATTCTAAGATATTCCGTGGAGTTTCAGGTCATTCCAAGAACTTTTGTTTTCTGCACAAAAAACAACATCATGGCAATTCTGCTGAAAACAGCGTCAGTCCGGGTTAGTTCCATTCGAATCATACAAGTTAGAGTCCAAAGCAAGGGCAAAAGTGTTTGGAAAAGTAGATACGACGGAGACGTGTCAACTCCCCCATGCTTAAACCCTTGCTTGTGCTCAATTAATTCAGTTGACAAACTGAAAGAGAAAAAGAAAAACTTTTGCAAACTCTGTTTGCTCTTGTTGTTGTAACTATGTCAAGCCAGCATTCAGGTTTTCAGCAAATATCATAACTAACCACATTTGCAATAACTCCTAGGTCTCATGTTTACTCATATCAATAATATAATCAGCTAGCAAGCCATAATAATAAATCTCGGATGATAACACTTTCTCAAAATAATCATAATATGATATAACAAGATGGTATCTCGCTAGCCCTTTCTGAGACCGCAAAACATAAATGCAGAGCACCTTCAAAGATCAAGGACCGACTAGACATTGTAATTCATGGTAAAAGAGATCCATTCATAGTCATACCCGATATAAATTAACAGTAATGAATGCAAATGACAGCTGTGCTCTCCAGCTAGTGCTTTTAATAAGAAGGTGATGACTCAACATAAAAGTAAATAGATAGGCCCTTCGCAGAGGGAAGCAGGGATTTGTAGAGGTGCCAGAGCTAGGTTTTGAAATAGAGATAAATTATATTTTGAGCGGCATACTTTTATTTTCAACATAACAACTAAGAGATGACGATATCTTCCATGCTAAACAAATTATAGGCGGTTCCCAAACAGAATGGTAAAGTTTATACTCCCCCTCCTCCACAGGAATCAATCCATGGCTTGCTCGAAACAACGAGTGCCTCCAACATTCAACGGGTCCCAGGGGGAGTTTTGTTTGCAATTATTTTGATTTAGTTTGAATAAAGCATGGGACTGGGCATCCCGGCGACCAGCCATTTTCTCGTGAGTGAGGAGCGGAGTCCACTTCTCTTTAGAATAACCCGCCTAAAACGGAAGATAAGGGCAGCCCTAGTTGATATATGAGCTATTCGAGCATGCAAAACAGAATGTTTATTTGAAGGTTTAGAGTTTGGCACATACAAATTTACTTGGAACGGTAGGTAGATACCGCATATAGGAAGGTATGGTGGACTCATATGGAACAACTTTGGGGTTTAAGGGATTGGATGCACAAGCAGTATTCCTGCTTAGTACAAGTGAAGGCTAGCAAAAGACTGGGAAGCAACCAACTAGAGAGCGACAACAGTCATGAACATGCATTAAAATTAATAAACATTGAATACAAGCATGAGTAGGATATAATCCACCATGAACATAAATATCGTGAAGGCTATGTTGATTTGTTTCAACTACATGCGTGAACATGTGCCAAGTCAAGTCACTTAAATCATTCAAAGGAGGATACCAACCCATCATACCACATCACAACCATTTCAATAGCATGTTGGCACGCAAGCTAAACCATTATAACTCATAGCTAATCAAGCATGGGACGAGCAACTATGATCTCTAATTGTCATTGCAAACATGTTTATTCATAATAAGTTGAATCAAGAACGATGAACTCATCATATTTACAAAAACAAAAGAGGTCGAGTTCATACCAGCTTTTCCCATCTCAGTCAGTCCATCATATATTATCATAATTGCCTTTCACTTGCACGACCGAGCGATGTGAATAATAATAAGAGTGCACGTGCATTGGACTAAGCTGGAATCTGCGAGCATTCAATAAACAGGAGAAGACAAGGCAATATGGGCTCTTGGTTAAATCAACAATGATGCATATAAGAGTCACTTCAACAATTTAATCATGGTCTTCTCCTACTGACCCCCAAAGAAAAGAAAAGAAATAAAAACTATTTACACAGGAAAGCTCCCAACAAGCAAAAGAAGAACGGGAAATATTTTTGGGTTTTCTTTTTAATTACTGCAGCAAAGAAATAAACTACTACTAATTTTTTTTGGTTTTTCTTAAGGTTTATTAAACACACAAGAAGAAAGCAGGAAAAAGGAAATAAACTAGCATGGATATTATAGTGAAAGAGTATGAGCACCGACATCTAGCAATGAGTGTGTGTGAACATAAATGTAATGTCTGTGAGAAATACGTACTCCCCCAAGCTTAGGCTTTTGGCCTAAGTTGGTCTATTGCCAGGGATAGCCTGGCGGATACCCGTAGGTGTAGCTGGGGTCGTACTGCGATGCAGAATAGTTGGGATCATAGTGTGATGAAGAGGACTTTGACTGCCACTGGCTGGCAACCGCCTCCGGATCCAAGAATAAACAGACTGTCGTGGAGGCTCATCTTGTGGTTCTGGTTCCGGGGTTGGTGCAGGATTCTGATAGGCTTGAACAGCCGCCCACGGAACGATATGAGGACCTGCAGACAAGTTAAACAAAGAGGGAGCAGGCAAAGTAATAGTTTCAGGGTGATGTTTATCAAAGTACAATTTATATTTAAGCTCCCGTTCCTTGCTCTTAACAAGAAAGTCATGCGCTAGCATACTCTTATAATCTAAATAAGCACGGGGCAACGATGTTTCTTCTTTCTCCAAATGCCTAATAGTAATGCTAAAGTATTCAGCTCAGCGTGAAGCATAAATGCCTCGAAAGATGTGGCCCTTAGTATGGTTCAAACTTAACCGTCTAGCAACAATTCCACCCATACTAACAGAGTTATTGAGGTATAAACCATGGACCAAAATAATAATATCAGGAACACTATGGTTTCCACAGTTCCCACGTCCAATCAAGCAACGACTAGCAAATAAGGCAAAGTAGCATAAAAAGGGAAAATGTATGCTAGTAATTCTTGCATCAGAAACCTTCCTGGTTTCTCGCACAGTGATAGTGTTAATAAAAGCTTCTACTTCATTACGGTGTGGTTCATCCAAGGTACCCTCAAAGGGTATTTTGCAAACCTCGCAAAATTCAGCTAATGGCATCTTCTTAACAACGTCATATAAATGAAACTCTACTGATGGAGGTGATTTCTTAGGGAAAAAGTAGAAGTTTTGCACAAAAGTATTTGTGAGTAAGAGATACTGATGACGTTGGTCGCGGAGGAAGTCGGTGATGCCGGCGTTCTCAATTAATAAATAGAAATCCTCATAAATCCGGCTCTCCTCAAGAAGTCATCGAAGGCCATTCACACGGCGGACCTCCATGATCTTGAGGCAAATTATATTTGGGCTTCTGCTCTTCTTCCTTTTGTTTTTCCTTCGAGCTTCGGCTCGACGAGCCCCTCAAAAGGCTCTTCATTATTTTCTGAAATAATCTGAAATTTTTAGTAACTTCAAATAAAAGTGAACCAACTTCAATAAAATTGATAGCAACTACTCCTACAAGTGCCTAGAGCCTATATCAAGCATTAGAACTACTTGGAACCATATGAATTTGACATGCAAGCTCAAGAACATGGTCACCTATGCAGCACAAATTTGCAAAGAATAAAGCACTAGAACAAAAACTAATTGGACCAATGGAGGAGTCACATACCAAGGAACAATCTCCCCAAGAAGTTTTGCGAGAGGTGCTTTGAGCAAGGAGATCGAAAATCACAGCAGAAGTGGCTGGAACTCGTGCTTGAGTTGGTTTTTAGGGTTTGTGTGAGGCAGAGGAAGAAGATGGGTGCAGGGATAAGCGGAGGAGGGCCACCATGGGCCCACAAGGCAGGGGGCGCGCCCAGGGGGTAGGGCGCGCCCTCCACCCTCGTGGCCAGGTGGCAGCTCCCCCCGCGGTGATTTTTGCACTAAAAATCCTCAAATATTCCCGAAAAAATCATATTAAATTGGCATGGCATTCTGAGGACTTTTATTTTTGGGATATTTTTATATTGCACGGATAAGTCAGGAAACAGACAGAAAAATACTATGTTACTTTATTTCTACTAAATAACAGAAAATATAAAGAGGGTACAGAAGGTTGTGCTTCTAATTTCATCCATCTCATGCTCATCAAAAGGAATCCACTAACAAGGTTGATCAGGTCTTGTTAACAAACTCATTCCGACTAACATGGAACCGGAGAAATTTCGAATAACACTATGTTACCTCAACGGGGATATGGAAATCCCCACTAATAAGTATATCATATTTCTTCTTGACAGTAGGGAGAGGAAATTCAAAACCTCCAAATATAATCGATGGAATTTTTCCAATAGAGTTGATACTATAACCTTGAGGTTGTTTCCTCGGAAAGTGTACCGTGTGCTCATTACCATTAACATGAAAAGTGACATTGCCTTTGTTGCAATCAATAACAGCCCCTGCAGTATTAAGGAAAGGTCTTCCAAGAATAATAGACATACTATCATCCTCGGGAATATCAAGAATAACAAAGTCCATTAAAATAGTAACGTTTGCAACCACAACAGGTACATGCTCACAAATACCGACAGGTATAGCAGTTGATTTATCAGCCATTTGCAAAGATATTTCAGTAGGTGTCAACTTATTCAAGTCAAGTCTATGATATAAAGAGAGAGGCATAACACTAACACCGGCTCCAAGATCACATAAAGCAGTCTTAACATAATTTCTCTTAATGGAGCATGGTATAGTAGGTACTCCTGGATCTCCAAGGTTCTTTGGTATTCCACCCTTAAAAGTATAATTAGCAAGCATGGTGGAAATTTCAGCTTCCGGTATCTTTCTCTAATTGGTAATGGTATCCTTCATATACTTAGCATAAGGATTTGTTTTGAGCACATCAGTTAATTGCATACGCAAAAAGATGGGTCTAATCATTTCAGCAAAGCGCTCAAAATCCTCATCATCCTTTTTCTTGGATGGTTTCGGAGGAAAAGGCATGGGTTTCTGAACCCATGGTTTCCTTTCTTTACCATGTTTCCTAGCAACAAAGTCTCTCTTATCATAACGTTGATTCTTTGATTGTGGGTTATCAAGATCAACAGCAGGTTCAATCTCTACATCATTGTCTTTGCTAGGTTGAGCATCAACATTAATATTATCATTAACATTATCACTAGGTTCATGTTCATCACCCGATTGAGTTTCAACATCAGACATAGAGATATCATTTGGATTCTCAGGTGGTTCAGCCATAGGTTCACTAGAAGTTTGCAAAGTCCTATCATTTTTTATTTTTCTTCCTTTCAGAAGAACTAGGTACATCAATATTATTTCTCTGAGAATCTTGCTCGATTCTCTTAGGGTGGCCTTCAGGATACAAAGGTTCCTGAGTCATTCTACCAGAAGGTGTCGCTAGCTTACTCATAACAGAAGGTGAATCAAGTGCAGAGCTAGATGGCAGTTCCTTACCTCCCTCGTGGTTGAGGGATAAATTTTTGTCTTCGCGTCTTTCAAGTTCTTCATAGTGTCTAGCAGATATAAATCCCAAGTGACTCAAAGAATAGAGCTATGCTCCCCGGCAACGGCGCCGGAAATTAGTCTTGATAACCCACAAGTATAGGGGATCGCAACAACTTTCGAGGGTAGAGTATTCAACCAAAATTTGTTGATTCGACACAAGGGGAGCCAAAGAATATTCTCAAGTATTAGCAACTGAGTTGTCAATTCAACCACACCTGGAAACTTAGTATCTGCAGCAAAGTGTTTAGTAGCAAAGTAATATGGTAGTGGTGGTAACGGTAACAAAAGTAAAGACAGCAAAAGTAATGTTTTTGGTAATTTGTAGTGATTGTAACAGTTGCAGCGGGAAAGTAAATAAGCAAGAACCGGTATATGGAAAGCTCGTAGGCACCGATCAGTGATGGATAATTATGCCGGATGCGATTCATCATGTAACAGTCATAACATAGGGCGACATAGAACTAGCTCCAATTCATCAATGTAATGTAGGCATCTATTCCGAACATAGTCATACGTGCTTATGGAAAAGAACTTGCATGACATCTTTTGTTCTACCCTCCTGTGGCAGCGGGGTCCTATTGGAAACAAAGCGATATTAAGGCTTCCTTTTAATAGAGAACCGGAACAAAGCATTAACACATAGTGAATACATGAACTCCTCAAACTATGGTCATCACTGAGAAGTATCTCGATTATTGTCACTTCGGGGTTGTCGGATCATAACACATAATAGGTGACTATAGAATTGCAAGATAGGATCAAGAACTCACATATATTCATGAAAACATAATAGGTTCAGATCTGAATTCATGGCACTCGGGCCCTAGTGACAAGCATTAAGCATAGCAAAGTCATAGCAACATCAATCTCAGAACATAGTGGATACTAGGGATCAAACCCTAACAAAAATAACTCGATTACATGATAAATCTCATCCAACCCATCACCATCCAGCAAGCCTACGATTGAATTACTCACGCACGGCGGTGAGCATCATGAAATTTGTGATGGAGGATGGTTGACAATGATGATGGCGATGAATCCCCCTCTCCGGAGCCCCGAACGGACTCCAGATCAGCCCTCCCGAGAGAGATTAGGGCTTGGCGGCGGCTCCGTATTGTAAAACGTGATGATTTCTTCTCCCTGATTTTTTTCTCCCCGAAAGCCAATATATAGAGTTGGAATTGGTGTCGGAAGGTCTCCAGGGGGCCCACGAGGTAGGGGGCGCACCCCCCACCTTCGTGGACAGGGTGTGGGACCCCTGGTCTTCATCTTTGGCGAGGATTTTTTATTATTTTTTATAAGACATCCCGTGGAGTTTCAGGTCATTCCGAGAACTTTTCTTTTCTGCACATAAAATAACTTCATGGCAATTCTGCTGAAAACAACGTCAGTCTGGGTTAGTTTCATTCAAATCATACAAGTTAGAGTCCAAAACAAGGGCAAAAGTGTTTGGAAAAGTAGATATGACGGAGACGTATCATGCTCATATATTACAAAATCATACGGAGTAGAATTTAATTTTGTTTGCCATGCAATGTTGTAGAGCTATCATATGTCTCCTGTCATTTATTTTTCAGCCACCTGCTATCTGCTACTTTTACAGTGCACTAGTTCTGCACACACTTCACCCTTACTATCACTATTGTGTTTTTATGCAAGGGTATTTCAGACTCTGCTGCCATGAGAGAAGCCAAAAAGATAAGAGAGAAGTCGCTCCAGCTTCGTATGTTGGTAGGCAAGACACGTTACAACGCTATAAAGGGTGCAGTGTCAGCAGATGGAGACGGTAAACGTAGCTCTGGAGTTGATGACCTCGCTCACAATGAACCACCATCCCAGGTGCTTGCTTTAACTTCGTGGTGTCATATGTGGTTGCATGTTCCATATGGTGTCTAGCTTGTATTTGAAAGGCCGAAGTCGTTCTTTATTAAGATAAGGAAAGATATTTTTTACATGAACCACCATCCCGTGAGCACCAGATGACAAATAGCTAGTCAGGGCATTGGCCGAGCCAGTGACAAGCCCAACAAAGACATGCATCACCTGGAAGCCAACTAAAAAGTCGCGATGGTGGCGAAGCAGCCTGCCTCCCACCAGGCTCTCAGGTCCTAGATGATCATGTTCACCACTCCAGCCGGATGTCTAGCTTGTATTGCTTCCAATTTGGTTAAATTGCATCTGCTTAGCTTACACATTATACCTTTGAATATGACATGCCTTTCTATTTTTGGTACATGCTAGTACATCTGTGTATTAACCATGTTCTTACATCAAACTAATGTTCTTGTGTATCCCTCATCAATCACTTATGACGAGGCAGGCAGGCAAGGGGACTACTCCTCATTTAAAGAATGCAACGTTAGCCTCCCGACATGATTCTCAAGAAACAGAAATGCTAGATGAAGATAGTGAACGTAGCTCTGTAGTTGATTACAACATTTCCCCTACACTAGCATCGCAGGTGCTTGCTCTAACTTGGCAGCGTGATATGTGGTTGCATGTTGCATATGGTGTCTAGATTGTAATTCTTTCAATCTGGTTAAACTGCATGTGCTAGTCTGCTTAGCTTATACTCCTGTAAATGTGACATTATACCTATTAATGTGACATGCCTTCCTGTATTTAGTACATAGTAGATCTGTCTATTAAGCACGTCCTTACATAAAACTATTGTTTTTTTGTATCCCGCATCAATCAATATGACGAGACACCTTTAGTATATGCAGTGCGATATTAGTTGCATCTTTCATATGATTTATAGCATGCGCTGCTTCTAATTTGTTGAAATTCCATTTATGATGGGATGCTTTTAACTTGGCAGAGTCATATTGGTTGCATCTTTCATGTGGTCTCTATCTTGCATTGCTTCTTATTTGCTGGAATGGTTTCTGCTTAGTTTACACAAACAGTTGTGAACATGCCACGTCGTCCTGTTTTTCGTACATATTCCATCCTGGTATCATGTGTTTGCCTTACATCAAAGTAGTGATTGTCGATATCATGCATGAATGAGTTACGAAGAGAAATTTTATTGCTTTTTCTTGTCGGTTTTACTTGACAATTCAAAATCAATAAAGCGGAAGGAAGTTATCAAGGCAGCGGATAAAGGTGCTCCTTCCAAACGGAGGGCCTCTACTGTTTCTACTCCTCCACACCCCCAAGATGATTTCCAAGACAACAGATGCATAGACACTCAACAAAGCTGTGTTTATGATGAGCACGTCTCCCCTAGTGCAGCATCACCGGTGCTCCCTCTAACTTGGCACTGTTATATGTGGTTGCATGTTATGTATGATGTCTAGCTTGTATTGCTTCTAATTTTGTTGAATTCCATCTGCTTACTTTACACATTATACTTGAATAAGACACGTGTTCCTGTTTCTAGAACATACAATATATGTCTATCACACCATGTTCTTACATCAAATTACTACTGTTGTGTAACCTGCAACAATCACTTATCATAAGACACGTTTGACTTTGGAGTGTGATATAGGTTACATATCACATTCTTTTGTAGCTTGTACTACTAATTTGTTGAAATGACACTTATGACGAGACAGTTTTAACTTGGTAGAGTGATATTCGTTGCATCTTTCATATGGTGTCTAGCTTTCATTGCTTCTAATTTGTTGAAATGCCTTCTCCTTAGTTTACACATCATAAGCTGTGAATATGCAATGCTGTGAATATGCAATGGCACTAATGACGAGAGACCTCTAACATGGTAGTGTGATGTTGTTTGCATCTTGCATATGATTTATTTCTTGTACTTCTTCACATTTGTTTAAACGTCATTTATACTGAGACACTGTTAACTAGGCAGAGCGATATTTGTAGCATCTTTCATATGGTGTCTACCTTCCATTGCATTGCTTCTAATTTGGTGAAATGTCTTCTTCTTAGTTTACACATCATAGTTCTGGTTATCTCTTCCGTCCTGTTTTTCATACATATTACATCCTCCTATCATGTGGTTGTCTAACATCAAAGTTCAGTTCGTCTGCATCACGCACCAATTTGTTCTGAAGAACTAAACTGTTATTCATTTTTTTGTCGGCTTGACTTAACATGGCATAGAGAAAGAGGAAGAAACACAGAATGGCAGGGAATGAGAAGCGGATGAATCCTGCAGATTCTGCTGGTACTGATGTTGCAATAGAAGGTGAAAGTTTAGCGGAAAATTCTACAAACACGGCATCCCATGCTACACGAGCTGCAAAAAAAGCCAAACAGAAACAAATAGCTGCCACCAAACAAGCAGAGACAGCCCTAGTTCTTGCAACACCTACCACAGTACTACCAGCTGCACGACATACTCGTGCGTCAACTGAGCTGGCAGCACGTTCCCAAGCTCCCTTGCCACCTGACACTACTTCCCAAGCACTCTTGACACAAGACGAGTTGGCAATAACAGATGAATCTTGTGAGCTTCAACAGCAAGAAGGTAGTTGCTAGAGTCAAGTTACAGTTGCATGCTTCTTTATATGTAGTCTCATAGTTTGATGTACACTAACACTTCCTATGTTTGTTGTTGGACTAGCACCTAGGCTCAAGAGGAAACAAACATCAGGGATAATGCTCGATAGGTTAAGTAAATCTAGACGAGGAAGAATGGAGATCCGTTTTGAGGCTGGTTTAAAAAGGCCACGTGATGCTACAGAGTCAGCCAAGTTAGTATTAGAGGCAGCGGTTGCCGTTAGGTGTCATGTACGTATCCTCCCAACATGGATTCAGTACAGGAATGACAAAGATGAAACCCAGTTCAACACCTTCCTCGACCATTTATCTGTAAGTATGGTTATGTATGGAAACTAGTAATATCGTCTTGCTCTGTCCCATACTTTCTAGGTTGATGATAATGAGACTCCCATAATTATCAAAAGATGAGGTTCAAGTTGGATAGCCAAGATGATGCAACCAGACAAGCTTGCACTCATGTTTTCAAGTATGCTCTGCGACAGTATCGGTATAACTTGAGGAAAACTCACTTTGAAGGCAAGGCTAATAGTGAACTTTCCCAAACATCTCCAGTGGAAAATATATCGGATGAAGACTGGAGGGGCCTTGTTAAACACTAGTCTGATCCGAAGTATTAGGTACATTATATATATGTGATCAGATCACATGTTGAAGTCCTATTGACGCATGTGCCACACAAATCTATCTTCTTGTAGGTGAACTGTTCAAAGAACAAGGCCAACCGTACGAAAGTGAAATTCCAACAGACAGCGGTGATCTTGTAGCTATATTGCACATGCTGCGAGGCTCTTGTAATTAGCTGCTGTTTCACTCTTTTCGCTGTACCATATTATCAGATCTATATTGACTTTTTCGAAATGCAGAGGAAAGCCCGCAAGGACCAAAAAGTACCTGAACCAAATGCTATGGAAATTTTCAAGGACTGTCACACCAGCAAGAAGAAGGGCATGACTACACCAGTCGAAGCCGCTGTTGTAAGTCCTTAATCCTCATGACTTTTAACTACTACTTACTCTGACTTGTGTTGAACTGCTTGGTTTGCAGCCAATGTCTATTACTCTTTTCAATTTTATACACAATTGTCTTAGCGTATCATTGCACCTTACAAGGTTTAAAAGGGAGGAGTGATGTTCCTTTGATCTTGATCCGTAATCTAGTTCCGTGTTGGACTTGCCCACACAATGTTACAATTGCCTGTTTGTCTGTTCTCAGTTGTTTTGTGATATGAATGATGTCATACTATGCTTACCGTATTATAAACTTCGTCTCTTTATCCTTAGCCCTCAATACAATGTGAAGAAATAGACAATACATTAGCGATGGTACATGGTCATATGTTTGGAACCTGGTTTTATTATGTACTTTGCAATAAAATACAACTAATATTTTACATGGGTTCACCAGAATAAGTTCTGTATATAGATCAAAGCTATTTTGTTTGGTTTTGCTGCCTCCTTAATATCTTCTATTCTGGTACTACTATGTAAAACCTCAACTTTTCAGCGAGCTATGGAAAAAATGGTGGAACCGCCACCTTCTAAAGGTGGCGAGGCAACTATAACCGCAATGTCAGCTCTTGCTGCAGTGGGTCAGTACCTGTCCACTAACAGTGCCAAAAGCATGTTCCTGCGTAATACTTGGTTGGTTGTTAAGGCAATATCGTCCAAACTGCCTCATGATGAAGATATGCAAGCTCAAAGCAATGGTGTATCTGCGCTCCAGACGCAAGTCCATTCCCTAACATAGGCCCTTTGTGAAACAAGGAGAAACATTGCTCAATGTCGTCAAGATATGCATGGTTTTGAAACCAGACTATCAGACATTTGCTATGTTGTTCAGGAGCCTAGGGGAAATGAACGCGAGGGTTATGGTGCTCCATCGGACAATACAACATGAAAACATAACAGTCAGGTCAAATGAACCGAGCTTCTGAACTTCTGGTGGTGCATTTATCTGCTAGACTGTTAAGTTTTATGCCAACCTTCCTTTTGTTATATAGTTGTAATTTTTTTTGGTGTGATACAAAATTTATTCTTAACATGCAGCCACCGGCTGAACAAAACAGCAAGCCATTTTTGTATAGTGTAGGGTGTTCCCTATGTTTGCACTGGTGGCGATCTTTGATGTCGAGTGGATGTAATATGTGCAATCGCCTTAATAGCCTAGCGTTAGTTTCGGCCTAATTTATTCCTAGTCTTCTTTTTCCTTGGTTTGCTAGTGGCCGCAACTACTCATGGGCCATATACGGGCCGTAGGATCCATGGGTCTCCTATGGGCCGTCGATAAATGGGCCTGTAATCGGTGGGCCTCGGGCCGTCGATAAATGGGCCTGTAATCGGTGGGCCTCGGGCCGTCGGATAAATGGGTTTACATGGGCCGTAATTGGGTGTAATTGGTATCGGCCTAGCACGGTAACGGGCCGTTAACAGGCCGTAGGACTGCAAAAGCTTAATTCTGTCACAGGCATAACGGGTCGTTAATGGGCCAGAATATAGGACGGGCTGGCTAAAAACGGGCCGACTCTTGCCATGGGCCGAATTTGGCCCATTAGGGTAACATGCCAGTAACGGGCCCACTCTTGCCATGGCCCGAATTTGGCCCATTTGCGGAACATGCCAGTAACGGGCCGACTCTTGCCATGGGCCGAATTTAGCCCATTAGGGGAACAGGCCAGTAACGGACCAGAAATAATCGAGGGCCGAAAAGGAGCCCAAGAACGTATGGGCCGTCAATAGGCCGAAAGCTAGCACGGGCTGGAAATGGCCCATGTAAATCACGGGCCGTTAACGGGTACAAAGAAAAATACTGTTCATTATGGGCTAGAGTCACCGTGGGCCTGTAAAGGGCCGAAAGATATGAAGGGCTCATATGGTCCGAAAGACGTCGTGTGCCATACATGGGCCGTAAGTGAAATGGGCTGGTGTTATATTCGACGGACCACATGACGTTGTTGGGCCGATTTCCATTAGTGCCTAATGGGCCGTGAGTTAACGGGCCGTAAAATGGGCTATTTGCAAAGAGACCATTAACAGGCTTTTCATGGGCCAGCCCGTTAACTTTTGACCAAGTCAAACGGGCCGGCTTTGTAAGCTAAATGGGCCAGTGGTGGGTCGTGGCACGTGTCGACATATCATAGGCGCCTATCTGACCCACTGACGAGCTGACACGTGTTTCGTCCGGCCAATAAGAATTTTACACATGGAAATTTCCCATTGGTCGGGGCTGTTAACGGGTTATCGGATCCAAAACCTGACCCGATAGCTTAACGATGTTCTGTTACGGTGGATGCCACGTGTCGGTCACCCTTTACGAAAGCACTTCTGTGACGCGCGATTTATCGTCATGGAAGTTGACACTTCCGTGATGATAATTTTCGTAATGTCATGGAACACTTCTACGACAGCACAGGTATGACTATCTTGATTCTATCATAAATTTGTCATGGATGTACATGCATGACAAAAAACGCGACCTACTGTGACAAACACGTATCATCACGGAAGTGTATTTTTTGTAGTGTTGACATCGTATTTTTGGCAAAGCCACCGTTCATAATTTTTATACATGTCACTCTTGATTCCTTGCATATCCCGGTACTCCGCCTGAGGCATTCACATAGAGTCATATTTTTTTTAAGTATTGAGTTGTAATTCTTGAGTTGGAAGAAAGTAAAAGTGTGATGATCATCATTATTAGAGCATTGTCCCATGTGAGGAAAGGATGATGGAGGCTATGATTCCCCCACAAGTCGGGATGAGACTCCAGATGAAAAAAAGAGAGAAAAAAGAGGCAAAAAAAGGCCCAAATAAAAAAAGAGAAAAATAGAGAAGGGACAATATTACTATCCTTTTACCACACTTGTGATCCAAAGTAGCACCATGATCTTCATGATAGAGAGTCTCTTATTTTGTCACTTTCATATACTAGTGGGAATTTTACATTATAGAACTTGGCTTGTATATTCCAATGATGGGTGATACATCTCCAACGTATCTATAATTTATGAAGTATTCATGCTATTATATTATCCATCTTTGATGTTTATGGGCTTTATTTTACACTTTTATATTATTTTTGGAACTAACCTATTGACCCAGATCCCAGTGCCAGTTCATGTTTTTCCCTTGTTTCAGTGTTTCGAAGAAAAGGAATATCAAACGGAGTTGAAACGGAATGAAACCTTCTGGAGAAGTTATTTTTGGAAGGAAAGCAACCCGGGAGACTTGGAGTGCACGTCAGGAAAGCAACAAGGGAGGCACGAGACAGGGGGCGCACCCACCCCCCTGGGCGCGCCCTCCACCCTCGTGGGCCCCTCGTGGCTCCCCTGACGTATTTCTTCCTGCTATATATACCAATATACCCTAAATCCTTCGGGGAACAGAATAGATCGGGAGTTCCGCCGCCGCAAGCCTCTGTAGCCACCAAAAACCAATCGGGATCCTATTCCGGCACCCTACCGGAGGGGGGAACTGACGGTGTCCTGGACTAGGGGGTACTCACCACGCCGTCTCCCGATCAGTTGGATTGGGCCGAGGACCCCCATGGCCGTATACTCATGGGCCAGTCCGGACAGTTGCCGCATACAAGGAAGATTCCAGAAGACTTGGCGATCAAGACAAAAACTCCTCCCCCACCGGTGTATTCGGCTAGGACTCTTGTTATCCTAGGCCTCTGGTGGATTATATAAACCGAGGCCAGGCTAGTCGATAGACATACAACCATTACAACAATCATACCATAGGCTATCTTCTAGGGCTTAGCCTCCTTGATCTCGTGGTAGATCCACTCTTGTAAACATCCACAGTATCAATATCAATCAAGCAGGACGTAGGGTTTTACCTCCATCAAGAGGGCCCGAACCTGGGTAAACATCGTGTCCCTTGTCTCCTGTTACCATCTGCCTAGACGCATAGTTCGGGACCCCCTACCCGAGATCCGCCGGTTTTGACACCGACATTGGTGCTTTCATTGAGAGTTCCTCTGTGTGTCCGGCAAAAGGTCGATGGCTCGCCCGCAGGTCAACTGCAACTTCGGCATCTTCGTCACCAGCTCGACTGGTCACCTTGGTTCAACCAAGGACTGCGACCTGTCTCCGATCGTCATGTTCGGATGAGGGCCTTCATCAACATCAACTCCGATCTCTATCAAGATCATGGAGGAATCATCCAGGGAGCCCGGGGGCTCAACGTCAACATTGCCCTAGGGCGACCGTACTGTTTTTCTGGACAGCGAACTTGTGTCCGCCGCCACCGCCTCTTCAAACATCGTTTTAACGATTGCTTCGGTGGAATTGTGCGGAATTGAGTCTACAACAACCCTGGAAAATTTCATCGAGTTCCGATGGAGGAATCTCTGGCAATCTCCGATATACCGGAGCCGCATTGAATCTGGACAAGAATCCGGACGAGTTTAGGTCGTGGTGTCCAGATTCTAGCTCGGACTTCCTTTGGAAGATCCAACCGTTGATCGGCTGCGGAATTCCTATATCTACCACCCCTCAAAATTCCAGCTCGATCCGACCGTCCAAACTCCGGGAACCTTCCGATTAGTGCATCACTTTTCGGATCTGTTTTCTGCGCGAAAACGAATCCGACCCGAGTTCGTCTTTTCTATGAACGGGATTTCGGACATCCTTTTTGAAGGAAGTTTTGTACGGGGTATTGTATTTTGTTCCCGAACACATCCCACTGACTTTAAGATCTTTTGAACATGATCTTCAACATCATGCTGGTGTCAAACCCGTCCGGCAATATTGCTCCACGGCTGCCGACCTGCGCTAGACACGTCGTCACTTTGTTGAGCCGACATCAACTTCTTCGTATCATCATCTCGGCAGGCCGAACAAGAGTCTGGCATCGTGAAGGATAAATCATCACCAACATCGCCGCCCCACGGATTACACGGAGCGGGCATACCGGCATCGCCGCACGGTCCCTTCATCAAGCCGGCATCGACCACGTCACGACCTGCATCGGCAGGGCCGCACTATTGCTTCTTCAAGCTGGTGTCCATCACGCCGACCTACTTCGACATCTCGGCTGGACCGGGGGCTTCGCCATCTCTTCATCAACCTACTCCGGACACTCCGGCGTCACTAGCCGACCAGGCAATGGGTGTGCGGATCGAGTCCCAATTTTGGGAATCACCTTCCTTCGGATTGCTACAACAAATAAACCAGGTGCTATTAATCCTAGTATTTATTTTTGCTTGTTTGGGTTAATTTTTCCCAAGGAATTATTACTCTGGTTTGTCAATCATATGTACACAGGTCTATCAAATGGTGGCCGCATTATCAACGGTCGCATGATGGTTCGGCCAGTTTCCGTACATAGTCCGGCGAACGCCGCGTCCGGAACTCGAACCGACCTATGAATTCAGGCCTTGCCATGCCTTTACCGCATCACGCCGCCGCCCTGCATCGACATTGATTTCAGCGCCAGGCCATATTTCTTTATTACTCACTTTGCATAAATTATTTATTATGCAAAGATTTTTTTATTACTATTATCTCTGGTTTGCACTATTTTTTGTGCACAGGAAAATGATCCAGCCGGACTATATCCTCTGACGTCACCTCGGCTGGACTGGGGCTTCGTCAACACTTCATTACCCCATGCCGGGACTTGGCATCACTCTGCCGTCCTGCATTGACCGTGCTATGTCACCACTTCACGTGCCGAGCTCTTTGCTTCGCCACCTCGGGACCGGCTTGGGGGATGGAACCTTGTCCTGCACCAAGCTCGGACCGCATCGTCAATACCGAACACATTAACCAGCTAAGTTGCCTTCATGCTCAAAGTTTTAAATTTCTAACTTGTGTTCGGTTCGACCAAGCATTATACTTTTTGGAAAAAAGTTGCTTGTAAATTTTCCTTGTCCAAACTTTGTTTGCACATACTTGACGCTACTACCCGCTCATTATACACAGGGGCTTTTTAACGAAGCTTATTAATATGGGCTTTATGCCCAACACATGTGTCACACTTCCGCATGTACCTTTTATTCACCATTATATGCATCGATATGACTTAAGTTTTGGCCAAGCTGGGTTGCTGGCTCTGTGCTTACCCTCGTTTCGATTGTTCGGCTAGGTGGTAAAGGAGCACCTCTGCGATTATTACTGCCGGGTTAGCGGATGTGTACCTCAGGTGGGTGAAGCCGAAAGCTAGCATTCTTAAGGGAATATTCGGTCGGTGAACTAAAAGATGATTTTAATTATTTACCCATCTGCCCCGAGATGATTCTCTGCTTTCATAGCAGCTTTGACATGCACTTTAGGGCATGCATCCCAGCGAAAGGAACCCTTAACGGAACTATTCTCCTGGAAGATGTTTCTTACTACCCATGTAATATAACATAACTAGTTGGGCACTTATGCGATACAGCACTAATGACCCCTCGCCTTGTCTCCATGCATACCACGGTTCTTATATAACCACGAAGGTATTCGGACACACTCCGGACTATTGGGTCCTGAGGTCGAAGCGAAAAGGTCCGCTATGACAAACGATCTACAATCCGGCTAGAAGGCATTCTACATGTCACCTTACATTATATAGTCAACTTTTACCCAAGTCACTTGGGGGCTCTTATGTTTATTTGAGCCGCTTCATACTAAGTGTTTTTCTTCTTAGTCGTTGCAAAGTTTTATTATTTATCACTCCTTTTCTCGACACGTGTGTGCGGTCACTAGCCGAGGAGCCTAATTTCTCTCTCAAAATCGCTAGAGTTTAGTTTTCTAAAACTTGCCTAATCTGTAGGCTGACCCACTTGAAGTCTTGAGATGGGATGTGTCATGTTAAATCATGACAGCATCACTTTTTTTCTTCTAAAGTCCAATTTTCGGATTGGCACCGAACACTTGATCTTGTTCGGACGTCATGTTTTTACTGACGTTTTTTTTGGGTTTCCAAGCTTTTGGCACTTTTAAACTATTTGTGTGTTTTCAGCACAAGTCTCGCAGTGCAACGCCAGACTCCTTTAGGGATTTGGCAAAAACATTCTCGGATATTGCTATATATGCATCAGTTTCGAATTGTGTCTTCGGTCAAATAGTTGGGTTGCCCGGCTCCCGCGCTTGCCTCCTATGTTCCGCTTTGTTCGGCTAGGTGTGCAAAGGGAGAACCACTGCGATTGTGCTTCCAGCTCGCATGGTCACGCACCTCAGTGGAGATAGCCGAAAACTGACTGTCACAATAGGTGTAAACTGGTCAGCGATCCGACGACTATATTAAATGACGGGCCATTCATAACATTGGCCGAAGTGTTTATGGCTTGACCTCAACTGTCGCCGAACACTACCGGGGGCTATTAACTGGCCTCCCAAACTAAATCCTCGATCTTTTGCTCTTACATTGGAGTTGAGGTTTCATGATCATGCTTAGCGTGACAACCCAAGGAAAAGAACCGACAGCGGGACTATTTTCTTTGGAAGACATTTCTTCTGTTAAACAGTAATATAACATATCTCTATGCGTACCTTTGTTTATAAAACCGCATGGCCAGATTACCTTGTTTGTCATAAATCTTTGCCCTCATAAAGGCTTTATAAAGTAGGACAAACACTCCTCGGCTACTGGCCGAGGAGGTTGAAGCCGATGGTCGGTCAACAAAGTTTTGTACAATGCGGATTCGAGCATTAATGACATAAAGTACGTGAATACATGGAGTCATTACGCATAATTTGTGATTTTACTATGGATATCGATCCTTAATTCGGCCACCCGTGCCCGCATTAAGGCTCGGGGGCTACTTGGCTTCGGGCTTATTATTTACATATATTAAAGGGCACATCAATCCCACGATCTGGTGTTGCCACCCGACCCGATGTCTCGGGGCTCTGCATTGCCTGTTCTATGCAGAAAATTTTAAAACAATACAGTTTTCGAGGAGATTTTGATCCTCGGGTTGGTCGGCCGCACCCAACCCGAGTCTCGAGGACTGAGCACGCCTCTTTTGTGTCCCAAGTATTCTGCGAGCTAGGACTTGATCCTCGGACCGATTTTGCAAATCAACTTTGAGTCTCGGCTCTGAGGATCAGCGGTCTTATGTCATCCTTCATGTGCATCTCGGGTTTTAGACCGATACCCACCTTGAGGGCTACTGGCTATGTATCTCGGCAGAGAATAAATTGCATCAATCAAAAATATTGACAAACATTGGCCCACATTCGGGGTGGTGCACCACCTCGGAAGCAATTCGACATATAGTTCGGATGCAAGTGGCTGGCTCCTTAGAGGGCATTTCCGGCATTAAGCTCGGCTAAACTCCTTCAAACTTCTTTGAACCAAGGTGATTTATACCACCTCGGATATAGTCCGGCGTTGGAGCTCGGATACATATTCCGGCGTTGGAGCTCGGATATATATTCCGGCGTTGGAGCTCGGATACATAGTCCGGCGTTGGAGCTTGGATACATAGTCCGGCGTTGGAGCTCGGATATATTCCGGCGTTGGAGCTGGGAAGCGGTCCGGCGTTGGTGCTCGGCTGCAAGAGATACCTCGAATGCAATCCGGCATTGGAGCTCGGACGCAAGAGGACGCTGCCGCCCGGGAACAACTTCAAACCCGAGGTGTGGCATAAAAATAACAAGGCACTGATAAAGGCCGGAAGCTTAAAGGGGCTCCTCGGATACCCAACGTGTAAACTCGTCGAATGCATTTCGGCGATCCTCAAGATCGAAGATAAGAAGATTTGTTGAACCAGTTTTCAAGACCGACGACCAAGATGAAGAACAGTTCGAAGAATCGAGGCGTCCCCAACGAAGACCGGTTCGGGCTACTTGACGGTGTCTGGACTAGGGGTACTCACCACGCCGTCTCCCGATCAGTTGGATTGGGCCGAGGACCCCCATGGCCGTATACTCATGGGCCAGTCCGGACAGTTGCCGCATACAAGGAAGATTCCACAAGACTTGGCGATCAAGACAAAGACTCCTCCCCCACCGGCGTATTCGGCTAGGACTCTTGTTATCCTAGGCCTCTGGTGCATTATATAAACCGAGGCCAGGCTAGTCGATAGACATACAACCATTACAACAATCATACCATAGGCTAGCTTCTAGGGTTTAGTCTCCATGATCTCGTGGTAGATCCACTCTTGTAAACATCCACAATATCAATATCAATCAAGCAGGACGTAGGGTTTTACCTCCATCAAGAGGGCCCGAACCTGGGTAAACATCGTGTCCCTTGTCTCCTGTTACCATCCGTCTAGACGCACAGTTCGGGACCCCCTACCCGAGATCCGCCGGTTTTGACACCGACAGGAACCCTCACAGGTGGCCATCTTCATCATCCCGACGCTCTCCATGACGAGGAGGGAGTAGTTCACCCTCGGGGCTGAGGGTATGTACCAGTAGCTATGTGTTTGATCTCTCTCTCTCTCTCTCTCTCTCTCTCGTGTTGTTGAGGTGATACGATCTTGATGTATCGCGAGCTTTGCTATTATAGTTGGGTCTTATGATGCTTCTCCCCCTCTACTCTCTTGTAATGGATTGAGTTTTCCCTTTGAAGTGATCTTATCGGATTGAGTCTTTAATGATTTGAGAACACTTGATGTATGTGTTGTCGTGCGTATCCGTGGTGACAATGGGATATCACGTGATTCACTTGATGTATGTTTTGGTGATCAACTTGCGGGTTCCGCCCATGAACCTATGCATAGGGGTTGGCACACATTTTCGTCGTGATTCTCTGGTAGAAACTTTGGGGCACTCTTTGAGGTTCTATGTGTTTGTTGAATAGATGAATCTGAGATTGTGTGATGCATATCGTATAATCATACCCACGAATACTTGAGGTGACATTGGAGTATCTAGGTGACATTAGGGTTTTGGTTGATTTGTGTCTTAAGGTGTTATTCTAGTACGAACTCTAGGGCTGTTTGTGACACTTATAGGAATAGCCCAACGGATTGATTGGATAGAGTAACTTTGAGGTGGTTTCGTACCCTACCATAATCTCTTCATTTGTTCTCCACTATTAGTGACTTTGGAGTGACTCTTTGTTGCATGTTGAGGGATAGTTATATGATCCAATTATGTTATTATTGTTGAGAGAACTTGCACTAGTGAAAGTATGAACCCTAGGCCTTGTTTCAACGCATTGCAATACCGTTTACGCTCACTTTTATCATTAGTTACCTTGTTGTTTTTATATTTTCAGATTACAAATACCCATATCTACCATCCATATTGCACTTGTATCACCATCTCTTCGCCGAACTAGTGCACCTATACAATTTACCATTGTATTGGGTGTGTTGGGGACACAAGAGACTCTTTGTTATTTGGTTGCAGGGTTGCTTGAGATAGACCATCTTCATCCTACGCCTCCCACGGATTGATAAACCTTAGGTCATCCACTTGAGGGAAATTTGCTACTGTCCTACAAACCTGTGCACTTGGAGGCCCAACAACGTCTACAAAAAGAAGGTTGTGTAGTGACATCAAGCTATTTTCTGGCGCTGTTGCCGGGGAGGCTAGGTAAGTGAAGGTATATCTTTAGATCTTGCAATCGAATCTTTTTGTTTCTTGTTTTAGCACTAGTTAGTCTATAAAATAAAACTACAAAAAAATGGAATTGAGTTTGTCTCATATGCTTCATCTTTTTAATATCTTTCTTGAGTATGATGGAAAAGAAAATTGTGCCAAAGTGCTAGAAGAAGAATTACATAGAATGCTTGGCATAAAATATGTGAATGATGAGCATGATTGCAATGTTGTTAGTATGAATTCCTTGAATATCCATGATGCTAATGATATGCAAAGCCACAAGCTTGGGGAAGCTATGGTTGATGAAGATGATATTTTTTGTCCCCTAAGCTTTGATGAGCAAAATTATTATGATGAAAGCATGCCTCCTATTTATGATGAGTATTGTGATGACAAATATTCTATAAAGAATAAAGATAACCATGAAACTTTTCATATTAATTTTAATTTTCAATTGGATTATGCTTCACATGATAGTTATTTTGTTGAATTTGCTCCCACTACTATTGATGAGAAGAATTTTGCTTATGTGGAGAGTAGTAAAATTTCTATGCAAGTAGATCATAAAGAATGCTTTATGTGCTGGTTATATGGTTGAATTCATTCATGATGCCACTGAAAATTATTATGAGAGAGGATCATATGCTTCTACATATTGCAATAATATCAAGTTTCCTCTCTATGTGCTTAAAATTATGAAGTTATGCTTGTTTTGCCTTCCTATGCTAGTTGATTATTGTTCCCATAATTTGTTTGCTCACAAAATCCCTATGCATAGGAAGTGGTTTAGACTTAAATGTGCTAGTCATATTCTTCATGATGCTCTCTTTATGTTTCAATTCCTATGTTTTATGTGAGCATCACTGAATTCATCATGCCTAGCTAGGGGCGTTAAACGATAGCGCTTGTTGGGAGGCAACCCAATTTTATTTTAGTTTATTGCTTTTTGTTTCTGTTTAGGAATAAATAATACATCTATCTTCTGTTTATATGTGGTTTTATGTTTTAATTAGTGTTTGTGCCAAGTAGAACCTTTGGGAAGACTTGGGTGAAGTCTTTATGATCATGCTGTAAAAAACAGAAACTTTAGCGCTCTTGAGATTAGCTAATTTTTTTTACTGGAGAGTGCTATTTAGTTGATTCTTTTTGCAGATGATTACTAGAAAAATTCCTCAGGTCCACAAATTTATTACAGACTGTTCTGTTTTTGACAGATTCTGTTTTTCGCGTGTTGTTTGCTTATTTTGATGAATCTATGGCTAGTAAAATAGTTTATAAACCATATAGAAGTTGGAATACAGTAGTTTTAACACCAATATAAATAAATAATGAGTTCATTACAGTACCTTGAAGTGGTGTTTTGTTTTCTTTCGCTAACGGAGCTTACAAGTTTTCTGTTGGGTTTTGTGTTGTGAAGTTTTCAAGATTTTGGTAAAGATTCGATGGACTATGGAATAAGGAGTGGCAAGGGCCTAAGCTTGGGGATGCCCAAGGCACCCCAAGGTAATATTCAAGGATAACCAAGAGCCTAAGCTTGGGATGCCCTGGAAGGCGTCCCCTCTTTCGTCTTCGTTCATCGGTAACTTTACTTGGAGCTATATTTTTATTCACCATATGATATGTGTTTTTCTTGGAGCGTCATTTTATTTTCTTTTGTTTTGCTTGCTGTTTGAATAAAATACCAAGATATGAAATTCTTAAATGAGAAAGAGTCTTCACATAGCTACATAATTATTTAACTACTCATTGATCTTCACTTATATCTTTTTGGAGTAGTTTGTCATTTACTTGTGTGTTTCACTTATATCCTATGAGTATATGGTTGAATGAATTGAATATCATAAATCTGAAATTATATATGTTTCTTATGATTATCCCATGGGGAGTGATGACTTTACATATAATAAGTAGAGGTGGTAAATTTATTCAAGGTTAGCAAACATTGTA
Organism: Aegilops longissima; assembly: GCA_021605205.1. Lineage (NCBI taxonomy): Eukaryota > Viridiplantae > Streptophyta > Magnoliopsida > Poales > Poaceae > Aegilops > Aegilops longissima. The sequence continues at coordinate 742,464,251 of CM038682.1, forward strand.
TTGGTCACTTGAACAATTCATGAAAGAATATTGAAGGAAGAGAGATTTCACATATAAAAATTCGGTACTAATGGCGCACCGTGGGCAGGGTGCGCCATTAGTAGTTTCAACACTAATGGCGCATCAGAGGGTGGTGCGCCATTAGTATATACTAATGGCGCACCACATGTCTGGTGCGCCATTAGTGTCAATTCCATCTATTGCCCTTTTCCTAGTAGTGCTTGGACATCTTTTATGATTGTGAGCCCCATTAATTATTTTCAAACCTGAGCAAATTAGTTGAAGTTGGACAAGGAAGACAACATAATGCTTGGGTATATTTGTATAGAAGTTATATTGTTATGGATCCTTTAACATGTGGTGCTTGCTATTTAGAATCCTTTGCTAGCCAAAATATCTGTACTAAGCGGGAATACTGCTTGTGCATCCAAAATCCTTGAACCAAGTTTCCTCCATGGGTGTCCATCATATCTACCTATATGCGGTATTTACCTGCCGTTCCATGTAAATTTGCATGTGCCAAACTCTAAACCTTCAAATAATAATCTGTTTTGTATGCCCGAATATCTCATGTAGCGACTAGGGGCTAGCAGTATCTTCCATGCTAGGTGGGTTATTCTCACGATGAGTGGACTCCGCTCATCATTCACGAGAATATGGCTGGTAACTGGGATGCCCAGTCCCATGATCAAAAGATCGAAATCAAATCAAAAATAATTGCAAACAAAACTCCCCCAGGATTGATGTTAGTTGGAGGCACCCGTTGTTTCGAGCAAGCCATTGATTGATGATTGTTGGTGGAGGGGGAGTAAAAATATTTACCTTTCTGTTTGGGAACCACTTAAAATGTATGTAGTATGGAAGATATTGGGAACTCTTGGTCGTTATGTTGACAATGAAAGCATACCTCTCAAAATTATTTTCATTTCTGTTTTTGCTTCGAGCTCTGGCACCTCTGCAAAACCCTGCTTCCCTCTGCGAAGGGCCTTTCTTTTACTTTTATGCAAGAGTCAGTAGTATTCCTTCTCATTCCGACCTACTCTTTAGTTGGCAAGCATCATATGATGGAAAGATTTAAGCATATATGGCCATTCAAATATATTTGATCATGAATTATTACTGTTGACATTACCCTTGAGGTAAAAGGTTGGGAGGCGAAACATTAAGCCACTATCTTTCTCTGTGTTCGATGAATACTATTTGTTCTAAAAATATGCTTTGAGTGGTAGCAATCATTGAAGACTAAACGATAGTTGAGTATGCACTACTAGAGAAAAGCTTAGTAGTGGCGCTGGTTTTTTACATACCAGTAGTGCGGGCACCCGCGCTACTGCTAGGGCGCTACAGCTATTATTTAACAGTAGCGCTTTTCTGAACAAGCGTTGCAGCTAAAATACTTGTTACTAGTGTTGATTCCTCCACCAGCGCTACTGCTATCATCACGTAGTAGTAGCGCCCTATTTTCTCCCCACGCTACAACTAGGCAAATAGAAATAAAAAATAAAAAAAGCAGTCAGGTGCAATATTCATGGAAATCAAGACAAGTCCAGTGCAAATAAACTAAGTTCACAGAACCATCTCACAAACATTAACGACAGTACCACATTTAATATAACCACACAATCTCACAAACTCATATAGTAGTCAACAATGCATGGATAGATCATAGTTGATAAGTCTACTAGGTAGTCATACTAGCATATATATATGGTTCAACAGCCACACGCATTCATATGAAGTTCTAGATGATGTCGATGACGACCATCATCCTCAAGCCTGGGCAGTGGGTGTTCCTGATAGTAATTAGGATTGCTTGTCCAACATGAAGATTCTTGCCGACAAGGAAGCTCTTCCACCCAACCGAGTTGAAGTGTGTGCGACCGTTTGTGTCCACACCGTACGCACAAGTGGTGACGGAGCCCCTTGCGGCAAGGCGTATTCCAGCAGAGCCTTCTTCATCAGGCTTGATACCACAACTCTCAGATAGGCTCTTTGGCAATTTCTGAATAAGAAAAACACATCAATTAATAAGTAGCCTCACACATTCTACACGAAGCATATATATCATCGGACTCTACACTAAGCATATATATCATCGGACTCTACACTAAGTATATATATCATCGGACTCTACACTAAGTATAAGATTCACTAAGCATATAAGATTCACTAAGCATATAAGATTCACTAAGCATATAAGATTCACTAAGCATATATATCATCGGACTCTACACTAAGTATAACAATAAAGCATATAAGATTCACTAAGCATAGATTCACTAAGCATATAAGATTCAGTAAGCATATAAGATTCACTAAGCATATTTATCATCGGACTCTACACTAAGTATAACAATAAAGCATATAAGATTCACTAAGCATAGATTCACTAAGCATATAAGATTCAGTAAGCATATAAGATTCACTAAGCATATTTATCATCGGACTCTACACTAAGTATAACAATAAAGCATATCATCAAATTACTCTAAAAACTACAGTAAAGGCAACATACCATCATATGCCGATCAACCATGGTACTTGTCAGGCGGGTCACGAATGGCACCCCGACGAAGTCAGCACATGGCGGAATGATGTCCCATAGGTTGCACACCTCGTCCTCGCTCAACTTCATTCTTTGAGCTACGATGGCATCACCGAGTGGGTCATCATCATCCTCATAATCTTCTACTTTGTTGATATAAATCCCGGCTAGCTTGGGTCTTTCAGCTCTGAAGGAGAAGCTGATCAACTCACCACTGGTGATATGCATGTTGTCGATGAAACGGACCCATCCATCTCCTCCCACCCGCGTCATCTTTCATCCTTTCTCGATCTCCATAGTGTAGGGGCCCCTAGGAGCCTCAAATGTCACAGAGTCTCCAGTCAGATTGTTGAATTCTGACCTCACATTGCATGGGACGATCTGTGTACAAAATAGTAGTTACTAGTTTCATATAATTTATTACCGCCGCATGAAGAAAAGTAGACTCGAAGTAGATGCCAAACAGCGTGCCAGTTGCAAGGCTGCTGGCGCACCTTGACTTGCACCGTCGACATGGTGGTGGTGGTGGTGGTGGCGCCATTTCCCTAAAGCAATATGATTAAAGGATTAACGATCCAAAAAGTAAACATAAAGTTTTCATAGCTAGAGTTCACATGGCAAGCAAAATAACAACTAAAAAGTAAACATAAAGTTTAGTCCAACAATCACAAATTGCAAAAGTAGAGTGATTGTATGATAAAACACAAGAGTTTCATACGCACCTCAAATCTGTGTCAAACTTATTCTGTCGCGGACTCAAACAAAATTAGAATCCTGTGAGCAAATTGCCAACGAAGCATACCAAGAAAGCTGGCAATCTAGTAAACTAATGTCCCCAACTCTTCAGATGAAGCATCACTATCAGCATGAAATTTGCACTAAACACAAGGTTAAACAATACTAGTAGCTCAATAATCTAGAGATATAACAAACAAATATATGGCAAAACATAACAATACTTTGATCTCATCTCATCTTCGTTAATCACAACAAAGCACACTAAATAAACTACCCCCTTCTCATATCAGTAATCCTAAATCTTGATGATTTCTCACAACAAAGCACACTAAATAAACATGAGCTTGTAGCTTTGTCTCTCACATGAACAACACCTATACAACATCCTATAGAAGGGCACTTGATACAACCGGAACCGAGCACTTACACTCCTATAGAAGCAATATCCATAACATCACATCAGAAAAGTCTAAACCGCCCAACCACAAAGCAAAAAATCAAACATGAGCGAGCCCAATCCAATGCCAAATCATGTCAGCAACAACCAACCCAAATCCTCTACTCTCCCCTATGTGATACTAATTAACAGTATGATCTACAGATGCATATGTGATACTAAATAATAGTAGGATCAATTGGAGCCATGCATCGAAGCGCGGAGCCACCGTGCAATCCCTAAATCCCTAAACATGGCGAGCCGCCGTGGCAAATCGATTGGAGCCCCTACGATGAACCCTAACCGAGAGATCAAGAGGAACTACTGTGGCGCGCGTAGGGAGGAGGAGATCGAGAGGGGGACTTACGGGGCTGGAGCTTCGGAGGAGGCGAGAGGCGACCGCGCGTGGTGGCGGCGCACGGCACCGTCGACGGGGGTGAGGCAGCCGGGGACGAACCCTAACTGCCGCCGCGTCGTCGTCGGGCGGAGGGGATTGTGTGAGACGAGGGGGGTGCGGGGGCGCTCGCGGGCCGGTTTTCTTTAGCTATAGTAGTAGCGCTGGTTGGAGCACCATGCTACTGCTAAGCCCGCCAGCTGTAGCGCCCTTTCAGAACAAACACTACAGCTAAGTGGGCTACAGATGCTGCCCTGCGGCCCATGTAACAGTAGCGCGGCCCAAACAAACAAACGCTGCTGCTATATGTTAGTAGTAGCGCGTTTTCTACACAGTGCTACTGGTAATTACTAGTAGCATGGGGTCACAAAAACTCGCTACTGGTAAACTTCTATCTATAAGCATTTTCCTAGTAGTGATGTGGAATTTGCTAAATCAAAGCTCTGACATAGACTCTTCCTGAAAATAAGATGAATTGTAATTGTTTGATGACTAATAACACAGTTTTTTAGTTTTCAAGGAAGTTTATGATCTATATTTTAACATGTGAATAGTTTGTTACTTGATCATGCAAAGTTCTATGAGTTGAGCTACTGTTATGACATATAATGATGCTAGAAAAGGTGATTGAAATTATCATTGATCAAAATTATGCACCTGCTAGCATTCACACTTCATAAATTATTTCTTTTATCATTTACCTACTCGAGGACGAGCAAGAATTAAGCTTGGGGATGCTGATACGTCTCCAACGTATCTATAATTTATGAAGTATTCATGCTATTATATTATCCATCTTGGATGTTTATGGGCTTTATTTTACACTTTTATATTATTTTTGGGACTAACCTATTGACCCAGAGCCCAGTGCCAGTTCCTGTTTTTTCCCTTGTTTTAGTGTTTCGATGAAAAGGAATATCAAACGGAGTCGAAACGGAATGAAACCTACTGGAGAAGTTATTTTTGGAAGGAAAGCAACCCGGGAGACTTGGAGTGCATGTCAGGAAAGCAACGAGGGAGGCACGAGGCAGGGGACGCGCCCTCCACCCTCGTGGGCCCCTCGTGGCTCCCCTGACGTATTTCTTCCTCCTATATATACCAATATACCCTAAAACCTTCGGGGAACAGAATAGATCGGGAGTTCCGCCGCCGCAAGCCTCTGTAGCCACCAAAAACCAATCGGGACCCTGTTCCGACACCCTGCCAGAGGGGGGCCCCTCACCAGTGGCCATCTTCATCATCCCAGCGCTCTCCATGACGAGGAGGGATTAGTTCACCCTCGGGGCTGAGGGTATGTACCAGTACCTATGTGTTTAATCTCTCTCTCTCTCTCTCTCTCTCTCTCTCTCTCTCTCGTGTTCTTGAGGTGACACGATCTTGATGTGGCTACCTCTTGAGCACTACGTTGGATTTCCACGAAGAGGAGAGGATGATGCAGTAAAGTAGCGTAAGTATTTCCCTCAGTTTTTGAGAACCAAGGTATCAATCCAGTTGGAGACCACGCACAAGTCCCTCGTACCTGCACAAAACGATAGCTACTCGCAACCAACGCGATTAGGGGTTGTCAATCCCTCCACGGTCACTTACGAGAGTTAGATCGGATAGAGATGATAAATAATATTTTTGGTATTTTTGGTTTAGAGATGCAAAGTAAAAAATAAAAGGCAAAGTAAAAACAAAGCAAGTATTAAAAGTGATGGAGATTGATATGATGAGAATAGACCCGGGGGACATAGGTTTCACTAGTGGCTTCTCTCAAGAGCATAAGTATTCTACGGTGAGTGAACAAATTATTGTTGAGCAATTGACAGAATTGATCATAGTTATGAGTATATCTAGGTATGATCATGTATATAGGCATCACGTCCATGACAAGTAGACCGAAACGATTTTGCATCTACTACTATTACTCCACTCATCGACCGCTATCCAGCATGCATCTAGAGTATTAAGTTAAAAACAGAGTAACGCCTTAAGCAAGATGACATGATGTAGAGGATTAAATTCATGCAATATGATAAAAACCCCATCTTGTTATCCTCGATGGGAACAATACAATACGTGCCTTGTTGCCCCTTCTGTCACTGGGAAAGGACACCACAAGATTGAACCCAAAGCTAAGCACTTCTCCCATTGCAAGAACTACCAATCTAGTTGGCCAAACCAAACGGATAATTCGAAGAGACTTGCAAAGATAACTCAATCATACATAAAATAATTCAGAGAAGATTCAAATATTATTCATAGATAAGTTGGATCATAAACCCACAATTCATCGGTCTCAACAAACACACCGCAAAAAGAAGATTACATCAAATAGATCTCCACGAGAGAGGGGGAGAACATTGTATTGAGATCCAAAAAGGGAGAAGAAGCCATCTAGCTACTAACTATGGACCCGTAGGTCTGAGGTAAACTACTCACACTTCATCGGAGAGGCTTTGATGATGATGTAGAAGCCCTCCGTGATGGATGCCCCCTCCGACGGAGCTCCGGAACAGGCCGCAAGATGGGATCTCGTGGATACAGGAAGTTGCGGCGGTGGAATTAGGTTTTTGGCTCCTGTTCTGATCGTTTGGGGATACGTAGGTATATATAGGAGGAAGGAGTACGTCGGTGGAGCAACAGGGGGCCCATGAGGCAGGGGTGCGCGCCCAGGGGGGCGCCCCCCACCCTCATGACCGCCTCTTTTGTTCCTTGAAGTATGGTCCAAGTCCCCTGGATCACGTTCGGTGAGAAAATCACGTTCCCAAAGGTTTCATTCCGTTTGGACTCCGTTTGATATTCTGTTTCTTCGAAACACTGAAATAGGCAAAAAACAACAATTCTGGGCTGGGCCTCTGGTTAATAGGTTAGTCCCAAAAATAATATAAAAGTGGAAAATAAAGCCCAATATAGTCCAAAACAGTAGATAAAGTAGCATGGAGCAATCAAAAATTATAGATACGTTGGAGACGTATCAGGCATCCTCAAGCTTAATTCCTGCTCGTCCTCGAGTAGGTAAATGATAAAAGGAGAATTTTTGATGCGGAGTGATACTTTGGCATAATTTCAATGTAAATCTTTTTAATTGTGGTATGAATATTCTGATCTGAATGAATACAAAATAAAAGTTCATATTGATAAAAGAAATAGTAATACTTCAAGCATACTAATCAAAGTAATCATGTCTTCTCAAAATAGCATGACAAAAGAAAGTTCATCCCTACAAAATAATATAGTTAGGCTATGCTTCATTTTCGTCACACAAAGATGTTCCCAACGTCTATACTCCCGATGACAAGCCAAGCAATTGTTTCATACTTAAATAATCTCAAACTTTTTCAACCTTCACGCAATACATGAGCGTGAGCCATGGATATAGCACTATGGGTGGAATAGAATATGATGATGGGGATTGTGTGGAGAAGACAAAAAAGGAGAAAGTCTCACGTTGACGAGGATAATCAACGGGCTATGGAGATGCCCATCAATTGATGTCAACATGAGGAATAGGGATTGCCATGCAACAGATGCACTAGAGCTATAAATGAATGCTCAACAAAAGAAAACTAGTGGGTGTGCATACAACTTGCTTGCTCATGAAGACCTAGGGCATTTGAGGAAGCCCATCGTAGGAATATACAAGCCAAGTTCTATAATGAAAAATTCCCACTAGTATATGAAAATGACAAAATGAGAGACTCTCTATCATGAAGATCTTAGTGCTACTTTGAAGCACAATATATGAGACTCAGTACATGAAGAACAAGGTGCTACTTTGAAGCACAAGTGTGGAAAAAAGAGATAGTAACATTGCCCTTTTTATTTATTTTCTTTCTTTTGGGCCTTACTTTTTTTTCTTTTTGGCCTTTCTCTTTTTTTTTGGGCAATGCTCTAATAATGATGATCATCACACTTCTATTGATTACAACATAAGGATTACAACTCGAAACTAGAACAAGATATTACTCTATATGAATGCCTCCGGCGGTGTACCGGGATGGTGCGATGAATCAAGAGTGACATGTATGAAAAATAATGCATGGTGGCTTTGCCACAAATACGATGTCAATTACATGATCATGCAATGGCAATATGACAAAAGTAAGGTATGTCATGATGATGAACGGAACGATGGTGTCGGTGTACTAGAGTAGGGGTACCCTAGTATCCCGAACTCGTGCACGGGCAGTCGCAGCACCCAGCGGCAGGGCCTGCCTAGTGACCGCCAAGGTCCTCCGTGGTTCCTTTGGAGCCATTCAAGAACAAAGTGTTTAAGCCAAGAAGACAAGGACCCGGCAAGAGGAGCTTGCCGGGAAGGCCACTCAAGGCACGCAGGAGATAAGACCCCGGCAAGAGGAGCTTGCCGGGAAGGCTTGGTGAGCGACAAGCTCCCGAGCGCGACAAGGATTCAGCCGCGGCAAGGTGCTTGCCGCGGCAGGCAACCTCTCTTCATCTCCGCTCCAGCTCATCCACCAACGTGTCGCCACGGAGCCATTCCAGGCATGCGTGTCAAGAGGGTGTGCAGCCAGCGGAGAGCAGCGGTAAGAGGCGCTGACAGGGGTGCCATCGTGGCGAGCGGTGGCGCCCCTGACGGTCCCTTTCTGCACTGTTTAGGCGACATGGACAGGCATTTAATGCTTTTGTCCCGTGCCGTCAGAGTTAGGTATAATACACTATACAAAGTAGCTGTACCAACCGCAACTCATTTTTCCCATTTTGCCCTTGTTCACGTTGCCACCTGTGGTGACCCCTTGAGTCTATAAAAGGAGGGCCATGCGCAACGTAGAAAGGGTTCGGCTGGTTCGACTCATTCGAGACTAGAGACACTCAAGCTAGGTTTTGTAGCTCTCATTGCTCCCTAGCAAGAACACAAGATAATAAGACAAGCAGCAGTAGGAGTATTATCTCTCCGGAGAGCTCCGAAGCTGGGTAAATTGCTCGTGTGCATTGCCTCGATCTGCTCTTTGTGCAACTTCCGCCCCCCACCGAACCAAAAGGGGCTCGGTCCGCCGGGTTCCATAGGTGTTCGTGGGTCACGATTAGCTTCCCCGACATCTTTGGCGCGCCAGGTAGGGGGCGTCGAGGCTGTGTGAACCTGATCCGGCGTTCACACGAGCAACATCTTCATCATCTTCATCAACATGCCACCAAGAAGAAGGCTTCGCGGCAGCAGAGCCGTCGCGTCAAACCCGCCACCACCGGAGCCGGCGAGTGGTGGGGAAGACGCTGGCGGAGGAACGGGCGTCGTCGAGGGAGCCCACGACGCTGCCAAGTCCAAGGACAAGGCGGCGCAGACCTCGGCGTCCGGATACGTACCGCGTCCATCTCAGGAGGCGCGAGACCGACAGCGTCATGGTGCTCGCAGCGCCATACGTTCGTTGGATCAAGGCCAATCTAGAGGATCCCGAAGCCCTCAAGACCAGCGTGCACGCCAGCATGCTGGAACGAGTGGCGTACGATCGCCTGGACGGGATGCTGCTCCTTCTAACTTGGTTAGAAGTCCGAGCATATCCCGTTCCTCGCACCGTACGCCATTGCCACCCACCACTCCAGCGGAAGCCTTGGCGAGAGCTCAACTGCTTCTAGACTACCCTCCAACGGCCGACAAGGTCGACGAATGGAGGGCCACCATCCAGAGTCTCATTGGCTTCGCCAACGGCGATACTCCGCGGCAACTTACTGCATCCTTGCCGCGGCGAGACGACAAGGCACGAGCCGGTGGTGACGAGACCTGTGGGGGTGCAACCACCATGCACTCTCCATCCCGAAGGCCAAGATCGCCGACTCGTCGGATCCACCTCGACAGCGACTCCACCGCTTCATCAGATCCACGAGCTCGCTGTGATCAGCGCCAAGTCCTTCAAGAACGGCAACAAGAAGACACTCGAACTCGCATCGAGCGCCGAAGAGAAGCGCGACGTCAATCTGACCAGCGCGCTGGGCCCACTGTCGACGTGCATGCGCCAGTGGAACCAGGTGACTTGCCGTACGCGGTAGGTTGCCCTGTGTTCACTCGTGAGCTGCGGCAGGTCCAGTGGCCCGACAAGAAAAATTTCAAGCCAGACGTGCCAGAGAAGTATGATGGCAGGACGCATCCGTCGGAGTTCCTCAGCATCTACACCATGTGCAAGCTGCAGGGGGACGAGACGACAAGATCCTCGCCAACTACTTCCCGCTGGTACTCAAGCCAAATGTCAGATCTTGGCTCATGCACTTGCCGGACAGCTCCATATCTTCTTGGGCAGATCTATGCCATCAGTTTGTCGGCGCCTTCACAGGCGGCCACAAGCCTCATGGCCAGGAAAGCGACCTTCACATGCTCGCCCAGAAGGAAGGAGAGTCCCTGCGCAAGTTCATCCAGAGATTCAGCCGTGTGCATTACAACATCCCAGATGTTCACCCTGCCGCGGTGATCAGCGCGTTTCATCAGAACGTGCGGAACCGCAGGATGAGGGAGGAGATGGCGATGTGCAAAGTCAAGGACGTCAGTGAGTTGTATGCTTTGGCCGACAAGTGTGCACGTGCTGAGGAAGGAAGAAGACTCCTAGGAGAGAATGCAGAAGCAGGATCTGATAGTGAGGAAACCGCCCCGACGAAGAAGAGCCGGCGGCGGAACAACAGAAAGAAGAAAGGCAAAGAGGTACTAGTTGTCGAGCAGTCCGGCAACGTAGGTGGCGCCAAGAAAGCCAAGGTTGGTGGCTCCGGCAAGGAGGTTGCCGCTGACGCCGACCGCCAAACTATGGCGGCCGCCGACAAGCAGGACAGCTCCAACAAACAGTACTGCAAGATCCACCGCACCAAAGGCCATGACCTCCAGAGCTGCAAAAAGGTTGAGCAGCTTGTTGAACAGCAGAAGGCTGAGTACGAGCGGCGCGACAAGGAGAAAGCCCAGGAAGGTGCTGGGGGAGCAAGCAAGAAACGGCCCGGCCGGGGAGGACGCCGCGGCAAGGCCAAGCAGCGGCAAGGAGACAGACCTCCCCGCGGCCGCGACAAGGATGAAGACGATGATGACGATGAAGATATGGAGGATGACGAAACTGATGAGCAGGAGTTTTAGAAAGCAACAGAGGTCCTCTGCGTTGACGGAGGTGCTTCTCTGCATACCTCATACCGCCAACTCAAGCAATGGATGCGAGAGGTTAATGCGCGTAACCATCCGTAGAGTCACGCAGGCCTCGAAGTGGTCCAGACGCCTATCATCTTTGATATTGAGGACCACCCGATCGCATAACTACGGTCGGGTGCTTGCCGATGTTGGTCTCACCAACTATCCGCAACCTCAAGGTCACCAAGATGCTAGTTGACGGCGGGGCCGGCTTAAACCTAATCTCTTCCGCAGTGCTCCAAAAGCTTCAAATCCCTGACAGCGAGCTCGAAGAGACTGGCACATTCCAAGGAATCAACCCAGGAAGGAGCAAGCCAAAGGGGAAGATCACGTTGCCGGTAACATTTGGCAGCGAGCTAAACTTCAGGACTGAGAGGGTCATGTTCGACGTTGCTGATTTCCCGTTGCCTTATAACGGAATACTTGGCCGTCCAGCACTCGCCAAGTTCATGGCAGCCTCTCATTACGCATACAACTTACTCAAGATGCCAGGCCCGATAAGCGTCATCTCTGTCCCTGGCGACAAGAAGGATGCTCTTATCTGCGCCGACAAGATCTACCGGGAGGCAGCAGCTGCGACAGATAGCAAATCACTTGGCGCTGAAGCTCCCGGGGGGAAGAAGAAGACCACTTTGACCGGCAAGAGCTCCGATGCCCACTCCGGCAAGCGCACCTCTTCGGAGTTCTGCGCTACCGTCGAGGACGCACCATCGAGCTCCACCGGCAAGTGCAAGAAGACGATGGCAGCTCCACCGAAGACCAAGAAGGTGCCCGCCAAGGAGGACGGCACTGGTGGTACCTTCACCATCAGTGCCACTCTCGACCCTAAATAGGAAGGCGCGCTCATTGCTTTCCTGCGGGCGAACGTCGATGTGTTCGCATGGCAACCGTCTGACATCCCCTGTGTTCCCAGGAAAGTAATTGAGCACCACCTAGCTGTCTGTCCTCATGCGCGGCCCGTCAAGCAGAAAGTTAGGAAGCAGGCAGTGGAGCACCAAGAATTCATTGCAGAAGAGATCAACAAACTGGAAGCAGCAGGCCTTGTCAGAGGACTGCTCCATCCAACGTGGTTGGCCAATCCTGTAGTTGTTCGCAAGGCAAATGGGAAATGGAGACTTTGTATTGACTTCACAGATGTTAATAAAGCTTGTCCCAAAGACCCATTTCCCTTGTCGCGCATCGACCAGATTGTTGACTCCACGGCTGGATGTGATTTGCTTTCATTTCTTGATGCATACTCAGGATATCATCAGATCTTCATGGCAGAAGAGGATGAAGAGAAAACCGCATTCATCACCCCATGTGGCACATAATGTTTTATATGGATGCCCTTTGGGTTAAAGAATGCTGGTTCAACGTTTGCAAGAGTGGTCCATGACGCTTTTGAGCCCCAAATGCACAGAAATGTAGAAGCCTACATGGATGACATAGTGGTCAAAAGCAAGGACAGGGCAACTTTGGTTCAAGATTTAGATGAGACCTTTGCAAATCTGCGCAAGATCAACCTCAAGCTCAACCCCGAGAAGTGCGTGTTTGGAGTTCCTTCCGGCAAGCTTCTCGGGTTCTTCGTGTCTCAGCGGGGAATTGAAGCCAATCCCGACAAGATCAAGGCCATTGAGCTGATTGAAGCACAAAAGCGCGTCAAGGACGTACGAAGACTTGCCGGTTGCATGGCTGCTCTCAGCAGGTTTATCTCTAGGTCTGCTGAGCGCGCCCTGCCATTTTTCAAGATTTTGAAAAAGGCAGGTCCAATGAAATGGACTCCCGAAGCGGAGGCTGCGCTGTAGGATTTAAAGAGGTACCTATCCTCCACTGCAATACTTGTCGCACCTAGGCCACAAGAGAAGTTGCTGCTATACATAGCGGCAACCAATCAAGTGGTTAGTGCTGCGTTAGTAGCGGAAAGGGAGGCAGATGATGAGCCGGCAACCGAGGCAGATGCATCCAGCGACAAGCAAGGGGCTTCACCGACAAGCTCTGGTCCCGACAAGGACGTATCTACGCAGACGAGCGAGAAGATGTAGAAAAGGATGGTGCAGCGCCCAGTTTACTTTGTCAGTTCCCTTCTGCAGGGGGCTAGGTCAAGGTACTCTGGTGTTCAGAAACTGCTTTTCGGCCTCCTCATGGCCTCGAGAAAGCTGCGCCATTACTTCCAAGCACATGAGATAACAGTCGTCACTCGCTTTCCCCTGAAGAGAATACTGCAAAATCCAGAAGCAACAGGCAGGATTGTCGAGTGGGCGCTAGAATTGTCAAGCTTTGGCCTCAAGTTTGAAAGCACTTCAACTATCCAGAGCAGAGCATTGGCAGAGTTTATAGCAGAATGGACACCGACGCAAGATGAAGAAATTCCGGAGATGAGTATCCCCGCCAAAGAAGCGAGTAAAGAGTGGCTGATGTACTTTGACGGTGCCTTCTCGCTGCAAGGCGCCGGTGCCGGCGTGCTGCTTATCGCACCCACCGGGGAGCACCTCAAGTACATAGTCCAAATGCACTTTCCCAAGGAGCAAGCAACAAACAATACTGCAGAGTATGAAGGCTTGCTTGCCAGACTCAGGATAGCAGTGGACCTTGGGATCAGGAAGCTCATTGTCAGGGGTGACTCGCAGCTTGTCGTCCGCCAAGTGAACAAAGATTATCAGAGTCCGTTGATGGAAGCTTACGTAGATGAAGTGAGAAAGCTAGAAGAACACTTTGAAGGCCTGCAAATGGAACATGTTCCAAGAGCTCAGAATGATATTGCTGATGGCCTGTCAAAGTGCGCCGCACTCAAGTTACCTGTGGAACCAGGAATTTTTGTGCTCAAGCTAACTCAACCAACCGTGACACCATCAACCGGACAGAACAAGAAGAGGAAGTTGATTTCTGGTGACTATTTTCCGGCAGAGCTACCCGAAACCGCCACCGCGAAGGTCCCCAGGATCAACACCAAGAGTGCTGAGGAGCAGCCTGCTCCGACAAGCCCCAGGGTTTGTTTCGTTGAAGCAGACGCTCCCGGCAAGTTTTGCTCCGGCAAGCTTATCGGGGAACATCAAGCTCCGGCTGAGCCGCAGGCTCTTGCCGTCGAAGCGGATGTTCCCACAGCAACAGATGTGCCTTTAGTCCTTGTTGTCGAGCCGCAAGCTCCGGCATGGGCACAGCAGATTGTCCATTTCCTTGACAGGAGAACTTCCCAAGAGCAAGAAGAAGCGAAAGAGTAGCCCGGCAGTCAAGTATGTACCAGTTTGTCGACAAAGACACTGCATGAAGAAGACTCAACGGTGTGAAATTGAAGTGTATTCACGGGAAGATGGATGCGAAGCTGTTGGCAGAGATACATGGAGGCATATGTGGTCACCACATTGGCGCAAGAGCACTTGCCGCAAAGCTTTCGGCAAGGTTTCTTCGGCCGACAGCCCTCCAGGATGCAACTGCACAAGTAACCAAGTGTGAAGCGTGCGGTTCCATTCCAGCGGTACACCAGCCAGCTCAAGCTCTCCAAACGATCCCTTTATCCTGGCCATTTTCGGTCTAGGGGCACGACATCCTAGGCCCCTTCCCACGGGCTGTCGGGGCTTTGAGTACTTATGCGTTGCAATCGACAAGTTCACAAAGTGGCGGAAGTGGAAGCGATGAGGAAGGTGACAGCCGATCGGCATCAAGTTCTTGGTCAATTGTTTGCCGTTTTGGGATTCCTAACAGGATCATCACCGACAACGGCACACAATTCACGAGTCGCACCTTCATGCAATACGTCCAAGACCTTGGCGCCAAGGTCTGCTTCGCTTCTGTTGCTCATCCGAGGAGCAACGGTCAATCAGAGAGGGCAAACGTTGAAGTGCTGCGAGGACTCAAGACCAGAACTTTCAACAGGCTGCACAAGTGCGGAAGAAACTGGATTGAGGAGCTGCCGGTGGTTCTTTGGTCGATCAGACGACGCCAAATCGAGCCACCGCCGACACCTTCGCTCTAATCTATGGAGCGAGGCAGTTCTCCCCACGGAACTCAGTATACGGGTCACCTCGAGTACTCGCTTATGATGAGCTTGAGCAAGAGCAGCTGCGACAAGATGACGCGCTGCTCCTTGAGGAGGACCGTCTTCAGCCGCTGTCACGAGCTGCTCGTTACCAGCAAGCTTTGCGCCGCTACCATAGCCGCAGTTAGTGCCGAAGTTTCGAGGAAGGCGACCTTGTTCTTGGTAGCGTTCAATCCGCCAAGAATTCCAACAAGTTGGCCTTGAAGTGGGAAGGCCCTTATCGGGTGAAACGAGTCACTAGGCTGGCGCTGTCCGCCTTGAGACCGAAGATGGCATTCCGGTGAGCAACTCCTGGAACATTGAGCATCTTCGTAAGTTTTGCCCATAGGGCGCGGTTGCCAGAACCTGTTCCGGCAACCACCTTTTGTACAAGTCTTGCCGATGTTGCTTGTAATCCTTTGTACAAAGCCGGGCGCAGACCCCGTGCATCAGTAAAGCTCATGTGTTGCGCACAACTTGTCAACTACATGCTTTCTTAATCCTTTTTTGCATGTGTTATCTAACATTTTGTGCAGCATCCACACTCGGTAAGCAATAACGAGCCACAAGGCTCCATAACTTTATTTTCTCTTCTTTCTCTTTCTCAAAGAAAGGAAGGTTCATCCACCCACAAGTTAGCCGGGGAAGGAAGAGATAATGGTGTGGGCCACCAAGCGTCGCTCGAGGAAGTATCGCCTTGCCGGGAAGCAAACGACAGAAAAGCTAAGTTGCCAAAGTTTGAGCAATCAGTTTTTAAATTTTTGAAGTTATCTTCCTCGAACGATAGTACTTTGTATGGAAAACCTGTGCGCGGAGGAACCGACTCGTAGCTGGTCGCGCCCTTACTTTTTTTCGAGTCCGCTCGACAATTTAAGTGAGCTGCAACTAGTTGCGACAAGGTTGCTTGTCGGAGGCGACACCGCCAGCAGGCTGCTGACGTTCCGCACTCAGCGCTCGCGGCAAGGGTGCCCGCGCCGACAAGTTCCCTAAAAGCGTGGGGCACAAACATACAAAGGAAGGAATCAAGTAAAGGAAATAACATTGCGATCGCTGCCTAAGATAGAGTATATTACAAATTAACTTGTCGCAGATCTAATAAATTGTTCTCCTAAACATGATCAGCAGCGACAAGGGAAAGAAGAAACGGGCGGCCTAGTCTACGAGGTCGCCATCGACCCTCTTGACCCCGCTCACCCTGTCCACAATGGGTGCGACAAGGGCCTTGAGCGCTTCAACGTCAGCAGTCGGCGGCAAGGACTTGAGGACGTTGGCGAAGCTAACGCCTGGATTGCGGAAGGCCACCTTCATCAGCACCTTCTGAAGAGCCCCTGCACAGATTTGGTGCGACTCGTCGGCCAGCTGCTTTGGGATCTCTTCCCGGAGCCGCTGGAGAGCCGCCACCACGCCCTCGAAGAACAGGCTGAGCTTGGCGCTGGGTTGGAGATGCTCGTCGGTGGAGTACCCGAGATCCACCATCCCCAGCTCCATCAGCTCCCTGTCGATGGCGGCGGCTGTATTTACAAGACCCTCGGTCCAGTGCATCACGTTCTCTTTGAAGGTGTTATGGGCGGTCGTGGCATTCGCCAGCAGCTCCTCGTTGGCCTTGATCTTCTCCAACAGACCCGCTTCCCGCTCCTTGGCGCCGTCCAGCGTCTCCATCAAGGTGGTCAGCTTCAGCTCAAGATCTGCCTTGGAGTCCTTGGCGGCATCGAGCTCTTTGATCCTCTCAGCGAGACGGCCCTGCAACTCGCCAAGAGTGTAGGCGTCCTTCTCGCGCTCGTGCTTCAGCGCGGTGAGCTCTTCGCCGCTCTTCTGCAGACTGGCCTCCAGCTGCGTCACTTTTGTCTCCAACTCCTTCTTGGCGGCCTCGGCAGCTGCGGCAGCGTCCTTTGCTTCCTTGAGAGCTCCGCCAAGTGATTGCTCGCGCGCGGCAAGCTCTTCCTCATAGCTGTCAAGGTTGATCTTCCGCTCGCCACCGCCTTCTTCTTGCGGATAGCTTCTCGCCGGCAAGCCGTTGCTGCTCCTCGACCTCAGCCTTCTCAAGGATGAAGGCTGTGTGCTCTTCAGCGAGTCGCCTCCGCTCTTCTGCCACGTCCCGGAGGGCTTCTTGGTTGGCGCACCGAAGCTCTTCTGCGTGCTTCTCCATGTCTGCTCCCGCCCTCGCGACAAGTGCCTCCCGGGACTCCAGCTTGGCTTGTCGGGCGCGGTAGAGCGACAACAGCCTCTTTAGCAGCTGCTCCTCCTCAGACTCGCCGCCGCTGCTGCTTGGCGCGTCAACCAACGACAGCCCAGCGGAGGTGAGCAGCTCTTCGTCAAAGGTCTCCCCTTTGACCGGCGCCCTGGAGCTCGACGCCCAGGGGAGCTTGATGAAGACGCCGTCGCCGGCCTTCAGATAGGTGCCGGGCTGGGGCTCTTCGGAGCCTGACGCTGCATCGGTGGCGGAGGAATCGGCGGTCGGCGTAGCGCCTGGCGCTCCTGCGGCCTCGTAGTCGTCGATCGATCGATCGGACCCCTCGCCCGCCTTTGCAGCGGCAGCCTTGGCGGCCTCCTCGCCGGCGGACCCATCGGCGCCTGCCTCTTCCTCCATGGTGGTGGCGTCGTCAGTGTTGCCGTGTGCGGCCTCCTCGCGGACCTCAGTCTCCATCAGATCTGCGACAGATGGATCTGACGATTAGAAAAATAAAGAACAGTCAAGCAAATGTTCGAAAAGAAGAACAGAAGAAAAAAGAACCCAAGGGAAATTGTCACGCAAAAGGGTTACCTGCGATGGGATCTGTGGCCGCGGTCTCCACCACCGGAAGATCGCCGGCGCTGCCCCTTGTCGGGGAAACTTCCCTTATCGGAGAAGCCTCCCTTGACAGAGAGCGCTCCCTTGCCGGAGAATTCTCCCTTGGCGGCGTAGTTGAAGCAGACGGAATTTCAGGAGCGACTTCCGGGGCCTCCTGATGAGGCTGCTCTGCTCCTACACAAATCAACAAGACAGATATCAGTAAAGAAGGAGCACCCATGCGCACCTAACCGTAAGAAATAAACCAAATACTTACGCTGGGGCTGTGCTGGGGGCTGCTCTGAGGAAGGGTTGCCGGGTCCGGCAAGGGAGTCTCAGACGCGCCTCCACAGCCGCCATCGGGGATCGTCTTCGATGACAACCACGGGGTCTTGGCTCTCTTGACGCTCTACGAGCCAGCGTCTGAAAAGGAAAGAGTTCAGAATGAAGCAAATCAGATACAAGACAAAGCAGCAAATTGAAGAATTACAAGTAACAATGACAAGATCTTACTCTTCTTCTTCCTCGGAGCTGGCGGAGAAGTAGAATTCAGTCCGCCTCGGTGCGACGAGCTGGAAGAGTAGGCTCCCTCGGACGCTTGGCGGGTGCAGGAGCCGTGGTCCCGGAAGGCCCCGCTCCTGTTGCTGTGGCGACGTGAGGCACTCCCGCGGCAACAGTGCTTGCCGCGGTGGAGCGCGTCGCGCTGCGCGACGGCTGTTGGCCCGTCTGCCGCCCCGCCACTTCCCGGTCTTGCGGAGGCGCCTTCTTGGTGGAGTTGTGGGCTCCTCCCGCGACAAGCTACCTGAAGGTGGGGGGGAGGCGCCACCGGCAGGCTCGTTCGGCTCAGCTTCAGGCTCGGCCTGCTCCTCCGCGCCGGCAAGTTCCTCTCGATCAGCAAGGCTTGCCGCCTCTGCTGCCTCCGCCTCCTCCACGGTGAACCCGAATTCACCAGCGGCAGCGGCTTCTGCCGCCTCCTCCAGCCTGGTGGCGATGCGATGCAGCTCGGCGTTGGTGGTGTCGCGGGTGAGCCACTTCTGCTCGTCGGGGCGGATCGGCACTTTCTTCCAGGCTGTCGAAGAACTGCTGCACGACGTCATCGGCGGGCTCTTGCCAAGTTGGAACGATCCCATGGGAATCACACAACGGCATCATTGCACGGATGCGGTCGAGCGAAGAGTTGTTGCACAAAGGAACGACCCCCCTTGGCAACATGAACCACTCGGGGTGATTTGGGTTGTGCTTGAACAGCTCCAGCAGCATCGCATTCAGCTCCAAGACGGTGAAATTCCAGTTAAGGCCCGAGCGCAGCCTCATGATGTCCGCCGCATTTTGGAACTCCCAAGCAGGCCTCCTCCTCTCCTGCAAGGGAGCGATGCGGCGGCGAAGGAAATCTGTGCCAACGGCGCCTACAGTGAGTCCGGCATGCCTGAGGTGCAAGATCCGGATCACGGCAATCTTCAACCTAGCATCCTCCGGCGCCAAGTTGCTCCAATCGTTGCCGCGCACTATGGGAGTTTGGCGCTGGGCAGTGAAGGGCAGCGGGTTCTCCTCGATGATCCAACACCAATCGGCTCTCCACTCCTCCCACTTGCTGCGGAGCTCTCCTTCCAGATATGCTTCTTTCTTGCCGTTCCTGGAGATCCAAGCAATCCCTCCGGCAAGTGGCTCTCCTCTCTCAACGCGGGGCATGAAGAAGTGGCGGAAAAGGGCTACGTTTGGGTGGACTCCGACAAAGTTCTCGCAGAGGTGTGCGAAAACCGCCATGGTCAGGACAGCGTTGGGGGTGAAATCAAGGAGGCGAAACCCGTAGGTGTTCATGATGTCGCAAAAGAACTCAGAGAAGGGCGGGCAGAGCCCGCAATAGAAGAAGAGCGCGAAGAAGGGGTACCCGACAGAAACCAACTCTGATGTAGCGGCAGAGATTACCCTCGTCCGCGGATGCGCCCGCGTCTCCGTCGACCAGAAGAGGTAGTAGCCCTCCCTCAGCTCCTTTGCGTCGAGCTGGGGGTCGAAGGTGGTCCGCTCCTTTCGCAGCGCCGCGAGCCGCTGTGCCCCGGCCGACTTCACGCCCTTCCCCTTGTCGGCTTTCGGAGCCATGGTGGAGGTGGTGGAGGAGGCCGACGGCGTTGATGGCGTTGGTGGCGATGGGGCGGGCGTCGCTCTCTTCAGACTTCGAGAAGGAGGGAGGAGCGGCGGTGGTTTTGAGATGTGACAGCAATGGCGAGGTGGGCGACCTGCCCTGCTTCCCCTGTTTATAAGGGGAGAGAGGGGCGTTCCCGCTTTTCAATTAAAGAAAGCCCCCACGATCTCTCCCACGACGCCACGATCGGCGCGTGCTGTTCGTGGGGGACGTGGTGGGTCCGGGGCGAGTAACGGTGTGATCTAGGCCGCGCGTGCCCGTGCACTGTTTTGGGCCTGGCCCAACAGCGCTCGACACCGTGTATGGCCCAGGCCCGGGGGCTCCTGTCGGTGTACTAGAGTAGGGGTACCCTAGTATCCCGAACTCGTGCACGGGCAGTAGCAGCACCCTGCGGCAGGGCCTGCCTAGTGACCCCCAAGGTCCTCCGTGGTTCCTTTGGAGCCATTCAAGAACAAAGTGTTTAAGCCAAGAAGACAAGGACCCGGCAAGAGGAGCTTGCCGGGAAGGCCACTCAAGGCACGCAGGAGACAAGACCCCGGCAAGAGGAGCTTGCCGGGAAGGCTTGGTGAGCGACAAGCTCCCGAGCGCGACAAGGATTCAGCCGCGGCAAGGTGCTTGCCGCGGCAGGCAACCTCTCTTCATCTCCGCTCCATCTCATCCACCAACGTGTCGCCACGGAGCCATTCCAGGCGTGCGTGTCAAGAGGCTGTGCAGCCAGCGGAGAGCAGCGGTAAGCGGCGCTGACAGGGGTGCCATCGTGGCGAGCGGTGGCGCCCCTGACGGTCCCTTTCTGCACTGTTTAGGCGACATGGACGGGCATTTAATGCTTTTGTCCCTTGCCGTCAGAGTTAGGTATAATACACTATACAAAGTAGCTGTACCAACCGCAACTCATTTTTCCCATTTTGCCCTTGTTCACGTTGCCACCTGTGGTGACCCCTTGAGTCTATAAAAGGAGGCCCATGCGCAACGTAGAAAGGGTTCGGCTGGTTCGACTCATTCGAGACTAGAGACACTCAAGCTAGGTTTTGTAGCTCTCATTGCTCCCTAGCAAGAACACAAGATAATCAGACAAGCAGCACTAGGAGTATTATCTCTCCGGAGAGCTCCGAAGCTGGGTAAATTGCTCATGTGCATCGCCTCGATCTGCTCTTTGTGCAACTTCCGCCCCCCACCGAACCAAAAGGGGCTCGGTCCGCCGGGTTCCATAGGTGTTCGTGGGTCACGATTAGCTTCCCCGGCAGATGGAAAGTTGCATGGCAATATATCTCGGAATGGCTATGGAAATGCCATAATAGGTAGGTATGGTGGCTTTTTTGAGGAAGATATAAGGAGGTTTATGTGTGATAGAGAATATCATATCACGGGGTTTGGATGCACCGACGAAGTTTGCACCAACTCCCAAGGTGAGAAAGGGCAATGCACGGTACCGAAGAGGCTAGCAAAGGTGGAACGGTAAAAGTGTGTATAATCCATGGACTCAACATTAGTCAAAAGAGCTCATATACTTATTGCAAAAAATTAGAATTCATCAAAAATCAAGTACTACGCGCATGCTCCTAGGGGGATAGATTGGTAGGAAAAGACCATCGCTCGTCCCCGACCACCACTCATAAGGATGCACAAGCCAGGTACACTTCATGTTTCAAATTTGTTACACAACTTTAACCATACGTGCATGCTACGGGATTTGCTAACTTCAACACAAGCATTCTTTAAATTCATAATCACCCAACCAGCATGACTTTAATATTACCACCTCCATATCTCAAAACAATTATCAAGTATCAAACTTTTCTTAGTATTCAACGCACTCAAAAGAAAGTTTCACATATACCAAGTATATTAATTTTAAGCAAATTACCATGCTATTAACGACTCTCAAAATAATCTAAGTGAAGCATGAGAGATCAATAGTTTCTATAAAACAAATCCACCACCGTGCTCTAAAAGATCTAAGTGAAGCACTAGAGCAAAAATTATCAAGCTCAAAAGATATAAGTGAAGCACTATGAGCATAACTATGAAACTCAAAAAATATAAGTGAAGCACTATGAGCATAACTATCAAACTCAAAAAAAATATAAGTGAAGCACTATGAGCATTCTATCAAATTCCAATTCATGTATGGCTCTCTCAAAAGGTGTGTACATCAAGGATGATTGTGGTAAACTAACAAGCAAAGACGCAAATAATACAAGACGCTCCAAGCAAAACACTTATCATGTGGTGAATAAAAATATAGCTCCAAGTAAATTACCGATGGAAGTAGACGAAAGAGGGGATGCCTTCCAGGGCATCCCCAAGCTTTGACTTTTTGGTGTCCTTGGATTATCTTGGGGGTGCCATGGGCATCCCCAAGCTTAGGCTCTTGCCACTCCTTGTTCCATAATCCATCAAAATAATTCACCCAAAACTTGAAAACTTCAGAACACAAAACTCAATAGAAATCTCGTGAGCTCCGTTAGAGAAAGGAAACAAAAGACTACTTTAAGTTACTGTAATGAACTCATTCTTTATTTATATTGGTGTTAAACCCACTGTATTCCAACTTCTCTATGGATTATAAACTATTTTATTAGTCATAGATTCATCAAAATAAGCAAACAACACACGCAAAATAGAATCTGTCAAAAACAGAACAGTCTGTAGTAATCTGTAACTAACGCAAACTTATGGAACTCAAACAATTCTTCCAAAATTAGACAACCTAGAAAATTTGTTTATTGATCAGCAGCAATTGGAATCAGTATTTTATCACGTTCTGGTGATTTTTAACAATTCGGGCACTAAGCGCAAAGTTTCTGGAAATTACAGCAAGATCAAATAACTATCATCCAAGAAGATCCAATAGATCTAGCTTGGCACAAACACTAATTAAAAGATAAAACCACATCTAAACAGAGGCTAGATGGATTATTTATTCCTAAACAGGAGCAAAAACAAAAAAACAAAAAATAAAATTGGGTTGCCTCCCAACAAGCGCTATCGTTTAACGCCCCTAGCTAGGCATAAAAGCAAGGATAGATCTAACGAGTGCCATCTTCGGCACTAAAGGAGGAGGATTTCCTCTCTATAGCATTCATTCTTTTATTTAAGGTAAGCACATGGCCATTAATGGCAGAAGTAAGATTAAGCACATTACAGAAGTTTGCCTCAAGACTAGACTTCATCTCTTTAATAATTTCATTTTGATAGAAGCACAACAGAGTAGTTTATTCAACCTTATCATTAATAGGGTGCCCAAATATGGTTTTAATTTTTTTCATAAGTATCTATAGCATCCCCTTCAAGAAAACCCTCTTCAAAGATGGAATCTAAAACTTGTTTGAAGGAAGCGGGCAAGCCAACATAAAAACTTCTTAAGTAAATTTCAATTTGATATTGTGGCACATAGCTAGCCCGAATCCTTAATAACCTATCCCAAGCATCTTTTAAAGACTCATCAAGTAAATAGCGAAAAATTCCAGAGTCATCCTCATAAAAATTATTCAAGCTCTCATTGGAGACCCCGTTGGGTCTTTCTATAGCATCATTATTCATGAGCTTAGAGAGGATAGAGGGGTCATCCAAGGTAGAACCTAGGAAAGGGCCCTTAGTTCTTTTTGATTCGGCCATAACAACGAAAAGGCAAACGGAAAGGAGGAGGAGATTGGGAAAGAGAGGGCGAATAAAACGGCAAGGGTGAAGTGGGGGAGAGCAAAACGAGAGGAAAATGGCAAATAATGTAATGCGAGAGATAGGGATTGTGATGGTTACTTGCTATGTCTTGACTTGCTCTTGCGTGAGCCTCCCCGGCAACGGCGCCAGAAATTCATCTTGCTACCTTTTGAGCACTGCATTGGATTTCCCCGAAGAGGAGAGGATGATGCAATAAAGTAGCATAAGTATTTCCCTCAGTTTTTGAGAACCAAGGTATCAATCCAGTAGGAAACCAAGCACACGTCCCTCGTGCCTGCACAAAACAATAGCTACTCGCAACCAACGCGATTAGGGGTTATCAATCCCTTCACGGTCACTTACGAGAGTGAGATCTGATAGAGATGATAAATAATATTTTTGGTATTTTTGGTTTAGAGATGCAAAGTAAAAATAAAAGGCAAAGTAAAAACAAAGCAAGTATTAAAAGTGATGGAGATTGATATGATGAGAATAGACCCGGGGGCCATAGGTTTCACTAGTGGCTTCTCTCAAGAGCATAAGTATTCTACGGTGGGTGAACAAATTACTGTTGAGCAATTGACAGAATTGAGCATAGTTATGAGTATATCTAGGTATGATCATGCATATAGGAATCACGTCCATGACAAGTAGACCGAAACGATTCTGCATCTACTACTATTACTCCACTCATCGACCGCTATCCAGCATGCATCTAGAGTATTAAGTTAAAAACAGAGTAACGCCTTAAGCAAGATGACATGATGTAGAGGGATAAATTCATGCAATATGATAAAAACCCCATCTTGTTATCCTTGATGGCGACAATACAATCGTGCCTTGCTGCCCCTACATCCTTTGGGAAAGGACACATAAGATTGAACCCGAAGCTAAGCACTTCTCCCATTGCAAGAACTACCAATCTAGTTGGCCAAACCAAACGGATAATTCAAAGAGACTTGCAAAGATAACTCAATCATACATAAAATAATTCAGAGAAGATTCAAATATTATTCATCGATAAGTCAGATCATAAACCCACAATTCATCGTTCTCAACAAACACACCGCAAAAAGAAGATTACATCAAATAGATCTCCACGAGAGAGGGGGAGAACATTGTATTGAGATCCAAAAAGAGAGAAGAAGCCATCTAGCTACTAACTATGGACCCGTAGGTCTGAGGTAAACTACTCACACTTCATCGGAGAGGCTTTGATGATGATGTAGAAGCCGTCCGTGATGGATGCCCCCTCCGGCGGAGCTCCGGAACAGGCCCCAAGATGGTATCTCGTGGATACAGGAAGTTTCGGCGGTGGAATTAGCTTTTTGGCACCTATTCTGATCGTTTGGGGATACGTAGGTATATATAGGAGGAAGGAGTATGTCGGTGGAGCAACAGGGGGCCCACGAGGCAGGGGGCGCGCCTAGGGGGGGCGCCCCCACCCTCGTGACCGCCTCTTTTGTTCCTTGGAGTAGGGTCCAAGTCCCCTGGATCACGTTCGGTGCGAAAATCACGTTCCCGAAGGTTTCATTCCGTTTGGACTCCATTTGATATTCTGAACACTGAAATAGGAAAAAAAAACAGCAATTCTGGGTTGGCCCTCCGGTTAATAGGTTAGTCCCAAAAAATAATATAAAAGTGGAAAATAAAGCCCAATATAGTCCAAAATAGTAGATAAAGTAGCATGGAGCAATAAAAAATTATAGATACGTTGGAGACGTATCAGATGTATCGCGAGCTTTGCAATTATAGTTGGATCTTATGATGCTTCTCCCCCTCTACTCTCTTGTAATGGATTGAGTTTTCCCTTTGAAGTGATCTTATCGGATCGAGTCTTCAATTATTTGAGAACACTTGATGTATGTCTTGCCGTGCGTATTTGTGGTGACAATGGGATATCACGTGATTCACTTGATGTATGTTTTGGTGATCAACTTGCGGGTTCCGCCCATGAACCTATGCATAGGGGTTGGCACACGTTTTCGTCTTGATTCTCTGGTAGAAACTTTGGGGCACTCTTTGATGTTCTATGTGTTGGTTGAATAGATGAATCTGAGATTGTGTGATGCATATCGTATAATCATGCCCACGGATACTTGAGGTGACATTGGAGTATCTAGGTGACATTAGGGTTTTGGTTGATTTGTGTCTTAAGGTGTTATTCTAGTACAAACTCTAGGGCTGTTTGTGACTGTCGGTGTACTAAGGTAGGGGTACCTTAGTACCCCGAACCTGTGCACGGGCAGTCGCAGCGTCCCCATGGCAAGCCTTGCCGGGCGTCTATCAAGACCCTCCGCGGCCCTTCAGAAAACAAGACTCCGGCAAGAGGAGCTTGCCGGTGAGCCATTTAAGAACAAAGTAATCAAGACCCCGGCAAGAGGAGCTTGCCGGGAAGGCCACCCAGGGCGCGAAGGAAGCAAGGCCCCGGCAAGAGGAGCTTGTCGGGAAGGCTTGGTGGGCGCCGAGCCCCCAAGCGCGACAAGGTTCCTGCCGCGGCAAGGCGCTTGCCGGGGCGGGCAACCTTTCTTCATCTCCGCTCCAGCTCACCCGCCAACGTGTCACCACGGGGCTCTCTCAAGCACGCGTGTCGACGGGCTGTGCAGCCAGCGGGGAGCAGCGATAAGCGGCGCTGACAAGCTACCATCGTGGCAAATGGAGTCGCACTTGACGGTCCCTGTTACACTGTTCGGGCGACTGAGACGGGCATTGATGACTCTTGTCCCTTGCCGTCAGAGTTAGGTATAGATTACTGTACACTGTACAAAGCGGTGTACCAACCTATGTTTTTACCATCATACCCTTGTCTACTTGCCACATGTGGTGACCCCTTGTGCCTATAAAAGGAGGCCCAAGGGCAACGTAGAAAGGGTTCGGTCCAGCTCCGGCTTAGTTCATCATATTCATACGAAACCACACTCAGGCTAGGTCTTGTAGCTCCCATTGCTCCCTAGCAAGAACACAAGATAATCCACAAAGCAGCAGTAGGAGTATTATCTCTCCGGAGAGCTCCGAAGCTGGGTAAATCCGCTCGTGTGCATCGCCTCGATCCGCTCTTTGTGCAATCTCCGCCCCCCTCCGAACCACAAGGGACCCAGGTCCCGTAGGTGCTCGTGGGACACGATCAGTTCTCCCCCGACATCTTTGGCGCGCCAGGTAGGGGGCATCGAGGCTGTGTGAACCCGATCCGGCGGTCGCACGAGCAACTTTATCGACATCTTCGTCAACATGGCACCGAAGAAGAAGTCTTCGGCAGCAGCAGAGCCGTCTGCGTCGAACCCACCACCACCGGAGCTGTCAGGAGGTGGGGGAAATGCGGGCGGAGGAACCGGCGTCGTCGAGAGAGCCCACAATGCCGCCAGGTCCAAGGACAAGGCAGCACAGGCGTCGGCGTCCGAGTCCGCACCGCGTCCCTCGCAGGAGGCGCGGGACCGACAGCGTCCTGATGCTCGCGGCACCATACGCTCGTTGGATCAAGGCCAAGCTGGAGGATCCCGAGGCCCTCGAGACCGCATGCGCCTCGGGATGCCGATGCGAGTGGAGTACGGTCGCTTGGGCGGATGCTGCTCCTCCTAACTTGGTTAGAGTCCGAGCACATCCGTTCTTCGCCGATCGCCGTTGCCGCCAACCACACCAGCGGAAGCCTTGGCAAGAGCTCAGTTACTTCTAGATTACCCTCCAACGGCCGATAAGGTCGACGAATGGAGGACCACAATTCAGAGTCTCATCAGCTTCGCCAACGGCGACGTCCCACAACAACCGAGTGCTTCGCAGCCACGGCGAGGCGACAAGGCTCGAACCGATGGCGACGAGACTTGCGGGGGTGCACCCACCGTACACTCCCCTTCCCGAAGGCCAAGATCGCCGACTCGCCGGATCCACCTCGACAACGACTCCACAGCGTCGTCGGATCCGCGAGCTGGTCTCGACCAATGCCAAGTTCTTCGAGAACGGCAAGAAGAAGACGCTCGAACCCGTATTGAGCGCCGAAGAGAAGCGCGTCGTCAATCCGACCAGCGCGCCGGGCCCACTGTTGATATGCATGCGCCCGAAGAACCAGCGACTTGCCGTCTGTGATGGGTTGCCCTGCGTTCACTCGTGAGCTGCGGCAAGTCCGGTGGCCCGACAAGAAAAACTTCAAACCAGACGTGCGGAGAAGTATGACGGCAGGACACACCCATCGGAGTTCCTCAAAGATCTACACCATCACGGTGCAAGCTGCGGGGGGCGAGGCGACAAGATCCTCGCCAACTACTTTCCCTTGGTGCTCAAGCCAAGCGTCGATCTTGGCTCATGCACTTGCCGGATGGCTCTATTTCTTCTTAGGCAGATTTGTGCCACCAGTTTGTTGGCGCCTTCACGGTGACCACAAGCCTCATGGCCAGGAGAGTGATCTCCACCTGCTAGCCTGTAAGGAGGAGTCTCGCAAATTCATCCAGAGATTCAGTCGAGTGCACTACAACATCCTAGACGTCCACCCTGTTGCAGTGATCAGTGCGTTCCATCAGAATGTATGAAATCGCAGGATGAGGGAGGAGATGGCGATGTGCAAAGTGAAAGACGTCAGCGAGCTCTACGCCTGGCCGACAAGTGCGCGCGCTGAAGAACGAAAGAAGACTCCTGAGAGAGAATGTGGCAGCAGAGTCGGCGGTGAGGGATCGCCCGACAAGAAATAGCCGCGCGAAACAACAGGAGGAAGAAAAATCAAGAAGTACTAGTTGTCGAGCAGTCCGGCAAGGATGGTGCCGCCAACAAAGCCAAGGCTGGTGGCTCCGGCAAGGAGGTTGCCGTTGACGCCGACCGCCAAGCTGTGGCGGCCGCCGACAAGCCTGATAGCTCCAACAAGCAAGATCTTGTAAATCCACCGCACTAAGGGCCACGATCTCCAGAGCTGCAAGAAAGTCGAGCAGCTTGTTGAGCTACTGAGAGAGCTGAGTACGAGCGGCGAGACAAGGAGAAGGCCCAAGAAGGTGCAGCTGCAGCAAGTAAGAAGAGACCCGGTCGGGAGGGCGCCACAAAAAACCAAGCAGCGGCAAGGAGATGACCTCCCGTGGCGCGACAAGGAAGAAGATGAAGATGAAGATGACGAGGATGATGAAGACGATGAAGCTGATGAGCAGGAGTTTCAAAAGGCAAAGGAGGTCCTTTGCGTCGACGGTGGTGCGTCTCTGCATACCTCGCACCGCCAACTCAAGCAATGGATGCGTGAGGTCAATATAGCAGAACCATCCATAGAGTCACGCAAACCTCTGAAATGGTCCATCACGCCCATCATCTTTGACATTGAGGATCACCCTGATCGCATCACTGCAGTCCGGTGCCTGCCGATGTTGGTCTCACCAACCATCCGCAACCTCAAAGTCACAAAGATGCTGGTTGACGGCGGGGCCGGCCTGAATTTGATCTCCTCTGCAGTGCTCCAGAAACTTCAAATCCCTGACAGTGAGCTCGAAGAAACTGGTACTTTCCAAGGAATCAACCCAGGGAGGAGCAAGCCCAAAGGGAAGATCACGTTGCCGGTAACATTCGGCAGCGAGCTCAACTTCACAACTGAGAAGGTCACGTTTGACGTCGCCGATTTCCCATTGCCCTACAATGGCATACTTGGCCGTCCAACACTCGCCAAGTTCATGGCCGCCTCTCATTATGCTTACAACCTACTCAAGATGCCCGGCCCGATAAGCGTCATTTCTGTCCATGGCGACAAGAAAGATGCACTTATCTGTGCCGACAAGATTTACCGGATGCAGCAGCAGCGACGGATAGCAAACCACTTACGCTGAAGCTCCCGGGGAGAAGAAGAAGACCACCAGGTCCGGCAAGAGCTTTGTTGCCCACTCCGGCAAGCGCACCTCTTCGGAGTGCTGCGCTACCGTCGAGGACGCACCATCGAGCTCCACCGGAAAGTGCAACAAGACGATGGCAGCTCCGCCAAAGACCAAGAAGGTGCCCGCCAAGGAGGACGGCACTGGTGGTACCTTCACCATCGATGCCACGCTTGATCCTAAATAGGAAAGCGAGCTCGTTGCTTTCTGCGGGCGAATGTCGATGTGTTTGCATGGCAACCATCTGACATCCCCGGTGTTCCCAGGAAAGTAATTGAGCACCACCTAGCTGTCTGTCCTCACGCGCGGCCCATCAAGCAAAGAGTTAGGAAACAGGCGGGGGCGCCAAGAGTTCATAGCGAAAGAAATCAAGAAATTAGAAGCAGCAGGGCTTGTCAGAGGAGTCCTCCACCCCACGTGGTTGGCCAATCCGGTAGTTATGCACAAGGCTAATGGGAAATGGAGACTTTGTATTGACTTCACTGATGCTAATAAAGCTTGTCCCAAAGACCCATTTCCCTTGCCGCGTATCGACCAGATTGTTGACTCCACGGCTGGATGCGATCTGCTTTCGTTTCTTGATGCATATTCAGGATATCATCAGATCTTCATGGCGTAAGAGGATGAAGAAAACCGCATTCATTACACCATGTGGCACGTCGCTTTATACGGATGCCTTTCGGTTTGAAGAATGCTGGTTCAACCTTTGCAAGGGTAGTCCATGATGCTTTTGGACCACGAGATACGTAAATGTAGAAGCTTACATGGATGACATAGTGTTCAAGAGCAAAGACAGAGCGACTCTGGTTCAGGATTTTGATGAGACGTTTGAAAATCTGCGCAAGATCAACCTCAAGCTCAACCCCGAGAAGTTCGTGTTTGGAGTCCCTTCCGTCAAGCTTCTCGGGTTCTTTGTGTCTCAGCGGGGAATTGAAGCCAATCCCGACAAGATCAAGGCCATTGAGCAGATCGAAGCACCAAAGCGCGTCAAGGATGTCAGGAGACTTGCCGGTTGCGTGGCTGCTCTCAGCAGGTTCATCTCTAAGTCTGCTGAACGCGCCCTGCCGTTTTTCAAGATTTTGAAAAAGGCAGGTCCAATGAAATGGACTTCCGAAGCGGAGGCTGCGCTGCAGGACTTGAAGAGATACCTGTCCTCCGCTCCAATACTTGTCGCACCTAGGCCACAAGAGAAGTTGCTGCTGTATATAGCGGCAACCAATCAAGTGGTTAGTGCTGCGTTAGTAGCGGAGAGGGAGGCAGATGATGAGCCGGCAACCGAGGCAAGCGCATCCAGCGACAAGCAAGGGGCTTTGCCGTCAAGCTCTGGTCCCGACAAGAACAGATCAGCGCAGGGTTGCGACAAGATACAGAAAAAGATGGTGCAACGCCCAGTCTACTTTGTCAGTTCCCTTCTGCAGGGGGCTAGATCAAGGTACTCTGGTGTGCAAAAGCTGCTTTTCGGCCTCCTCATGGCCTCACGAAAGCTGCGCCATTACTTCCAAGCACACGAGATAACAGTTGTCACTCGCTTTCCGCTGAAGAGGATATTGCAAAATCCAGAAGCAACAGGCAGGATTGTCGAGTGGGCACTGGAACTGTCAAGCTTTGGTCTCAAGTTCTAAAGCACTTCAACTATCCGAGCAGGGGCATTGGCAGAATTCATAGCGGAGTGGGCGCCAGCATAAGATGAAGAGATTCCGAGATGAGCATCCCGTCAAGGAGGCAAATAAAGAATGGCTGATGTACTTTGACAAGCCTTCTCGCTGCAAAGCGCTGGTGCGGCGTGCTGCTCATCGCACCCACCGGAGAGCACCTCAAGTACATAGTCCAGATGCACTTTCCCAAGGAACAAGCAACAAATAATACTCACGAGTATGAAGGCTTGCTTGCTGGTCTCGAGGATTGCGGTGGACCTTGGGATCAAGAAGCTCATTGTCAGGGGGGACTCGCAACTTGTCGTCCGCCAAGTAAATAAAGATTATCAGAGTCCGTTGATGGAAGCGTACGTCGATGAAGTGAGGAAGCTGGAAGAGCGCTTTGAAGGCCTGCAAATGGAACACGTTCCAAGAGCACATAATGATATAGCTGATGGCCTCTCCAAATGTGCCGCACTTAAGTTACACAATGGAACCAGGGATTTTTGTGCTCAAGCTAACCCAGCCAACCGTAACACCATCAACAGGCAGAGCAAGAAGAAAAATTGGTTTCGGAGACTACTTTCCGGCAGAGCTCTCTGAAGCCGCCGCCAAGAAGGTCCCTAAAACCGACGCGAATATCACTGAGGAGCAGTCTGCTCCGACAAACCATGCAGTTTGTATCGTTGAAGCAAACGCTCCCGACAAGTTTCGCTCCGGCAAGCTTGCCGGGGATCATCAAGCTCGGTGGACCCACAGGTCCTTGCCGTGAAGCTGATGTTCCCGCGATGATAGATGAGCCTTTAGTCCTTGTTGTCGAGCCACGGCTCCAACATGGGCACAAGAAATCGTCCATTTCCTTGAGACAGAGAACTTCCCAAGAGCAAGAAGAAGCGGAAAAAGTAGCCCGGCAGTCAAGTATGTACCAGTTTGTTGACAACATGCAGCATGAAGAAGACTCAACGGAGTGAAATTGAAGTGTATTTGCGGGAAGATGGATGAAAGCTGTTGGCGGAGATACACGGAGGCATATGTGGTCACCACATTGGCGCAAGAGCACTTGCCGGCAAAGCTTTCCGGCAAGGTTTCTTCTGGCCAGAAGCCCTCCAGGATGCAACTGCACAAGTAACCAAGTGTGAAGCGTGCCAGTTCCATTCAAAATAGATACACCAACCAGCTGAAGCTCTCTAGGCGATCCCTTTATCCTGGCCCTTTTTGATCTGGGGGCTCGACATCCTCGGCCCCTTCCCCCGAGCTGTCGGGGGCTTTGAATACTTGTACGTCGCAATCGACAAGTTCACAAAGTGGCCGGAAGTGGAACCAGTGAGGAAGGTGACAGCACAGTCAGCCGTCAAGTTCTTCAGATCAATTGTTTGCCGTTTTGGGATTCCTAACCGGATCATCACCGACAACGGCACACAGTTCACGAGCCGCACCTTCATGCAGTACGCCCAAGATCTTGGCGCAAAGATCTGCTTTGCTTCTGTTGCTCATCCGAGAAGCAACGGTCAAGCTGTTGGGGAACGTAGTAATTTCAAAAATTTTCCTACGATCACGCAAGACCATGGTGATGGCATAGCAACGAGAGGATAGAGTATCTGTCCACGTACCCTCGTAGACCGAAAGCGGAAGCGTTATAACAACGCGGTTGATGTAGTCGTACTTCTTCCCGATCCAACCGATCCAAGTACCGAGCGTCACGGCACCTCCGAGTTCTGCACACGTTCAGCTCGATGGCGTCCCTCGAACTCCGATCCAGCCGAGTGTTGAGGAGAGTTTCGTCAACCGACGGCGTGGTGACGATGATGATGTTCCACCGACGCAGGGCTTCGCCTAAGCTCCGCTACGGTATGATCGAGGTGTAATCTGGTGGAAGGGGGCACCGCACACGGCTAAGGAACGATCTAATCGATCAACTTGTGTGTCATGGGGTGCCCCTGCCCTCAGATATAAAGGAGGGAAGGGAGGGCTGGCGGCCAGGAGGGAGGCGCACGGGGTGTCCTACTCCTACTAGGGTAGGATTCCCCCAAATCCTAGTCCAACTAGGGTTTGACCAAGGGAGAGGGAGAGAGGCGCCACCCCTTCTCCTAATCCTAATAGGACTAGGGAAGGGGAAGGCTGCGCCAGCTATAGGGCCCCTTTCTCTTTCCCACTAAGGCCCATCAAGGCCCATTGACCCCCGGGAGGTTCCGGTAACCCCGGTACTCATTAAAATTCCCAATTTCACCGGAGTGATTCCGAGTCAAACATAGGCTTCCAATATATCAATCTTTATGTCTCGACCATTTGAGACTCCTCGTCATGTCCGTGATCTCATCCGGACTCGAACAACCTTGGTACATCAACATCATAAAACTCATAATAGCTGTCATCAAAGCGTTAAGCGTGCGGACCCTACGGGTTCGAGAACTATGTAGACATGACCGAGACACCTCTCGGTCAATAACCAATAGCGGGACCTGGATGCCCATATTGGTTCCTACATATTCTCTGAAGATCTTTATCGGTCGGACCGCATAACAACATCGTTGTTCCTTTGTCATCGGTATGTTACTTGCCCGAGATTCGATCGTCGGTATCAATACCTAGTTCAATCTCGTTCTTGGCAAGTCTCTTTTCTCGTTCCGTAATACATCATCTCATAACTAACTCATTAGTTACAATGCTTGCAAGGCTTAGGTGATGAGCATTACCGAGAGGGCCCAGAGATACCTCTCCGACAATCGGAGTGACAAATCCTAATCTCGAAATATGCCAACCCAACATGTACCTTCGAGACACCTGTAATGTACCTTTATAATCACCCGATTCGTTGTGACGTTTGGTAGCACCAAAAGTGTTCCTCGGGCAAGCAGGAGTTGCATAATCTCATAGTCATAGGAACATGTATAAGTCATGAAGAAAAGCACTAGCAACAAACTATACGATCAAAAGCTATGCTAATGGAATGGGTCATGTCAATCAGATCATTCAACCAATGATGTGATCCCGTTAATCAAATAACAACTCCTTGTTCATGGTTAGGAAACATAACCATCTTTGATTAACGAGCTAGTCAAGTAGAGGCATACTAGTGACACTCTGTAGGTTTATGTATTCACACATGTATTATGTTTCCGGTTAATACAATTCTAGCATGAATAATAAACATTTATCATGATATAAGGAAATAAATAATAACTTTTATTATTGCCTCTAGGGCATATTTCCTTGATCTCCCACTTGCACTAGAGTCAATAATCTAGATTACACAAGAATGATTCTCACACCCATGGAGTCTTGGTGCTGATCATGTTTTGCTCGTGGAAGAGGCTTAGTCAAAGGGTCGCAACATTCAGATCCGTATGTATCTTGCATATCTCTATGTCTCCCACCGGACCAAATCCGGATGGAGTTGAAGTCTTTTGATGTGCTTGGTTCTTTTGTGAAATCTGGATTCCTTTGCCAAGGCAATTGCACCATATTGTCACAAAAGATTTTCATTGGACCCGATACACTAGGTACAACACCTAGATCGGTTATGAACTCCTTCATCCAGACTCCTTCATTAGCTGCTTCCAAGCAGCTATGTACTCAACTTCACATGTAGATCCATAGCGGCGCTTTGTTTGGAACTGCACCAACCGACAGCTCCACCGTTTAATGTAAATCGTATCCGGTTTGCGATTTAGAATCATCCGGATCGGTGTCAAAGCTTGCATCGGCGTAACCGTTCTGACGAGCTCTTTGTCACCGCCATAAATGAGAAACATATCCTTAGTTCTTCTCAAGTACTTAAGGATGTTCTTGACCGCTGTCCATGATCCACTCTGGATTACTTTGGTACCTGCCTGCTAAACTTACAGCAAAGCACACATCAGGTCTGTACACAGCATTGCATACATGATAGAGCCTATGGCTGAAGCATAGGAACATCTTTCATTTTCTCTCTATCTTCTGCGGTGGTCGGGCATTGAGTCTTACTCAACTTCACACCTTGTAATACCGGCAAGAACCCTTTCTTTGCTCGATCCATTTGAACTTTTCAAAACTTTATCAAGGTATGTGCTTTGTGAAAGTCCTATTAAGCGTCTTGATCTATCTCTATAGATCTTAATGCCCAATATGTAAGCAGCTTCACGAGGTCTTTCATCGAAAAACTTTTATTCAAGTATCCCTTTATGCTATCCAGAAATTCTATATCATTTCCGATCAATAATATGTCATCCACATATAATATCAGAAATGCTCTGAGCTCCCACTCACTTTCTTGTAAATCAGGCTTCTCCAAAAGTCTCATATAAAACCAAATGCTTTGATCACACTATCAAAGCGTTTATTCCAACTCCGAGAGGCTTGCACCAGTCCATAAATGGATCGCTGGAGCTTGCACACTTTGTTAGCTCCTTTGGATCGACAAAACCTTCTGGTTGCATCATATACAACTCTTCTTCCGTAAATCCATTCAGAATGCAGTTTTAACATCCATTTGCCAAATTTCATAATCATAAAATGCGGCAATTGCTAACATGATTCGGACGGACTTAAGCATCGCTACGGGTGAGAAGGTCTCATCGTAGTCAATCCCTTGAACTTGTCGAAAACCTTTTGCAACAAGTCGAGCTTTATAGACGATAACATTACCATCAGCGTCGGTCTTCTTCTTGAAGATCCATTTATTCTCAATTGCTTGCCGATCATCGGGCAAGTCAACCAAAGTCCACACTTTGTTCTCATACATGGATCCCATCTCAGATTTCATGGCCTCAAGCCATTTTGTGGAATCTGGGCTCACCATCGCTTCTTCATAGTTCGTAGGTTCATCATGTTCCAAGAACATGACTTCCAAAACAGGATTACCGTACCACTCAGTGCGGATCTTGTTCTGGTTGATCTCTGAGTTCTGTAGAAACTTGATCTGAAGTTTCATGATCATCATCATTAGCTTCCTCCTATTTGGTGTAGGTGTCACGAAACTGTTTTACGTGATGTACTACTTCTCAATAAGGGAGTAGATACAGATTATCTCATCAAGTTCTACTTTCCTCCCACTCACTTCTTTCGTGAGAAACTCTTTCTCCAAAAGTTTCCGAATTTAGCAACAAAATCTTGCCTTCGGATCTGTGATAGAAGGTGTACCCAACTGTCTCCTTTGGGTATCCTATGAAGACACATTTCTCCGATTTGGGTTCGAGCTTATCAGGTTGAAGCTTTTTCACATAAGCATCGCAGCCCCAAACTTTCAAAAGCGACAACTTTGGTTTCTTGCCAAACCACAGTTCATAAGGTGTCGTCTCAGCGGTTTAGATGGTGCCCTATTTAAAGTGAATGTAGCCGTCTCTAAAGCATAACCCCAAAATGATAGCGGTAAATCAGTAAGAGACATCATAGATCGCACCATATCTAATAAAGTACGATTCGACGTTCGGACACACCATTACATTGTGGTGTTCGGTGGCGTAAGTTGCGAAACTATTCGCATTGTTTCAAATGTAGGCCAAACTCGTAACTCAAATATTCTCCTCCACGATCAGATCGTAGAAACTTTATTTTCTTGTTACGATGATTTTCCACTTCACTCTGAAATTCTTTGAACTTTTCAAATGTTTCAGACTTGTGTTTCATTAAGTAGATATACCCATATCTGCTCAAATCATCTGTGAAGGTGAGAAAATAACGATATCCGCCATTTAGCCTCAACATTCATTGGACCACATACATCGGTATGTATGATTTCCAATAAATCTGTTGCTCTCTCCATAGTTCCGGAGAACGGTGTTTTAGTCATCTTGCCCATAAGGCACGGTTCGCAAGTGCCAAGTGATTCATAATCAAGTGACTCCAAAAGTCCATCGAGATGGAGTTTCTTCATGCGTTTTACACCGATATGACCTAAGCGGCGATGCCACAAATAAGTTGCACCATCATTATCAACTCTGCATCTTTTGGTTTCAACATTATGAATATGTGTATCACTACTATCAAGATTAAGTAAAACAAACCATTCTTCAATGGTGCATGACCATAAAAGATATTATTCATATAAATAGAACAACCATTATTCTCTGATTTAAATGAATAACCGTCTCGCATCAAACAAGATCCAGATATAATGTTCATGCTCAACGATGGTACTAAATAACAATTATTTAGGTCTAATACTAATCCGAAGGTAGATGTAGAGGTAGCGTGCGATCGCGATCACATCGACTTTGGAACCATTTCCCACGCGATCGTCACCTCGTCCTTAGCCAATCTTCGCTAATCCGTAGCCCTGTTTGAGTTGCAAATATTAGCAACAAACCAGTATCAAATACCAGTGCTCTGCGAGTATTAGTAAGGTACACATCAATAACAAGTATATCACATATACCTTTGTTAACCTTGCCATCCTTCTTATCCGCCAAATACTTGGGGCAGTTCCGCTTCCAAAGACCAGCCTGCTTGCAATAGAAGCACTCAGTTTCAGGCTTAGGACCAGACTTGGGTTTCTTCTCTTGATCAGACAACTTGCTTGCTGCTCTTTTGAAGTTTCCTTTTCTTTCCTTTGCCCTTTTCTTGAAACTAGTGGTTTTGTTAACCATCAACACTTGATGCTCCTTTTGATTTCTACCTCCATGACTTTCAAAGATCGCCAAGAGCTCGGGCATAGTTTTGGTCATCCCTTGCATATTATAGTTCATCACGAAGCTCTTGTAGCTTGGTGGCGATGATTGGAGAATTCTGTCAATGGCGCAATCATCCGGAAGATTAACTCCAGTTGAATCAAGTGATTGTTATATCCGGACATTACGAGTATATGCTCACCGACAGAACCATTCTCCTCCATCTTACAGCTATAGAACTTATTGGAGACTTCATATCTCTCAATCCGGGCATTACGCTTGGAATATTAACTTCAACTCTGGAACATCTCATATGCTCCATGGTGTTCAAAACGACGTTGAAGTCCCGTTCTAAGCCGTAAAGCATGGCACACTGAACTATAGAGTAGTCATCAGCTTTGCTTTGCCAGACGTTCACAACTTCGGCGCAGCCCTTGCACCAGGCCTGGCACCTAACGGTGCTTCCAGGGCGTAATTCTTCCGTGCAGCAATAAGGATAATCCTCAAATTCGGACCCAGTCCGTGTAATTGCTACCATCATCTTTCAACTTTGCTTTCTCAAGGAACGCATTAAAATTCAACGGAACAACAAAGACGAGCCATCTATCTACACATCATAGACAAGCAAGATACTATCGGTACTAAGTTCATGATAAATTTAAGTTCAATTAATCATATTACTTAAGAACTCCCACTTAGAAAAATATCCTCCAATTCTCTAAGTGATTGCGTGATCCATTTCAACTACACCATGACCGATCATCACGTGTGATGGAGTAGTTTCAATGGTGAACATCAATATGTTGATCATATCTACTATATGATTCACGCTCGACCTTCGGTCTCCGTGTTCGAGGTCATATCTTATATGCATAGCTCGTCAAGTATAACCTGAGTATTCGCGTGTGCAACTGTTTTGCACCGTTGTATTTGAGCGTAGAGCCTATCACACCGATCATCACGTGGTGTCTCAAAGACGAAGAACTTTCATAGCGGTGCATACTCGGGAGAACACTTCTTGATAATTTAGTAAGGGATCATCTTATAATGCTACCGTCAATCAAAGCAAAATAAGATGCATAAAGGATTAACATCACATGCAATCAATATAAGTGATATGATATGGCCATCATCATCTTGTGCTTGTGATCTCCATCTCCGCACCGTCATGATCACCATCGTCACCGGCGCGACACCTTGATCTCCATCGTAGCATCGTTGTCGTCTCGCCAACTATTGCTTCTCGACTATCGCTACTCCTTAGTGATAAAGTAAAGCAATTACATGGCGTTGCATCTCATACAATAAGCGACAACCATATGGCTCCTGCCGATTGCCGATAACTTCGGTTACAAAACATGATCATCTCATACAATAAAATATAGCATCATGTCTTGACCATATCACATCACAACATGCCCTGCAAAAACAAGTTAGGCGTCCTCTACTTTGTTGTTGCAAGTTTTACGTGGCTGCTACGGGCTGAGCAAGAACCGTTCTTACCTCGCGCATCAAAACCACAGCGATACTTTGTCAAATAGACTCCGTTTAACCTTCTCAAGGACCGGCGTAGCCACACTCAGTTCAACTAAAGTGAGAGAGACAGACACCCGCGGTCACCTTTAAGCAACGAGTGCTCACAGCGGTGAAACCAGTCTCGCGTAAGCGTCTGCGTAATGTCGGTCCGGGCGCTTCATCTCACAATACCGCTGAACCAAAGTATGACATGCTGGTAGGTAGTATGACTTGTATCGCCCACAACTCACTTGTGTTCTACTCGTGCATATGACATCAACGCATAAAACCAGGCTCGGATGCCACTGTTGGGGAGCGTAGTAATTTCAAAATTTTCCTACGATCACGCAAGACCATGGTGATGGCATAGCAACGAGGATAGAGTATCTGTCCACGTACCCTCGTGAGACCGAAAGCGGGCGTTATAACAACGCTGTTGATGTAGTCGTACTTCTTCCCGATCCAACCGATCCAAGTACCGAGCGTCGGCACCTCCGAGTTCTGCACACGTTCAGCTCGATGGCGTCCCTCGAACTCCGATCCAGCCGAGTGTTGAGGAGAGTTTCGTCGACCTGACGGCGTGGTGGCGATGATGATGTTCCACCGGCGCAGGCTTCGCCTAAGCTCCGCTTCGGTATGATCGAGGTGTAATCTGGTGGAAGGGGCACCGCTGCACGCTAAGGAACGATCTAATCGATCAACTTGTGTGTCATGGGGTGCCCCTGCCTGTATATATAAAGGAGGGAAGGGAGGGCTGGCCGGCCAGGAGGGGGCGCACGGGGTGTCCTACTCCTACTAGGGTAGGATTCCCCCAAATCCTAGTCCAACTAGGGTTTGACCAAGGGAGAGGGAGAGAGGCGCCACCCCTTCTCCTAATCCTAATAGGACTAGGGAAGGGGGAAGGCTGCGACCAGCTATAGGGCCCCTTTTCTCTTTCCCACTAAGGCCCATCAAGGCCCATTGACCCCGGGAGGTTCCGTAACCCCGGTACTCGGTAAAATTCCCAATTTCACCCGGAGTGATTCCGAGTCAAACATAGGCTTCCAATATATCAATCTTTATGTCTCCACCATTTGAGACTCCTCGTCATGTCCGTGATCTCATCCGGACTCGAACAACCTTGGTACATCAACATCATAAAACTCATAGTAACTGCCATCGAAGCGTTAGCGTGCGGACCCTACGGGTTCGAGAACTATGTAGACATGACCGAGACACCTCTCGGTCAATAACCAATAGCGGGACCTGGATGCCCATATTGGTTCCTACATATTCTCTGAAGATCTTTATCGGTCGACCGCATAACAACATCGTTGTTCCCTTTGTCATCGGTATGCGTTACTTGCCCGAGATTCGATCGTCGGTATCCAATACCTAGTTCAATCTCACATTCTTGGCAAGTCTCTTTTCTCGTTCCGTAATACATCATCTCATAACTAACTCATTAGTTACAATGCTTGCAAGGCTTAGGTGATGAGCATTACCGAGAGGGCCCAGAGATACCTCTCGACAATCGGAGTGACAAATCCTAATCTCGAAATATGCCAACCCAACATGTACCTTCGGAGACACCTGTAATGTACCTTTATAATCACCCGATTCGTTGTG
This sequence comes from Aegilops longissima, assembly GCA_021605205.1. NCBI lineage: Eukaryota > Viridiplantae > Streptophyta > Magnoliopsida > Poales > Poaceae > Aegilops > Aegilops longissima. The sequence continues at coordinate 742,505,181 of CM038682.1, forward strand.
ACGTTTGGTAGCACCAAAAGTGTTCCTCGGGCAAGCGGGAGTTGCATAATCTCATAGTCATAGGAACATGTATAAGTCATGAAGAAAAGCACTAGCAACAAACTATACGATCAGGTGCTATGCTAATGGAATGGGTCATGTCAATCAGATCATTCAACCAATGATGTGATCCCGTTAATCAAATAACAACTCCTTGTTCATGGTTAGGAAACATAACCATCTTTGATTAACGAGCTAGTCAAGTAGAGGCATACTAGTGACACTCTGTAGGTTTATGTATTCACACATGTATTATGTTTCCGGTTAATACAATTCTAGCATGAATAATAAACATTTATCATGATATAAGGAAATAAATAATAACTTTTATTATTGCCTCTAGGGCATATTTCCTTCACAAGCAGAGAGAGCCAACGCTGAAGTGCTGCGAGGACTCAAGACCAGAACTTTCGACAGGCTGCGCAAGTGCGGAAGGAACTGGATCGAGGAGCTGCCGGTGGTTCTTTGGTCGATCAGGACGACGCCAAATCGAGCCACTGGCTAGACACCCTTTGCTCTAGTCTACGGAGCAGAGGCAGTTCTCCCCACGGAACTCGTGTACGGGTCACCTCGAGTGCTCGCTTATGATGAGCTTGAGCAAGAGCAGCTGCGACAAGATGGCCTTGCTTGCTCCTCGAGGAAGATCGTCTTCAGCTCTTTGTCACGAGCTGCTCGTTACCAGCAAGCTTTGCGTCGCTACCATAGCCGCAAAGTTAATGCCGAAGCTTCGAGGAAGGCGACCTTGTTCTTGGTAGCGTTCAATCCGCCAAGAATTCCAACAAGTTGGCCTTGAAGTGGGAAGGCCCTTATCGGGTGAAACGAGTCACTAGGCCCGGCGCTGTCCGCCATGAGACCAAGATGGTCTTCGGTGAGCAATTCCTGGAATATAGAGCATCTTCGCAAGTTTTACCCATGAGGCGCGGTTGTCGGAACCCGTTCAAGCAACCACCCTTTATACAAGTCTTGCCGCTGTTGCATGTAATCCTTTGTACAAAGCGAGCGCAGAGACCCGTGCATCGATAAATCCTATGTGTTGCGCACATTTTGTCAATACATGCTTTCATAATCATATATGCATGTGTTTACTAACATCTTGTGCAGCACCAGCACCCGATAGCGATAATGAGCCACTAGGCTCCATAACTTTTTTCTCTTCTTTCTTCTCAAACAAGAAGAAGGTTCATCCACCCACAAGTTAACCGGGGAGGAGGAGATAATGGTGTGGGCATGGCGTCGCTCGAGGAACTGTCGCCTTGCGGAAAATGGACAACAGAAAAGCTAAGTTGCTAAGTTTAAGCGACCAGTTTTAAATTTTAAGTTATCTTCCTCGAGCGATAGTACTTTGTATGGAAAAGCTGTCGCGCGGAGGAACCAAATCGTGACTGGTCGCGCCTTACTTTGTTTGAGTCCGCCCAACAACTTAAGTGAGCTGCGGCTAGTCCGCGACAAGGTTGCTTGTGGGTGGCGACCCGCCAAACAGGCTGCTGAAGTTCCGCACTCGCGGCGCTCGGGGCAAGGGTGCTGCACCGCAAGTTTCCCCTGAAAAGCGTGGGGCAGTAACATACAAGGGAAGAAATCGAGTAAAGGAAGTAACATAGCAAATATTGCCCAGAACAAAGTTATATTACAAAAATAACTTATTGCGGCACTAGCTAAATTGTTCTCAGAACTGAAATAACAGCGAAGAGGAGAAGAAAGGTGCGCCGGCATCCAAGCCCCGGCAAGCCAGAGTTGCCGGGGGCTGCGGCAAGCCAGAGTTGCGGAGGCTGCGGCAAGTCAGAGTTGCCGGGGGCTGCGGTATCAGATAATCCTTTCGTCCCTTCTCAAACATCCTTTTTTTCATTAAAAACATTCTACTCGGATACAGTCCATGGAGAATGAAAGACATGAAGGAGAGGATTACAATTTTTTAAATGCGGATAAGGCCCGAAGGCTTACAAATTAAAAAGATAAGATGCCTGTAATCCTTTTCCTGTCCCTCTCTTCAGGAGGTAGGTCAAGGAGGCGGGAAGGGCAAAAGGAGCGCCTACGCGAGCTACAGGTGCCGAAGGCACCAAGGGAACATCCAGGGGCTCTCCGAGGGCTTAACGGGACGGCGGCGCCGGGCGGGGCTCGAAGGCAGGGCGGCAGGGCGTCGGCCGCTGTCGAGGCACTCGCCTCGTACTCCGACTTGACGGCCTTGTCGCCATCCCTCTTCCCTTTCGCAGCCTCCCTCGCCCGATCGCCCAAGGAGACGACCCGGGGAATTCAAGGAGCGGCGACGCGGATGATGGGGTCGCCAGGTGGCGCGGCGGCGCCCGACAACTAATCGGGCCCGCTACCCTTGTCATCGCTGTCGCTCCCTCCTCGTCACTCTCGCTCGAGGGGAATCTTCGCTGTCGGAGGAGCTATCCACGCAGCACTTCGCCCGAAAAGCCGAGATCCCGAGACCTTGACGAAGAGAGATCACCCTCCATTAACTTAAAATGGAGGGTAAACCCCGCCCTCAAGCTGTGGATGCAGTGAACGTCTTCCACCCACGATCAAGATACATCACATTAGGGGCTGGGAATACAACACGGACTCGCATGCCGCTGATTCCACAGCCCTCATGTGCAGTCTCGATGTCTCGGGCGGATCCGACTCCATCGCGCTTCATGAACGGAGCTGAAGCGGAGGCGACGACGAGGCGCCAGCGCGCAGCTTGACGAAGAACTCGCAAGGGTCGTCCCCGTATGGACTGCCGCAGGGAGGGGAACCGCCCGGCGGAGGCGGAGGCGGCGCGCCCGCCCGTCCGCCTCTTCCCGGCGCCTCGACCTCGTCGCGACCTCGCCCCTCCCTCTCCCTCTTGTGGCTGGTCCTGCCACCCCGGCGTGGGGTTGGGAGGCGCTGTCTCTGGCGACCCTCGCCGCCACCGATGAAGAACCAAGGTTCCCTTTCTCCATGACGAATGAGGGAAAGGGGGCGAAGCTTCAGAAAGAAGGAGATGGGAGAGTGCGGGCTTCTGCGCTCCCCTTCCGCTCTTTTTAAGGAAGCAAGGTGGGGGCTCGGCCGCCCCGCTCAGCGAATCAGGGCGGGGAATCAGGGCCGACCTGCTGCCTCTGCTCGCAACGGCCCAGTTTCCCATTTCCACCATCCGCGACCCCGAGAGCATGGGAGCCACGTGGCGGGGATGCGGAACCGAGGCGACAGGTGAGGCGACCACGCACGCCACCTATCTCCCCCACGACGCCGCAATTGACGCGCGTGCGTTCGGGGAACGCGGCGGATCTGGAGCGGTTTGGTTTGGACCCAGGCCGCGCGTGCCCGTGCCCTGTTTTGGGCCTGGCCCAACAGCGCTAGGCACCGTGTATGGCCCAGACCCGGGGGCTCCTGTCGGTGTACTAAGGTAGGGGTACCTTAGTACCCCGAACCTATGCACGGGCAGTCGCAGCGTCCCCGTGGCAAGCCTTGCCGGGTGTCTATCAAGACCCTCCGCGGCCCTTCAGAAAACAAGACTCCGGCAAGAGGAGCTTGCCGGTGATCCATTCAAGAACAAAGTAATCAAGACCCCGGCAAGAGGAGCTTGCCGGGAAGGCCACCAGTAGCGAAGGAAGCAAGGCCCGGCAAGAGGAGCTTGCGGGAAGGCTTGTGGGCACCGAGCCCCCAAGCGCGACAAGGTTCCTGCCGCGGCAAGGCGCTTGCCGGGGCGGGCAACCTCTCTTCATCTCCGCTCCAGCTCACCCGCCAACGTGTCACCACGGGCTCTCTCAAGCAGCGTGTCGACGGGCTGTGCAGCCAGCGGGAGCAGCGATAAGCGGCGACAAGCTACCATCGTAGCAAGCGAAGGCGCGCTTGAGGGTCCCTGTTACCTTTGTTCGGGAGGCGAGATCGGCATTGATGACTCTTGTCCCTTGCCGTCGAGTTAGGTATAGATTACTGTACCTTTGTACAAAGCGGTGTACCAACCTATGTTTTTACCATCATACCCTTGTCTACTTGCCACATGTGGTGACCCCTTGTGCCTATAAAAGGAGGCCCAAGGGCAACGTAGAAAGGGTTCGGTCCAGCTCCGGCTTAGTTCATCATATTCATACGAAACCACACTCAGGCTAGGTCTTGTAGCTCCCATTGCTCCCTAGCAAGAACACAAGATAATCCACAAAGCAGCAGTAGGAGTATTATCTCTCCGGAGAGCTCCGAAGCTGGGTAAATCCGCTCGTGTGCATCGCCTCGATCCGCTCTTTGTGCAATCTCCGCCCCCCTCCGAACCACAAGGGACCCAGGTCCCGTAGGTGCTCGTGGGACACGATCAGTTCTCCCCCGACAGTGACACTTATAGGAATAGCCCAACAGATTGATTGGGAAGAATAACTTTGAGGTGGTTTCGTACCGTACCATAATCTCTTCGTTTGTTCTCCACTATTAGTGACTTTGGAGTGACTCTTTGTTGCATGTTGAGGGATAGTTATATGATCCAATTATGTTATTATTGTTGAGAGAACTTGCACTAGTAAAATTATGAACCCTAGGCCTTGTTTCAACGCATTGCAATACCGTTTACGCTCACTTTTATCATTAGTTACCTTGCTTTTTTTATATTTTCAGATTACAAATACCCATATCTACCATCCATATTGCACTTGTATCACCATCTTTTCGCCGAACTAGTGCACCTATACAATTTACCATTGTATTGTGTGTGTTGGGGACACAAGAGACTCTTTGTTATTTGGTTGCATCTCCATAGCCCGTTGCTTGTGAGAGACCATCTTCCTTTTTGTCTTCTCCACAACCACCATTCTATTCCACATATAGTGCTATGTCCATGGCTCACGCTATGATTAAATACTTTGTGTGATGAAGATAGAGCATAGCCAGACTATATGATTTTGTAGGGATAACTTTCTTTGGCCATGTTATTTTGAGAAGACATGATTGCTTTGTTACTATGCTTGAAGTATTATTATTTTCATGTCAATATTAAACTTCTATCTTGAATCTTTCGGATCTGAACATTCATGCCACAATAAAGAAAATTACATTGAAGAATATGCAAGGTAGCATTCCACATCAAAAATTCCGTTTTTATCCTTTACCTACTCAAGCACGAGCAGGAATTAAGCTTGGGGATGCTTGATACGTCTCCAACGTATCTATAATTTTTTATTGCTCCATGCTATTATATATTCTGTTTTGGATGTTAATGGGCTTTATTTTACACTTTTATATTATTTTTGGGACTAACCTATTAACCCAAGGCCCAGTTCAAATTGCTGATTTTTTGAGAGAATTCCTTATTTAACACCGTGTCTAAATTTTATGCCCTATTTCACATCCACAAATAATTTCTTCCCTATCTAACAACGAGTCTAAATTTTATGCCTTTTATAACACTTTTGTTCATTTTGAGCCAAAGTGACACCTGAAAAGACTCTTTTGCCATCAAGTGGTATGTTTGTGTGCGCGACACACGCGTACGTGCGTGCTACTGCTGATTGTCTATGTGTGTGCGTGTGTTTGTTACTGCATGTGTACGTGCGTGTTTGCTAGTGGGTGTGTACTTGCATGTGTGTGTGCGCGCGCGTGTTGTTGCGTTCGTCCGTGCTGCGTGTGTGCAGTGACGAAGACATGAATATTTTTCAGGTGCGATAGAGTTTATGAAGGACAAAATCATATATAATATTGCACAAGAGCTCGCTAGGATAATACATATAACTTTGTGTTCAACAAATACGACCAAACTGCGTGTACTCTTTTTAAAGGGGAAAAGTGTGGAGTGCACTGAAGCCACATGCTGATCAAGGAGCACGGCCCATTAGCCATTATCCATTAGCTATCAACAATCAGACCAGCAGGCGGCACGGACGCACGGCTAAGCTAAAATCAAACACGTACTGTACAGGAGTATCCTAGTATATCATACAACTAAGTATGTGCACCAAATATTAGGTATGGCGGACACCAAATCTTGCCAGATTGCTGGCTTCGCTCCTGCGTGCGTGTGTGTGTTGTTGTGTGTTTGCGCGCGCGTGTGTGTGTGTTTCTACGTGTGTATATGCTGCTACGTGTGTGCTACTGCCCTCGTACTGATGTTACGTGTGTGCTACTGTCCCACGCTTACACATACCACATGAAGGGTAAAAGAGTCTTTTCTGGTGTTATTTAGACTCGAAATGGACAATAGTGTCATAAGAGGCATAAAATTTACACCCTTGTTAGATAGGGAAGAAAAAAGTTTCAGTGTCAAATAAGGAAATGAAATTTAAGATAGTGTTAAATAAGGAATTCTTTCGTTTTTTTGCCTATTTCGGTGTTTCGCAGAAAAGGAATATCAAACGGAGTCCAAACGGAATGAAACCTTCGGGAGAGTTATTTTTGGAACAAATGTGATCCAGAGGACTTGGAGTGGACGTCAAGAAATCAACATGGAGGCCACGAGGCAGGTGGCGCGCCTACCCCCTGGGCGTGCCCTCCACCCTCGTGGGTCCCTCGTAGCTCCACCGACGTACTTCTTCGTCCTATATATACCTATGTACCCCGAAACCATCGAGGAGCACCACGAAAACCTAATTCCACCGCCGCAACCTTCTGTACCCGTGAGATCCCATCTTGGGGCCTTTTCTGGCGCTCCGCCTGAGGGGGCATCGATCATGGAGGGCTTCTACATCAACACCATAGCCTCTTCGATGATGTGTGAGTAGTTTACCTCAGACCTTCGGGTCCATAGTTATTAGCTAGATGGCTTCTTCTCTCTCTTTGAATCTCAACACAAAGTTCTCCTCAATCTTCTTGGAGATCTATTCGATGTAATTCTTTTTGCGTGTGTTTGTCGAGATCCGATGAATTGTGTGTTTATGATCAAGATTATCTATGAACAATATTTGAATCTTCTCTGAATTCTTTTATGTATGATTGGTTATCTTTGCAAGTCTCTTCGAATTATCAGTTTGGTTTGGCCTACTAGATTTATCTTTCTTGCAATGGGAGAAGTGCTTAGCTTTGGGTTCAATCATGCGGTGCTCGATCCCAGTGACAGTAGGGGAAACGACACATATTGTATTGTTGCCATCGAGGATAAAAGATGGGCTTTACATCATATTGCTTGAGTTTATCCCTTTACATCATGTCATCTTACCTAATGCGTTACTCTATTCTTATGAACTTAATACTCTAGATGCATGCTGGATAGCGATCGATGTGTGGAGTAATAGTAGTAGATGCAGGTAGGAGTCGGTCTACTTGTCACGGACGTGATCCCTATATACATGATCATGCCTAGATATTCTCATAACTATGCTCAATTCTGTCAATTGCTCGACAGTAATTTGTTCACCCGGTGTAATACTTATGCTATCTTGAGAGAAGCCACTAGTGAAACCTATGGCCCCCAGGTCTATCTTCCATCATATTAATCTCCCGACAACTAGCTATTTCTATTACCGTTTATTCTGCAATCTTTAATTTCAATCTTTATCATAAAAATACAAAAATATTATCTTATCATTTCTATCAGATCTCACTTTTGCAAGTGGCCGTGAAGGGATTGACAACCCCTTTATCGCGTTGGTCGCAAGGTTCTTCTTTGTTTGTGTAGGTACGAGGGACTTCCGTGTGGCCTCCTACTGGATTGATACCTTGGTTCTCAAAAACTAAGGGAAATACTTACGCTACTTTGCTGCATCACCCTTTCCTCTTAAAGGGAAAACCAACGCATGCTCAATAGGTAGCACCAGCCTCCTCTCTTCCACCACTAGGCCCATGAGGCCCAATAACCCCCCGGGGGGTTCCGGTAACCCCGCGGTACTCCAGAAAATACCCGATACACCTCGGAACTATTCCGATGTCCTAATATAGTCTTCCAATATATCAATCTTTATGTCTCGACCATTTCGAGACTCCTCGTCATGTCGGTCATCTCATCCGGGACTCCGAACTACCTTCGGTACATCGAAACACATAAACTCATAATACCGATCATCATCGAACGTTAAGCGTGCGGACCCTACGGGTTCGAGAACTATGTAGACATGACCGAGACTCATCTCTGGTCAATAACGAATGGCGGAACCTGGATGCTCATATTGGCTCCCACATATTCTACGAGGATCTTTATCGATCAAACCGCATAACAACATACGTTGTTCCCTTTGTCATCGGTATGTTATTTGCCCGAGATTCGATCGTCGGTATCACCATACCTAGCAAGTCTCTTTACTCGTGCCGTAATGCATCATCCCGCAAATAACTCATTAGTCACATTGCTTGAAATGCTTATAGTGATGATCATTACCGAGAGGGCCCAGAGATACCTCTCTGATACACGGAGTGACAAATCCTAATCTCAATCTATGCTAACTCAACAAACACCATCGGAGACAAAATGCAAGAAAATATGATATGCATGATGATCTAATGTATAACATTCCAAATTGAAAATCTGGGATGTTACAAACCTACCCCCCTTAAGATGAATCTCGCCCTCGAGATTCGGGTTGGCTAGAAAATAGGTGAGGGTGGTCTTTGAGCAAATCTTCTTCTCTTTCCTGGTGGCTTCATCCTCGGTGTGGTGGCTCCAATCGACCTTGCAAAACTTGATAACCTTGCTGCGAGTAACTCTCTTTGGCATATTCGAGAATCCTGACTGGTTTCTCCTCATATGTTAAATCATCCTTCAACTGAATTGCTTCAAGTGGCACTGTATCTCTTAGCGGTACTTCCGCCATCTCGGCGTGACATTTCTTCAGCTGAGAAACATGGAACACATCATGAACTCCTGACAGTCCTTCTGGTAATTCCAGCTTATAAGCAACTTCTCCCATGCGTTGCAAGATCCTATACGGTCCAACGAAACGTGGTGCTAATTTTCCTTTAACTCCAAATCGCTTAACTCCTCGAAGTGGGGATACTCTAAGATAAACTCTGTCTCCAACTTCATATTCCGTCGCCTTGCGTTTTGAATCCGCATAGCTTTTACATGCATGATAACGGTGTCCTACACCTCCTTCCGTCTGAGCCTCAAAGGTGCCATCTTCAAGCTGGTTTGGTAACTGTTGTTATAAGAAAATTCAGCATCTGACAAGTTATCGTCCCAACTAGATCCATAGTCTAGTGGACAAGCTCTCAAAGATATCCTCCAAAATCTGATTGACTCTCTCGGTCTGTCCATCATGCGTGGGTGAAAAGCTGTCTTGAATTCTAGCCTGGTTCCTAACGTTTCATGCAACTGATTCCAAAACTTTGAGGTAAATTGAGTTCCTCTATCGACGATACTCCTCGAACTCCGTGCAAACACACAATTCTGGTCATGTATATCTTTGCCAACTTAGCACTGCTATAGGTAGTCTTGACTGGAATGAAATGCGCTACCTTCGTCAAGCGGTCGACTATAACCCAAATCGAATCATAGCCTGAACGAGTCTTTGGCAAACTCGTGATGAAATCCATGCCTATTTTATCCCACTTCCATTCGGGTATTGGCAATGGCTGCAACAATCCTGCTGGCTTCTGATGTTCTGCCTTCACTCTCTGACATACATCGCAAACTGCTACATACTCCGCGATATCCTTCTTCATTCCGTCCACCGAAAGTTTCCTTCAAATCCAAATACATCTTGGTATTTCCGGTGAATCGAATAGGGTGAATCATGTGCCTCTTGCAGAATCAACTTCCTGATCTCCGGGTCATTTGGCACATACACACGGTCCTCAAACCATAGGGTATCGTGCTCATCCTCACGAAATCCCTTTGCTTTTCCTTCGCTCATTTTCTTCTTTATATCCATAATATCTTTGTCCTTTTCCGAGCTTCCTGATTTTATCCATCAAGGTAGACTGAATCTCCAATGCTGCTCGTAGCCTCTCGAACTATTTCCAAACATAGCTCTCTAAGGTCTTGGCTAACTCCTTGGGTATTCCTCCCATCATTAGTGTATTGACGTGGCTCTTACGGCTCAATGCGTCTGCTACAACGTTAGCCTTCCCGGGGTGATAATGCAATCTCATATCATAATCCTTAATAAGCTCCAACCATCTCCTCATGCGAGATTTAATTCCTTCTGCGTGAAGATGTACTTCAAACTCTTGTGATCCGTGTACACCTCACAATGATTTCCAATGAGGAAATGTCTCCATGTCTTCAAGGCATGCACTACGGCTGCTAACTCCATATCATGTGTGGCATAATTTAATTCATGAGGTTTCAGCTTGTCGTGAAGCATATGAAACAACTCTTCCTTCCTGCATAAGCCTTTGCTCCAAGTCCTCGGCGTGAAGCGCCGTAATACACCTCATAATCCTTGGTCGATCCGGCAAAATTAACAGTGGTGAGGTAACCAATATTTTCTTCATCTCCTGAAAACTTGCCTCACAATCCTCAGTCCATATGAACTTGGTACCCTTTTTCAGCAATTCCGTCATAGGTTTTGCAATCCTTGAGAAATTCTCAATGAATCTTGGTAGTATCTTGCGAGTCCAAGGAAACTCGGATCTCTCAACTGTCGTTGGTGCTTCCCATTTGGTTCGGTCTCAACCTTTGTGGGGTCAACTGCTATCCCTTCTCCGGATATAACATGTCCAAGAAATCCAACTTCCTTTAGCCAAAACTCACATTTGCTGAACTTGGCATATAACGATGTTCTCTTAGCTTCTCCAAAACCAATCGCAAATGTTCCTTATGTTCTTCTTCATTCTTTGAGAAAACCAAAATATCATCTATGAACACCACTTATTTAACTTATCCAAAAACTCCATAAACACTTTGTTCATCGGGTTCATGAAATAGGCTGGCGCGTTAGTCAGTCCAAATGACATAACGGTATATTCATACAGTCCATATCTCGTGGTAAATGTTGTCTTAGGTTTGTCCTGCTCCTGAATCTTCAACTGATGGTACCCTGATCGCAAATCGATCTTGGAAAACACTTTAGCTCCTTGCAAACGATCAAACAGATCATTTATCATAGGTAGTGGGTACTTGTTCTTGATTGTTACTTCATTTAACCCACGATAGTCAACAACCATCCTTAACGATCCGTCCTTCTTCTCTACTAAAAGTACGGTGATCCCCAAAGCGAAGAACTTGGGCGATAAAACCTTTATCCAATAGCTCCTTAATCGCTTCTTGATTTCCGCCAAATCCTGTGCGGGCATCCTGTATGGTCGCTTCGATATCGGGCCCGTTCCTGGCAACAGCTCAATCAAAAACTCAATGTCTCTATCCGGTGGCATTCCTGGCAATTCCTTAGGAAATACATCAGGGTAATCCTTCACCACTGGCACCTCTTCCTGCACCACTCCTGATAAGGAATTTACTTGATTCCTATTTGGTCCATGTCGCTATACATACCTAATCCTTCTTCCCTCTGGTGTCGTGAGAAAAATCGTCTTACTTGCGCAATCGATGTTTCCCCCATACATCGATAGCCAATCCATACCAAGAATCACATCCAATCCTTGGGATTCCAAAATGATCAAATCCGTCGGGAACACATGCCTTCCTATACTTAATGGCACTTGAAAACATCCTTGTCTGGCCATATACTCCGCTCCTGGTGAGCTTACTAGCATAGGGGTTTAAGAATCTGAGTAGGCAGGCTATACTTTTCTACAAATCCCTTGATATGTATGAATCGTTGCACGTATCGAAAAGAACTAGTGCAGTAAAAGACTTAACCAAAAACTTACCGATTCTCGTGCTGATCTTCAACCTCCTCCACATCAATGTGGTTCACCGCCCTCCGTTGAAAGGGTTTGGCTTCTTTCCAGTACTTCCATTTCCTCCTTGGCCTTGGGACATTCATTTGCATAATGTCCGGTCTTGGAACACTTGTAACAGGTGACATGGCTCAGGTCTTTCTTGGTTGGGGTTGATGGTGTGGTCCGTTCTGCCATTGCTTCCTCCATTCCCATTTCCATTTTGTGGCCATTATGGTTGTGCGAACTACCTCCTCCATGGGTATGCTGAAACCGAACTCCTGCTTAGGGGTATAACGGGCTTCTTGGGCTCCAGAGTTATACTTCCCTGCCCATACTTCCTCTTGCGGTTCTCAATTTGTCTGCTGCTTTCCTTCAATCATGAGGGCACGGTCTACCAACTCCTGGTAGTTGTTGAAACTTGCTACCATCAATGCATGCTTAACTCATCATTCAGTCCTTCGAAACTTCTCCCGCTTAGCTGCATCCGTAGTAACGCTATCCGGGGCATAATGTGCTAACTTACTAAAATCATCCACATATTGGCCAACAGTCCTTCCTCCTTGGCGTAAATTATAAAAATCACGCTTCTTCATGGCCATAGCTCCTGCCGAGACATGGGCAAGGTAAAGCTTGTGGAAACTGATCCCGTGTGGCGGGTCTCACAGGTAAGTGGCTGTAAAATTTTCCCACCATGCTGCTGCGGGTCCTTCAAGTTGGTGTGCAGCAAACTTCACCTTCTCTCCATCTGTACATCCTGCAGTGGTCAACTCCCTCCCTATCTTACGGAGCCAATCATCTGCTACAATCGGCTCGGTGCTACTAGAATACACCGACGGATTCAGCCTAAAGAAACGAGTCAAGTGATCCGCAGGTGGTGGTGGTGGTGGGTTGTTGTTGTTGTTGTAGCCTTGGTTCTGTACCAATGTTTGGATCAAAGTGTTACTGCTGGATCAACTGGGTGATCTCTCAAGGGAAAACAAACCGAGGTCGCGTCTCGGAGGCATCTGAAGGGTTTAGAAAAGAAGAGGAATTAAGAATAGAGTGAGGTCTAAGGAGAAAACACTACCCAAATGTATATGAGCAAAAGCACACAAAATCACTTCATTCAATTCAAACAAAGGGCTTACAACGATCTAATTATCGCAAGGTGCTTGTACTATAATGTTTACATGGAGGCAATACTACTAATATGTGGGGGTCATCTACTAATTTGAACCGGTGGAAGACTCCATGATGTCTGCTCCAGCTTCGTCTTCAAAGTCGGGTTCACTTGGATCCGAATCGGTGTCGTCGATGATGATGTAGTTGCTCGGACAGCCGACGTACTTGTCTTCATTTTTTAGCGCCAATTTCTTCTTGAGTTCTTCAATCTCATACTTAAGATCGTTATTGTGTCTTGCTACAGCTACGATCTCGTCCATGTAGTCCTTACGTGTAGACTTTAGTTCTCCTTCAAGTTCGATGATCCTTCCCTTTGCATTCTTCAACTCTATCATATCATTGCACATCTGGTTCTCCTGGCGCCGAATGTGCTGGTTTAACTCCTGGATGAAAGCTGCAATGGATCTGTCCTTCTTGGTGCTGACTATCTCCCATTGCTCATTCCGGCGTCCGCAAATCTGGTAGATAGAGTCCTTGAGGTCTTCTTGATAAACTTCTCCAATGCGCCCCATGGTGATATGAGCTGCCATGCTCTTTCCTGCACTCGAGTTGGTGCAATCGAAAACACTATCTATAGGCTTGGTGATTGGCGCTAACGTCCTTCCCGAACATGAGCTTGAATCTTCCAGCGCTCCTCTTGAGCAGAGTGACGTTGAAAGTCCCAAGAAGCTTGGTAATCCAATGTTCAGGTACTTGGTGACTTCCTTCAAGTGAAATCCAAAAGGTGTGCCTTCATCTGGTTGGGAGTACTTGATCTTCGCGTCCTTCATCCTAAAAGAGTAGAAAAGATGAGGAGTTAGAAAATGAGAAGAGAGTAGTGACCTATGGCTTTAACTTAGTGGTCGTGTCCTATAGTCAGCGTGTGCTCTGATACCATCTCTGTAGCAACCCGACCCGAATGGATCAAGTCTCTGTGCTCCGGTGTCATCCCTGGATCAGTAATGCTGACACCACAGAGTACTTCGAAGGATTTATAACAGAGTAGCAATCACACACTTATTACATCGTTTGTCCAGAAGAGGACTTATTACAATAATCATGGCTTAAGGCCATCTAATAACGATAACAGCGGAAGACTTGGAAGATAAGTGAGTCCATCAACTCCAGCGGCATCACTGAGTATAGAACCACGACCTAAAGCACCTTACTGTCGTTCGAAAAGTCGCAACATGAAAGTTGCAGCCCAAAACGGGTCAGACATGGAATATCTGGCAATGTAACACATAGAGAATAATGAATGATAAGCCTGTACTACATGCATATGTGGCTGGTGGAAAAGCTCTCTGATTACAGCTTTGCATAAAGCCAGTTTTTCCCTGCAAAGGAATAAATTGGTTTAACTATCATGGTGGTTGTTAAACATTGAGAATGGTTGACAACATCCTCAATCCCAATTAAAAGTACTCATTAAAACCCAACAAAATTAATTAGAGTAACATGTTGAGATTCACATGATATTCAAGTACTAGATACTCAAGATGTCCATAACCGGGACACGGCTAATCATGATTAGTTTATACACTCTGCAGAGGTTTGCGACTTTTCCCCACAAGACTCGATCGCCTCCGCTTGGTTTCTCGTGACTACATGGTGTTTAAGAAACGGATGACCGAGACATAGTCTTTCAGAAGCGCTAGCACCTTACGATGGGTGGACCGGTACACCTACATCCCCTACATCTGCTAGTCCACCACTATAAGAGTTCGCACGACTTAGTCAACTATGCCAGAGCCCATAATGGCTTGTGGCTGCACACGTAAGTTACTAGTATGAATTATCTTATGATCCCTTTGAGCCTGGGTGGCGGTCCGAAGAAATACAGGCAAGTCCTGCTAGAAAATAGGTGCCTCAATCCACCCAGATGTGTATTTAAGTTGCCACCTTAGATAAACCATTAATTTAACAATCTCACATCTGTCATGGATATCACTCACCCAATCCACGTCTACTAGCGTAGCATGGCATAATAAGCAAACATAGAAGTAACTCCCAAGGTTTCATAAGTAAAATAGGTAATAGGTGCTACCTCAATCTACTTCCCATCCCACAATTTATTTAGGTCCTAATCATGCAAGTGTTTGAGGATTGATCTAATGCATAAAAACTGGGTATGAGAAAGTATGATCAAAGTGTTACTTGCCTTGCTGATGATCCGCGAAACCTAGAGATTCAAAGTAACAAGCGGCGCACTCCGGGTGATCTATCGCAGACAAACAACAAGCATACAATAAGTACTCATCTAATGCACGGGTAAATCTCGAATAAAATATCTAACCAGAAAGTTCAACTTAAGAACCCTGGTTGCAAAAAGAATCGAATCTAATAAAGCAACGAAAGTCAAACGACGAAAGAAAACAACTCGGTTCTAGCAAGTTGAAACTAACTCAAATTTTACAGTAGCAAAACTTTGTTTAAGTTGATTAGTTGGAACGGCGGTTTCGAGACGAAACTCCAAGCGCTTGAATCACCTGATTCCGATAAACGAGGGAGAAAATAGACTAGAAAGAAAATCGGATCTGAAATGGCTATCAGAAAAATAGCGGAATAAATGCGATGAGAAAGAAATCGACGAACGGTTGAACGAACAGACGTTCATTAACCGAAGCAAACCGGTGATCACGTTCGTTAGGACGAACGGTCCGGCGAATGCTTTCTAAACAAAACCGGAAAGGAAAATCGGCGAGAAAAACTGATCTAGGGTTTCGGAAAGAAAACCGAAATGAAAAACCGATCTAGAAACCGGGCGAAACCGAACGAAACCGAACGATTCTGAAAAACCGAACCGAGGAAAAGAAAAGGTGACGCGGCGCTGGGCTAGTGCCTCAAGAAGCGAGGGCTCGAGGCGGCGGCGTTAGGTGGCGGCGGCACTTGGCGGCGGGGTTGGGGGGGGGGGGGGTGTAGGGGCGGGCGCTGCTGCTGCACTGCGGAGGAGAGGAGAGGAGAGGTGTTGGTTTGATGTGTTAGAGGGGGGGGGGGTGCTTGGGTATTTATATTCGGGAGGGGAGGGTTTTTGCTTGGGGTAGGGGACAAGAAATAGACTAGGATTAGGAAACAAAGAGGGAAAAGATCTAGAAACAAACACGGAATAAACGGAAGTAGGATAAAAGTCCTACTAGGATTTGGAAAAGGAAGTGGCGGCTCCCTCCTGGCGCCTGGCGCGCGCGGGCGATGGCCTTGGCCTCCTGGCCAGCCGGTGGCTTGGCGGCTTGGGCCTTTGGCCCAAGGCGCTGAGGTTTTTTAAATCGGTTTCAAGCAAAAAAAAAAAAAATACAGAGAAAAAAAATTCTAAACGAACTCCAAAATTAATAAAGTAAACTTTCCCGACTCCTAAAATGAGTCGAACAAAATGAACTTTAACACGGGCCTAAAATGCAATTTTTGAAATCACGATTTTCCCTAAAGGCAAATAAACTCCGAGAAAAATCCAAATTTTGATTTATTTATTAAATCTTCATTTTTTCCTAAATTTTGGGAAAGTCATATTATTCCCTCTCTTATTTTTGATATTTGAAAAATATTTGAAGATAAAATAAATAAATCCAATGATCCTCTTTTCATAGTTTTGAGAGAACTCAAATACGAAAATTTCGAAATCTACAACTCTCTCCGAGGGTCCTTGAGTTGCGTGAAATTTCTAGGATCAACAAAATGCAAGAAAATATGATATGCATGATGATCTAATGTATAACATTCCAAATTGAAAATCTGGGATGTTACAGGTGAACATCTCTATGTTGATCATATCTACTATATGATTCACGCTCGACCTTTCGGTCTTAGTGTTTCGAGGCCATATTTGCATATGCTAGGCTCGTCAAGTATAACCCGAGTATTCTGCGTGTGCAAAACTGGCTTGCACCCATTGTATGTGAACGTAGAGCTTATCATACCCGATCATCACATGGTGTCTCCGAACGACGAACTGTCGCAACGGTGCATACTCAGGGAGAACACTTATACCTTGAAATTTAGTGAGAGATCATCTTATAATGCTACAGCCGAACTAAGCAAAATAAGATGCATAAAGGATAAACATCACATGCAATCAATATAAGTGATATGATATGGCCATCATCATCTTGTGCCGTTGATTTCCATCTCCAAAGCACCGTCATGATCACCATCATCACCGGCTTGACACCTTGATCTCCATCGAAGCATCGTTGTCGTCTCGCCAACTATTGCTTCTACAACTATCACTATCGCTTAGTGATAAAGTAAAGCAATTACATGGCGGTTGCATTTCATACAATAAAGCGACAACCATATGGCTCCTGCTAGTTGCCGGTAACTGTTACAAAACATGATCGTCTCATACAACAAATTATATATCATCATGTCTTGACCATATCACATCATAGCAAAAACAAGTTAGACGTCCTCTACTTTGTTGTTGCAAGTTTCACGTGGCTGCTACGGGCTTAGCAAGAACCGTTCTCACCTACGCATCAAAAACCACAACGATTTTTCGTCAAGTGTACTGTTTTAACCTTCAAGAAGGACCGGGCGTAGTCACACTTGATTCAAGTAAAGTTGGAGAAACAGACACCCACTAGCCACCTGTGTGCAAAGCACGGCGGTAGAACCAGTCTCATGAACGCGGTCATGTAATGTCGGTCTGGGCCGCTTCATCCAAAAATACCATCGAATCAAAGTATGGCATGCTGGTAAGCAGTATGACTATTATCGCCCACAACTCTTTGTGTTCTACTCGTGCATATAACATCTAAGCATAGACCTGGCTCGGATGCCACTGTTGGGGAACGTAGTATTTCAAAAAAAATCCTACGATCACGCAAGATCTATCTAGGAGAAGCATAAAAACGAGCGGGGAGAGTGTGTCCACGTACCCTCATAGACCAAAAGTGGAAGCGTTAAGTAACACAGTTGATGTAGTCAAACATCTTCACGATCCAACCGATGAAGTATCGAACGCACGACACCTCCGTGATCTGCACACATTCAGCTCGGCGAAGTCCCTCAAACTCTTGATCCAGCTGAGGCCGAGGGAGAGTTTCATCAGCACGACGGCGTGGTGATGGTGATGATGAACTTACCGGCGCAGGGATTCGCCTGAGCACTACGACAATATGACCGAGGTGGAAAACTGTGGAGGGGGGCACCGCACACGGCTAAAGATTAACTTGTGTGTCTATGGGGTGCACCCCTCCGTCTTTATAAAGGATGGGAGGAGGAGGAGGTCCGGCCACAAGGGGCGCACCCAAGGGGGGGTTTCCTACTCCTAGTAGGAGTAGGTTTCCCCCTTTCCTAGTCCAAGTAGGAGAAGAAGGAAGGAGAGGGAGGAGAGAAGGAAAGGGGGGCCGGCCCCCTAGTCCAATTCGGTTTGTGCTAGGGGGGGGGGTGCGCGCCTCACCTTGGCCTACCTCATCTCTTCCACCACTAGGCCCATGAGGCCCAATAACCCCCCGGGGGGTTCCGGTAACCCCTCGGTACCCCAGAAAATACCCGATACACCTCAAACTATTCCGGTGTCCAAATATAGTCTTCCAATATATCAATATTTATGTCTCGACCATTTCGAGACTCCTCAATATGTCCGTGATCTCATCCGGGACTCCGAACCTTCGGTACATCAAAACACATAAACTCATAATACCGATCGTTATCAAATGTTAAGCGTGCGGACCCTACGGGTTCGAGAACTATGTAGACATGATCGAGACTCATCTCCAGTCAATAACCAATAGAGGAACCTGGATGCTCATATTGGCTCCCACATATTCTACGAAGATCTTTATAGATCAAACCGCATAACAACATACGTTGTTCCCTTTGTCATCGGTATGTTAATTGCCCGAGATTCGATCGTTGGTATCACCATACCTAGTTCAATCTCATTACCGGCAAGTATCTTTACTCATTTTGTAATGCATCATCCCGCAACTAACTCATTAGTCACATTGCTTGCAAGGCTTATGAAAGTGCGTTATATCGACTAGAGGGGGGGGGGGTGAATAGGCGATTTTTATGAATTCTTCATTGAGGAATTTGCCGGTGAGGAAATTCCTAAGTGAAGAACTACTTGCAGCGGAATAAGTACTCAGAAGTAAGCATAACAGAATGCGTGCATGGTCATCATGATGAAATGAAGACAATCATGAGTACTGTAAAGCGTAAACACAGGATAACACAAGATGAAGACAAACAGATCAAGAAATTGAACTGAGGAAATTGAGAAAGGCTTGACCAAAGTGTTCAAACACGATATGAACAAACACTCAACACAAGAATGAGGAAATGAAAGAGTTGAGGAAATAGAACCAGTAAGGTTGGTGAAGACAATGATTTGGTAGACCAGTTCCAACTGCTGTCTCGGCTTGTACGTCTGGTTGGAGCGGCTGAGTATTTAAACTCGAGGACACACAGTCCGGACACCCATCGCTGAGCACGCAGCTCAGACAGCAAGTCCTCACCGTATTCTCCTTGAACTAAGGTCACACGCACCTTGTCCAATCACTCATGGTAAGTCTTCAGCGACTTCCAAACCTTCACAGACTCGGTCACTCGGCGATCCACAATTCCTCTTGGATGCTCTAGACCATGACGCCTAACCGCCTAGAAGAAGCACAGTCTTCAAAGGTAACAAGCGCCGGATCCACGAGGATCAATCTCTTGATGATGCTCAATCACTTTGGGTTTGTAGGGTTTGCTTTTGGGTTTTCCTCACTCAATGATTTTCGCCAAAGACCTCGGAGGATGGGTTGCTCTCAAATGACAAATGTCAAGTTCTCTCGGAGCAGCCAACCAGCTAGTGGTTGTAGGGGCAGCTATTTATAGCCTAGGAGCAGCCCGACATGATAAGACATAAATGCCCTTCAATGATATGACCGTTAGGTGGATAAGATATTTTGGAACAGTCATGCGCAGAGCACAAAGAACGGTCGGAAATTTGACTCTCAAATTCCTCGGGGCTATCATGTTCCTCACTGTGTAGGCAATCCACATCGGCGAATTCCTAACTCCTCGGTCGTAACAAATTCCTCGGCGCCGTAAGAACTTCGCTCATCACGTAAGAAATTGACTGAACTGTATGAGATTTCCAAAGGCTTCACTCAAGGGATTGGTAGGTGTAGGATTTTGAGTTGAGCATCACATGGAAATTTTTCCTTAGTATTTCCTCGACCCCCTTTAACAATACGGTGTTTCCTATGACTCAAGAAAGAGAAAACGAAACTACGAAAACAAAAGTCTTCTCGCTTCATGTTCCTCAAATGAATACCAAGTCTTCAAGGTCACACCAATTTCTTCACTTTCAAAGTCTTCAGAAAGTCTTCAGAATACCAAAGTCTTCAGTCGAAGAACTTCATTTTTAGGGGTCGACTTTCTCTACAAATATCGAAGTCCTCGTAGACTTATAGACCTGTGTACACTCATAAACACATTAGTCCCTTAATCTATAAGTCTTCAATACACCAAAATCACTAAGGGGCACTAGATGCACTTACAATCTCCCCCTTTTTGGTGATTGATGACAATATAGGTTAAGTTTTCAACGGGAATAAACATATGAAGTGTAAATACTGATATTGAGGAATTTGATTGCAAGATATAGAAGAACTCCCCCTGAAGATGTGCATAGTGAGGAATTTGCTTTTGAAGCAAAGCACATTTGAAGAGTTGAATCATGGAGATCTCCCCCTATATCTTGTAATTCATACACACATTTGACATATAATATGAAGAATTTGAAATGCATGATGAAATATGGTGACTGATGTAATTCAGCATGCGTGTATTAACATATAACGAGGAATAAGCATGCAGAGGAACACATCAAAAGTATCAGAGCACCATCGGGTTTAAGATTACAACTCAATCCAATAAAAGTTTTAGAAGAACGAGAGGTGTAACTTAGCAAAAAAACGCCCATATAATAGACCCGCTTGAAGACTAACTCAACTTTCTCCCCCTTTGTTATTGAATGACCAAAAGGATCGAAACTGAGGACTAACGCCCCTGAAGAAAATCAAGTTGATGGAGGAGCGCCAGTGTTGTCGGGTCGATTGTCGAGTAGGGCCTGCCGCAGTTGTCGCCCAAGTCTTCATTTTCATCGATGTCGCACGATGAAGAATAGGAGTTGGCCACCAAGGAAGGAACCTTGACCTTCTTGAATTTCTTCGGTGGAGGTGCATACCAGTCAAATTCTTCCTTGAGGCCCATGTTCTTCAGATCTTCTGCGCTGTAGAGATGAGATAGAACATCATTAGTCACATTGCTTGCAAGGCTTATAGTGATGATCATTACCGAGAGGGCCTAGAGATACCTCTCCGATACACGGAGTGACAAATCCTAATCTCGATCTATGCCAACTCAACAAACACCATCGGAGACACCTGTAGAGCATCTTTATAATCACCAAGTTACGTTGTAACGTTTGATAGCACACTAAGTGTTCCTCCGGTATTCGGGAGTTGCATAATCTCATAGTTAGAGGACCATGTCTAAGTCATGAAGAAAGCAATAGCAATAAAACTAAACGATCATTATGCTAAGCTAACGGATGGGTCTTGTCCATCAAATCATTCTCTAATGATGTGATCCCGTTCATCAAATGACAACACATGTCTATGGCTAGGAAACTTAACCATCTTTGATTAACGAGCTAGTCAAGTAGAGGCATACTAGGGACATTCTATTTGTCTATGTATTCACACATGTACTAAGTTTCTGGTTAATATAATTCTAGCATGAATAATAAACATTTATAATGATATAAGGAAATATAAATAACAACCTTATTATTGCCTCTAGGGCATATTTCCTTCAGGGACTGATAAAGATCTTCGTAGAATATGTAGGAGCCAATATGGGCATCCAGTTTCCGCTATTGGTCATTGACCGGGGAGGTGTCCCGGTCATGTCTTCATAGTTCTTGATCCCGTAGGGTCCGCACACTTAACGTTCGCTGACGATTTAGTGTTATATGAGTTATATGATTTGGTGACTGAATGTTGTTCGGAGTCCCAGATGAGATCACGGACATGACGAGGAGTCTCGAAAAGGTCTAGAGGTAAAGATTGATATATAGGACGTTGGTATTCAGACACCGAAAGTGTTTCCGAGTGTACCGGGTAATCATCGGAGTACCGGAGGGGGTAGACACCCCCGGGAGGATAGTGGGCCTATTGGGCCATTACAGGGGAGCACACCAACCCACAAGGGGCTAGAGCACCCCGATGGCAGCCGCCCAAGTGGGGGAAAAGAAAGGGGAGGGATTCGGCCTCCCACTTCCTTCCCTCCTTCCCCTTTCCTTTCCTCCTCCGATAATTATGGTAAGGGGGGCGCCACTTGGGAGGGACCCCAAGTAAGATTCTACCTACTTGGGGGCACCTCCTGGATGCTCCCTCCTCCCCCACCTATATATATGTGGGAGGGAGGTGCCTAGCACAACCACGACAATTGCTTAGCCGTGTGTGGCGCCCGCCCCCTCCATTCATGTGGCACCCGGCTCGAGAAATCGGGCGCCCGCTTCCAGCCCAGAGATCGAGGAGAAGTCTTCTAGAATACGGCACTGCTTAGCATAGAACAAATCATCTCTTTATTAGAATCTTTATGGATACAAGGGGATTGCATCGGCATAGCGACACTACGCCTGCCACGGTTGCTCCATGCAAACAGTAGAACAACACGAAGCAGCGGAATAGCGACGACGGTGATGAACTCCACTCCGCAGGGACTCTGGCTGGAACGCTTATCCTAGCTCGCAAACAAGGAATCCATGGCAAACAAGCAATCAAATCCGGCATGACCTGCAAACTGGCATGACACGCCAGGTTAGTACCATTAGTAACATTTTTTTCAATTTTTTTTAATTTTTTTTTCGTTTTTTTCTTAATCTCAGGTCACTATGGCTTAATCTCGGGTCAATATGCTTAAACTCAGGTCAAATCGCACTCCGTGGTCAAACTTCCCGAAAGGTCACCCATCCTCACACTACTCCAGCCCAAGCACGCTTAACTTCAGAGTTCTATCCATCTCCAGCAACAGCTCACTTCACAGGCAGTTGTTGATATATCTAGCATATCAATCCTATTATACCTTGTTGATGTCTAGGACTTTGTTCATGTTCATGACTATGATGAAATTTTGAAAAATATTTCGAACTTCCCGGTCATATTACGTATCATTTTTTGAAAAACAATTCAAAATCATTTTTTTTGAATTTTTTTGCCTCTAGATCTTGAAAGCCCCGTAACTTTTTTCTGTTAGGTTTTTGAGGATTTTGAAAATGTTTAACGGGGTTTCCACCGTTAAAGTTGGATGTAACTTTTCGAGTAGATGATTTTTCATATATAAAACTTTTTAATCCGAGTTCGTATGCAAAAGTTATGCCCATTTTACAAATTTCCAGAGAGATTTTGCAAATAAAGTCGAAATTTATATTTGTAAATTTTCCCAACAACTAGACCACATATCACATGGGAAACTTATTTTCTTTTATTTTTTTGACATTTTTATCATTTTTTTAATTTTTTTGAAAACTGAAAAGGCGATCCCCCAGGGGGAGGGGGGTGCATTCGGTGGAAGCTGGGCAAACTAGTAATGGCGCACCGTGGGGTGGTGCGCCATTAGTAGTTAAACTAGTAATGGCGCACCACACCCACGGTGCGCCATTACTAGTTTTGAAAAAAATATAAAAAAATTTGAATTTCTTTTTTTTTGAAAAAAACTTAGTAATGGCGCACTGTCCACAGGTGCGCCATTACTAACATTTTTTTTCAAAACTACTAATGGCGCACGCTGGGTGTAGTGCGCCATTACTATGTATGTCAACTAGTAATGGCGCACCACATCCCACGGTGCGCCATTAGTAATACTAATGGCGCACCGTGGGATGTGGTGCGCCATTAGTATTTGCACACTAATGGCGCACCAACACATGGTGCACCATTAGTATTTAGTAATGGCGCACCACATGTACAGTGCGCCATTAGTGTCCATCCTATCTATAGCCCTTTTCCTAGTAGTGCAAGGAGCTTGACCTTTACCCGTCACTCTCGCATAACACCACAAATATCCAACAACTCGGCATCCTCGATACTATGGTGCTCCTCTCATGATCACAACTAACCTCTTTCATCATCGAACCGGAGTTGTTATTAAGCACATTATTATTATTACTGTTGACCCATAGTGCGACCGACTACAAACTGGGCCCATATCCACAGGCGCGGCTATCGATAGATTTAACACACACTCTATAGAGGTTAGCACACTGTACCCACATCACGGAACCCATGGCCTCGCATTCCCATTCGGGTGGACCAATGGCATTTTGACAGAACCGATCTACTGCCCATGACACTCTCCCGGCCAATCCGACAAACTCCCCTCTGGGCTAAGTCATTGTCGGTGTCAAAACCGGCGAATCTCGGGTAGGGGGTCCCGAACTGTGCGTCTAAGGCGGATGGTAACAGGAGGCGGGGGACACGATGTTTACCCAGGTTTAGGCCCTCTCGATGGAGGTAATACCCTACTTCCTGCTTGATTGATCTTGATGATATGAGTATTACAAGAGTTGATCTACCACGAGATCGTAGAGGCTAAACCCTAGAAGCTAGCCTATGGTATGATTGATGTTGTCCTACGGACTAAACCCTCCGGTTTATATAGACACCGGAGGGGGCTAGGGTTACACAGAGTTGGTTACAAGGGAGGAGATCTACATATCTGTATTGCCAAGCTTGCCTTCCACGCCAAGGAGAGTCCCATCCGGACACGGGACGAAGTCTTCAATCTTGTATCTTCATAGTCCAACAGTCTGGCTAAAGGATATAGTTCGGCTGTCTGAGGAAACCCTAATCCGGGACTCCCTCAGTAGCCCCTGAACCAGGCTTCAATGACGACGAGTCTGGCGCACAGATTGTCTTCGGCATTGCAAGGCGGGTTCCTCCTCCGAATACTCCATAGAAGATTTTGAACACAAGGATAGTGTCCGGCTCTGCAAAACAAATTCCACATACCACCGTAGAGAGAATAATATTTCCACAAGTATAATCTGCTGACAGCTTTTCATAACGTGACGTAATGGCGTGGTCTGGTCATGATGAACCCTTTTTCCGAGCCTGCCACTGCACGTGTCGCGAGGCGGTTTTATTGGCACGTCATGTCGAAGCAGAGATCATGTCCCTCTTATCATGGGATTCTCATCAATACGGGTATGGATAACCCAATCGTGCTTGTTGGTACGGCTCCACGATTTCCGGCAAGTTCCAAACGATCACGCGGAGGATGCTTGATATTCACCCTGTTTATAAAGGGGCCAAGGACTATCCTTTTCTCCTCACACTCAATCAAATCCTTCCCCCACCTCGAGTTCCAACACCCAAGGCTCAGGCTAGGCGCTTCGGACCTTCAGTCATGTCCGGATCCAACCTTCAAGGTCGGTGGATGCCCTCCTCTGTCACAAAGGAGGACATCAAGAAGCTAAGAGAAGCTAGGTATCTGACCGCCGAAATCTCGCATAGGCTGCCTGCTCGAGGGCAGGTCATTCCCACTCCCAAACCCGGCGAGAGTTTCGTATTCGTCTCCCACTTCCTCCGAGGGCTAGGCTTTAGTCTAGATCCATTTGTTAGGGGGCTCATGTTCTATTACGGGCTTGATTTCCATGATCTGGCCCCGGATTCCATCCTTCACATCTCGTCGTTCATCGTCGTGTGTGAGGCCTTCCTCCACGTGTCAGGGCCGGATTTTCGGGGTATCATTTCCCATAAAATGGTCCTTGTGCTCACCAGCCCAAGGATTACTGTTAGCTGATGAGGCACCAACTTGATACAGAAATTCCAAGCGAAATGCAAAATATGTAGTACAAGACCATTCTGGCCTCTAAGTACAACAAAATGGTTTCTAGTGGCTGATGGCGGAAGCGGTTTGTGGTCCTTCAGTGTCTATGGGACTCCATTTCCCACAGGAACAGCTGACCTGGATAACTCCTATCTTCGCGAGGCTGCTATCACCGTTGCTTAGGTTCCAGGGCTGTCATCACAACGCTCCTCTCCAAGCAAGAAATCTGGCCAAGACAATAGCCAGGGACAAGCCAGTGAGTACTTTGAATGTACGCGCAAACATTATGAACACGGGTATAATATAACAAATGATAATAATGCTCCGAATTATTCTATGATCACAACGACTGTCACGAAATAAAAATCCATGATGCATGCAAGCAGGTTGTTCATATAAAACATGAATATGCAATCAGAGAGTAGAAATAGAATGCACCGATCGGTGTCGGGGAAGCTGATCTGACCCACGCACACCTATGGGACCGGCGGACCGAGCCCCTTTCGGTTCGGTGGGGGGCGGAGGTCGCACGAAGAGCAGATCGAGGCGAAGCACACGAGCAGTTTACCCAGCTTCGAAGCTCTCCGGAGAGATAATACTCCTACTGCTGCATGTCTGATTGTATTGTGTTCTTGCTAGGGAGCGCTGAGTGCTACAGTACACACCAGCTGCTAACGAGACCTAGCCTGGGTGTATTCTAGCTTCGAACCTTTCGAACCCTTTGCTACGTTGCGCATGGGCCTCCTTTTATATGCTCAAGGGGTCTCCGACAGGTGGCAACGTAGACAAGGGTAAAAATGGAAAAAGAGTGCGGTTGGTACAGCTACTTGTACAAAGTGTATCATACCTAACCCCGACGGCAGGGGACAAGGCATTAAATGGCCGCTCACGCCGCCCAAACAAAGGCAAACAGGGTCCATCAGGCACCACCGCTGCCACGATGGCAATCTTGTCAGCGCCACCACCACCAGCGCTCGCTGCCGCACCGCCTCTTGCCACGACGCCTAGAAAGGTCCTGTGGCGACACGTTGGTGGGTGTGCTGGAGCGCAGGAACGAATGGTAGTCTGCCGCGTCTGCGCTTTTGCCGCGTTGTTGCCTTTGTCGCGTCCGGAAGCTTGTCGCTCACCGGGCCTTCCTGGCAAGCTCCTCTTGCCGGGGCCTTGTCTCCTAGGTGCCTTGGTTGGCCTTCCCGGCAAGCTCCTCCTGCCGGGGCATTGTCTCCTTGGCTTAAATACCTTGTTTTTGAATGGCTCCAAAGGAACCACGGAAGACCTTGGCGGTCACCCGGCAACCCTTGCGGCGGGGTGCTGCGACTGCTCGTGCACAAGTTCGGGATACCAGGGTACCCCTACTCTAGTACACCGACAGGAGCCCCCGGGCCTGGGCCACACACGGTGCCGAAGCGCTGTTGGGCCAGGCCCAAAACAGGCACGGGCACGCCGCGCCCGGGTTACGCCATAACTCACTCCGACCCACCACGCCTCCACGAACGCACGCGTCGAATGCGGCGTCGTGGGAGAGATCGTGGGGGTTTCTTTATTCGGAAAAGCGGAACGTCCGCCCCCTCCCTCTTTATAAGCAGGGGAAACAGGGGCAGTTCGCCCACCTCGCCAGTTGCTGTCCAATCTCGAAAAACCTCCGCTGCTCCCCCCTTCTTCCCAAGGCTGAAAAGAGAGCAGCGCCCGCCCCATCGACACCAAAGACCACCAACGCCACCGACCCGCCCCACCACCTCCGCCATGGCTCCGGAAGCCGACAAGGGAAGGCCGTGAAGTCGGCGAGCGCAGCGCGCTCAAGGGCGCCGCGGAAGGAGCGGCAATCTTCCCCCGGCTTGCCGCGAGGGATCCGAGGGAGAACTACTACCTCTTCTCGGTCGACAGAGACGCTGAAGCATCCGCGCGAAGGTACTCCCCGCCGCTTTGAACTGGCTCCAAACGGGTATCCTTCTTCGCGCTTTCTTCTCGGGCTCGCCCGCCTTTCTCTGAATTTTTCTGCGATATCATGAACACCTACGGTTCCGCCTCCTTGACTTCACCCCAATGCTGTTACGACCATGGCAGTTTTCGCACATCTCTGCGAAAACTTTGTCGGAGTCCATCCAAACGTAGCTCTTTTCCCGCCACTTCTTCATGCCCCGAGTTGAGAGAGGAGAGCCACTTGTCGGAGGAATCGCTGGATCTCAAGGATTGGCAAGAAGGAAGCCTATCTCGAAGGAGAGCTCCGCAGCAAGTGGGAGGAATGGAGGCGATCGGTGTTGGATTGTTGAGGAGAACCTCGCAGCCATTTACCGCCAGCGCTAAACCCCAATAGTGCGCGGCAACGATTGGAGCAACGTGGCCTCGAAGATGCTAGGCTGAAGATTGCAGCCACCGAATCTCTTCGCTTTAGACTTGCCGGGCTCACCAGAGGCACCGTTAGCAGACTTCCTTCGCCACAGACGCCCTTTGCGGAGAGAGAGGAGACCTGCACAGGAGTTTCTGTAACGCAGCAGATATCATGAGGCTGCGCCCGGGCCTTAATTTCAACTTCACTATCTTGGAACTTGACGCGATGCTCTTGGAGCTGTTCGAGCCTGGTCCTGATCATCCCGAGATGTTCAGGTTGCCGAGGGGCGTCGTCCCGCTGTGCAACAATTCCTCACTTGACCGCATCCGCGTAATGATGCCACCGTCGACTCGCATGGAATTGTCCCAACATGGCAGAGCCGCGATGACGCTGCGGCGGGAGTTCTTTGACAGCCCGTAGAAGTGCCGTCCGCCTGGATGAGCGAGGGCCTCACCCATGACACCATCGACGATGAGATGCGCGCGATCGCCACCAGAGCTGGAAGAGGCGGCAGCAGCCGCTGCCGCGGGCGAGTTCGGATTCACCATGGAGGAGGCAGAAGCAGCAGAGGTGGCAAGCCTTTTCGAGCGAGGGGAGTTTGCCGGCGAGGAGGAGCTTGCCGAGCCTGAAGCTGAGTCGAGCGAGCCTACCGAGGGCGCCTCCTCCCCACCTTCAAGCAGCTTGCCGCGAGCGGAGCCCCCAGCTCCACCAAGAAGGCGTCTCAAGGCCGAGACATAGCGGGCGGCAGACGGGCTAACAGCCGCCCGTGCTCTTGCGACGCGCTCCACCACTGCAAGCATCACAAGCCGCTGGAGCACCTCACGCCCGCAGCAGAACCGGAGCGGGCCCTCCAGGCCACCGCTTGCTTCCGCCAAGCGCCAAGGGAACCCACTCCTCCGCCTCGCCGCCCGAGGCGAGCCAGAATTGATCTCTCGCGCCAGCTCCGACGAGGAAGAAGAAGAGTAAGATTCTTTGTTGTACTTGTAGTTCTTCAATTTTTTTGCTTTGTCTTGTATCTGATTTGCTTCACTCTGAAACCTTTCCTTTTCAGGACGCTGGCCCAGAGAGCGTCGAAGAGAGCCAAGGCCCCGGTGATTGTCATCGGGGACGAACCCACCGCGGCAGCAGGAGGCGCGTCCGAGACCTCCTTGCCGGACCCGGCAACTCTTCCACAAAGCAGCCCCCAGCGCAGCCCCCATCGTAAGTATATGGTTTACTTTCTGCTGTTGGGCGTGCATGGGTGCCCTTTCTGTGCTGATATCTAACTGTTGGTTTGTGTAGGGGCAGAGCAGCCCCACCAGGAGTGCCCTGAAGCCGCTCCTGACATGCCATCTGCTTCGACTACACTGCCAAGGGAGGATCCTCTGGCAAGGGAGTGTTCTCCGGCAAGGGAGGCGTCTCCGGAAGAGGATAGCACCGGTGAACCTCCGGTGGATGAGACCGCGGCTGCAGATCCCATCGCAGGTAATCCTCTTGCCTGAAAATTTCCCTTGGGTTCTTTTTGAATATCTGCTTGACTTTTCTTCATTTTCTGGTCGTCAGATCCATCTGCTACAGAGCAAATGGAGACCGAGGTCGCCGGCGAGGAGGACGCGCGCGGCAATACTGACGATGCCGCCGCCATTGAGGAAGAGGCTGGCGCTGATGAGCCCGCCAGCGAAGAGGCCGCCAAGGCTGCTGCCGCCGAGGCCGGGCGAGGGTCCGCGATCGACCGACGGGCCCCGAGGCCGTGGAGCGCCAGCGCCACGCCGACGCCGATCCTCCGCCATCGCCGCAGCATCAGTTCAAGAGCCCCAGCCCGGCGCCTATTTGAAGGCCGGCAATGGCGTCTTCATCAAACTCCCCTAGGCGTCGAGCTCCAGGGCTCCGGTCGAAGGAGAGACCTTTGACGAAGAGCTGCTCGCCTCCGCTGGGCTGACACTGGTCGACGCGCCAAGCAGCAGCAGCGGCGAGTCTGAGGAGGAGCAGCTGCTGCGGAAGCTGCTATCACTCTACCGCGCCCGACAAGCCAAGCTGGAATCCCGGGAAGCGCTTGTCGCGAAAGCGGGAGCAGACATCGAGAAGCGTGCAGAGGAGCTCCGGGGCCTCAACCAGGAAGCTCTCCGGGCCCTGGCAAAGGAGCGGGAGCAACTCGTCGAGGAGCGTAAAGCCTTCCTCCTCGAGAAGGCTGAAGCTGAAGAGCAACAAAGGCTGGCTGCTGAGAAGCTGTCTGTGCAAGAAGGCGAGTTGGCGCAGCGGAAGGTCAATCTTGACAGCCACGAGGAGGATCTTGCCACGCGCGAGCAAACATTTGGCGGGGCTCTCAAGGAAGCAAAGGATGCTACCGCGGCTGCTGAGGCCGCCAAGAAGGAGCTGGAGACGAAGGTGATGCAGCTGGAGGCCAATCTGAAGGAGAGCGCCGAGGGGCTTGCTGCACTCAAGCATGAGCGCGAGAAGGACGCCTACACCCTTGGCGAGCTGCAGGACCGTCTCGCCGAGAGGAGCAAGGAGCTCAGCGCCGCCAAGGACTCCAACGAAGATCTTGAGTTGAAGTTGATCACCTTGACTCAGACGCTGGACGGCGCCAGGGAGCGGGAGGTGGCCTTGTTGGATAAGATCAAGGCCGACGAGGCGCTGCTGGCGAGTGCTGCTGCCGCCCAGAACACCTTCAAGGAGAACGTGGAGCACTGGACCGAGGGTCTCGTGAATGTCGCCGCAGCCATCGACGGGGAGCTGGCGCAGCTGGGGATGGATGATCTCGGGTATTCCTCCGATGAGCACCTCCAACCCAGAGCCAAGCTCAGCTTGTTCTTCAAAGGCGTGGTGACGGCCCTCCAGCGACTCCGGGAAGAGATACCAAAGCAGCTGGCCGACGAGTCGCGCCAGATCTACGCGGGAGCTCTTCAAAAGGTGCTGATGAAGGTGGGCTTCTGCAATCCAGGCCTCAACCTCACCAACGTCCTCAAGTCCCTGCCGCCAGATGCCGATGTGGAGGCGCTCAAGACCCTTGTCGCACCCATTGTGGATAGGGTGAGAGGGATCAAGAGGGTTGACGACGATCGTGTAGATTAGGCTGCCCGTTTTCTCTTTTCCTTGTCGCTGCTGATTATGTTATAAGAACAATCAATTAGAGCCGCGACAAGCTATCTTGTAATATAACTCTATTTCGGGCAACGATTGCTATATTATTTCCTTTACTTGATTCCTTTCTTTGTATGTTTTTCCCTCGCTTTGGGGAACTTGTCGTATGAGCACCTTTGCATGCGCTGAGTCTTGAGCGTCGACAGCCTCTCTGGCGGTGCTGCTTCCGACAAGCAGCCTTGTTGCAACTAATCGCAGCTCACTTAAGTTGTTGAGCGGACTCGAAACAAAGTAAGGGCGCAACTAGCTGCGAGTTGGTTCCTCTGCTCACAGGTTTTCCATACAAAGTACGGTCGTTCGAGGAAGATAACTTAAAAAATTTAAAAACTGATTGCTTAAACTTTAGCAACTTAGCTTTTCTGTCGTTTGCTTCCCGGTAAGGCGAAACTTCCTCGAGCGACTCTTGGTCCACACCATTATCTTCTCCTTTCCCCCCGGCAAACTTGTGGGCGAGGGAACCTTCCTTTCTTTGAGAAAGAAAAAGAAGAGAAAATAAAGATATGGGGCCCTGCGGCTCGTTATTGCTTACCGGGAGAGGTGCTGCACAAAGTGTCAGATAACGCATGCAAAAACAAAGTAGAGAGCATGAAATTGACAAGATGTGCGAAGCACATTAGCTTTACTTATGCACGGGGTCTGCGCCCGGCTTTGTACAAAGGATTACATGCAACATCGACAAGACTTGTACAAAAGGTGGTTGCTGGAAGAGGTTCCGGCAACCGCACCCTACGGGAAAAACTTACGAAGATGCTCAATGTTCCAGGAGTTGCTCATCGGAATGCCATCTTCGGTCTCAAGGCGGACAACGCCAGGCCTAGTGACTCGTTTCACCCGGTGAGGGCCTTCCCACTTGGCGTCAACTTGTTGGAATTCTTGGCGGACTGAGCAGCGAAGAACAAGGTCGCCTTCCTCGAGACTTCGGCATTAACTTTGTGGCTATGGTAGCGGCGCAAAGCTTGCTGGTATCGAGTAGCTCGTCTGACAGCTTTGAAGGCGGTCCTCCTCAAGGAAGCGGTCGTCATCTTATGCATAGCTGCTCTTGCTCAACTCATCATAGCGAGCACTTTCGAGGTGACCCGTATCTGAGTTCCGTGGGGAGAACTGCCTCTGCTCCATAGACTAGAGCGAAAGGTGTCTGGCCAGTGGCTCGATTTGGCGTCGTCCTGATCGACCAAAGAACCACCGGTAGCTCCTCAATCCAGTTTCTTCCGCACCTATGCAGCCTGTCGAAAGTCCTGGTCTTGAGCCCGCGCAGCACTTCAGCATTTGCCCTCTCCGCTTGACCGTTACTTCTCGGATGAGCAACGAGCGAAGCGAACCTTGGCGCCAAGATCTTGGGCGTCTTGCATGAAGGTGCGACTCGTGAATTGTGTGCCATTGTTGGTGATGATCCTGTTAGGAATCCCGAAACGGCAAACAGTCGACCTGAAGAACTTGACTGCTGACTGTGCTGTCACCTTCCTCACTGCTTCCACTTCCGGCCACTTTGTGAACTTGTCGATTGCAACATACAAGTACTCAAAGCCCCCGATAGCTCGGGGAAAGGGGCCGAGGATGTCGAGCCCCCAGACCGAAAATGGCCAAGATAAAGGGATCGTCTGGAGAGCTTGAGCTAGCTGGTGTGTTTGCTTGGAATGGAACTGGCATGCTTCACACTTGGTTATTTGTGCAGTTGCATCCTGGAGGCCTGTCGGCCAAAAGAAACCTTGCCGGAACGCCTTGCCGGCGAGTGCTCTTGCGCCAATGTGGTGACCACATATGCCTCCATGTATCTCTGCCAGCAGCTTCATCCATCTTCGGTGAATACACTTCAATTTCACACCGTTGAGTCTTCTTCTGTACAGTGTGTTGTCGACAAACTGGTACATACTTGACTGTCGGGCTACTCTTTCCGCTTCTTCTTGCTCTTCGGGAAGTTCTCCTGTCTGAAGGAAATGGACAATCTGCTGCGCCCATGCTGGAGCTTGCGGCTCGACAACAAGGACTAAAGGCACATCTGCTGCTGCAGGAACATCCGCTTCTACGGCAAGAACCTGCGGCTCAGCCGGAGCTTGACGTTCCCCGGCAAGCTTGCCGGAGCAAAACTTGTCGGGAGCGTCTGCTTCAACGGAACAAACCCTAGGGCTTGTCGGAGCAGACTGCTCCTCAGCACTCTTGGTGTTGATCTTGGGGACCTTCTTGGCGGCGGCTTCGGGAAGCTCTGCCGGAAAATAGTCACCAGAAATCAGCTTCCTCTTCTTGCTCTGCCCAGTTGATGGTGTTACAGACGGTTGAGTCAGCTTGAGCACAAAGATCCCTGGTTCCACAGGTAACTTAAGTGCAGCGCACTTCGACAAGCCATCAGCAATGTCATTTTGAGCTCTTGGAATATATTCCATCTGTAGGCCATCAAAGTGCTCTTCTAGCTTTCTCACTTCGTCAACGTAAGCTTCCATTAACGGACTCTGATAATCCTTGTTCACTTGGCGGACGACAAGCTGTGAGTCACCCCTGACAATAAGCTTCTTGATCCCAAGGTCTACTGCGATCCTGAGACCGGCAAGCAAACCTTCATACTCTGCTGTATTTTTCGTTGCTTGCTCCTTGGGAAAGTGCATCTGGACTACGTACT
The DNA here is from genome assembly GCA_021605205.1 of Aegilops longissima. Classification (NCBI taxonomy): domain Eukaryota; kingdom Viridiplantae; phylum Streptophyta; class Magnoliopsida; order Poales; family Poaceae; genus Aegilops; species Aegilops longissima. The sequence goes on from CM038682.1 coordinate 742,538,897, forward strand.
TGAGATGCTCTCCGGTGGGTGCGACAAGCAGCACGCCCGCACCGGCGCCTTGCAGCGAGAAGGCACCATCAAAGTACATCAGCCACTCTTTGCCTGCTTCCTTGACGGGGATGCTCGTTTCCGGAATTTCTTCATCCTGTGTTGGCGTCCACTCTACTATGAACTCTGCTAACGCTCTGCTTTGGATAGTCGAAGTGCTTTCAAACTTGAGGCCAAAGCTTGACAGTTCCAGTGCCCACTCGACAATCCTGCCTGTTGCTTCTGGATTTTGCAAGTATCCTCTTGATGAAAGCGGTGACAAGCTGTGATCTCATGTGCTTGAAAGTAATGGCGCAGCTTTCGAGGCCATGAGAAGGCAAAAGCAATTTCTGCACACCAGAGTACCTTGACCTAGCCCCTTGCAGAAGGGAACTGACAAAGTAAACTTGGCGCTGCACCATCCTTTTCTCCATCCTCTCACACGCCTGCGCAGATCCATCCTTGTCGGGACCAGAGCTTGCTGGTGAAGTCCCTTGCTTGTCGCTGGATGCATCTGCCGTGGTTGCTAGCTCATCATCCACCTCCCTCTCCGCTACTAACGCAGCACTAACCACTTGATTGGTTGCCGCTATATATAGCAGCAACTTCTCTTGTGGCTTAGGTGCGACAAGTGTTGGAGTGGAGGACAGGTATCTCTTTAAGTCTTGCAGCGCAGCCTCCGCTTCCGGAGTCCATTTCATTGGGCCTGCCTTTTCAATATTTTGAAAAAGCGGCGGTAAGCTTCAACAGACCTAGAGATAAACCTCTTGAGAGCAGCTACATAACCGGCCAGTCTTCGTACATCCTTGGCGCTTTGGTGCTTCAATCTGCTCAATGGCCTTGATCTTGTCGGGATTGGCTTCAATTCCCTTGAGACCACGAAGAACCCGAGAAGCTTGCGGAAGGGACTCCAAACACACACTTCTCGGGGTTGAGCTTGAGGTTGATCTTGCGCAGATTTGCAAAGGTTTCATCTAAATCTTGAATCAGAGTCGCCTTGTCCTTGCTCTTCACCACTATGTCATCCATGTAGGCTTCCACATTTCTGTGTATTTGCGGCTGAAAAGCATCATGGACTACTCTTGCAAATGTTGAACCAGCATTCTTTAAACCGAAAGGCATCCGTATGAAACAGTATGTGCCACATGGGGCAATGAATGCGGTTTTCTCCTCATCCTCTTCTGCCATGAAGATCTGATGGTATCCTGAATACGCATCAAGAAATGAAAGCAAGTCACATCCGGCCGTGGAGTCAACAATCTGATCGATGCGTGGCAAGGGAAATGGGTCTTTGGGACAAGCTTTATTAACATCGGTAAAGTCGATACAAAGCCTCCATTTCCCGTTTGCCTTGCGTACGACTACAGTATTGGCCAACCACGTAGGATGGAGCACTCCTCTGACAAGGCCTGCTACTTCCAATTTCTTGATTTCTTCTGCGATGAATTCTTGACGCTCCACTGCCTGCTTCCTGACTTTCTGTTTGACGGGTCACGCATGAGGACAGACAGCTAGGTGGTGCTCAATTACTCACAGGAACACGGGGATGTCGGGGCGGTTGCCATGCAAACACATCGGCGTTAAGCCAGCGGAGAAAACAGCGCCGCTTTCCTATTTGGGGTCGAGAGTGGCACTGATGGTGAAGGTACCACCAGTGTCGTCCTCCTTGGCGGACATCTTCTTGGTCTCTGGTGGAGCTGCCATCGTCTTCTTGTACTTGCCGGTGGAGCTCGATGGTGCGTCCTCGATGGTAGCGCAGCACTCCGAAGAGGTGCGCTTGCCGGAGTGGGCATCAGAGCTCTTGCCGGACTTGGTCTTCTTCTTCCCCCCGGGAGCTTCAGTGGCAAGTGACTTGCGATCTGCTGAGGCTGCTGCTTCCCGGTAGATCTTGTCGGCGCAGATAAGAGCATCCTTCTAGTCGCCAGGGACAGAGATGACACTTATCGGGCCGGGCATCTTCAGCATGTTGTATGCATAGTGAGAGGCTGCCATGAATTTGGCGAGTGCTGGACGGCCAAGTATCCCATTGTAAGGCAATGGAAAGTCAGCAACGTCAAAAGTGACCCTCTCAGTCCTGAAGTTCAGCTCGCTGCCAAATGTTACCGCCAAGGTGATCTTTCCCTTCGGCTTGCTCCTTCCCGGATTGATTCCTTGGAATGTACCTGTTTCTTCGAGCTCGCCATCAGGGATCTGGAGTTTCTGGAGCACCACGGAGGAGATCAGATTCAAGCCGGCCCCGCCGTCCACTAGCATCTTAGTGACCTTGAGGTTGCGGATAGTTGGTGAAACCAACATCGGCAAGCACCCGACCGCAGATTATGCGATCGGGTGGTCCTCAATATCAAAGATGATAGGCGTCTGGACCACTTGAGCTTGCGTGACTCGATGGATGGTTCTCGCCGCATTGACTTCCGCATCCACTTTGCTTGAGTAGGCGGTGTGAATTATCTGAGAAGCACCGCCGTCAACGCACAAGACCTCTGTGGCTTTGGAACTCCTGCTCATCGGTCTCGTCATCATCCATGTCTTCATCGTCGTCATCATCTTCATCCTTATCGCGGCCGCGAGGTCTGTCTCCTTGCCGCTGCTTGGCCTTGCCAGCGCGGCCTCCCGGCAGGCGTTTCTTGCTGGCTCCTCCAGCACCTTCCTGAGCCTTCTCCTTGTCGCGTCGCTCGTATTCAGCCTTTTGCTGCTCGACAAGCTGCTCGACCTTCTTGCAGCTCTGGAGGTCATGACCCTTGGTGCGGTGGATCTTGCAGTACTGCTTGTTGGCTCCGTCCTGCTTGGCGGCGACTGCCATAGCCTGGTAGTTGGTGCCCGCGGAAACCTCCTTGCCGGAGCTACCAACTTTGGCTTTCTTGGCGCCACCTCCGTTGCCGGACTGCTCAACAACTAGCACATCTTTGCCTTTCTTCTTCCTGTTGTTCCGCCGCCGGCTTTTCTTTGCCGGGGCGGCCTCCCCACTATCAGATCCTGCTGCTTCTGTATTCTCTCCGGGGAGTCTCCTCCCTTCTTCAGCACGCGCACACTTGTCGGCCAGGGCATACAGCTCACTGACGTCTCTGATTTTGCACATCGCCATCTCCTCCCGCATCCTGCGGTTTCGCACATTCTGATGGAACGCGCTGATTACCGGCGGGGTGGACATATGGGATGTTGTGCTGTCTGTGGCTGAATCTCTGAATGTACTTGCGCAGGGCTCTCCTTCCTTCAGGCGGCAGATGAAGGTCGCTCTCTTAGCCATGAGGCTTGTGGCGCTGTAAAGGCGCCGACAAACTGATGGCATAGATCCATGAAGAGGATATGGAGTTGTCCGGCAAGTGCATGAGCCAGATCGACATTGGGCTTGAGTACCGCGGGAAGTAGTTGGCGAGGATCTTATCGTCCGCCCGGCAGCTTGCACTACAATGGCGTAGATCTTGAGGAACTCCGACGGATGCATCTTGCCGTCGTACTTCTGGTACGTCGGCAGAAATTCTTCTTCTGGGCCCTTGGACTTGCCGCAGCTCACGAGTGAGCGCAGGGAAACATACCGCGTACGGCAAGTCGCCCGGTTCCCCTGGCGCATGCATGTCGACAGAGGGCCCAGCGCGCTGGTCTAATTGATGTCGCGCTTCTCTTCGGCGCTCGATGCGAGTTCGAGAGTCTTCTTGCTGTCGTTCGTGAAGAACTTGGCGCTGATCGCGCCGAGCTCGCGGATCTGATGACGTGGTGGAGTCGCTGTCGAGGTGGATCCGACGAGTTGGCGATCTTGGCCTTCGGGGTGGAGAGTGTATGGTGGTTGCACCTCCGCCGGTCTCGTCGCCACCGGCTCGTGCTTGGCGGTCCTGCCGCGGCAGCGATGTACTCGGCTGCCGTGGAGTGTCGCCGTTGGCAAAGCCGATGAGACTCTGGATTGTGGCCCTCCATTCATCGACCTTGTCGGCTGTTGGAGGGTAATCCAGGAGTAGTTGAGCTCTCGCCAAAGCTTCTGCTGGAGTGGTGGGTGGTAGTGGCGAGCAGTGCGAGGCGGGATATGCTCGGACTTGAACTATGTTAGAAGGAGCGATATCCCGTCCAGCGACCGATGCCTCGCTTCGTGCTTGACATGTTGGCGTGCGCTGGTCTTGAGACCCGAGATCCACCAGCTCGATCTTGATCCAACGGCGTATGGTACTGTGAATACCATGGCGCTGTCGGTCCGCGCCTCTGAGATGGGCGCGGTGCATGTATGGACGCCGAGGTCTGCGCAGCCTTGTCCTTGGACTTGGCAGCATCGTGGGCTCCCTCGTCGACGCCCGTTCCTCCGCCGGCGTCTATCCCACCACCCGTTTGCTCCGGTGGTGGCGGGATCGACGTGGACGGCTCCGCTGCCGCCGAAGCCTTCTTCTTCGGTGGCATGTCGATGAAGATGATGAAGATCTAGCTCGTGTGACCGCCGGATCAGGTTCACACAGCCTCGACGCCCCCTACCTGGCGGGCCAAAGATGTCGGGGAAGCGGATCTGACCCACGAACATCTATGGGACCGGCGGACCGAGCCCCTTTCGGTCGGTGGGGGCGGAGGTCGCCTGAAGAAGAAGATCGGCGAAGCACCGAGCGGTTACCCAACCGGAGCTCTGGAGAGATAATACTCCTACAGCTGCATGTCTGATTGTATTGTGTTCTTGCTAGGGAGCGCTGAGTGCTACAGTACACACCAGCTGCTAACGAGACCTAGCCTGGGTGTATTCTAGCTTCGAACCTTTCGAACCCTTTCGAACCCTTTCGAACCCTTTGCTACGTTGCGCATGGGCCTCCTTTTATATGCTCAAGGGTCTCCGACGGTGGCAGCGTAGACAAGGGTAAAATGGAAAAAAGAGTGCAGTTGGTACAGCTACTTGCGATTGCATCATACCTAACCCCGGCGGCAGGGGACAAAGGCATTAAATGCCCGTCTCGTCGCCCAAACAGTGCAAACAGGGACCATCGAGCGCCACGCTTAACGATGGCAATCTTGTCAGCGCCGCTTGCCACCGTGCTCCGTGGCCGCCTGACCTCTTGCCAGCGCGCTGAAAGGTCGAGCGACCACGTTGGTGGGTGTCTTTGGGCGCGAGGAACAGAATGGTAGTCTGCGCGGCAAGCGCCTTGCCATGATTGTTGCCTTGTCGCGTCCGGAAGCTTGTCGCTCACCGGGCCTTCCCGGCAAGCTCCTCTTGCCGGGGCCTTGTCTCCTAGGTGCCTTGGTTGGCCTTCCCGGCAAGCTCCTCTTGCCGGGGCCTTGTCTCCTTGGCTTAAATACCTTGTTCTTGAATGGCTCCAAAGGAACCACGCAGGACCTTGGCGGTCACCCGGCAACCCTTGCCACGGGGTGCTGCGACTGCTCGTGCACAAGTTCGGGATACCAGGGTACCCCTACTCTAGTACACCGACAATCGGGTGTCTGAAGCGACGCCTCGAAAGGACAATAACATAAAGTATGCCTCAGTCGGGTGTCTGAGCGACACCACATAAAGGCCTTATAAGTGAAATAAGTAACAAACATACCCGATCGAGCGTCATGCGACACCACATAAAGGGCTTATAAAATAAATAAATAACAAACATGCCACAGTCGGGCGTCTGTGCGACACCACATAAAGGGCTTATGAAATAAATAAATAAATAAATAACAAACATGCCACAGTCGGGCGTCTGTGCGACACCACATAAAGGGCTTATAAAATAAATAAATAACAAACATGCCACAGTCGGGCGTCTGTGCGACACCACATAAAGGGCTTATAAAGTAAATAAATAACAAGCATGCCACAGTCAGGCGTCTGAGCGACACCACATAAAGGGCTTATAAGAGGATAGTCACAGTGAATTTCCAGGATGTAGAACCGTCCCAGGGATACTCAATAATTCAATTAATATAAATGATTAGTCCGTAATAATCATAATCATCATAAGCCACAAGTCATGATCCATGTTCTGGTTTAGCAGTTTCTCCTCCAAAGACCGACACTAAGACCGACACTTGACCCATCCCAGACTGTAGTCCTTAACCATGGACACGGCTATTCTAATAGATATAACATTTGCAGAGGGTGTACTCTTTACCCATGAGTAACGGATTCCTTTAGTCCATCGGGACTAATTCCATTTACGGTCTTTTAATTGAAAACACACCTGACCCAAGACACACCAACTTAACTTACGGTGTCTGGAATCACCCACTACACTTGTTAAGCAAAACTCTAAGTGGGAGGCTACAACCTCGATTAGCATGGGATCAAATTTATACATGCCGCTATTAAGGGTGCCCCCTCTCGGTCCCAACCGAAACACCCATGCCCCGGACCAAGTGGCTTGCCTACCGGATGCAGCCGGTATCTTCCACCATGGCCTCTCTGTACGGTGTGTGCCAAGAAAGGGGTTGACAACTTACTGAATTGTACCCTACCTACGGCAGGGACAAGTGGTAGTACGAAACAAGTATGGGGGTTACTGGAACAAGACTCGATCTATGGTTGACTCAGGAGGTTTAAGTATTCCCTGCATGATTAGAATAACAAATATATTTCAACCAACAGACAAAATCACCACTCATCATACCTCATCTTGCCATACCGGACACAACCGTCTCGACGAGGAACTAGAGACAAGCTCGTGTCTACCCAAGACAGGAACTTTCCCGGCTTCCTTCCGGTAGGCATGAAAGGCATACGAGGATGATTACCATCACAAGCATATCCATTTCCAACAACAAAGAATCTTCATTATGCACTCATGCGTATGATCGTATCATCACATAAAATAATGAATGATCCATGTCAAGGTGTTGTTGTAACCGTACCAAACAACACACAAAAATATTATACCAGGGTTCAGAATGCTTGCCTTCAAGAGTATGCAAGTGGGGGTGCACTTTTTGAAAGTTGCCTTCTTCTTTAAAATCCTATTTTATGAAAATTTGAATTAACACATACTTTCAAAACAGTACAAAAAGTTGTTTTGGAAAATTTTCAAATAAATATGAAAATAAACTAGACATAATTTGAGAAACAACAGAAAAAGAATCAAATCAATTGGACTTAGATTTAAAAAGTTATAGCCAGTAAAAGTTTAGTCAAAAATATGTTTTTAATAAAAACCAGAAAAAGAAAATGGTTCGGGGAGCTTACGCTTTCTGCTTAGCGAAGATATATTCGGTGGAATACGCTTCCACTTAAACCAAGTTTCGGCGGGGCTGGGTCACTGACAGTGGGTCCCTTGGGCCCACTGGTCAGGTTTGACCAGTCGCCCGCGCCTCCTCTCTCCTCTGGCCGAACAGAGGCGGGGCTCCGGCGATCGCCGTTGATGAACGCGGCTCCCCACGGGGTTCCGTGTCACAGCCCTAGAGCTTGCTTGTAACTAGTGGCATTGCATCCATGCATCATGTTTAAATTTCTCAGAAACTTGAAATGGGGATTGCCTAAACCCTAGCATTAAAGCAATTCAAATAGGTTCAACCAAAATATTTTCAATGACCTCAAAATATCCTTTTAAAATGTCCATGATTTATGGAAAAAGGTGAAAGCCACTACCAGAGATAATGCATATTTTTCCAGGACATTTTGGGCATTGAATTAAATCATTATGATATTTGAGTTGGAGTTTAAAAGTTACCATTAAATATTGGTTGCTCCAAATATTCTGAAATTTATTGTGTGGTTTGAAAATAATTCAAATATTCCTCACAAAACTTTACAGAATTAACCAAAGTGTTTTGGTTGGGTTTTTAATTGCAAACTTAAAGCAGATAATAGAAAAACTAAAACAAATAAAAAGAGAGAGAGAGAGAGAGGAACGTACCTGGCCACTTACCCGGCGCCCCAACCGGCCCACCTCTGTAGCAGCCCGGCTGGGCAAAGCCAGCCCAGCCACCCACCAGCCGCCATCGTCTTCCTCTCGCCAAGAGGCACAGGCGTGGCAGCGCGCCGAGAGCCGCCACCTCCTACCTACTGTTAGCTCACTGGAGGCACCCGAGGGTGCCACGACACCCCCCGACCCCTCCTCCTCTCTCTCCCCTGGACCCCATTCTCTCCTCTGCTCCCTCTCTCTCGCCCGGACCGAGCGCCACCGTCGCTGCCCTCGCCCTCCACCGCGGCCACAGCCACCTCCTCGCCCCTCCCCCGTGTCCGGAAGGTCCGGCGTGACTCCATCTCCCTCCTCGCCGAGCCACGGAAGCCAAGGATCGCCACACCCTCGTCTTCGAGCTCGCCATTGCCGCATCTACTCGCCGGCCGTCGCCGTCATTCGCGCGCTGGAGGTCGTCCCCAAGCCCACTGAGCTACCCTGCTGCCTCCCTGTGAGCTCGCCGTCGTTTCCCCTCACCTCTCTATCTCGCTGTGGCGCCAGAAGCCGCCGCCCATGAAACCACCAATCCGTCGTCGCCATTGCCGACGCAGCTCGACGCTCCCGAGCCCCTCTGCCCGAACCCGTGGCACCAGCGTGTTTCTGGTGGCCCACGGATGCCACCTAGCCCATCGGCTTCTCCTATAGTGCACAGCAGCCTCGTTCCCGAGCGCAGCCGAACTCCGGCCGCCGCCGTGAGCTCGATTCCAGCGAGCTCGGCTGACCTCAGCCCCTCTTGTTTGCGTAGAAGGATGCGGCCAAGCACCTGCAACGTGTAGATGCCCTCCGCCTTGCGAATGGTCGCCGGAATAGAAACTCCGACGAGCCACCGCCGTCCTTTAAGGTCGCCGGCGACTTGATCCGGCGACGCCGACGTGGCGTGATTAGATTAGGTCTAATCCGCCCACTAATTACCACCGCAGCCACTGACACCTGGGCCCCGCTGACTAACTAACCTTGGATTATCTCTTGTTTAGATTAAACTAACCCTACGGGCCCCACAGGTCAGTTTGACCTGGCCACATCACACGTTGATATTTGCCCACGCGTCGAAATTGACCCACCGGCGTGGCCGTTGATCGAGCCCACATGTCGGCACAAACCAACCCTTGTCACTGACCAGTGGACCCCACTGGTCAGGTTTGACCTGCAGCAGCGCCTGTTGACCTGCTGAGGTCAGCATGACCTAATGCTGACGCAATATTCCTTTTCTGGAATTTAGTTTATTTTCTAAATATTCAGGAAATTTCAGAAAATACCCCAAACTTCTAAAAATCATATAAATTCAACCGTAGCTCAGAATGAAATAAGTTATATATTAAAAATGATCAGAAAAATATGAAGAATCTGTTTATGCCATGATCATGCATGGTTGAACAAGTTAACCTCACTGAATAGGATGAATCAAAATTAGGGTAATTTATGAAATAACATTTGGAGTTGGAATTTGTTCTTGTTTGAATTCCACTTCAATTAACTTGGCTAGATATTGCATTAGGTGAATTCAGTACCTTAACATGACATGTCATTCATATGAATGTGCATTGCATTGATTGTGTTCTTTCTCAGTTGCCGGTGTCTGTCCCCTCTGAGTAGACGACGTTCCGACGATTGTTCGATGACACCGATGAAGAACTATATTATCTTGAAGTGCGTGCAAGCAAAACCCCTTGTTCATTCCGATATAATCCCACTCTCTCGCTCCTGCTCTAGTTTACTGCATCGGGACAACAGCGATTCATGTGTTACTTGCTGCGTAGCTGAACCCTTTATCCTCTGCATGACTTGTCATTCCACAAGAATTAGATGAAACCCACTAGCATGAGTAGGAGTTGTTTGAGCCCTGTTGTGCCTACTCATTCATGCTTGTTTGTCATGCCTGCTCTCGCTTAGAGTTGAGTCAGGTCTGATTCATCGGGATGAATCGGAGGTGTGAACATGTCCTCTGTGTGTGAGCTAAGTGTTGTGAACACGATTTGGTAAAGGTAGCGGTGAGAGGCCATGTAGGAGTACATGGTGGGTTGTCTCATTGCAGCCGTCCTCGAGAACTGAGTTCGTGTTTGTGATCCATGAAACAGTTACTACCACACATTGGGATCCTTAATTGACTCTCTCGGCTTCTTAACCACCCTTGTCCTCATCCGGGAGTTGCAAGTAGTTTCGGTGTTTGTAGCATGTTGGGGGCACGCAACGCTGACCTTAGGGGTGGGTTGTGTTGCGGTAGGCACGTGGTCTGTGTACCGATTCGCCTGCTTTGGTGTCTCGGGAACCCTGCACACATCGTTCGGGGCTGTATGGGAAACCTCGGCCGGACTCCCTGCGGATGGAACCCGAATAGGCGATAAACCTAGACTAGGGACTTGAGTGTTTAGGTAGGCCGTGGCCGACACCCTCGCTGGGCTTCCGCTTGAATGTTGCCGAGTACATGTCGTGTAAACGACGGTAAGTGGTGAGAGCGTGTGTGAAGAAGTACACCCCTGCAGGGTTAATATGATCTATTCGAATAGCCGTGTCCACGGAGAAGGACTTCTGGGTTGCCTATATCAGTTCGTAGACAAGTGAAAGTGGATACTCTAAAATGCGCAAGATAAGCGTGAGTTCTATGGATGGCGTTCTCGTAGGGAGACGGTAGCGGGTCCATAGTAGTGTATTGATATGGTGAATATGTGGACTCGTGTGCGCCACCTCAAAAGAGTTACTTGCAGTCGTAGTTCAGGATAGCCACCGAGTCAAAGCTGGCTTGTTGCAGTCAAACTCCACCACCCCCTTTGATAATGATGCATAGGTAGATAGTTCTGATGTAAGTCTTGCTGAGTACGTTTGTACTCACGTTTGCTTATTTTATGTTTTGCAGAGAGACGTCAGTCTCGCTAGTAGTTCCGCTTGGACTTCGACGTTTAGCTTGTTACCTCAGCTACGATCTTGTGCCCTCGGCGGGATCGGGTAGATAGTCAAGCTTCTCAGCCTTTTTCATTTGTAGATGTCTGTACTGAGACATGTTTAGATTCCGCTTGTGCTTTGACTTGTATGCTCTGAGTGTTGGGTCATGAGACCCATGTTTGTAATATCTCGCTCCTCGGAGCCTAATGAATAAACATTTGAGTCGTAGAGTTATGTTGTGATGCCATGTTGTATCTACACATATTGAGCATATTGTGTGTATGTTTGAAATGCTTGGTATGTGTGGGATCCGACAAACTAGTTGTTTATCCTTGGCAGCCTCTCATATGGGGAAATGTAGTCTAGTGCTTCCTGAGCGATAGTAGTCCGCTACAGCCCGGTTCACCGGAGTCCTACTAGCCCAGCACTACTGCTTTGGACACTTGACTGGCCGGCATGTGTTTCACTTTGTTCCTATGTCTGTCCCTCGGGAAATGTCACGCGGTGATATTCGAGTCCTGCCTAGCTGCTACAGCCGGGATACCGAGTCCTGTTAGCCAGTGCTACAGCCCAATTCATCGTTGATGACCGACATGCTCGATGTGATTCATGTATGCCTGTCCCCATGGGTTAGTGCCGCTTTGGGTTCACGACTAGCCATGTCGGCCTGGGTTATCTGTCATATGGATGCTAGCGACACTATCATATACGTGAGCCAAAACACGCAAACGGTCCTGGGCCATGGTAAGGCGACACCCGTGGGAATACCGTGCGTGAGGCCGCAAAGTGATATGAGGTGTTACCGGCTAGATCGATGTGACTTGGAATCGGGGTCCCGACATTCCGAGGACAGGGATGGATCCGCCAGCCCCGGGCGGTCCTCCCGGTGTTCGAATGGCTGGCGGGGACGAAGGGAGTCACAAGCAGCTAGCTCCGCGGCGGACGGTGGCTTCAGGAGGATTGGGGCTTTGGGCTACGGTGGCTCCTGGTCGAGGCTGAGGTGCTGGGTGGCTCCGCAAGATCGAGGGGAAGAGGATGGGAGCACTGGATGGACAGGGGGGCTCTGCTTGCGACCAACGGGGCCGGAGGGCGGCGGCGGCCGAACTGGCCGGAGACGGGGGAGACGGCCTCCCTCCGCCGATTGCTGGTTGTGGGGGCACTAGGGGGATGGTAGGAGGTCGCCTGAGGGCCTTGACGAGCTCGGGGGCTCCTTTTATAGGTGGTCGAGGTCGGTTCCCACGGCCGTGGATAAGAACGCCGGCGAACCGCCGTTCTGTAGCTAGGGGGCGCGTGGCGATGGCTGGCGGGGTCTGGCAGGGCGAATGGATGAGCTCGGACTGTTCTAGGGGCAGCTGGCGGGCGAGGGTGGCTCGGGCGGCGCCGTCCATGGTAGGGGCCTGCTGTGGACGCCGGCGTGCCGCCAAGGGGCTCTGACGGCGGCGCTGTAGGGCGCCAGGGGTGGCTTGGCGGGTTCTGGCGAGTGGGTGAGGACGAGGCATAGCCCTGCGGGTGAGCAAAGGTCAGGGGCGTGGGGTGAGCGAACGCGGCGGCTCGGGTGCACCCACGTGCAAAACGCGCGCTCTGGCCGCGCCCAAAGCACGCACGCCAAGCATTCGGCAAAATGCCAAGGCATGCCAGGAGGCTTGGGTGGGGCTGGGGATTAACAGGTCTAGGTTAGAGTTATCTAGGAGCTTAGTGGACATGCTGGTTTGGAAAAGCAAGCAGGTTCAAAATGCAAACTAAAGTTCATGCCAATTCTGTTCATGCACTCAAGATGTTTGACAGAATGCTATGGTCATCTAGGCATCTCCTGGGGTGGCCAAAAACTCCAGATCATAGCCTCTTTAGATACAAGTGATGATCGCAAGTTTATATGGGCAAAACCAGAAACTTGTTAGTGCAAGTTTTTGAGAAAACCAATTCTGGACAGAAAGTAAAGGGCATCATTGCATGGACCAAAAATACTCCAATGGGTCCACTCTCCTGGACTTAAGGGTTTTGTAGGGTGGTCTATAAGCAGGAGAAAGATCATGGGCACTAGAGCAAAATAAAATAGGGTTGCAGTAGAAAATGCCAAACTGGTCCAGAGAGCAAAAGAGGATGTTTTGCTCAAATTTTTCAAAGAACACCCGTGGGTTTTTGCACAAAGTTGAATCATATACATCTACTAACATCTCCCAACGTTGGTGAAATTTTTAAAGAAATATTTAAATAGGTTGCAGTGCAAACCACAAACTGATCCAGATTTGAAACCTTGGGGTAAAGCTCAAAATCTCCAAATGACTAAAAGATATTTTTGCATAAAAGTGATTTAGGAACATCTCATTTCATCCCCAAATTTTGGTGGGATTTTTAAATAAATTTATCAAAGGGTTGTAGTGCAAAAGAGGCTCTAAGGCTTATGAGAAACCATTTTAAAAGAATTAAAGCTCGGGAAAATTAATTTTAGAAATAATTCCACTGATAAAAGAAATGTTTCATGAGAGGGTATACAAGTCCAACAACATTTGAAAAGTTTTTACTTGAGGTGGAAACTCCACAACTCAGAAGAAAAGAGTGGTTCTGAATCAAAGAAAATCCAGAAAATAAAAATTTAATTTACCAAGGCAAAATTTTAATCAATAAATCATGGTTAAATTTTTGGGGTGTTACAACACTACCCCCCCTTAAGAAAAATCTCGTCCTGGAGATTTGCTAAGGGTTGTTTTGAAAATATTACTCCTATTAGCTGAAACCAAACAGTTTACTCATAGCACAAACTTAGGGTACAACGCATGAGCTGCAACACATAAATAAATGCTGGGACAATAAACATAGAAGTGATGTCTATAATGAAAACGGTAAATGGACAGGGTCCTGAGAAAACGTCTCTGGTACTGGGGCACACTCCTCTTCTATCGGGGGAAGCGGATTGACTAGCCGATGAATGCGTCTCTCCTGGTTTTGCCTCAGTGGTCTGCCGATGGAGATTTGAGGATTTAAATCAGCGAGGCTCTGGAGATAACCCATAATCGCTGGGTTAAACGCTCTTGAGCGGTAACGTACTGGGCAAGGTTGGCCATTACTGGGTCTCTCTCAATTCGTCCACAGGGGAAAGATGCTACTTCTCCGGGTGCTGCACGACTCGGGAAGTAATAATACCCTCGTCCGCTGTCATAGGGTACCGCGAATCGAAGGCGAGCAAGCGCTTCGTATGCAGCAGCTTCTATGGCCATATGCGGAGTCGGCATAGATTTCCCCACGAAGGAGATTTCCGTTGGGTCTTGGTTTTGGTTTGCGGGAGGGATGTGCACCACTGCCCAATATTTCGAGGTGGATGGAGTGATCCTCGATTTGAGCAACTCGTACTGGGGTGGTTGGATAGAACTCATGGTACTGCGGGTAAAGTCCCACAATATTTTAACAAAACTACCTGGGGTGGCATTTGGGGTTCTCAGATAAATACTATGGCTCGTCATGGCAAAGGAATGGCTGTGAGAGTTGTGCACAAGGTGAGGGGTACTTGGCAAGATCACGAGGTGGCCTTTTATATAGCATCTGGGCTGGGTCACTGATCGTGGTGAGGGGCAACTAGTTTGTCGGTTCTGCTCTGTGGAATCGGGGTCAATGCCACAGATACACATATCTCGCAAAAGCGACGTATTACTGTGGGTGTCGTCGGGGTTGGTTTTTCGTAGCTACGCCCGGAATTAAAAATGCAATCATACACCAACATACTTATGCATGGCTACTATTTAAAATAGGGGCGCACAAGCAAACAGCATTTAATTATGGCGATACAGGATCACACAATTACAGGTGATGTCTACTACACAACCTTCTTCTTGTAGACGTTGTTGGGCCTGCAAGTGCACAGGTTTGTAGGACAATAGCAAATTTCCCTCAAGTGGATGACCTAAGGTTTATCAATCCGTGGGAGGCGTAGGATGAAGATGGTCTCTCTCAAGCAACCCTGCAACCAAATAACCAAGATTCTCTTGTGTCCCCAACACACCCAATACAATGGTAAATTGTATAGGTGCACTAGTTCGGCGAAGAGATGGTGATACAAGTGCAAAATAGATAGTAGATATAGGTTTTTGTAGGCCGAAAATATAAAAACAGCAAGGTAACAAGTGGTAAAAGTGAGCGTAAACGGTATTGCAATGATAGGAAACAAGGCCTAGGGTTCATACTTTCACTAGTGCAAGTTCTCTCAACAATAATAACATAGATAGATCATATAACAATCCCTCAACATGCAACAAAGAGTCACTCCAAAGCCACTAATAGCGGATAACAAACGTGGAGATTATGGTAGGGTACGAAACCACCTCAAAGTTATTCTTTCCAATCAATCCGTTGGGCTATTCCTATAAGTGTCACAAACAGCCCTAGAGTTCGTACTAGAATAACACCTTAAGACACAAATCAACCAAAACCCTAATGTCACCTAGATACTCCATTGTCACCTCAAGTATCCGTGGGCATGATTATACGATATGCATCACACAATCTCATATTCATCCAACCAACATAAAAATACTTCAAAGAGTGACCAAAGCTTCTACCGGAGAGCAAGAACGTGTGCCAAAACATACATCAAGTGGCACATGATATCCCATTGTCACCACAGATAAACACGGCAAGACATACATCAAGTGTTCTCATAAAAGACTCAATCCGATAAGATAACTTCAAAGGGGAAACTCAATTCATTACAAGAGAGTAGAGGGGGAGAAGAAACATAAGATCCAAC
Organism: Aegilops longissima; assembly: GCA_021605205.1. NCBI lineage: Eukaryota > Viridiplantae > Streptophyta > Magnoliopsida > Poales > Poaceae > Aegilops > Aegilops longissima. The sequence goes on from CM038682.1 coordinate 742,554,371, forward strand.
TATAATAGCAAAGCTCGCGATACATCCAGATCGTGCCATAGAGGAACACGAGAGAGAGTGATCAAACACATAGCTACTGGTACATACCCTCAGCCCCGAGGGTGAACTACTCCCTCCTCGTCATGGAGAGCGCCGGGATGATGAAGAGGGCCTCAGGTGATGGGATCCCCCTCCGGCAGGGTGCCGGAACAGGGTCCCGATTGGTTTTTGGTGGCTACAGAGGCTTGCGGCAGCGGAACTCCCGATCTATCTTCTGTTCTAGAATTTTTAGGGTACAGAGGTATATATGGGTGAAAGAATGCGTCGGTGGAGCTACGGGGCCCCACGAGGCAGGGCGCGCCGGGGGTGGGCGCCCCCACCCTCGTGAGCACCTCCGTATCTTCGACATGGAGTCCAAGTCCATCGGTGGGTTTCCTTCCAAAATAACTTCTCCAGTTGATTTCGTTCGTTTGACTCCGTCGATATTCCTTTTCCTCGAAACACTGAAATAGGCATAAAACAACAAATCTGGGCTGGGCCTCCGGTTAATAGGTTAGTCCCAAAATAATATAAAAGCGGATAATAAAGCCCAATATTGCCTAAAACAGTAGATAATATAGCATGGAGCAATCAAAAATTATAGATATGTTGGAGACGTATCAAGCATCCCCAAGCTTAATTCCTGCTCGTCCTCGAGTAGGTAAATGATAAAAAAGATAATTTTTTATGTGGAATGCTAGTTGGCATGATTTCAATGTAACTCTTCTTACTTGTGATATGAATATTCAGATCCATAAGATTCAAGACAAAAGTTCATATTGACACAAAAATAATAATACTTCAAGCATAGTAATCAAAGCAATCATGTCTTCTCAAAATAACATGGCAAAAGAAAGTTCATCCCTACAAAATCATATAGTTAGGCTATGCTTCATTTTCATCATACAAAGATGTTCCCAACTTCTATACCCCCGATGACAAGCCAAGCAATTGTTTCATACTCAAATAATCTAAAACTTTTTCAACCTTCACGCAATACATGAGCGCGAGCCACGGATATAGCACTATGGGTGGAATATAATATGATGATGGGGATTGTGTGGAGAAGACAAAAAAAAAGTCTCACATTGACGAGGAAAATCAACGGGCTATGGAGATGCCCATCAATTGATGTCAACACGAGGAGTAGGGATTGCCATGCAACGGATGCACTAGATCTATGAATGCTCAACAAAAGAAAACTAGTGGGTGTGCATCCAACTCGCTTGCTCACGAAGACCTAGGGAATTTGAGGAAGCCCATCATAGGAATATACAAGCCAAGTTCTACAATGAAAAATTCCCACTAGTATAAAAAGACAACTTATAAGACTCACTACATGAAGAACAAGGTGCTACTTTGAAGCACAAGTGTGGTAAAAGGATAGTAACATTGCCCCTTCTCTCTTTTTCTCTCATTTTTTTGGGCCTCCTTCTCTTTTTTTTGGCCTTTCTCTTTTTTTTTATTTTTTTATATATTTTTTCATCTGGAGTCTCATCCCGACTTGTGGGGGAATCATAGTCTCCATCATCCTTTCCTCACTGGGGCAATGCTCTAATAATGAAAATCATCACACTTCTATTGATTACATCATAAGGATTACAACTCGAAACTTTGAACAAGATATGACTCTATATGAATGCCTCCGGTGGTGTACCGGGATGGTGCAATGAATCAAGAGTGACATGTATGAATAATAATGCATGGTGGATTTGCCACAATGTCAACTACATGATCATGCAATGGCAATATGACAAAAGTAATGTATGTCATGATGATGATGGAAGTTGCATGGCAATATATCTCGGAATGGCTATGGAAATGCCATGATAGGTAGGTATGGTGGCTGTTTTGAGGAAGATATAAGGAGGTTTATGTGTGATAGAGCGTATCGTATCACGGGGTTTGGATGCACCGGCGAAGTTTGCACCAACTCTCAAGGTGAGAAAGGGCAATGCACGATACCGAAGAGGCTAGCAAAGGCAGAAAGGTGAGAGTGCGTATAATCCATGGACTCAACATTAGTCAAAAGAACTCATATACTTATTGCAAAAATTTAGAAGCCATCAAAAATCAAGTACTACGCGCATGCTCCTAGTGGGATAGATTGGTAGGAAAAGACCATCGCTCGTCCCCGACAGCCACTCATAAGGATGCACAAGCCAGGTACACTTCATGTTTCAAATTTGTTACACTACTTTAACCATACGTGCATGCTACGGGACTTGCTAACTTCAACACAACCATTTGTAAAATTCACAACTACTCAACTAGCACGACTTTGATATTATCACCTCCATATCTCAAAACAATTATCAAGCATCAAACTTTTCTTAGTATTCAACACACTCATAAGAATTTTTCTTTTATTAGTCTTGTATGCCTAGCATATTAGGATCATTTAAGCAAATTACCATGCTATTTAAGACTCTCAAAGTAATATAAGTGAAGCATGAGAGTTCATATATTTCTTCAAAATAAAACCATCATTGTGCTCTAAAAGATATAAGTGAAGCACTAGAGCAAATGAGAAAACTAGTCCGAACGATATAAGTGAAGATCAATGAGTAGTCGAATAATTATACAACTATGTGAAGACTCTCCCATTTAATAATTTCAGATCTTGGTATTGTATCCAAACATCAAGCAAAACAAAATAAAATGACATTGCAAGGATAGCACAACTCATGTGAAGAAGCAAAAACTTAGGCTCAACCGATACTAACCGATAGTTGTTGAAGAAGAAAGGTGGGATGCCAACCGGGGAATCCCCAAGCTTAGATGCTTGATACTTCTTGAAATATTATCTTGGGGTGCCTTGGGCATCCCCAAGCTTGAACTTTTGTGTCTCCTTAATTCCTCTCATATCATGGTTTCTCTTTTTATCAAAAGCTTCATTCACAACAAACTCAACAAGAACTCGTGAGATAGGTTAGTATAAACCAATGCAAAACCTTATCATTTTCTACTGTAAAAAATCACTAACATTATTATTCAACATTGCATACTAAATGCCTCTGCATATTTAATACTCCCATCCTCAAATAGAATCATTAAACAAGCAAACATATGCAAACGACGCAAACATAACAGCAATCTGCCAGAACAGTACAGTCTGTAAAGAATGCAAGAGTATCAATACTTCCCTGACTCCAAAAATTATGATCTAAAATTACCACTGTAATAAATTTATCAGATCTCAATATGCAAAACGTTTCAACATTATACCATTCTCTGACTTTTCTGAGGAATTTTTGCAACAGCGGTAAACTCTCTGTTTTCAAACAGCAACATGTATAGTAGCAAAATAAGCATGGCAAAGGCTATCCTTAACTTTTTTATTGAAACTAAAGATGCAAAACATTAATCTAATTAACAGAAAGAAAATACTAACAAAATGAAATGACGCTCCAAGCAAAACACATATCATGTGGCGAATAAAAATATAGCTCCAAGTAAAGTTACCGATGAACAAAGACGAAAGGGGGGATGCCATCCGGGGCATCCCCAAGCTTAGACGCTTGGTTATCCTTGAATATTATCTTGGGGTGCCTTGAGCATCCCCAATATTAGGCTCTTTCCACTCCTTATTCCATAGTCCATCGAATCCTTACCCAAAACTTGAAAACTTCAACCACACAAAACTTAACAGAAAACTCGTAAGCTCCGTTAGCGAAAGAAAACAAAACACCACTTCAAGGTACTGTAATTAACTCATTATTTATTTATATTGGTGTTAAACATACTGTATTCCAACTTCTATATGGTTTGTAAACTATTTTACTAGCCATAGATTCATCAAAATAAGCAAACAACACAATGAAAACAGAATCTGTCAAAAACAGAACAGTCTGTAGTAATCTGTAACTAACGCAAACTTCTGGAACTCCAAAAATTATAAAATAAACTGGTGGACCTGAGGAATTTGTCTATTAATCATATGCAAAAATAATCAACTAAATAGCACACTCCAGTAAAAATTTCTAGCTAATCTCGTGAGCGCTAAAGTTTCTGTTTTTTACAGCATGATCATAAAGACTTCACCCAAGTCTTCCCAAAGGTTCTACTTGGCACAAACACTAATTAAGACATAAAACCACATCTAAACAGAAGCTAGATGGATTATTTATTCCTAAACAGAACCAAAAAACAAGAAACTAAAATAAAACTGGGTTGCCTCCCAACAAGCGCTATCGTTTAATGCCCATAGCTAGGCATGATGATTTCAATGATGCTCACATAACGATAAGAATTGAAACATAAAGAGAGCATCATGAAGAATATGACTAGCACATTTAAGTCTAACCCACTTCCTATGCATAGGGATTTTGTGAGCAAACAACTTATGGGAAAAATAATCAACTTGCATAGGAAGGTAAAACAAGCATAACTTCAAAACTTTAAGCACATAGAGAGGAAACTTGATATTATTGCAATTCCTACAAGCATATGTTCCTCCCTCATAATAGTTTTTAGTAGCATCATGAATGAATTCAACAATATAACCAGCACCTAAAGCATTGTTTTCATGATCTACTAGCATAGAAAATTTACTACTCTCTTCATAAGCAAAATTCTTCTCATGAATAGTAGTGGGAGCAAACTCAACAAAATAACTATCATGTGATTGAAAATTAAGAACAAGATGACAAGTTTCATGGTTATCATTATTCTTTAAAGCATACGTGTCATCACAACAAAACACCACTTCAAGGTACTGTAATGAACTCATTATTTATTTATATTGGTGTTAAACCTACTGTATTCCAACTTCTATATGGTTTATAAACTATGTTACTAGCCATAGATTCATCAAAATAAGCAAACAACACACGAAAAACAGAATCTGTCAAAAACAGAACAGTCTGTAGTAATCTGTAACTAACGCAAACTTCTGGAACTCCAAAAATTCTAAAATAAATTTGTGGACCTGAGGAATTTTTCTAGTAATCATTTGCAAAAAGAATCAACTAAATAGCACTCTCCAGTAAAAAAATTTAGCTAATCTCAAGAGCGCTAAAGTTTCTGTTTTTTACAGCATGATCATAAAGACTTCACCCAAGTCTTCCCAAAGGTTCTACTTGGCACAAACACTAATTAAAACATAAAACCACATATAAACAGAAGATAGATGTATTATTTATTCCTAAACAGAACCAAAAAGCAATAAACTAAAATAAAATTGGGTTGCCTCCCAACAAGCGCTATCGTTTAACGCCCCTAGCTAGGCATGATGAATTCAATGATGCTCACATAAAACATAGGAATTGAAACATAAAGAGAGAATCGTGAAGAATATGACTAGCACATTTAAGTCTAAACCACTTCCTATGCATAGGGATTTTTTGAGCAAACAAATTATGGGAACAATAATCAACTAGCATAGGAAGGCAAAACAAGCATAACTTCATAATTTTAAGCACATAGAGAGGAAACTTGATATTATTGCAATATGTAGAAGCATATGATCCTCTCTCACAATAATTTTCAGTGGCATCATGAATGAATTCAACCATATAACCAGCACATAAAGCATTCTTTATGATCTACTTGCATAGAAATTTTACTACTCTCCACATAAGCAAAATTCTTCTCATCAATAGTAGTGGGAGCAAATTCAACAAAATAACTATCATGTGAAGCATAATCCAATTGAAAATTAAAATTAATATGACAAGTTTCATGGTTATCTTTATTATTTATAGAATATTTGTCATCACAATACTCATCATAAATTGGAGGCATGCTTTCATCATAATAATTTTGCTCATCAAAGCTTAGGGGACAAAAAATATCATCTTCATCAACCATAGCTTCCCCAAGCTTGTGGCTTTGCATATCATTAGCATCATGGATATTCAAGGAATTCATACTAACAACATTGCAATCATGCTCATCATTCACATATTTTATGCCAAGCATTCTATGTAATTCTTCTTCTAGCACTTTGGCCCAATTTTCTTTTCCATCATACTCACGAAAGATATTAAAAAGATGAAGCATATGAGACAAACTCAATTCCATTTTTTTTGTAGTTTTATTTTATAGACTAACTAGTGCTAAAACAAGAAACAAAAAGATTCGATTGCAAGATCTAAAGATATACATTCACTTACCTAGCCTCCCCGGCAACAGCGCTAGAAAATAGCTTGATGTCTACTACACAACCTTCTTCTTGTAGACGTTGTTGGGCCTGCAAGTGCACAGGTTTGTAGGACAGTAGCAAATTTCCCTCAAGTGGATGACCCAAGGTTTATCAATCCGTGGGAGGCGTAGGATGAAGATGGTCTCTCTCAGGAAACCCTGCAACCAAATAACAAAGAGTCTCTTGTGTCCCCAACACACCCAATACAATGGTAAATTGTATAGGTGCACTAGTTCGGCGAAGAGATGGTGATACAAGTGCAAAATAGATAGTAGATATAGGTTTTTGTAAGCTGAAAATATAAAAACAGCAAGGTAACAAGTGGTAAAAGTGAGCGTAAATGGTATTGCAATGATAGGAAACAAGGCCTAGGGTTCATACTTTCACTAGTGCAAGTTCTCTCAACAATAATAACATAGATAGATCATATAACAATCCCTCAACATGCAACAAAGAGTCACTCCAAAGCCACTAATAGCGGAGAACAAACGTGGAGATTATGGTAGGATACGAAACCACCTCAAAGTTATTCTTTCCAATCAATCCATTGGGCTATTCCTATAAGTGTCACAAACAGCCCTAGAGTTCGTACTAGAATAACACCTTAAGACACAAATCAACCAAAACCCTAATGTCACCTAGATACTCCATTGTTACCTCAAGTATCCGTGGGCATGATTATACGATATGCATCACACAATCTCATATTCATCCAACCAACATAAAAGTACTTCAAAGAGTTCCCCAAAGCTTCTACCGGAGAGTCAAGAACGTGTGCCAACCCCTATGCATAGTTTCATGGGCGGAACCCGCAAGTTGGTCACCAAAACATACATCAAGTGGCACATGATATCCCATTGTCACCACAGATAAATACGGCAATACATACATCAAGTGTTCTCATAAAAGACTCAATCCGATAAGATAACTTCAAAAGAGAGTAGAGGGGGAGAAGAAACATAAGATCCAACTATAATAGCAAAGCTCGCGATACATCAAGATCGTGCCATAGAGGAACACGAGAGAGAACACGAGAGAGAGAGATCAAACACATAGATACTGGTACATACCCTCAGCGCCGAGGGTGAACTACTCCCTCCTCGTCATGGAGAGCGCCGGGATGATGAAGATGGCCTCCGGTGATGGGATCCCCCTCCGGTAGGGTGCCGGAACAGTGTCCCGATTGGTTTTTGGTGGCTACAAAGGCTTGCGGCGGCGAACTCCCAATCTATCTTCTGTTCTAGAATTTTTAGGGTACAGAGGTATATATGGGTGAAAGGAGTACGTCGGTGGAGCTACGGGGGCCCCACGAGGCAAGGGGGCGCGCCCCCCACCCTCGTGAGCACCTCCCGTATCTTCTGACGTGGAGTCCAAGTCCATCAGGTGGGTTTCCTTCCAAAAATAACTTCTCCAGTTGATTTCGTTCCGTTTTGACTCCATCTGATATTCCTTTTCCTCGAAACACTGAAATAGGCATAAAACAACAAATCTGGGCTGGGCGTCCGGTTAATAGGTTAGTCCCAAAAATAATATAAAAGTGGATAATAAAGCCCAATATTGCCTCAAACAGTAGATAATATAGCATGGAGCAATTAAAAATTATAGATACGTTGGAGACGTATCAACAGGGCGTGGACATACTAAGACTGGGTAATACTCAAGTGACTTTAGTCTACCTCGTTAATATCTAAGCGGGCGTGCCTTGTGGACGTCGAGGATTCTCCACGGGTTTCACCGTTGGGGTTAGCTGGAAGGGGTTGAGGAACTGCAGGGTCGGGGTAGAGATGATGACCATCGCGGGGGTTGTTGGCCACAATCCCATTGGAGCGTGTTCCCAAAAGGCGACGAAGCACTTCTGGGGACACCAAAGTATTTTGGTCGATAGCTGGGGCAGACCTCAAGGACTCGATCGGTTGTCCGAATAGCATGACTGGGTGGTCGGCGTCGGCCTCATCTTCTCCTCTTGCCGGGGCTCGGCGAACTAGTTCTCCATGAGCTGCAATCAGATCAAGGGTGATTTGATCGAACAGTTCCTCTAATGCACTTACATAGCGCACCAGATGCAACAATGCAGGATCCGTCTCGTGATCTCCGTTGGCAACCTGGGGTGGCCTACCATACCCGTTACGGCTGGGGTAGTAGTAGAACGAGCGACAGTTAACTCTGGGCGACAAGTGCCGGAGTTGAACTATAGCCTCTCGAGCAGCTAGTTGGATGGCTTGTGGCTCAAAGGAAGTTGTCCTTCCGGTGTACCTGTAGGGGCGTTCTGGCAATAGACCCCTACCATAGACGTGTACTGTGGCCCAGAATTGACGGCTCTCACCGCTCATGGGCCCTTGATACACAACATACTCTGGGGGCTCTTCTAATGCAAAGGCACGGCCGGTGAGGTTTGCTAGCACGGTCACAAATCCCCCAAGGTTGGTTGCTATGGTCTCATTGTGAACAATGGGGCCAGACATTATAGCTTGGTTTGGGGTAGAGGCTGTGCTGTGCTGGGTTGAGGCTAGCGTGCCCTTTTTATAGAAAAAGTGGACGGAGTCTTCCTTCGCACGCTTGCGAAAGAAACTATGTAGGTGTCGGTCACTGACGCGTGATCGACAGGCTAGGCTGATAGGTTAGGCACCGACTGCTAAAAGGTGTTGGGTCACTGTGTGGCTATCTTACATGAGAAGCTTGGCTGGGGTTAGGTTAAGGTCTGGTGGGTTGGTTAACCTAGGTTTTTCGACCTGGCTAAGATAGGATTAGCCAATGGTCAGCCTGTCTCTGATACCAAGGTCGTCAGGGCCGGATTTTCGGGGTATCATTTCCCAGAAAATGGTCCCTGTCCTCACCAGCCCCAGGATTACTGTTAGCTGATGAGGCACCAACTTGATACAGAAATTCCAAGCGAAATGCAAAATATGTAGTACAAGACCATTCTGGCCTATGAGTACAACAAAATGGTTTCTATTGGCTGATGGCGGAAGCGGTTTGTGGTCCTTCAGCGTCTATGGGACTCCATTTCCCACAGGAACAGCTGACCTGGATAACTCCTATCTTCGCGAGGCTGCTATGACCGTTGCTTAGGTTCCGGGGCTGTCATCACAACCTCCTCTCCAAGCAAGAAATCTGTCCAAGACAATAGCCAGGGACAAGCCAGTGAGTACTTTGAATGTACTCGCAAACATTATGAACACGGGTATTATATAACAAATGATAATCATGCTCCGAATTATTCTATGATCACAACGTCAGTCACGAAATAAAAATCCATGATGCACGCAAGTAGGTTGTTCATATAAAACATGAATATGCAATCAGAGAGTAGAAATAGAATGCACCGATCGGGTGTCTGAAGCGACGCCTCAAAAGGACAATAACATAAAGTATGCCTCAGTCGGGTGTCTGAGCGACCCCACATAAGGGGCTTATAAGTGAAATAAGTAACAAACATGCCACAGTCGGGCATCTGTGCGACACCACATAAAGGGCTTATAAAATAAATAAATAACAAACATGCCACAGTCGGGCATCTGTGCGACACCACATGAAGAGCTTATGAAATAAATAAATAACAAACATGCCACAATCGGGCGTCTGTGCGACACCACATAAAGGGCTTATAAAATAAATAAATAACAAACATGCCACAGTCGGGCGTCTATGCGACACCACATGAACGGCTTATAAAGTAAATAAATAACAAGCATGCCACAGTCGGGCGTCTGAGCGACACCACATAAAGGGCTTATAAGAGCATAGTCACAGTGAATATCCAGGATGTAGAACCGTCCCAGGGATACTCAATAATTCAATTAATATAAAAGATTAGTCCGTAATAATCATAATCATCATTCACAAGTCATGATCCATGTTCTGGTTTAGCAATTTCTCCTCCGAGGACCGACACTAAGACCGACTCTTGACCCATCCCAGACTGTATTCCTTAACCATGGACACATCTATTCGAATATATATAACCTCTGCACAGCGTGTACTCTTTACCCACGAGTAACGGATTCCTTTAGTCCATCAGGACTAATTCCATTTACGGTCTTTTAATTGAAAACACATCTAACCCGCACACACCAGCGTAACTTACCGGTGTCTGGAATCACCCACGACACCTGACTGGGGAGGCTACAACTTCGATTAGCATGGGATCAAATTTATACAGCGTGCTACTAAGGGGTGCCCCCCTCTCGGTCCCAACCGGAAACACCCATGCCCCCGGACCAAGTGGCATGCCTACCGGATGCAGCCGGTATCTTCCACCATGGCCTCTTTGTACGGTGTGTGCCAAGAAAGGGGTTGACAACTTACTGAATTGTACTCTACCTGCGGCAGGGACAAGTGGTAGTACGAAACAAGTATGGGGGTTACTGGAACAAGACTCGATCTATGGTCGACTCAGGAGGTTTAAGTATTCCCTGCATGATTAGCATAACAAATATATTTCAACCAACAGACAGAATCACCACTCATCATACCTCATCATGCCATACCGGACACAACCGTCTCGATGAGGAACTAGAGACAAGCTCGTGTCTACCCAAGACAGGAAATTTCCCGGCTTCCTTCCGGTAGTTATGAAAGGCATACGAGGATGATTACCATCACAAGCATATCCATTTCCAACAGCAAAGAATCTTCATTATGCACTCATGCGTATGATCGTATCATCACATAAAATAATGAATGCTCCATGTCAAGGTGGTGTTGTAACCGTATCAAACAACACACAAAAATATTATGCCAGGGTTCAGAATGCTTGCCTTCAAGAGTATGCAAGTGGGGTGCACTTTTTGAAAGTTGCCTTCTTCTTCAAAATCCTATTTTAGGAAAATTTGAATTAACACATAGTTTCAAAACAGTACAAAAAGTTGTTTTGGAAAATTTTCAAATAAATATTAAAATAAACTAGACAGAATTCGAGAAACAACAGAAATAGAATCAAATCAATTGGAGTTATATTTAAAAAGTTATAGCCAGACAAAGTTTAGTCAAAAATCTGTTTTTAATAAAAACCAGAAAAAGAAAACGGTTCGGGGAGCTTACGCTTTCTGCTTAGCGAATACTTATTCGGTCGAATACGCTTCCACTTAAACCAAGTTTCAGCGGGGCTGGGTCACTGACAGTGGGTCCCTTGGGCCCATTGGTCAGGTTTGACCAGTCACCCACGCCTCCTCTCTCCTCTGGCCGAACAGAGGTGGGGCTCCGGCGATCGCCGTCGACAAACCGCGGCTCCCCACGGGGTTCCGAGGGCAGGGATGGATCCGCCAGCCCCGGGCGGTCCTCCCAGTGGTCGAACGGCTGGCGGGACGGAGGGAGTCACCGGCGGCGAGCTCCGCGGCGGATGGTGGCTTCGGGAGGATTGGGGCTTTGGGCTACGGTGGCTCCCGGTCGAGGCTGAGGTGATGGGTGGCTCCGCAAGATCGAGGGGAAGAGGATGGGAGCACTGGATGGACGGGGGGCTCTGCTTGCGATGAACGGGACCGGAGGGCGGTGGCGGCCGAACTTGCCGGAGACGGTGGAGACGGCCTCCCTCCGCCGATTGCTGGCTATGGGGGGCACTAGGGGGATGGTAGGAGGTCGCCTGAGGGCCTGGACGAGCTCGTGGGCTCCTTTTATAGGCGGCCGAGGTCGGTTCCCGCGGCCGTGGATAAGAACACTGGCGAACCGCCGTTCTGTAGCTAGGGGCGCGTGGCGATGGCTGGCGGGGTCTGGCAGGGCGAATGGAAGAGCTCGGACATTTCCAGGGGCAGCTGGCGGGCGAGGGTGGCTCGGGCGGCGCCGTCCATGGCAGGGGCCTGCTGTGGATGCCGGCGTGCCGCCAAGGGGCTCTGACGGCGGCGTTGTAGGGCACCAGGGGTGGCTTGGCGGGTTCTGGTGGGTGGGTAAGGACGAGGCGTAGCCCTGCGGGCGAGCAAAGGTTAGGGGCGCGGGGTGAGCAAACGCGGCGGCTCGGGTGCACCCACGTGCAAAACGCGCGCTCTGGCCGCGCCCAGAGCACGTACGACAAGCGTTCGGCAAAATGCCAAGGCATGCCAGGAGGCTTGGGTGGGGCTGGGGATTAACAGGTCTAGGTTAGAGTTATCTAGGAGCTTAGTGGACATGCTGGTTTGGCAAAGCAAGCAGGTTCAAAATGCAAACTAGAGTTCATGCCAATTCTGTTCATGCACTCAAGATGTTTGACAGAATGCTATGGTCATCTAGGCATCTCCTGGGGTGGCGAAAAACTCCAGATCATAGCCTCTTTAGATACAAGTGATGATGGCAAGGTTATATGGGCAAAACCAGAAACTTGTTAGTGCAAGTTTTTGAGAAAACCAATTCTGGACAGAAAGTAAAGGGCATCATTGCATGGACCAAAAATACTCCAATGGGTCCACTCTCCTGGACTTAAGGGTTTTGTAGGGTGGTCTATAAGCAGGAGAAAGATCATGGGCACTAGAGCAAAATAAACTAGGGTTGCAGTAGAAAATGCCAAACTGGACCAGAGAGCAAAAGAGGATGTTTTTCTCAAATTTTTCAAAGAACGCCATTGGGTTTTTGCACAAAGTTGAATTATATACATCTACTAACATCTCCCAAATTTGGTAAATTTTTTAAATAAATATTTAAATAGGTTGCAGTGCAAACCACAAACTGATCCAGATTTGAAAACTTGGGGTAAAGCTCAAAATCTCCAAATGACTAAAAGATATTTTTGCATAAAAGTGATTTAGGAACATCACATGTCATCCCCAAATTTTGGTGGGTGAGGGAGTTCCGGATTAGGGTGTGTCCGGACGGCCGGACTACCATCATCGGCCGGACTATCATCGGCCGGACTATCATCATCAACCGGACTCCAAGACTATGAAGATACAAGATTGAAGACTTCACCCCGTGTCCGGATGGGACTTTCCTTGGCGTGGAAGGAAAGCTTGGCGATACGGATATGTAGATCTCCTACCATTGTAACCGACTCTATGTAACCCTAGCCCTCTCCGGTGTCTATATAAACCGGATGGCTCTAGTCCGTAGGACAGAACAACAACCCTTACAATCATACCATAGGCTAGCTTCTAGGGTTTAGCCTCCTTGATCTCGTGGTAGATCCACTCTTGTAAACATCCACAATATCAATATCAATCAAGCAGGACGTGGGTTTTACCTCCATCAAGAGGGCCCAACCTGGTAAAACATCGTGCCCCTTGTCTCCTGTTACCATCCGCCTAGACGCACAGTTCGGGACCCCTACCGAGATCCGCGGTTTGACACCGACATTGGTGCTTTCATTGAGAGTTCCTCTCATGCCGTCACCGATAGGAAGGATGCCTCCTCCCATCTTCAAGGACGGTATTTTCGCCAAAGGAGGCTTGGCCGCCGCCAAACTATCCGCTAGGTGGTTTTCTTATGACCGCTTTGTCCGCCACCGCTTCGACAATGACCTCTCAAGTCGTCAAAAGCAATTTTCACGTCAGCTCGAATTCGCCGAGCGGCTGGATCAATAGATCTCTCGTCCAGAACGAGCTCTTGGATCGCATCGCCATCGGAGTCGCTATGGACTACAAACAGATTGGGCTTAAAACCGATCGAGAGAGATTAACTCTCCCGGGTCACCCACCATGCTGCAGTGGTAGAGGAACAATGCGCGACGCTTCTCCTATATTGAAAACTAGTCATGTCCGGCTCCCAACCCCCATGCCGGATTCCCGCAGAGGGACGGACTTGATCAAGCATCGAACTTAAAGTCGCATCGGACTAGACTCGTTGGACAACGTCCAGCAATCCAAGCTTCCAAATTGGAAACTTCTCGGCCTCGAGCCTTGAGATGGGTAGGGTTCGGACTTAATTCCACCGCCCGCCCGGACATATGCGATCTATCTCTAATCCGGCGAGAGCCCGCTGAGACGGTACATCACTACTGGCCCAGATTCCTCCTGGTTATGGACAGGATAAAGGACTGCCGAGAGGAAAACGCAATCTCAATTTTTTGCAATAATTGCATGGACGAGGGAATCTTGAACGCCGTCAGCCGTCGTGAAATTACACGCTGCGCCGACCTGGCGTCCATAGTACGAAAGTACTGTGTGATGGAGAGTTTCCGGACAACCGAAAACAAGTTTTGGGACAATCCGGCCCTGAATACAACCCTAGTCCGCAACAAAAGGGTGCATTACACTCGGGCACCAGATACAAAAACCAAAAAGCAAAAACCCCATAAAGGGCACGGAACCGTACTAGAGGGATGGCTCAGCGGACCTGTAAAATTCACAAGATCTGATAGCGCCGCCCCAACACATAGCCTTCGAGCATGTTGGATATTACGGCAGGTGGCCAAAAGTGGAGAGGGCTTCTAGCCCCGAAAACCACCCCAACAACATCGATGCGGTATCAACAGTCTTGAGACTTTCGCATCAAATAATATGCGAAACGAACAATCCGCAGCCTCGCCGAAGTCTACCAAGTAGCAACAACCAATCCATGGAGCGACACAGCCATCACCTTCAACGCCAGCGACAAACCTACATTCCGGACAGCCCGAGCTCTAGCCGCACTGGTACTTAGTCCAATAGTAGACGACTTTCGACTTACGAAAGTCCTCATGGATGGCGGCCGCGGATTAAACCTCATCTACGAGGAAACCCTTCAAAAAATGGAAATAGACTGGAACCGTATTGAGCGAAGCAGCACAACCTTTAGAGGAATAATCCCTAGCCGGGAGGCGCGCTGCACAGGAAAAATCACACTCGATGTGGTATTCGGCTCGCCAAACAATTACAGATCCGAAGAAGTCACGTTCCAAGTGGCCCCGTTCAACAGCAGATATCACGCTATATTAGGACGAGAGGCATTCACAATTTTTCAAGCCGTACCCCATTACAGGTACATGAAGCTCAAAATGCCTGGGCCCGGCAGCATAATCACTCTCGTTAGTGATCCGGACATAGCACTCCGCGCCGAAAACAAGACAGCCGCATTAGCCTTAGAGGCACTATCCGAAGCCCTAGCGGCAGAGGAACTCACCACGCTGCGCACTACGGTGAATAGGGACGATGTGATACTCGATAAGAGATCCAAGTCCACCTCCTTTAAACCAGCAGATGAAATAGTAAAATTCCAGGTCCACCCAACGGACCCGACAAAGACGGCCTCCATCGGGGCACAATTGAACCCTGATGTAGACGCCGCACTGCGAGAATTCCTTCGGGAAAATTGGGACATTTTCGCCTGGCACCCCTCGGATATGCCCGGAATCCCACGCAGATTGGCAGAACACAGCCTAAACATCCTAAAAGGATTCAAGCCAGTCAAACAGGCTCTTCGACAATTTTCCGAACCCAAAAGACAGGCAATGGGAGAAGAGCTAGCCAAACTATTGGAAGCCGGATTCATCAGAGACATCAAGCACCCGGATTGGCTAGCAAACCTGGTAATGGTACCAAAGAAGGACAAATCCTGGTGCCTATGTGTCGATTTCAAAGAGCTAAATAAAGCCTGCCCAAAGGACCCCTTCCCCCTCCCCCGCATCGACCAAATCATCGATGCCACCGCAGGGCACGATTCATTGTGCTTCCTGGACGCATACTCCGGCTATCATCAAATCAAGATGGCAGAAGCGGATCAAGCCGCAACAGCATTCATTACTCCATATGGACCATTCTTCTTCAACATGATGTCCTTCGGACTTAAAAACGCCGGCGCAACACATCAGCGCATGATTCAGACATGTCTGGCTACCCAGATCGGCAAAACAGTAGAGGCATACGTAGACGACGTAGTCGTCAAAACTAAACACGTCGAAACTCTAGTAGACGACTTGAGGCTCACATTCGACAACCTCAGAGCATATGACATCAAGCTGAATCCGGAAAAATGCGTTTTCGGCATACCAGCTGGAAAGCTGCTGGGCTTCATTGTATCCGGTAGAGGAATCGAAGCAAACCTAGCCAAGATCCGAGCTCTGTCACAGCTAGATATCCCAAAAGACCTCAAGCAAATACAAAAATTGACTGGATGCGTGGCGGCTCTAAGCCGCTTTATCTCCCGTCTAGGAGAAAAGGCATTACCCCTCTGTCGCCTCCTTAGGCACACCGAACACTTTGAGTGGACGGATGCTGCCACCGCCGGACTCGAAGAAATAAAGGCCATATTGGCAACAAATCCGGTCCTGGCTGCGCCCAACCTGGGCGAACCAATGTTGTTATACATCGCAGCTACGCATCAAGTTGTAAGCGCGGTACTGTCGTCGTCGAGCGAGAAAAGAAGGGCATAAATTCCCTCTTCAAAACCAATATACTACGTATCCACTTGTGTTAACCCCTGCAAGTCCGTTACCGCACTATCGTAAGATAGCATATGCGGTGTTCATGGCATCCCGGAAGCTCCGACACTACTTTCAAGATTGTTCGATAACAGTGGCCTCTGAAGTACCACTTAACGACATTATAAACAACCGCGACGCGACGGGCAGGATTGCAAAATGGGCCATTGAGCTCTTACCATTTGATATATCTTACAAACCTCGGCGAGCTATAAAGTCACAAGTTTTGGCTGACTTTGTCGCTGAATGGACCGAAGCCGAACTCCCTAAAGAATACGGCGCATACTTCAACTGGATTATGCACTTCGACGGCTCTAAAATGTTAGCGGATTGGGGCTGGCGTTGTATTGAGCGTCCCGACCGGGACACAGTCCAATCGTGCCAGATAATGTACACGGACTCCAACAACGCAGCTGAATACGAGGCCCTTTTACATGGTCTCCGGATGGCAATCTCCATGGGCATTCAACGCCTAGAGGTGTGCGGGGATTCAAACCTCGTAATATCCCAAATAAATGGAGACTTTGACGCCAAAGATCCGAAAAAGGCAGCATATCGCAACGCTATCCTCAAAATGTCAGCCCGGTTCGAAGGACTTGAATTCCATCACGTAGCCCGGGACAATAACCAAGCAGCCGACGTACTGGCGCGCATTGGCGCAAAACGCGACGCTGTCCCTCCTAACATCTTCCTGGAACGGCTCTTCAAGCCATCCATACTATGGGAAGAGGAGTCCGGAACTAACAAACCGGAACAAGCCGCACCAACCGGCGATTCAGCCGATGACACAACACCTTCCGCCCACGACATAATGGCAGTAATTGCCCCGTGGACAGAACCATTCCTCGCCTACTTGCTTAGGCAGGAGCTTCCCGAAGACCAAAATAAGGCCCGCTGCATTGTCCGGCGATCTAAAGCCTACAAGGTCCATGAGGGAGAACTTTATAAGAAAAGCACAACCGGAGTCCTTCAAAGGTGTATCTCCGAAGAGGAAGGGCGAAACCTCCTGGCTGAAATTCATGCCGGACTAGGCGGACACCACGCCGCAGCTCGGGCCCTTGTAGGAAAGGCATTCCGTATAGTATTTTACTGGTCGACGGCCCGAGCAGATGTTCAGGACTTAGTCCAAAGATGCGTCGGTTGTCAGCTCTTTTCTAATCAGAGCCATATGCCACCCACCGCCCTCAAAACTATACCCATTACCTGGCCGTTCGTGGTCTGGGGGCTTGACATGGTTGGACCACTTAAAGGGGGAACCCACAAGCAAAGTTACCTATTGGTCATGGTGGATAAATTCACCAAATGGATAGATACCAAGCCAGTTAAAACGGCAGAGTCCGGACCAGTGATAGACTTTATATCCGGGGTGGTACACCGTTATGGTGTCCCCCACAGCATCATCACCGATAACGGCACGAACTTCACCGCCGATGAGGTTAAATCATGGTGCAAAAATATGGGCATCAAGCTCGATTACGCTTCAGTCTATCTTCCTCAAACCAACGGTCAAGTGGAGCGATCAAATGGTCTAATAATGGCGGCATCAAACCCGGACTAGTGCGGTCCCTTACGAAATCGACACGCCTTTGGGTAGAGGAGCTCGACTCCGTACTACGGGGCTGCGGACAACGCCTAACCGTACTACCGGATTCACACCATTTTTATGGTATATGGCAGAAGCAGTTTTGCCCTGCGACATCATTCATGACTCACCTCGAGTGCGCATGTACGAAGAAAGAGAAGCCGAGTTGGATCGGCAGGACAGCTTGGACGCATTGGAGGAAGAGCGCGACGTCGCCAAGGCTCGTTCCGCATTCTATCAGCAGCAGGCTCGAAGATATCAAAGCAGAGAAGTACGGGCCAAGACTTACAACGTTGGCGAACTGGTTCTACGCCTGCCGGACAAGAAAAAGGACAAGCTCAAGCCCAAATGGGAAGGCCCCTTCATCATCGATCAAGTCCTGACCGGCGGAGCGTACCGTCTACGAAATGCATCGGATAACCGACTCGAGCCGAACCCATGGAACGCAGCCCGCCTCCGACGATTCTATGCCTAGCGCCGGACTAAGAGTTCGTCCCTTTCCCCGTCCAAATTTTTTTTTTCCAGCTGCCTTTTGTTTATCTTTTTCTTCTCAACCCTATTCATCCAAGCCTTAAAGGGCCTACTTGCGCAACGTTCACGCGCAATTGATGTGCTATCCGCACTCATTATACCTGGGGGCTTCTTTACCAGAAGCTTAATTATACGGGCTTCATGCCCAGCACATGTGTCAAGCCTCCACATGTACCTTTTATTCACCATTATATGCATCGATATGACTTAAGTTTTGGCCAAGATGGATTTCTGGCTCCTGTGCTTACCCCTCGTTCCCGATTGTTCGCTAGGAGGTAAAGGAGCACCTCTGCGATTATTACTGCCGGGTCAGCGGATGTGTACCTCGGTACCGGTGAAGCCAAAAGCTAGCGTTCTTAAGGGAATATTCGATCGGTGACTTAAAAGATGATTTTTATCCACTTATTTATCTGCCCCAGATGTTTCTGCTTTTTCGCATGCGGACATGCACTTTAGGGCATGCCACCCCAGAGGAAAGGAACCCTTAACGGAACTATTCTCCCTAGAAGATGTTTCTTACTACCCATGTAATATAACATAACTAGTTGGGCACTTATGCGATAAAGCACTGATGACCCCTACGCCTGGTCTCCATGCATACCCCGGTTGTTTCATAACCGAGAAGGTATTCGGACACACTCCGGACTCTAGGGTCCCGAGGTCGAAGCGAAAAGGTCGGCAAAGACAAATGATCTACAATCCGGCTAGAAGGCATTTTATATGTCATTTTATAATACATTGTCAAATCGACTGATTTTATTCTTCCTCAATCCCGTCTAACAGGTTGTCCAATTTACAGTCCTGTTGGGAAAATTTAGCGGCCAACTCCACTTGGTCGTATACTAAACTCACAGGGATCTCCTTCCCATCGGGCCCCACAGGTCCGACTTCGGCCATGTGGTTGGGATCCGCCTTCTTGTACCGCGTCTTTACCATGGCCCAGGCCTCCCTGGCACCTTGGCGGCAGGCCGAAACCTTCCATAAATGGAAGCGCTGCCGCACTCCCTGCAGCTTCTCCGCAAGCTCCCCAAGACCCTCGGGTAAGGAGAAGGCTGTCCATAACGCCTGGATGATGCCACTCATTGCCTGCCGAACTCGTTCGATCAGTTGCAACAATTTGGGAAGTTGATCACCCGTTGATACGGGCATCTCCTCCAGCAGGCGACTGTGAGCATACTGCGGACATATTACATCAAATTGACTTCCTCGCCGAACTCTTATTTTCAAAGGAGTTCGCTCGAGCACTACTATATATGCCGCGAAGCCGCTGATTCTCCTTAACGGAGCCCGGCAGCTCGGCCGAACACCTTTCAGCTCTTCTCCAAGCTGGGCATGGGCATCCTGGAGCTTGTTCCTTTCATGCTGCACCTTATGCAGCACCCTCTCGCCGCCTTTAGTTGGCGCGAAGTTTTGCCTGTCCGGATCTTGTCCGGCAGCACCTCAACGTCATTTTTCTTTCAGGCTTGCGCAAAGGCCAAACGCTACTTATCTTTCTAAAATAATGCGTTACTGGGAGAGGTCCTGCGTTTCCTCCTGCGCCGAAAGTGCGGCCACCAGTTGGGCCTTGCACTCTTGCAGCTCTGAGACAGTTGGGTATTCTTCTCGGTAAGATCCTCGTTTCATATGATCCTTAAATCAGTTAATATAACTACTTTAAGTCTCGGGGCTACTCTTGGCATATATAACTATTAAATTCTCTTACCAGTATGTCTTTTACATACTGCTCCGTAGCTCTGATAAAACCATCTTGAGCAGCACGAAGGTGCGCGTCCCCGTGTTAAAGGCATTCAGCGCCTCGGGAGAAGCACGCGTCACGAAATGCTGTCGGCGGCGCTGTGATTCAGGGCACTCTCCACCTCGAGACTTGGTGGCGGACAGTCCGTCGGCATCCTCCGTCGAAGAACGTCCGGCTCGCGCCTTGCGCCGCTCCCCCTCGACCAGGTGCGGGAGCTCTGGCTGGTAGAGGTTGGATTGACAACCTCCGCCCGCAGATCCGGCGGGCGCTTTTTTCCCTATAAAGTCATGAGCACTCAAGCGCTTCCTAGGGCGTTGCTCTAAATAATGAATTGTGAGCTACACCTTTGCGGCGACGTTTCATCCGCGCGCGCTCCTCTTCCGCTCTCTTGGTCCGAATCGCCCTTTTTGGTCAGCCACTGCGGGCTCGGCTTCTTGCCCTAGGGGCGCCTCCTGCACAGGCGCCATCATATCGGTGGTCGAAATAAGCAAGGAAGGAATAGCGGTGTCGGGGCTTCGCCGCAATCACACAGGAAGCGGATATAGTCCGGGATAGTCGGCCGTGATGGCGAATAAAGCATTGTCCATGCTGAGCTGGTGGAACACCCGTCGATTAGCTCCACCTTTATGTCCAGATCCTCTTGGAGGCGGATCCCGGATCTCTCTGATCCTCGGGCTGCGGAGCGGACTTAGCATGCCCTCCACGGTCCGGCGCAGTTCTGCGTCGAAGAAGAACACAATATAAGAAACTTAAGTTTGAAAGGCGCGGGTCGGACACGCAGAGTGTTCGCTACCCAAGGCCGGGATTATTCATGGAAAACCCATTTAACGGGTTCGTCGAAGGAAATCCTCCTTCTCCCCTTATACAGGCCGGACAGATCATCACGGATCTTGACCCGAATTCAGCCCTTTGCGGCCATGACGGGTGGCATCGTCCTCCCCGTTGAAATCCCACATGGGGTGGCCCTGTATTGTAGTGGCTGCACCCCACAGTAATGCATGTTGCCATGATTCGATCATGGTCAACCCGGCATGGGTCGATAACCTTATTCGCCCATCAAATAATGGGCGCTCTTGTCTTCCTCGGATGGGGCTCATGGGGCGCCAACTAAGGCGTTTCTTCAGAGGAGCATTGCTGAACTCCGGGAGGCCGATCCGAACAGGGTCCGGCAGCGGAGCGTCTTCTATATAAAACCATTCCGAAGGCCAGTCTTCGGGCGCCTTCTTAGGGGTTCCGGATGGATATCCTGTCCCGGCAATGCGCCATATTTCGGCGCCGCCCACTTCATATATGGACCCCTCGTGAGAACGGGGTACAAGGCAGAACAACCTCTTCCACAGCGCGAAGTGGGGCTCGACGCCCAGGAAAATCTCGCAAAGAGCTACGTAACCCGCAATATGCAGGATTGAGGCGGGCGTGAGGTGATGAAGCTGGAGTCCGTAGAACTCCGTGGAGCTCATGGAGGAATGGATGTACAGAAATCCGAGCCCCTTATCGATAGGGGACGAAGCATACCTGCTCCCTTTGTTGGGATTTGGGGTAACCTCCGCTTGCTTCCCACCTTTGTAGGTGGCCAGCCCGGCTCGAACCGGAACCATGAAGGCCGGAGGGAGATATCCCCCCACTTGGAGCTTCACCAGCTCGTTGTGCGGAACAGAGCATCTCCTCCAATCTCTGGCAAAGGGCGGGAGCACGAGAAGAGGAGCCGCGTTGACGGTCCATGATGGAATGGATTCTTGGTCGAAAGCGCCCGATGAGTATTTGCGAGAGGAAGATGGTGATTTGGATCTGGATTCTTGCCTCCTTTATAGGCAGATTATTCGCACAACTAGGGGTAAAACATAAAAGACACCTGGCTTTTCACGTTCATGCGATGCGTGGAAGAAGGCCATTATTGGGCGTGGAAGCCAAGACGCGCAACATTGATGAGGAAGATGGACACTTTGTTACGGCAGTACGTAGAACTTGAAGGAGAACCCGCCTTTGCAACGCCAAGACTACACGCATCTGGACTTATCGTCATTGAAGCCTGGTTCGGGGCTCTTGAGGAGTCCCGGATTAGGGGTGTCCGGATGGCGGACTACCATCATCGGCGGACTATCATCGGCGGACTATCATCATCAACGGACTCCAAGACTATGAAGATACAAGATTGAAGACTTCACCCGTGTCCGGATGGGACTTTCCTTGGCGTGGAAGGCAAGCTTGGCGATCGGATATGTAGATCTCCTACCATTGTAACCGACTCTATGTAACCCTAGCCTTCTCCGATGTCTATATAAACCGGATGGCTCTAGTCCGTAGGACAGAACAACAACCCTTACAATCATACCATAGGCTAGCTTCTAGGGTTTAGCCTCCTTGATCTCGTGGTAGATCCACTCTTGTAAACATCCACAATATCAATATCAATCAAGCAGGACGTAGGGTTTTACCTCCATCAAGAGGGCCCGAACCTGGGTAAAACATCGTGCCCCTTGTCTCCTGTTACCATCCGCCTAGACGCACAATTCGGGACCCCCTACCCGAGATCCGCCGGTTTTGACACCGACAGTGGGATTTTTAAATAAATTTATCAAAGGGTTGTAGTGCAAAAGAGGCTCTAAGGCTTATGTGAAACCATTTTAAAAGAATTAAAGCTCAGGAAAATTAATTTTAGAAATAATTCCACTGATAAAAGAAATGTTTCATGAGAGGGTATACAAGTCCAACAACATTTGAAAAGTTTTTACTTGGGGTGGAAAATCCACAACTCAGAAGAAAAGAGTGGTTCTGAATCAAAGAAAATCCAGAAAATAAAAATTTAATTTACGAAGGCAAAATTTTAATTAATAAATCATGGTTAAATTTTTGGGGTGTTACACCACGTCACCCCACACTTCGGCTTATGGCTCAAGACCTTTAATGTGAAGCCAAAGATGATTGATGGGTGACACGCAGAATGCGGAGGTGCCATAATAAGAAAAGGCGCCGATGCTCCATGGCCAAAGGGTTCCTTCCCGGAGGTATCCAGCTTATTGCAACGGGAGTGCTTTTACATCATAGCTCCCAGGGGTACTAAGTGGGTAGCCGCCCCTGACTTTCACTCGGGGCCCCTGCCACAACTGGCGTCATGGACCAACAAGGGGCCGGACTGGAGGCCAGCAAATGGTGTGCCGACATTGCAGAGTCGCATCCGAGATCTCCTCGAGAGAGATGTTAGCCTTGTCAAGGTAATGCAAGTCATGCTAGTTCGCTGAATCCTGCCTTGCAAACGTCGACCTCTCCGTATGTGGTAGTTCAACCTAGAAGGACCGCGAACTATTCAACACTTCTTCGGCGTGACGCTCGAAGAGATGTACAGATCGTTCTTCGGATCACAAATAGAGTGTCCGGACACCACCGAGGATGCGGGTCTGAGCTGCAATCATCCAGACACCCAAGTGAGTAATTCCGTGGCCGAACACGTTATCTTTTAATTTATCAGAACATCATTCTGAAAAGCCGCCTTTTGACCAGGACTGGATAGAAAAGGCAAAGATGATCAGGTGTCCGGCCCCCCTTCCCGAAGGCTCACCGGATCCTGTACCAGCCAGGATGCTTGAGCTTGCGCCTTATCAAGTGCCATCAGGGGAAGATAAAGGGAGGAGCAAAGAAGCCGAAAGCAAGCCTCACTCATTATTCATCCAAACCGGGGGGATTAGTGCCTCCGCGAAGGAGGATAACCGGGGAGAAGAATCTAAAATTGCCTCTCCCCAAGGAAGGAAGAGGGCTGCTGTTGGTGTCAAAACCGGCGGATCTTGGGTAGGGGGTCCCGAACTGTGCGTCTAGGCGGATGGTAACAGGAGACAAGGGACATGATGTTTTACCCAGGTTCGGGCCCTCTTGATGGAGGTAAAACCCTACGTCCTGCTCGATTGATATTGATATTGTGGATGTTTACAAGAGTGGATCTACCACGAGATCAAGGAGGCTAAACCCTAGAAGCTAGCCTATGGTATGATTGTAAGGGTTGTTGTTGTTCTGTCCTACGGACTAGAGCCATCCGGTTTATATAGACACCGGAGAGGGCTAGGGTTACATAGAGTCGGTTACAATGGTAGGAGATCTACATATCCGTATCGCCAAGCTTGCCTTCCACGCCAAGGAAAGTCCCATCCGGACATGGGGTGAAGTCTTCAATCTTGTATCTTCATAGTCTTGGAGTCCGGTCGATGATGATAGTCCGGCCAATGATAGTTCGGCTGATGATGGTAGTCCGCTATCCGGACACCCCTAATCCAGACTCCTCAAGTAGCCCCTGAACCAGGCTTCAATGACGATAAGTCCGCGCGATATTGCTTGGCATTGCAAGGCGGGTTCCTCCTCCGAATGATAGAAGATTGTGAACACCAGGATAGAGTCTGGCTCTGCAAAATAAATTCCACATTCCGCCGTAGAGAGAATAATATATACACAAGTTCAATCTACTGACACGCCACTACCAAGCCATTATTTAAATTGTTTTTTACTTTACCACCTCAGCGCATTTAGCGAAGCGGTTTCCTTGGCACGTCTTGTCGAAGCAGAGATCGTGTTTCCCCTTAATCCGGGATTCTCATTAATACGGACATGGGTAACCCAACCGCGCCATTGATGGTGACGCTTGGGAGATAAGTGAGTTTTACCAGGCTGGTGGGGGACGCATAGACTTTGCCCGCCCATATAAGGGATAAGGATTCACCTTCTCACCTACGCCTTCTTCCTCCTTTGCTTATCCATCTCCGCGCACTCGAGCTCCAGCGCCCAAGTTCGCGCATCTCATCTCAACCTTCTCCGACCATGTCCGGAGCGGGAGGTAAATGGTTGGCCTCCACCGTTAAGGAGGAGCACATCGCCAAACTGCTGCGGCACCGATACCTCTCCGCGACATCGCAGCGCCGGCTGCCCGACGAGGGCAGCTCATCCCCACCCCTGGCCCCATGAGAGGGTCGTTTTCCTTCCCACTTCCTCCATGGACTGGGCTTTCCACTTCACCCCTTTGTCCGGGGCTCATGTTCTACTACGGCCTGGATTTCCATGATCCGCGCCAACTTCATCCTCAACATCTCGGTGTTTATCGTCGTGTGCGAGGCCTTCCTCTGCATCCAGCCCCACTTGACAGGGCTCAAGACCTTCAATGTCAAGCGAAGGTAGTGAAGGGCACTCAAGCGGAGTCGGAGGCGCCATGTTGGGCAAGATGCCCAATGTCCTTTAGTTCAAGGGCCTTCGTGGAATCCGTCAAGGGTGGCAATCGGGTGGTTCTATATCACCGAGCCGCGGACCCTACATGGGCGGCGGCCCCCGAGTTCAGATCTGGTATCCCCACGCAGCTCACCTCCTGGAAAGAGAAGGGCTTGCTGTGGGGTAGTTCGGAGGAGTTGACGGGACTCCAAGCCTGTATCCAGAAGCTGGTGGAGAAGCTCAGGCTGGTTAACGTGGTCCAAGTCATGCTCGTCCGCCGGATTCCCCCATGCCAAGAGCGGGCATTCAATCTGTGGGAGTTCGATCCGTAACAGCACCATGCGCTGAGCGGGCTCTTCGACATGACGTACGAAGGCGCCTGGAGGGTGCTGTTCAAGGGCGCCGAAGCCCCCGCATCCGCGACTGAAGATCGCGGATTTCGCTCGCAACGCCAAGCCAACGAGGTAAGTGATTCTACCCCTTTACGGGACACTTGCTTTTCATAGTTTGACTCTATGCGGGTTTTAATTTCCCCCCTTTCCTTTGACAAGACTAGATAAGGAGGGCTGAGCAGATTATCTGCCCGGCTCCTATGCCAGAAAATCCAGTAGACGCTCGTCTAGCGAGGCTGCTGGTTCCAGCACCGCACGTGGTGCCGGAGAAGAAGGCCAAGAAGGAGGCCACGGGTGCTCAAAAGAGTTCCCGTTTTTAGGTGTCCGACGACTCCGGGGCGGACTCCTCCCCCGAAAACGAGGAGGAGAAAGAGGACTCTCTCCCAGAGGAGGGAGAGAGGAAGAGGAAGGCTTCCCCAACAGGGGAGGCCGAAGGGTCCAAGAGGGAAGGACTATTCCCGGACAGCTCCGCCAACATCAACGCTGGCGGCGAAGAATGGCCTTCAAGGGCCAGCCTCCCATGAGATCGTAAGTATCCGGATTCTGAATGATTTATAATTTCTTTTCGCCACATAGTGTCATTCTAATGCCGCATGCTGCCTGTAGTCCGGCTAGTGATGATCTCCCCGCTTCATCGAGCGGGTCGTTGGCTCCGTCGGATGTAGACTCCATCCCGACCGCCTCCACCCCTCGCGATACCGAGGACGCCGAGGTGGGATCCCAAGAAGGACCCATCGGGGAGGCTCGGGGCGCCACAAGGCGTCCTCCGGACTTTGCGCCGACTCCATATCGAACCCGCAGTGGTTCCGGAGTCCGCCGGGCCCCCTTCAATGAAGGGCAAGACCGTGACGCCGCGGCTTCCGTCCCAACCGGGGCGCCGGGCAATTTGTTGGGCGCTGCAGAGCGCCCATCGAGGAAGAACACCGCACTATTATGAGTGCGGTGATTGAAAGGTGCAGCTCGCCAAGGGCGGGCTGACCAAGCTCGCATAGCCTTCTATCGGGCTTTGAGGTAAGAAGTTAAAATATGCAATGTAATACCGCATAGACAAGAGCCCTGATGCTCGGTTCGGTGTTCGGAAAGAAAAGCCGGACCGAGGATCTGAAAAAAAAGATATACGCAGGTTGCTAAAAATTATGTCAATATGGGTTGCAGGCTGCGCTGCTGACCTCTGCCGACCGATCATGGAGGTCGGTGCTTTGAAGCAGGAGCTCGGCGGTCCGAGCAAGAGCTCGGCCGCGCCAGGAAGCAGCTCCAGGACAAAGAAGGTGAGTAACACCACTTTGAACTTGTACCTTACAGAAAAGGATTTAGGTTGCAACAAAAAATAACAAGGATAACATGGGTACTGCAGGGGCCACGAACGAGGTGGCGACCCTAAAGGAGGCCGTGACCGCGGCCGAACGTAATGCGGCCACGGAACGGGCAGAGCAAGAAAAGCAAGAGGCGCGGGTGGCGGTGGTTCAGCAAGATCTCCAGGCTCTCATGGAAAAGCATGAGAGTTTGGAGCGTGACTCGAAGACTCGAGAGTCCGAGTTTGCCTCGGCTCTTGAAAGTGCCAAAACTGCCAAGGCCGATGACCAAAAGTCCCTTCAGGAGATTGAGTTGATGAGGAAGATAGCGGCGGGTAAGGCATTTTTCATGCAAAGCAAGCATGTGAATGTAAATTACGTGTTACTTACCCGAATTCGGAGCTCTCCAGGGGCGTTTGCGGATCTGCCTCGCACAGTGTCTCGATGCCGCCGATTCTACCGAGCCGAGGAGGGAGCTCAGCGAGAAGGTCTTCGGTCTCGGTATCTTTGAGGCCGGCCATCCGGTGCCCCCTAGCGACCAGCTGAAGCAGCTGGTCGAGCTTCACAAGGTGGCTGAGCAGGCCATGAAGGGCCTCATAGTTCGGCTGTGGCATGGAGAGGCCATGCCAGGAGCTACCGGCCTCGTCGGACGGCTGGTGGATGCGTGCCCTCGGGTGGAGGTTATCAAGCGCTCCGCCTGTATTGAAGGTGCTCGTCGGGCCCTTGCCCGCGCAAAGGTGCATTGGGGCAAGCTGGATGCGGAGAAGCTAATCTCGCGCCGCCAGGTAGGCAAGGAATATCGACGCCGAAATGTACTATAAGACTGTCTGAAGGGTGCCCGCAAGGTTGCGGATGAGTGCCCTAGGGATGTAATTATTGAGTAAATTCGCAATGTGTTATCCTCGCGCGCTGAAAACTTTGTTCATATGCGCTAAGCAACGCTTGTTAATTTAAAATATTACCTTCTGTGCGGCCGTTTATTAAATCTGAGAGATGGCAAGTCGTCGGCTTCAGCCCCCATGCCACGAGTGCTGGGGTGTTTGGGATAAACTTGAGCACTCTAGTTCCCATTTTTGGGTCCATCGATGGAGGCGCTCAACACAACGAACAAGGCAACCGGACTTATAGTGCTTGAACACTCTCACATAGCCATAGAATTCTATAATTTTAAATTTCGTGAAGCCCCTAGTATTCGGAGGACCAATTAGGGCGCTATCCACGCCTCGCCGGACATTATCCGAACTTCGCTCAAGCGGCGTAGGTCTTTAAGGACCCGAAAGGACCTCTCGAACAGCGACCAGTCTCGCCTTATCATGACAAATAGTTTTAGCTTTCCATCGAGGCGTTAACCCGGCTCAACCGGGCGCAATCGCAGTGGTTCTCCCAAATGCTACCTTAGCCGATAGAACGGAACGTAAGGTGCCAAACATGGGAGCCGGGCAAACCCAACTATTGACCCAAGACATGATTCGGAGCCGATTCATATAATGCTATAAGTTCGGGGTGCCGCACTTGTGAAAGTGTTCGGACTTTACCACACCATAATGCGGAGAACATCAGCCCCTGGTGTATTTGGCCAAGAAGGAGGCCACGGGTGCTCGAAAGAGTTCCCGTTTTCAGGTGTCCGATGACTCCGGGGCGGACTCCTCCCCCAAAAACGAGGAGGAGAAAGAGGAATCTCTCCCAGAGGAGGGAGAGAGGAAGAGGAAGGCTTCCCCAACAGGGGAGGCCGAAGGGTCCAAGAGGGGAAGGACTATTCCCCCGGACAGCTCTGCCAACATCAACGTTGGCGAGGAAGAGTGGCCTCCAAGGGCCAGGCCTCCTGCGAGATCGTAAGTATCCGGATTCCTGAATGATTTATAATTTCTTTTTCTGCGTCACATAGTGTCATTCAAATGCCGCATGCTGCCTATAGTCCGGCCAGTGATGATCTCCCCGCTTCATCGAGTGGGTCGTTGGCTCCGTCGGATGTAGACTTCATCCCGACCGCCTCCACCCCTCGCGACACCGAGGACGCCGAGGTGGGATCCCAAGAAGGGACCCATCAGGGGGAGGCTCCGGAGGCGCAACAAGGCGTCCTCCCGGACTTTGCGCCGGACTCCATATCAGAACCCGCAGTGGTTCCGGAGTCCGGCCGGCGCCCTTCAATGAAGGGCAAGAACGTGACGCCGGGCGGCTTCCGTCCCAACCGGGCGCGCCGGGCAATTTGTTGGGGCGCTGCAGAGCGCTTCCATCGAGGAAGAACACCGCACTATTATGAGTGCGGTGATTCGAAAAGTGCAGCTTCGCCAAGGGCGGGCTGACCGGCTCGCAGAGCCTTCTATCGTGCTTTGAGATAAGAAGTTAAAAATATGCAATGTAATACCGCATAGACAGTAGCCCTCGATGCTCGGTTCGGTGTTCGAAAGAAAAGCCGGACCGAGGATCTGAAAAAGAAGATATACGTAGGGTTGCTAAAAATTATGTCAATATGGGTTGCAGGCTGCGCTGCTGACCTCTGCCGACCGATCGCGGAGGTCGGTGCTTTGAAGCAGGAGCTCGGCGGTCCGAGCAAGAGTTCGGCCGCCAGAAGCAGCTCGGGACAAAGAAGGTGAGTAACACCACTTTGAACTTGTACCTTCTGAGAAAAGGATTTAGGTTGCAACAAAAATAACAAGGATAACATGGGTATGCTGCAGGGCCACGAACAAGGTGGCGACCTAAAGGAGGCCGTGACATGCGCCGAACGTAATGCGACCACGCAACGGGCAGAGCAAGAAAAGCAAGAGGCGCGGGTGGCGGTGGTTCAGCAAGATCTCCAGGCTCTCATGGAAAAGCATGAGAGTTTGGGCGTGACTCAAGACTCGAGAGTCCGAGCTTGCCTCGGCTCTTGAAAGTGCCAAACTGCCAAGGCCGATGCCCAAAAGTCCCTTCAGAGATTGAGTTGATGAGGAAGATAGCGGCGGGTAAGGCATTTTTCATGCAAAGCAAGCATGTGAATGTAAATTACGTGTTACTTACCCGAATTCGAGCTCTCGAGGCTTATGCGATCTGCCTCACAGCGTGTCTCGATGCCGCCAGATTCTACCGAGCCGAGGAAGGGAGCTCAACGGAGAAGGTCTTCGGTCTCAAGATGCTTTGAGGCCGCCATCCGGTGCCCCTAGCGACCAGTGAAGCAGCTGGTCGAGCTTCACAAGGTGGCCGAGCAGGCCATGAAGGGCCTCATAGTCCGGTTGTGGCATGGAGAGGCCATGCACAGGAGCTACTTCGCCTCGTCGACGGCGGCTGGTGGATGCGTGCCCCTGGGTGGAGGTTATCAAGCGCTCCGCCGTATTGAAGGTGCTCGTCGGGCCCTTGCCCGCGCAAAGGTGCATTGGGGCAAGCTGGATGCGGAGAAGCTAATCTCGGCAGCGCCGCCAGCCGGGCAAGGAATATCGTACGCCCGAAATGTACTATAAGACTGTCCTGAAGGGTGCCCGCAAGGTTGCGGATGAGTGCCCCAGGGATGTAATTATTGAGTAAATTCGCAATGTGTTATCCTGCGCGCTGAAAACTTTGTTCATATCGCTAAGCAACGCTTGTTAATTTAAAATATTACCTTCATGCGGCCGCTTATTAAATCGAGAGATGGCAAGTCGTCGGCTTCAGCCCCCATGCCACGAGTGCTGGGGTGTTCGGGATAAACTTGAGCACTCTAGTTCCCATTTTTGGGTCCATCGATGGAGGCGCTCAACACAACGAACAAGGCAACCGGACTTATAGTGCTTGAACACTCTCACTTAGCCATAGAATTCTATAATTTTAAATTTCGTGAAGCCCTAGTATTTGAGGACCAAATTAGGGCGCTATCCACGCCTTCGCCGGACATTATCCGAACTTCGCTCGGCGGCGAGGTCTTTAAGGACCCGAAGGACCTCTCGAACAGCGACCAGTCTCGCCTTATCATGACAGTCAGTTTTAGCTTTCCATCGAGGCGTTAACCCGGCTCAACCGGGCGCAATCGCAGTGGTTCTCCCAAGCTACCTTAGCCGATAGAACGGAACGTAAGGTGCCAAACATGGGAGCCGGGCAAACCCAACTATTGACCCAAGACATGATTCGAGCCGATTCATATAATGCTATAAGTTCGGGTGCCGCACTTGTGAAAGTGTTCGGACTTTACCACACCATAATGCGGAGAACATCAGCCCTGGTGTATTTGGCCGTACTAAAATGTACAGGTGCAACATGTCGAATGAATGATATATATATATATATATATATATATATATATATATATATATATATATATATATATATATATATATATAAGGTAATGCAATTATGGGCAAAAAGTGCTGCATTTTATTCGAGAAGATATGCTATGAGTGCGGAATGATACAAATAGTGCGGAAAGCAAGGGATTGGGCGAATTAAAGGCGTCTTCCTCTAGGGGTAGGCCGCGGAATGTTGTATTTAACAAGTTTAATGCTCGTGATGGAGACCACCTGAGTGTTCGTCGCGGCCTTTGTCCTTCCCTGACTGTTGCATCATGAGTTCGGCAGGTTCGCCGCCAGACAGAGTTCTGTATAAAAAAGAGATAAATAAAAGAAAAAAGAGCGACACACTCGGGAGCCCTTGGTGTGGTCGAACCGCACTCTGGGTCGTGGTCGTGCCTTTCCCCCTATGCCCATGGTATCTCCAAGGCGTAATTATGTACACGGAGAGTTTGTCTTACAATTTTGCGAGGGCTGTGGTTGAGTCCGCATTGCTACGCGTGCTCGGGACGTGCCAGGTGGTCTTGGTTGATGTTGCTCCGGGCGCGTTTGGCCGTATCTGGTCGTTTAACGGCCGGACCGGAAAATTGCCTGAAAAGGCTGCTCTGTACTTCTGCCGCGAGAGCCGCTGTATGTTCCTCCGCTCGGAGGAGCGCCCGTGTTTCCATTGACCGTGATGAATCCACGAGGGCCTGGCATCTTGAGCTTAAGGTATGCATAATGCGGCACCGTGTTGAATTTTGCGAACGCGGTTCGTCCAAGCAGAGCGTGATAGCCGCTGCGGAACGGGACTATGTCGAAGATTAACTCCTCGCTTTGGAAATTATCCGGGATCCGAAGACCACTTCGATTAATCGAGCCTGCACAATTGGCCTCGACACCTGGTATGACGCTTTGAAGGTTGTCTTTGTAGGTTTAATCCTTGAAGGGTCTATGCCCATCTTGCGACCGTATCCTGAATCAGGTTCAGCTCGCCGCCATCCATCGTGACTCGTGAGGTGAAATCCATCGACGATTGGGTCTAAAACCAATGCGCGAATCCTCCATGGCGGATACTGGTCGGATGGTCTATTCGATCGAAAGTGATCGGGCAAGAGGACCATGGGTTGAATTTTGGGGCGATCGCTCCATCGCAGATACGCCCCTTTAGTGCACGCTCCGCTCCCTCTTGGGAATATGCCTTATGTATATCATGTTTACCGTCCGAACTTGAGGGGGGAATCCTTTTGTCCTCTGTTGTTCGGTGGCCGGGTCTCTTCCTTGTCATCGCTGTGTAGCCCCTTGTCACTGTTTTCGGCGATTAATTTGCCTGCCTGCTTGAATACCCAACAATCTCTGTTGGTGTGGTTAGCTAGATTTTCGGGGGTTCCGTGTATTTGACAGGAGCGGTCGAGTATTCGGTCCAAATTGGACGGACCCGGAGTGGTTCTTTTGAATGGCTTCTTCCATTGACCGCGCTTGGAGCCTCGGAATTCGGCGTTGACTGCCGTATCCTCATTGCTATCACCGTTAATGCGGCGTTTGTTTTTGTTTCGACGCAACCTGCCATTGCGGTCCTTGGTATCCGGACTGCCAGCGTTTTTGCTGAGGTTGTTGCTGCGAGCTAGCCAGCTATCCTCTCCCGCACAGAAGCGGGTCATGAGTGATGTGAGGGCTGCCATGGATTTCGGCTTCTCCTGTCCTAGGTGCCGGGCCATCCACTCGTCGCGGATGTTATGTTTGAAGGCAGCAAGGGCCTCTGCATCCGGACAGTCAACGATTTGATTTTTCTTTGTTAAGAACCGTGTCCAGAATTGTCTGGCCGATTCGTCTGGCTGCTGGATTATGTGGCTTAGGTCATCTGCGTCCGGTGGTCGCACATACTCGCGCTGGAAGTTGTCGAGGAATGCGGCTTCCAGGTCTTCCCAGCATCCAATTGACTCTACGGGCAGGCTGTTAAGCCAGTGCCGAGCTGGTCCTTTAAGCTTGAGCGGGAGATATTTGATGGCGTGAAGATCGTCGCCGCGGGCCATATGTATATGAAGGAGATAATCCTCAATCCAAACCGCGGGGTCTGTTGTGCCATCGTAGGATTCGATGTTAACGGGTTTAAACCCTTCATGGATTTGATGATCCATTACTTCGTCAGTGAAGCATACTGGGTGTGTGGCGCCTCAGATTGAGCAATATCGCGACATAGCTCGAGAGAGCGTTGTCTGCTGTGTTAAGCCCGCCGAGTAGTTGTATCCGCACGACGGTATTCGCTGGGTCTTGGGCGCCCACGTGATCTATAGATAGATCTGGATTGTCTTGCCTTGTCCTCCAATATATCTCGCAAGTCCGGCGCGTTCCTCCATGGCTTCATGCTTTTTGAGCGATGCCGGGGTACGGTTTTGGTGGAGGGCTTGCACGCCTCTCTGTCGCGGCCACGAGGCGGTCGGTCTGTCGTATTGTGCGCTGGTGATGCAGGTTTGTACGCTTCCTCCTCTAATCGGGGGAGCAACTTGCGTTTTGGGTAACTTTTGGAGGGGCGTTCGAGTTCATACTCTTCGGCCGCGAGGACCTCGGTCCATCTGTCGGCCAATAGGTCTTGATCAGCTTGAAGTGTTGCTGCTTTTCTTTAGGCTGTTTGCCGTGGCCATTAGCCTGCGTCTAAAACGCTCTTGTTTGACGGGATCCTCGTGCACGACGAATTAAATGTCGTCGTCGAGGCTTGCCTCGTCTCCGGAAGGAGGTAAGTAATTGTCATCCTCAACCTCTTCGTCTGCTGCCCTCTCGTGAGGGCTTGGTTCTGCCTCCTCCTGCACTGGATCGTGCTGGAGGGAGTTGTCTTCGGCACTTTCCAGAAAGAACTATGTGCCGCTTTGGCTCATCGTACGATGCATTCGCTTCCTTGTCTTTTCTTTTTCTTGGCTTGGTAGACATGTCCTTCACATAGAAAACCTGTGCCACATCATTGGCTAGGACGAATGGTTGCCCTCGCATACGCAAGATTGTTGAGATCCACTTGTTGTCATTCTGCATCTGCGGGTCTTCCGTTACCCCGCCTCGTGTCATATTGACCCATTTGCACGAAACAAAGGGACCTTTAAACCACGCCGATAGTCAAGTTCCCATATGTCCTGTATATAACCATAATATGTTTCCTTTCCGCCTTGGTTTCTGCATCAAAGCGACACCACTGTTTTGGTTGGTGCTCTTCTTATCTTGGGCGATCGTGTAAAATGTATTACCATTTATCTCGTACCCTTTGAAAGTCATTATATTCAAAGATGGTATCTGGGACAGCAAGTACAGATCATCTTCAATAGAGGTGTCATGCATGGTACGTGTCTGCAACCAGCTGGCGAAAATCCTGGTTTGTTCACGTGAAATCCAGTCATCAGACCGCTCCGGGTGTTTGGAGCGTAGCAAATTCTTGTGTTCATCCATATACGGAGCCACCAAGGCGGAATTCTGTAGAACTGTGTAGTGTGCTTCAGTGAGAGAATGTCCGTCCATACATATTATTTGTTCCCCTCCTAGCGTGCCTTTTCCATCCAGTCTGCCCTTATGCCGCGATTCAGAACACCAATCGCTTAAGGTCGGAATAAAGTCAATACAAAACTCAATGACCTCCTCATTTTGATGGCCCTTGGAGATGCTTCCTTCGGCCTAGCACGGTTATGAACATATTTCTTTAAGACTCCATGAACCTCTCAAAGGGGAACATATTGTGTAGAAATACAGACCCAAAACGTTAATCTCTTCAAGATAGGTGAACTAGGACGTGCGTCCATGATGTTGAAGAAGGATGGTGGGAACACCAACTCGAAATCGACAAGACATTGCACCAAATCATTCTGAACCTTGGTATGATTTCTGGAGCGATTACCTTCGAGAGATTGCATTGAGAAATGCACATAGCTTCACAATGGCTAATCGAACGTTTTCCGGTAGATGCCCCTCAATGCAACCGGAAGCGCTTGCGTCATAATCACGTGGCAGTCATGAGACTTTAGGTTCTGAACTTTTCTCTGCCATGTTTATTATTCCCTTTATATTCGACGAAGCCGACGGTACCTTAATATCGAGCAGGCATTCAAAGAAGATTTCCTTCTCTTCTTTGGTAAGAGCGTAGCTTGCATGACCTCGATATATGTCGCCTTCTCCGTGCATACGTTGCTGGTCCTCCGTGCCTCGGTGTATCTTTTGTCTTCCCATACACGCCCAAGAAGCCAAGCAGGGTCACGAAAGATTCTTCGTCACGTGCATCACGTTGATTGCGGAGCGGACCTCTAGGTCTTTCCAATATGGCAGGGCCCAAAATATAGATTTCTTCTTCCACATGGGTGCGTGTCCGTCAGCGTCCTTTGGAACAGGTTGTCTGCCAGACCCTTTCCAAATATCACCTTCAAATCCTTGACCATATCATGTACATCAGCACCAAGACGGTGGCGAGGCTTCGTCCGTGATCCGCCTCACCTTTGAAATGCTTGCCTTTCTTTCTTCACGGATGCCTGCTCGGAAGAAATCGACGATGTCCTGTACACATTCTTCATACAACTATTCAAATATATATCTTCGGTATCATCCAAACAGTGCGTGCATCCGCGGTATGCCTTGTTTGTCTGTCTGAAAGGTTACCGAGAGCAGGCCAATCATTGATGGTCACGAACAGCAACGCCTTTAGGTCAAATTCTTCCCCATGTGCTCATCCCACGACGTACACCTGTTCCATTCCACAGTTGTAAGAGTTCTTCAACTAATGGCCTTAGGTACACATCAATGTCGTTGCGGGTTGCTTAGGGCCTTGGATGAGCACCGCATCATAATGAACTTCCGCTTCATGCACAACCAAGGAGGAAGGTTATACAAACATAGAGTCACAGGCCAGGTGCTATGGTTGCTGCTCTGCTCCCCAAAAGGATTAATGCCATCTGCGCTTAGACCAAACCATACGCTCCTTGCGTCATCTGCAAACTCCTTCCCGTACTTTCTTTCAATTTTTCTCCACTGCGACCCGTCAGCTGGTACTCTCAACTTTCCGTCTTTCTTACGGTCTTCTCTATGCCATCGCATCGCATTGGCATGCTCTTTGTTTTGGAACAAACGTTTCAACCGTGGTATTATAGGAGAATACTACATCACCTTGGCAGGAATCTTCTTCCTGGGGCGCTCGCCCTCGATATCACCATGCTCATCGCGGCTGATCTTATAGCGCAATGCACCACATACCGGGCAAGCGTTCAAATCCTCGTACTCACCGCGGTAGAGGATGCAATCATTAGGGCATGCATGTATCTTCTGCACCTCTAACCCTAGAGGGCGACAGCCTTCTTTGCTTCAGTCGTACTCTCGGGCAATTCGTTGTCCTTTGGAAGCATATCCTTTATCATTACCAAGAACTTTCCAAATCCCTTGTCGATACACCATTCTCTGCCTTCCATTGCAGCAATTCCAGTGTGGTGCCCAGCTTTTCTTGTCACCTCGCAATTGGTACAACAATTTTTGTGATCCTCTAACATGCGCTGCAACTTCTTCTTCTCCAAATCACTTGCGCAGTTTCTCTTTGCATCGGCAATGGCCCGACCTAGATCATCAACGGGCTCATCCGATGCCTCTTCTTCAGCTTCTTCCCGCATTGCCGCCCAGCTTCTTCCGCATTACCGCTCAGCTTCTTCCCCGTTGTTGTATCATCGTATTCAGGGAACCCATGGCCAAGATAGCTGTCGTCGTCCTCTTCTTATTCATTGTCTTCCATCATAACCCTCTTTCTCCGTGCTTGGTCCAAACATTATAGTGGGGCATGAAACCGGACTCAAACAGTGGACGTGAATGGTTCTTGACGTAGAGTAATTGCGACCATTCTTACAGCCAGCACATGGACAAGGCATAAAACCATCCGCCCGCTTGTTTGCCTCACCGCAAGCGAGAAAAGTATGCACGCCTCAACAAACTGGGAGAGCATCGGTCATCGTACATCCATTGCGGCTCATCTTCATTACACAACACCTAATAGACCAAATTAATACAAGTTCATACATAAAGTTCATACAACACTTAAATGCAACAAACAAATAACTCTCTAGCTAAAGCATTTAAATGCAACAACAAATGCGATCAAGATCGCAACTAAGGTAACAATTGATCCAACAGCATAATGATACCAAGCCTCACTATCGATGGCATATTTTCTAATCTTTCTAATCTTCAAGCGCATTTTCTCCATCTTGATCTTGTGATCATCGATTTACATCGGCAACATGCAACTCCAATTCCAATCTTCTCCCCTCAATTCTTTTCAATTTTTCTTTCAAGTACTCGCTTTCTCTTCAACTAAATTTAACCTCTTGACAATAGGGTCGGTTGGAATTTCCGTTCACATACCTCCTAGATAAAAATATCTATGTCAACTTGATGGGCATAATTTGTCATAAACACGAAATGCAACAAATAGTTTTAAAAGAGAATATACCACATCCGAATCATAACAAGGACGAGGGCCGACGGGGGCGGATATCAAAACCATGGCACTATGTATAACAAACAACGTCGGGTAAGATAATTATTATACGAGTAACTATATATCCAAATCACAGAAACATCAATTTTTATATAAAATTTCATGAACAAGAGGCTCACCACAAGGTGGTGCCGGCTGACAGACGGTGCAGGCGATCGGCGGTGGTTACGACAGAGATTTAGAGGGCACTAAGTAAACCACACCTACATATGCAAACTAAGTGTTATTTTGACCTCAAATTGCATATAAATCAAATACTAGCACATGTATATATTTCCTCCCAAATTACTAAACTCACAAATTAATAACTATATGAACCAATGCAAGAGCTAATCTAGCAATGAGAGATGAAAGGACAAAGTTGCTAACCTTTGTGATCACTTGAATGGATGGGGCCTTCAAATCTTGACAAATTTTGGGCAAAATGTGTGATGAGCTCGAGGGAGAAGAGGAAGAACAGAGAGGAGAGGAGAGGGAAAGGGGGAAGAACAGAGCGAGCTGGACGAAGGGTTTATATGCAGGAGGACCTATAGTACGGTTCGTGGCACGAACCGGTACTAAAGGTGCTGGAGGGGCCCAGACCGACAACATCCTGCCACCACCCTCATTAGTACCGGTTCGTGGCACGAACCGGTGCTAAAGGTTAGCCACGAACCGGTGCTAAAGGCTAGCCGTTGGAACCGGCACTAATGTATACATTTGTGCCGGCTCTTATACAAACCGGCACTAATGTGCTTCATGTTTGACCCTTTTTCTACTAGTGTACCATTGCACATGATGATTTTGATAGATATAATATGCATGTGCTTGCTGCTCCTACCTGCAATTATTATTAGAGAGGAACTATATCTCCACCTCTCTATGTTTCCCACATGATAGAATTGCAAGAAACTTCTTATACTATGCATTGGCCTTTACTTGGTGTGAATGAATTGTTCTTTTATGACATCCCGATGCATAGGAAGAGAGTTAGACTTCGCCATTGCTTGATATATATTACTTTGTGCTCACTACTAAATTACAAATCATTGTTAATTAAAATTGGCTTTGATATACCTTGGGATCCGGGTGGATTCATTACTTGAGCACTAAATGCCTAGCTTAATGGCTTTCAAGAAAGTGCTGCCAGGGAGACAACCCGGAAGTTTTAGAGATTCATTTATCTCTTTTGAGTGCTTTCATATAGTTTAAAAACAACAAAAATAAAGAGGGGAACCCAAAACTTTTCAAAAAGGAAAGTGAAAGTGAGAAAAACAAGCATTGTTGAAGTGGGAGAGCTCCTTGAACTTTGTTCATGCTCACGGAAACTTTGTGAATCTTGATTACACAAACTTTTCAACAAAAATAATTATCCCCTTGTACAATTCCATTGTATTATAAAAATAATGTGCCAAGGTTTGCCTTTGGGATGTTTACAATGCTTGTTGGTTTGTGCGGTGCAGGACAGAAACTTTGGCTGTAGTGCGTGAATTTTAATTTTTTACTGGAACGTTAAATGGTTCTGATTCTTTTTGCACTATCTTTCTGTACAAATTATACTAACGGAGTAGTGATTTTCTTTATTATACTAACGGATCTTACCGAGTTTTCTATTGGAGTTTTGTGTGGATGAAGTGTTCGATGATCGAGAAGGTCTCGATGTGAGAAGAAGGAAGAGAGGCAAGAGCTCAAGCCTGGGGATGCCCGAGGCACTCCAAGTAAATATTCAAAGAGACTCAAGCGTCTAATCTTGGGGATGCTGGGAAGGCATCCCCTCTTTCTTCAACAAATATCGGTATGTTTTCGGATTCGTTTCGTTCATGCTATATGTGCAAGTCTTGGAGCGTATTTTGCAATTAGGTTTTTATTTTTCTTTTATGCACCATGCTGGTATGAGATGGTCCTTTGTTGATTTATAGAATTCTCTATGCACTTCACTTATATCTTTTTAGTATGGCTTTATAGAATGCTTCATGTGCTTCACTTATATCATTTGAAGTTTGGATTGCCTGTTTCTCTTTACATAGACAACCACCATTTGTAGAATGCTCTTTTGCTTCACTTATATTTGTTAGAGCTTGGGCATATATTTTGTATAAAGATTAAACTCTCTTGCTTCACTTATATCTATTTAGAGAGATGACAGGAACTGGTCATTCACATTGTTAGTCATAAAATCCTACATAAACTTGTAGATCACTGAATATGATATGTTTGATTCCTTGCAATAGTTTTGTGATATAAAGATGGTGATATTAGAGTCATGCTAGTTGAGTAATTGTGAAATTGAGAAATACTTGTGTTGAGGTTTGCAAGTCCCGTAGCATGCACGTATGGTGAACCGTTATGTAACAAAGTCGGAGCATGAGGTGTTTATTGATTGCCTTCCTTATGAGTGGCGGTCAGGGACGAGCGATGGTCTTTTCCTACCAATCTATCCCCCTAGGAGCATTCACGTAGTACTTTGTTTCGATGACTAATATATTTTTGCAATAAGTATGTGAGTTCTTTGTGACTAATGTTGATTATACGCACTCTCACCCTTCCATCATTGCTAGCCTCTTCGGTACCGTGCATTGCCCTTTCTCACCTCGAGAGTTGGTGCAAACTTCGCCGGTGCATCCAAACCCCGTGATATGATACGTTCTGTCACGCATAAGCCCCATTATATCTTCCTCAAAACAGCCACCATACCTACCTATTATGGAATTTCCATAGCCATTCCGAGATATATTGCCATGCAACTTCCATCATCATCATATACATGACTTGAGCATTCATTGTCATATTGCTTTGCATGATCGTAAGATAGCTAGCATGATGTTTTCATGGCTTGTCCATTTTTTGATGTCATTGCTACGTTAGATCATTCCACATCCCGGTACACCGCCAGAGGCATTCATATAGAGTCATATCTTTGTTCTAGATATCGAGTTGTAATATTGAGTTGTAAGTAAATAAAAGTGTGATGATCATCATTATTAGAGCATTGCCCCAGTGAGGAAAGGATGATGGAGACTATGATTCCCCCACAAGTCGGGATGAGACTCCGTACGAAAAAATAAAAAAATAAAAAAAAATAAGAAAGAGAAAGGCCATAAAAAAGAAGGCCCAAAAAAAAAGAAAACAAAAAAAGAAATGAAAGAAAAAGAGAGATGGGGCAATGTTACTATCCTTTTACCACACTTGTGCTTCAAAGTAGCACCATGTTCTTCATATAGAGAGTCTCTTGAGTTATCACTTTCATATACTAGTGGGAATTTTCATTATAGAACTTGGCTTGTATATTCCAACGATGGCTTCCTCAAATGCCCTAGGTCTTCATGAGCAAGCAAGTTGGATGCACACCCACTTAGTTTCAGTTTGAGCTTTCATATACTTATAGCTCTAGTGCATCCGTTGCATAGCAATCCCTACTCCTCACATTGACATCAATTGATGGGCATCTCCATATCCCGTTGATTAGCTGCGTCGATGTGAGACTTTCTCCTTTTTTGTCTTCTCCATATAACCTCCGCAATCATATTCTATTCCACCTATAGTGCTATGTCCATGGCTCACGCTCATGTATTGCGTGAAAGTTGAAAAGGTTTGAGAACATCAAAAGTATGAAACAATTGCTTGGCTTGTCATCCGGGTTGTGCATGATGTGAATATTTTGTGTGGTGAAGATGGAGCATAGCCAGACTATATGATTTTGTAGGGATGAGCTTTCTTTGGCTATGTTATTTCAACAAGACATAATTGCTTGGTTGGTATGCTTGAAGTATTATTGTTTTTATGTCAAACGATAGACTATTGCCTTGAATCACTCATGTCTTAATATTCATGCCATGATTAGATACATGATCAAGATTATGCTAGGTAGCATTCCACATCAAAAATTATTTTTTTATCATTTACCTACTCGAGGATGAGCAGGAATTAAGCTTGGGGATGCTGATACGTCTCCGCCGTATCTATAATTTTTGACTGTTCCATGCCAATATTATTCAACTTTCATATACTTTCTGGCAACTTTTTATATTATTTTTGGGACTAACATATTGATCCAGTGCCAGCGCCAGTCCCTGTCTGTTGTATGTTTTTGATTTCGCAGAATATCCATATCAAACAGAGTCCAAACAGGATAAAAATGGACGGAGCTTATTTTTTGGAAAATTTGGAAGGAAAATCAACGCGAACCAGTGCCCGAGGTGGTCACGAGGCAGGGGGCGCGCCTGCCCCCCTGGGCGCGCCCCGTACCCTCGTGAGCCCAGCATAAGGCGGTTGATGCTCTTCTTTTGCCGTAAGAAAGCTAATATTCGGAAAAAAAAATCACGGCGAAGGTTTCAGTCCAATCGGAGTTACGGATCTCCATATATACGCGAAACGGTGAAACAGAGCTAGAACAGAACGCAGAAATATTGATATAGATCCAATCTCGGAGGGGCTCTCACCCCTCCCAAGCCATGGGAGCCAAGGAACAGACGGGAAACCCTTCTCCCATCTAGGGAGGCGGTCAAGGAAGAAGAAGAAGAAACGGGGCTCTCTCCCCCATGCTTCCGGTGGCGCCGGAGCGCTGCCGGGGGCCATCATCATCACCGCGATCTTCACCAACACCGCAGTCATCTTCACCAACATCTCCATCACCTTCCCCCTTCTATATTCAGCGGTCCACTCTCCCGCAACCCGCTGTACCCTCTACTTGAACATGGTGCTTTATGCTTCATATTATTTTCCGATGATGCGTTGCCATCCTATGATGTCTGAGTAGATTTTCGTTGTCCTATCGGTGATTGATGAATTGCTATGATTGGTTTGAATTGCATATTTTATAATTGGTGCTGTCCTATTGTGCCCTCCGTGTCGCGCAAGCGTGAGGGATTCCCGCTATAGGGTTTGCAATATGTTTATGATTTGCTTATGGTGGGTGGCGTGAGTGACAGAAGCACAGACCCGAGTAAGCAGGTTGTTTGCATATGGGATAAAGGGGACTTGATACTTTAATGCTATGGTTGGGTTTTACCTTAATGAATCTTTAGTAGTTGCGGCTGCTTGCTAGAGTTCCAATCATAAGTGCATATGATCCAAGTAGAGAAAGTATGTTAGCTTATGCCTCTCCCTCAAATAGAATTGCGATAGTGATTATCGGTCTAGTAACATAGTCAGTTGCCTAGGGACAATTCCACAACTCCTACCACCACTTTTCCACACTCGCTATATTTACTTTATTGCTTCTTTATCTAAACAGCCCCTAGTCTTTATTTACGTGCTCTTCATTTTCTTGCTAACCTATGCAAAAACACCTACAAGGTACATCTAGTTTCATACTTGTTCTAGGTAAAGCGAACGATAAGCGTGCGTAGAGTTGTATCGATGGTCGATAGAACTTGAGGGAATGTTTGTTCTACCTTTAGCTCCTAGTTGGGTTCGACACTCTTACTTATCGAAAGAGGCTACAATTGATCCCCTATACTTGTGGGTTATCACATTGCCAGAGCAAAGAGAAAGTAGCCAAGATGGCTGTGGAGCTGAAAGATGTCGCCGATCGCTATGAGCTTCTTGAAAAGGAAAGACAAACGAAGACGGCGGAGCTGGAGAAAGCTATGGTAGCAGCCAAGGAAACTCACTCTAAAATCAGCGCGGCGAAAGAGGAGCGACGTAAAGCCGGAGATATTGCGGCTGGGAAGCCATTTTTATTGCGGAACAAGTTCGGAGATCCTAAGTATGCCCTTCTGGATCAATCTTGGAGTTTTGCGTACACTACTAGGAAAAGGGCTATAGATGGGAATGACACTAATGGCGCACCGGAAAGATGGTGCGCCATTAGTATATACTAATGGCGCACCACCATCTGATGCGCCATTAGAGTCTAAACTACTAATGGCGCACCATGCTTTGGGTGCGCCATAAGTATCAAAAAAAAAATTTTTTAACTAGTGCGCCTGTCCAAACGTACTAATGGCGCATCCTGCCCAAGTGCGCCATTAGTAGTTGTAACTACTAATGGC
This sequence comes from Aegilops longissima, assembly GCA_021605205.1. NCBI lineage: Eukaryota > Viridiplantae > Streptophyta > Magnoliopsida > Poales > Poaceae > Aegilops > Aegilops longissima. The sequence continues at coordinate 742,598,232 of CM038682.1, forward strand.
GCACCAGGGTGTGGGTGCGCCATTAGTATAGAAACTTTTTTTGAACTAGTGCGCTTATTCAAACATACTAATGGCGATCCTGCCAAAGTGCGCCATTAGTAGTTGTAACTACTAATGGCGCACTGCAAGGTGCGCCATTAGTATAGAATTTTTTTTTGAACTAGTGCGCCTATCCAAACATACTAATGGCGCATCCTGCTTAAGTGCGCCATTAGTAGTGGTAACTACTAATGGCGCACCATGCAAGAGGTGCGCCATTAGTAAGTGGGCAGCAACAAGATATTTGGGACAGCCTCTCCTACCCACACACTCACTTTCTCCCCACTTCATTCTCTCCACCTCCTCCTTGTCTCGGGTGCCTCCTCTTTTTCACCTCATTTCCACCATAGATTCATTCAAATTAAGTGGTTAAATTACCTTGTTTTAATAGGTAAGTAAGGGGGGAAGCTATATTTAGGTTGTTCTCCTTACAACAATGTGCACATGCACTTTTTATGGCCTAGCTAGATCTATGTATGTTCGTGGTGTTGCATATGTTTGTGGTGTTTGCATATGTGTTTGTGTTTGGAAGTGTACCGGTATTTGAAATGCGATAGTTGCCAATATTTTGCCGGAATGTTGATTCATTTCCGTTTCAAGCGAGAATTTTGGCATTAAGCATTCTTTTGGTCCTATTTTAGGGAAAGTCATGCCAAATTTTTTTGGTTCTAAAATATCGTTTTGCTCTACCCGCAGCGACCATGGTCCGCACGATGACCGAAGGCATCGTGAATAGGTTTTGAGGTCCGCGAAGGCCGAGATGCTTCAAAAGAACGAGACGGAGATAAGATGTCCGTGTCGAAGATGCAAGCTGAAGAGCCTTATTGCGGACCCGGATTCCGGGCAGGTGCGGGACCACCTGCTGTTGCGTGGTTTCATGGATGGCTATCGGTGGCAAGGTGATGAAGATGACTATGAAGTCGTCCATGCGGGCCGCGCAAGAAATGAGGAAGGGCAGCAAGACAACCACCGCGGCTCGGGCGGGCGAGAAGACGAAGAATCCCCAGGAGATGATCACGACTGTTCTACCTTAGAAATCAACCGTCCAACAGTGACATCGACACAATGCTACAAATGCAGGATGACAACGCCCGTTCTTTCATGACTCCCACGATAGACGGCGGCTTCATCCACGCTCCGGTCCCTTGAGTCGAGTTGTCTAGTTCTGAAACATCGATTGGCTCATGTTGTAATTAAACTTTAATGAACTTGTAGTATGTCTCTTTGGCTTCGAGAGTCGTTCAACTTAGATGTAATCGATGCTATTAATGTCTTGCTTTTCTCTTCCGATCGTTCTGTTGCATACTTATATATTGCTTATGTATTGTTTGTGAATTGGTACTAACGTTTCGTTTGGCTAGTGCATAGTGATGCCGACGTATGTCGTGTACAAGGGTAAGGTTCCCGGAGTCTACGATGACTGGGAGGAGTGTCGGAGACAGGTTCACCGATTCAGCGGTAACAGTTACAAAGGGTACACCACTAGGGCCGAGGCCGAATCTAGATACGCCCGCTATCTAGCGGGAGAGGGGAGGGAGCGTTGGAGGAAACGGATGAAGACGAGTTTCATCGTGATGATGCTCATCGTGATGACCGCAGCTCTCTTCTATGTGATGGTAGTTTAGATGATCGATATCGACTTGTAATGCGAAGATAAACTCGCTACTCGCGGTCTCGAGACTTGTAATATAATGTTCTATCTTTGTTCGGTCTTTTCAATTCGGAGACTAATATGATGAATTGTATTCGGAGACTAATATGATGAATTGTATTCAAAGACTAATCTTCTATTGTATTTGATGAATCTATTGTTGATGTGTGTTGTCTATATTTTGTCAAATTATACATTTTGTAACCTGTGCAAAAATAGAAAATAAAAAATAAAAAACCTAATATTCATACTAATGGCGCATCACATGACAAGGTGCCATTAGTATGACAATCTATACTAATGGCGCATCACTGGTAGTGCGCCATTAGTATGCTGCGTTACTAATGGCGATCCGGGTGGTGCGCCATTAGTATGCCAAAGCACTGGTATACATGCCCCAGGAGGCATACTAATGGCGCACCCTCGATATACTAATGGCGCACCAGTGGTGCGCCATTAGTATACCAGATACTAATGGCGCACCGGTGGTGCGCCATTAGTAAAAATTACTAATGGCGTGCTATCAATGGCGCACTGTGATGCGCCATTAATGGCCATATTAGGTGCGCCATTAGTAGTGATATTTCTAGTAGTGGTACGCGTACCTGGATTTGGTGGAAAGTGCAGCTTATGCAACCAAGTTCTTTGAAGGTCAAAAAGATCACGAAGTGGAATAGTTGTTCTGGTCACAGTTCAATGCTCCGGCGCGTCCGCTGCTGTTAAAGGAGAAAATGACCGAGTGGGCCGAGCTCCATAGGTTTTCCGGGCTTGCCATGAGGTCTGTTGTGGACCATCTTTGGCTGGAAGGACTGAGGCCGAATAGTTATTTTGGCTTTGTGCAATGATTCCTTGGTGTTGTGCCGCATAACGACGTTGTGAAGAGGTCGGCATGTATAGAGGGTGTGCGGATGGCTCTTGCCCGTGTCAAGACATACTGGGCAGAGATGGAGGCCACCGCTATTGCAACCCAGACTTCGGCCGTGGGCCGGGTATCGGTCGAGCACTATTTTGAAGACGTCCTATAAGGCGCTCGTTTAATAGACGCTCAGTGCTCGAAGAATGTCATGTTCTAGTGACATGTATCCCAATTGTAAGAACAATGTTATTTGAATGATAAAGGTTGTGTTTATACTTTTGCCTGAAAGTACTATTATGCCTCCTGTGCGGTCGTTTATGTATATGTGTATATAACCTGGAAGTTTGCAGTCGTCGGCTTCAGCCCCCTCGCATATAAAATGAGGGTGTTCGCGAAAGCGCGTCTTCACACTTGATAAAACGTCTTGGTCCATTAAGGAGGTGGTAGCGTGGCGAACAAGGCAATTGGACTATATTGCTTTAACACTTTCACTTAACCCATAGGAGTTTGACAGTGGGGCTACTATATAGCCCCTGGTATTTCCGCGGCTATCCGAATACGGTGCGCGTACGTACATGACCGGGAAAACTGGTCCTTCGTTAATGCGGAGGAATCCCAAAGATTCCGATGAGTCATCGAGTGGTTGACCGGTCTCACGCTTTATCATGACAGTCAGTTTTCGGCTTTCTCTACTGAGGTGCTCGTCCGGATGAACCGGGGCACAATCGCAATAGTTCTCCCGGTGCCACCTTAGCCGATAGAGCGGAACGTAAGGTAGCAAAATGCGGGAGCTGGGCAAACCCAACATTTGACCAAAGACATGATTCGGAGCTGATGCATATAAGGCCAAACTCGCGACGTCGAATAGTCCCTAGGGTATTCGGTCTTTACAACATATATCGGGCTGAGTAACGCCCTTGATAATGAACACTGAGTGTCCAGGTACGTGCATCATTCTGACGTGGCGAAATGCCAATAACGTCAGCATCCTTCTCGGTTATGCTGAGGATCCGGAGGATGTGAAGCAACAAGACAGTAAAAAAGGTTTACACAGGGTCTTAATCTAAAAAGAAACCTGTGAGCGGGGCCCTGCTGCACGTCTGCGCCTGTGTGTCCATTGTGCCGTATCTTGGACGGGTGTAGCACGATTATCATCTGTAAAACAGAAAAACTTAGGTGAAAGTTGTCGTGCGAAAAATTGGTTATTCTCAATAAACCATTAAAATTCAAGATAAGTAAGGTCGAGCCGAGCTGTGGTCCTTTTTACATGCGGGAAGCCCCTAGTACCACCTGTAGGGGTATATCCATCAATCTCAGGTTTACCTAAGCTATTACAGCCGGACTCGTCTAGTCGTGTCCGCGGTCTTGACGACCGATCATTTATTCTGGTTGGAGAGGCCGTTTAGTGTTCGGCTGTTAAAGCCGCCACACGTTCTTCCGCGCGTAAGGAACACTCGATATTTCCGCTGACTATGATGATGCCACGTGGACCGGGCATCTTAAGCCTAAGAGAAGCGTAATGCGGTACCGCATTGAAACGAGCTAAAGTTGTTCTTCCGAGTAGTGCTTGATAGCCGCTTCGGAATGGAGCGATGTCGAAGGTTAACTTTTCACTTCGGAAGTTGTCGGGAGAACCGAATACAACCTCTAGTACGAGAGAGCCCGTGCAGCGGGCCTCTGGGCCTGGTATTACCCCTTTAAAGGTAGTATTACTTTGGCTGATTCTTGTTGGGTCTATCCCCATTTTGCGGACTGTGTCCTGATATATCAGATTAAGACTACTGCCGCCGTCCATGAGGACTTGGGTGAAGTGGTATCCGTCAATAATTAGGTCTAGCACCAAGGCAGCCAATCCTCCGTGTCGGATACCGTGCAGGCCGACCAAGGGTTGAATTTAGGGGTGACAGGCTCTACGGTGCATATGTCTTGGAGTGCATCCTTGCTCCTTCTTTTTGTTATGTGAATCATGTCCACTGTTTTGACCTCTGGTGGGAACTTTTTCTGCCCCCCAATGTTTTGCTGACGAGGCTCATCCTCATCTTCACTTGGTGCCTCCCTCCCCTTGTGATCGGCGTTTAGCATACCGGCCTGCTTGAAGACCCAGCATTCTCTGTGGGTGTGATTTGCAGGTGTTTCGGAGGTGCCGTGAATATGCCATAATTTTTCTAGAATCTTGTTGAGGCTGGACGGTCCATCCCTATTGTCTTTGAAGGGCTTCTTCCGTTGACCGGGTCGTGAGCCCTTGAATCCGGCGTTTACCGCCGTGTTGTCTGGGCTGTCTTCATTATTTCGATGCTTGCTTTTACTGCGTCGTGGTTTTCCATTACCATCCTGACTTCAGATGTGCCTGGGTCGCTGGTGCTACTACGGGCCAGCCAGCTATCTTCGCCCGCGCAAAAGCGGGTCATAAGGCTTGTTAGGGCTGCCATTGTCCTTGGTTTTTCTTGGACGAGGTGTCTGGCGAGCCATTTGTTGGAAAAATGCCCTAGAGGAAATAATAAATTAGTTATTAGTATATTTCCTTGTTCATGATAATCGTTTATTATCCATGCTATAATTGTATTGAAAGGAAACTCAGATACATGTGTGGGTACATAGACAACACCATGTCCCTAGTAAGCCTCTAGTTGACTAGCTCGTTAATCAATAGATGGTTACGGTTTCCTGACCGTGGACATTGGATGTCATTGATAACGGGATCACATCATTAGGAGAATGATGTGATGGACAAGACCCAATCCTAAGCCTAGCACAAAGATCGTAGTTCGTATGCTAAAGCTTTTCTAATGTCAAGTATCATTTCCTTAGACCACGAGATTGTGCAACTCCCGAATACCGTAGGAATGCTTTGGGTGTACCAAATGTCACAACGTAACTGGGTGGCTATAAAGGTGCACTACAGGTATCTCCGAAAGTGTCTGTTGGGTTGGCACGAATCGAGACTGGGATTTGTCACTCCGTGTAAATGGAGAGGTATCTCTGGGCCCACTCGGTAGGACATCATCCTAATGTGCACAATGTGACCAAGGGGTTGATCACGGGATGATGTGTTACGGAATGCGTAAAGAGACTTGCCGGTAACGAGATTGAACAAGGTATCGGTATACCGACGATCGAATCTCGGGCAAGTATAATACCGCTAGACAAAGGGAATTGTATATGGGATCGATTGAGTCCATGACATCGTGGTTCATCCGATGAGATCATCGTGGAATATGTGGGAGCCAACATGGGTATCCAGATCCCGCTGTTGGTTATTGACCGGAGAACGTCTCGGTCATGTCTGCATGGTTCCCGAACCCGTAGGGTCTACACACTTAAGGTTCGATGACGCTAGGGTTATAAAGGAAGTTTGTATGTGGTTACCGAATGTTGTTCGGAGTGCCAGATGAGATCCTGGACGTCACGAGGAGTTCCGAAATGGTCCGGAGGTAAAGATTTATATATGGAAAGTTGTTGTTCGGGTTCCGGAAAAAGTTCGGGTTTTTTCGGTATTGTATCGGGAAGCTTCCAGAAGGTTCCGGAGGATTCCGGAGGGGTCCGGAGGTCCGGAAATTGTTCCACCACGTCCAATACAGTAGCATGGGCTGTAGGGGGGCGCCCTAGCCATAATGGGCCAAGGGCACCAGCCCCCCCAAGGCCCATGCGCATGGGAAAGGGGAAACCCTAAGGGGGAGGGCCTCCACTTGACTTGGGAGGCACTCCTCCCCCCCTTGGCCGCACCCCTTCCTTGGAGGAAGGGGCAAGGCTGCGCCTCCCCCCTCTCCCTTGCCCCTATATATAGTGGAGGGGAGGGAGGGCAGCCGCACCTGAAGCCCTAGCACCTCCCTCCCTCCTGTGACACCTCCTCCTCTCCCGCAGGTGCTTGGCGAAGCCCTGCAGGATTACCACGCTCCTCCACCACCACCACGCCGTTGTGCTGCTGCTGGATGGAGTCTTCCTCAACCTCTCCTCTCTCCTTGCTAGATCAAGGCGTGGGAGGCGCCACCGGTTGTACGTGTGTTGAACGCGGAGGTGCCGTCCGCTCGCACTAGGATCTCTGGTGATTTGGATCACGACGAGTCGACTCCTTCAACCCCGTTCTCTTGAACGCTTCCGCTTAGCGATCTACAAGGGTATGTAGATGCACTCTCCTTCCCTCGTTGCTGGTTTCTCCATAGATAGATCTTGGTGACACGAGGAAAATTTTGAATTTCTGCCACGCTCCCCAACAAAGGGCATCATGAGCTAGGTCTATTGCGTAGATTCTTTGCACGAGTAGAACACAAAGTAGTTGTGGGCGTTGATGATGTTCAATATGCTTGTCGTTACTAGTCCAATCTTGTTTCAACGGTATTGTGGGATGAAGCGGCCGGACCAACCTTACACATACTCTTCGTGAGACAGGTTCCACCGATCGACATGCACTTGGTGCATAAGGTGGCTAGCGGGTGCCGCCTCTCCACTTTAGTCGGAACGGATTCGATGAAAAGGGTCCTTATGAAGGGTAAATAGCAATTGGCATATCACGTTGTGGTTTTGCGAGGTAAGAAACGTTTTGCTAGAAACCCATAGCAGCCATCAAAACACGCAAACAACAATTAGAGGACGCCTAACTTGTTTTTGCAGGGTATGCTATGTGATGTGATATGGCCAAGAAGAATGTGATGAATGATATGTGATGTATGAGATTGATCATGTTATTGTAAAAGGAATCATGACTTGCATGTCGATGAGTATGACAACCGGCAGGAGCCATAGGAGTTGTCTTTATTTATTGTATGACCTGCGTGTCATTGAACAACGCCATGTAATTACTTTACTTTATTGCTAACCGGTAGCCATAGTAGTAGAAGTAATAAGTTGGCGAGACAACTTCATGAAGACACGATGATGGAGATCATGATGATGGAGATCATGATGATGGAGATCATGGTGTCATGCCGGTGACGATGATGATCATGGAGCCCCGAAGATGGAGATCAAAAGGAGCAAAATCATATTGGCCATATCATGTCACTATTTGATTGCATGTGATGTTTATCATGTTTATGCATCTTATTTGCTTAGAACGACGGTAGTAAATAAGATGATCCCTCATTAAAATTTCAAGAAGTGTTCTCCCCTAATTGTGCACCGTTGCTAAAGTTCGTCGCTTCTAAGCACCACGTGATGATCGGGTGTGATGGATTCTTACGTTCACATACAACGGGTGTAAGACAGATTTACACACGCCAAACACTTAGGGTTAACTTGACGAGCCTAGCATGTACGCACATGGCCTCGGAACACGAGACCGAAAGGTCGAGCATGAGTCGATAGTAGATACGATCAACATGAAGATGTTCACCGATGATGACTAGTCCGTCTCACGTGATGATCGGACACGGCCTAGTTGACTCGGATCATGTGATCACTTAGATGACCGAGGGATGTCTATCGAGTGGGAGTTCATAAGATGAACTTAATTATCCTGAACATAGTCAAAAGACCTTTTGCAAATTATGTCGAAGCTCGCGCTTTAGTTCCACTGTTTAGATATATTCCTAGAGAAAATATAGTTGAAAGTTGACAAGAGCGATTATGCGGACGAAGAAAGCTTATGTCCTTAATGCACCGCTCAGTGTGTTGAACCCCAAACGTCGTTTGTGGATGTTGCGAACATCGGACATACACGTTTTGATAACTACGTGATAGTTCAGTTAAACGGTTTAGAGTTGAGGCACCAAAGACGTTTTGAAACGTCACGGAACATGTGAGATGTTCGAGGGCTGAATTGGGATTTCAGGCTCGTGCTCACGCCAAGAGGTATGAGACCTCTGACGAGTTTTCTTAGCCTGCAAACTAAGGGAGAAAAGCTCAATCGTTGAGCTTGTGCTCAGATTGTCCGAGTGCAACAATCACTTGAATCGAGGGAGTTGATCTTCCGGATGAGATAGTGATGTTTCTCCAAAGTCATTGCCACCAAGCTGCTAGAGCTTCGTGATGAACTATAACATGTCAGGGATAGATATGATGATCCTTGAGGTATTCACGATGTTTGACACCGCGAAAGTAGAAATCAAGAAGGAGCATCAATTGTTGATGGTTGGTGAAACCACTAGTTTCAAGAAGGGCAAGGGCAAGAAGGACACTTCATGAAACGGCAAATCAGTTGCTGCTCAAAGGAAGAAACCCAAGGTTGAACCCAAACCTGAGACTAAGTGCTTCTGTAATAAGGGGAACAGCCACTGGAGCAGAATTACCCTAGATACTTGGTAGATGAGAAGGCTGGCAAGGTCGATAGAAGTATATTGGATATACATTATGTTAATGTGTACTTTACTAGCACTCCTAGTAGCACCAGGGTATTAAGATACCGTTCGGTTGCTAAGTGTTAGTAACTCAAATAAAAGAGCTACGGAATAAACGGAGACTAGCTAAAGGTGAGTGACGATATGTGTTGGAAGTGTTTCCAAGTTTCATTTGATCAAACATCGCGCTCCCTCTACCAACGAGATTGGTGTTAAACCTAAATAATTGCATTTGGTGTTTGCGTTGAGCATAGACATGATTGGATTATGTCTATCGCAATACGGTTATTCATTTAAGGAGAATAATGGTTACTCTGTTTATTTGAATAATACCTTCAATGGTCTTGCACCTAAAGGAATGGTTTATTGAATCTCGATCGTAGTGATACACATTTTCATGCCAAAAGATATAAGATAGTAATGATAGTACCACTTACTTGTGGCACTGCCATGTGAGTCATATTGGTATAAAACGCATGAAGAAGTTCCATGTTGATGGATCTTTGGACTCACTCGTTTTTGAAAAGTTTGAGACATGCAAACCATGTCTATTGGTGTGTACGCATGATGAAACTCCATGCAGATGGATCGTTTGGACTCACTTGATTTTGAATCACTTGAGATATGCAAATCACACCACATGGGCAAGATGACTAAAAAGCCTCGGTTTCAGTAAGATGGAACAAGATAGCAACTTGTTGAAGTAACACATTTTGATGTGTGCAGTCCAATGAGTGCTGAGGCATGCAGTGAATATCGTTATGTTCTTACTTCACAGATGATTTGAGTAGATGTTGAGTATATTTACTTGATGAAACACAAGTCTGAATTATTGAAAGGTTCAAGTAATTTCAGAGTGAAGTTGAAGATCTTCGTGACAAGAGGATAAAATGTCTGTGATGTGATCATAGAGATGAATATCTGAGTTGCGAGTTTGGTACACAATTGAGACATTGTGGAAATTGTTTCACAATTAATACCGCCTGGAACACCATAGTGTGATGGTTTGTCCGAACATCATAGTTGCACCCTATTAGATATGGTGCGTACCATGATGTCTCTTATCGAATTACCACTATCGTTCATGGGTTAGGCATTAGAGACAACCGCACTCACTTAAATAGGACACCACGTAATTCCGTTGAGATGACACCGTATGAACTATGGTTTAGAGAAACCTAAGCTGTCATTTCTTAAAGGTTTGGGGCTATGACGCTTATGTGAAAAAGTTTCAGGTTGATAAGCTCCAACCCAAAGCGGATAAAATGCATCTTCATAGGACACCCAAAACAGTTGGGTATACCTCCTAATTCAGATCCGAAAGCAATAGGGATTGTTTCTTGAATCGGGTCCTTTCTCGAGGAAAAGTTTGTCTCGAAAAGTTGAGTGGGAGGATGGTGGAGACTTGATGAGGTTATTGAACCGTCACTTCAACTAGTGTGTAGCAGGGCACAGGAAGTTGTTCCCGTGGCACCTACACCAATTGAAGTAGAAACTTATGATAGTGATCATGAAGTTTCGAATCAATTCACTAACATACCTCGTAGGGTGACAAGGATGCGTACTACTTCAGAGTGGTACGCAATCCTGTCTTGAAGGTCATGTTGCTAGACAAACAATGAACCTACGAGCTATGGAGAAGCAATGGTGGGCCCAAATTCCGACAAATGGTTAGAATCCATGAAATCCGAGATAGGATCCATGTATCAGAACAAAGCATGGACTTTGGTGGACTTGCCCGATGTTCGGCAAGCCATTGAGATGAATGGATCTTTAAGAAGAAGACCGACGTGGACGGTAATGTCACCGTCTATGAAGCTCGACTTGTGGCGAAAGTTTTTTTTCACAAGTTCAAGGAGTTGACTACGATGAGATTTTCTCATCCGTAGCGATGCTTAAGTCCGTCGGAATCATGTTAGCATAAGCTGCATTTATGAAATCTGGCAGATGGATGTCAAAATGAGTTTCCTTACCAGTTTTCGTAAGGAAAGGTTGTATGTGATACAATCAGAAAGTTTTTGTCGATCCTAAAGGATGCTAAAAGGTATGCTGGCTCCAGCGATCCTTCTAAGGACTGGAGTAAGCATCTCGGAGTTGGAATGTGCGCTTTGATGAGATGATCAAAGATTTTGGGTTTATACAAAGTTTATGAGAAACTTGTATTTCCAAAGAAGTGAGTGGGAGCACTATAGAATTTCTGATGAGTATATGTTGTTGACATATTGATGATCAGAAATGATGTAGAATTTCTAGAAAGCATATAGGGTAGTTTGAAAAGTGTTTTTCAATGGAAAACCTGGATTAGGCTACTTGAACAATAAGCATCAAGATCTATAAGATAGATCAAAAATGTTTAATAATACTTTCAAATGAGCACATACCTTGACATAATCTTGAAAGTGTTCAAGATGGATCAGTCAAAGAAGGAGTTCTTGCCTGAGTTGTATGGTATGAAGTTAAGAGTTAAAGCTCGACCACGGCAGAAGAGAGAGAAAGGACGAAGGTCGTCCCCTATGCTTCAGACGTGGGCTCTATAGTATGCTATGCTGTGTACCGCACCGGAAGTGTGTCTGCCATGAGTCAGTCAAGGGGTACAAGAATGATCCAGGAATGGATCATTGGATAGTGGTCAAAATTGTCCTTGGAGTAAATAAGGACATGTTTCTCGATTATGGAGGTGATAAAGAGCTCGGCGTAAAGGGTTACGTCGATGCAAGCTTTAACACCTATCCGAGTGACTCTGAGTAGCAAACCGGATACGTATAGTGGAGCAACCATTTGGAATAGCTTCAAATGGAGCATGGAAGCAACATATATAATATGACCTAGAAATTTGCAAAGCACACACGGATCTGAAAGGTTCAGATCCATTGACTAAAACCTCTCTCACAAGCAAAACATGATCAAACCCCAGAACTCATTGAGTCTTAATCACATGATGATGTGAACTAGTTTAATGACACTAGTAAACTCTTTGGATATTAGTCACATGGCGATGTGACCTGTGAGTGTTAATCACATGGTGATGTGAACTAGATTATTGACTCTAGTGCAAGTGGGAGACTGTTGGAAATATGCCCTAGAGGCAATAATAAATTAGTTATTAGTATATTTCCTTGTTCATGATAATCGTTTACTATCCATGCTATAATTGTATTGAAAGGAAACTCAGATACATGTGTGGGTACATAGACAACACCATGTCCCTAGTAAGCCTCTAGTTGACTAGCTCGTTAATCAATAGATGGTTACGATTTCCTGACCATGGACATTGGATGTCATTGATAACGGGATCACATCATTAGGAGAATGATGTGATGGACAAGACCCAATCCTAAGCCTAGCACAAAGATCGTAGTTCGTATGCTAAAGCTTTTCTAATGTCAAGTATCATTTCCTTAGACCATGAGATTGTGCAACTCCGGATACCGTAGGAATGCTTTGGTGTACCAAACGCCACAACGAATCGGGTGGCTATAAAGGTGCACTACAGTATCTCCGAAAGTGTCTGTTGGGTTGGCACGAATCGAGACTGGATTTGTCACTCGTGTAAATGGAGAGGTATCTCTGGGCCCACTCGGTAGGACATCATCATAATGTGCACAATGTGACCAAGGGGTTGATCACGGATGATGTGTTACGGAACGAGTAAAGAGACTTGCCGGTAACGAGATTGAACAAGGTATCGGTATACCGACGATCGAATCTCGGGCAAGTATAATACCGCTTGACAAAGGGAATTGTATACGGGATCGATTGAGTCCATGACATCGTGGTTCATCCGATGAGATCATCGTGGAATATGTGGGAGCCAACATGGGTATCCAGATCCCGCTGTTGGTTATTGACCGGAGAACGCCTCGGTCATGTCTCAGATGGTTCCCGAACCCGTAGGGTCTACACACTTAAGGTTCGATGACGCTAGGGTTATAAAGGAAGTTTGTATGTGGTTACCGAATGTTGTTCGAGTGCCGATGAGATCCTGGACGCCACGAGGAGTTCGAAATGGTCCGGAGGTAAAGATTTATATATGGAAAGTTGTTGTTCGGGTCCGGAAAAGTTCGGGTTTTTCGGTATTGTATCGGGAAGCTTCGGAAGGTTCGGAGGATTCGGAGGGGTCCGGAGGTCCGGAAATTGTTCCACCACGTCCAATACAGTAGCATGGGCTGTAGGGGCGCCCTAGCCATAATGGGCCAAGGGCACCAGCCCCCAAGGCCCATGCGCATGGGAAAGGGGAAACCCTAAGGGGAGGGCCTCCACTTGACTTGGGAGGCACTCCTCCCCCTGGCCGCACCCCTTCCTTGGAGGAAGGGGCAGGCTGCGCCCCCCTCTCCCTTGCCCCTATATATAGTGGAGGGAGGAGGGCAGCCGCACTGAAGCCCTAGCACCTCCTCCCTCCCGTGACACCTCCTCCTCTCCCGCAGTGCTTGGCGAAGCCTGCAGGATTACCACGCCTCCACCACCACCACGCCTGCTGTGCTGCTGCTGGATGGAGTCTTCTCAACCTCTCCTCTCTCCTTGCTGGATCAAGGCGTGGGAGACGTCACCGGGCTGTACGTGTGTTGAACGCAGAGGTGCCGTCCGTTCGGCACTAGGATTTCTGGTGATTTGGATCACGACGAGTACGACTCCTTCAACCCCGTTCTCTTGAACGCTTCCGCTTAGCGATCTACAAGGGTATGTAGATGCACTCTCCTTTCCCTCGTTGCCGGTTTCTCCATAGATAGATCTTGGTGATACGTAGGAAAATTTTGAATTTCTGCTACGTTCCCCAACACCATTCATCTCGGACACTGTGTTTGAAAGCTGCTAAGGCTTCGGCGTCCGGACAATCGACGATTTGATTCTTCTTAGTGAGAAGTCTGTTCCAAAGCTTTCGGGCTGACTCTCCGGGCTATTGAATTATATGACTTAGATCGTTTGCATCCGGAGGTCGGACATAGGTCCCTTGAAAGTTGGCCGTAAAAGCGTCCTCAAGCTCCTCCCAACTTTCGATTGAATTTTTGGGGAGGCCCTTCAGCCAGTGCCGAGCTGGTCCTTTCAGCTTGAGGGGCAAGTATTTGATGGCGTGGAGATTGTCTCCGCGAGCCATATGGATGTGGAGGATGAAGTCCTCGATCCAGACCCCAAGGTCCTTTGTTTCGTCGTACGCCTCTATATTTACGGGTTTGAATCCCTCTGGAAATTCATGATCCAGCACCTCATCGGTCAAACATAGGGGGTGCCCGGCACCCCTGTATTTGGATGTGTCATTGCATTCTGATGGTAGTAGTGTTCGGTTTTTATTATGCGCTGGAGCGCACTTCCTAGAATCGTAGATGGATCTATTCACGCCGGACTTTTGATGCAAGTCCTCGCGTGGATCATGTGCTGACTTATGCGCGGCCTCGTTAGCCGCCCTATCGCGGCCACGAGGTGATCGATCCGATGGGTCAGCCGTTTTATTTTTCGGCTGTGTGGGCTCTAAGGCCTCATCATCGAATCCAGGCAACAACGTGTGCTTTGGATAGCTCGTTGTGTGGCAACTACCACCATACTTTTCTTCAGTGTCGAGCACTTTGTTCCATTTACTGTTGAGCGTATTCTGCGCGGCCTTAAGCCTTTGCTTCTGCTTCTTTAGACTCCTGGCGGTGGCAATAAGCCTTCTATGGAGGTTCTCTTGTTCCAAGTTCCTTTCCGGGATGGTGTGTGCGTCGTCGTTGTCCGGACTGCTTTCCTCTCCAAAGAGAGCTTGACGAGCTTTATCCTCGGCGTCAACGTGTTCGGACAGCGGCTCCGTACTATGTTCGCCGTTCACTGGTTCGCCCTGCTCTATCGCTGGGTCAATGTGGTCGTCACTTCATCTGGAGTGACCGGGGTGTTATTTTTCCTTGCGCTATTATCGCTATTTTTCCTGAGGCGGGATTTGGAACGGCGCCTACGCCGTCGCTTTGGTTGCTTCTCGAGGGAGGTATCCTTCGCTGCGTCCTTCCGTTCCCCATCATTATTTTCTTTGGGTGTATTCACCATATATACATCTGTGCTGAATTGGCAGTGCAGCGCCCTATGGGCGGTGGTTCTTGTTCGTCTCCTGCATCGTCGTCCATATCGTCGATGTCTTCGGAACCAAAATTGAGCATGTCGGTTAAATCGTCGACAGTGGCTACTAAGTGGGTGGTGGGTGGGGAGCAAATTTCTTCGTCGTCCGCATCCCATTCTAGCCGGACATAGTTCGGCCAAGGTTCTCCCGACAAGGAGACTTTAATGAATTTAGCACATCGCCCAAAGGCGAGTGCTTAAAGATATCCGCGGAGGTGAACTCCATGGTCGGCACCCAATCAGATTCTATAGGCATGGACGCAGGCGGTTCGGGGCCTGTGGCCGGGGATGGATCCGAGGATCTGGCGGCACAGGTCTCATAGGAGGTGAAGTCAGTATTCGGCTCTATCGCCACTGAGTGTGTGACCTCCGAGGCGGGGTCCATCCACCCGTCCTTGGACGGCATAATCGACTCGGGATCTAGGGCCGGATTAGGCACAGGTGTGATCTCCCGAACATCGTCCGGCGGCAGAGCTAAGTCGTGCTTGCCGTGATCTGTCGGGCGACTTGACATGTGCTCGAATCCGTCAAAGATCAAGTCTCCGCGGATATCGGCAGTATAGTTCAAGTTTCCAAACCTGACCTGATGGCCAGGGGCGTAGCTCTCGATCTGCTCCAGATGGCCAAGCGAGTTGGCCTGCAGTGCCAAGCGGACGAACACGAAGATCTGTCCGGGGAGGAAAACCTCACCCCGGAGCGCATCGTTGCTGATGATCGAAGGAGCCATGTAGCCTTACGGTGACGGCACATTGGAACTCTCAATGAAAGCATCAATGTCGGTGTCAAAACCGGCGGATCTCGGGTAGGGGGTCCCGAACTGTGCGTCTAAGGCGAATGGTAATAGGAGGCGGGGGACACAATGTTTACCCAGGTTCGGGCCCTCTCGATGGAGGTAATACCCTACTTCCTGCTTGATTAATCTTGATGATATGAGTATTACAAGAGTTGATCTACCACCAGATCGTAGAGGCTAAACCCTAGAAGCTAGCCTACGGTATGATTGTTGTTGTCCTACGGACTAAACCCTCCGGTTTTTATAGACACCGGAGGGGGCTAGGGTTACACAGAGTTGGTTACAAGGGAGGAGATCTACATATCCATATTGCCAAGCTTGTCTTCCACGCCAAGGAGAGTCCCATCCGGACACGGGACGAAGTCTTCAATCTTGTATCTTCATAGTCCAACAGTCCGGCTAAAGGATATAGTCCGGCTGTCCGAGGACCCCCTAATCCGGGACTCCCTCGGTCTTGGACGGCCCCGTGCCTACCAAAGGCATCAACGACCACCGTCGTGGCAAAACATAAATGGTCCCAAACAGGGACAAAAGTGCGCAAACAACTCGGGCACACAAGGCTTATGCCGTCCTACCCGTCCAAGGTAGAGCCCGCGCATAACCTTTCCTCGTTGGAGGCACCGGCGAGAGGCATGACAATAGACCGCATTAAGGCCATTCCCATAAAAGGCAAATGTGGTTGCACTGGTCAGCTCGATTTGGTGGCATCATGACTCAGCCAACAGTTGTCCAAGTTCATTATTATCCGGTTAAACTTGAATGCAATAAGCTGAGCCATAATAAAATAACATGATGCAACTACAATGCATGAGCATGATATCAACATAAGCATCGAGGTGCAACATAATCCTCGAGCATTACAACAATGAAAGCATTTTTCGAAATGAGCATGGCATACTGACGAGCATGAATAACACAAGTATAACTCTACCATAAGCATAGCATGACCACTAGCCTCGAAAATAATCACCATGCAAGAACTTAACGGCAATACTACCAGGTAAGCATATAACTAGCTAGATGCAAAGGAAACATGCATAACCACGGTACTTGGTAGCAGACGATAGTCATGCACCGAAGAACATGACCAACACCAACATGTACAACTACCAAGCATGACATACGAAAATAATACTAGCAAGAATACATGATAACCAAGTGCATAAGAACATAACATGAAAGTGAACACAAATCCATAAGCATCACCGAAACAATGATAACCGTATCAAAACAAGCATACATTTATTAAATATTCAAGTTGAAAATCATGGCTATTGCATGGCCATCATGAAAGTGGGTGTTGTGGCTTGCCTAGGGATGAAGAAATCACCGAGAAGAAGTACGGAAAGATCGTGGAAGGAATCGCCGGAAAAAGTTCTCCCTCGGAGGGGGGTGATTAGGGGTGAGGGAGTCCTGGACTAGGGGGTGTCCGGATAGCCGAACTATCATCTTCGGCCGAAGTCCTATACTATGAAGATACAAGATTGAAGACTTTGTCCCGTGTCCGGATGGGACTTTCCTTGGCATGGAAGGCAAGCTTGGCGATACGGATATGTAGATTTCCTACCATTGTAACCGACTTTGTGTAACCCTAACCCTATTCTGTGTCTATATAAACCCAAGGGTTTTAGTCCGTAGGACGAACAACAATCATACCATAGGCTAGCTTCTAGGGTTTAGCCTCCTTGATCTCGTGGTAGATCTACTCTTGTACTACCCATATCATCAATATTAATCAAGCAGGAGTAGGGTATTACCTCCATCGAGAGGGCCCGAACCTGGGTAAAAACATCGTGTCCCTTGTCTCCTGTTACCATCCGCCTAGACGCACAGTTCGGGACCCCCTACCCGAGATCCGCCGGTTTTGACATCGACATTGGTGCTTTCATTGAGAGTTCCTCTGTGTCGTCACCTATAGGCCCGATGGCTCCTTCGATCATCAACAACGACGCGGTCCAGGGTGAGACTTTTCTCCTCGGACAGATCTTCGTATTCGGCGGCTTTGCACTGCGGGCCAATTCACTTGGCCATCTGGAGTAGATCGAAAGCTACGCCCCTGGCCATCAGCTCAGATTTGGAAGCTTGAACTATACGACCGATGTCCGCGGAGACTTGATCTTCGACGGATTCGAGCCATAGCCAAGCGCGCCGCAATGTCTCGATGGGTACGATCTAGCTCTGCCGCAAAACAGTGCCCTGGAGGCCGCACTAGTGTCCGCTCCGACCATTGATTCGGAGCCGATCTCGCCGATTGAGGACGGTTGGTTGTACACTACCTCGGGGCTGAAATCTCAACGGCGATTAAGCCGAACTCCATCCCTTTCCTTTGCGAAGACCGTGATGCCAAGGTGCCGGACACCTCTTCGGACTCCGAACCCTCCGCGCCCCTGCCAATGGAATCCAATCGGGCGCCGGTCATGGAGTTCGCTGCCGCGGACATCTTTCAGCACTCGCCCTTTGGCGACATCTTGAATTCACTAAAGTCTCTCTCTCTATCAGGAGAGCCCTGGCCTGACTACGGTCAGGAAGGTTGGCATGCGGACGACGAAGAAATTCAACGCCCACCCACCACCCACTTTGTAGCCACTGTCGATGATTTAACCGACATGCTCGACTTCGACTCCGAAGACATCGACGGCATGGACGACGATGCCGGAGACGACCAAGACCCAGCGCCTACAGGTCACTAGAAGGCCACCTCGTCATATGACATATACTTCGTGGACATCCCAAAAGATGGGAATGGCGATGGAACGGCGGAGGATGACCCCTCCAGGAAACAACCCAAGCGCCGACGTCAGCGGCGCCGCTCTAAATCCCGCCATAGCAAAAACGGTGATTCCGGCACGGGAGATAATAACACCCCGGACAGTGCCGAAGACAACCCCCTCCAGTAGGATTCAGCGCAGGAGGAGGAAGAAGCAAGACCGCACGACAATGCGACAGAAAGAGAGGTAGAGGACGATAATTATGCGCCCCCCTCCGAAGATGAGGCAAGCCTCGACGACGATGAATTTGTCGTGCCTGAGGACCCCGCTGAACAGGAGTGTTTCAAACGCAGGCTTATGGCCACGGCAAGCAGCCTCAAGAAAAAGTAGCAGCAGCTTAGAGCTGACCAAGACTTGCTAGCTGACAAATGGACTGAAGTCCTTGCAGCCGAAGAGTATGAACTCGAGCGCCCCTCCAAGAGATACCCCAAACGCAGGCTGCTACCCCAATTAGAGGAAGCAGCACCCAAACCTACATCACCAGCGCATGATGCGGCCGATTGGCCACCCCGTGGCCGCGACAGAGAGGCCTCTAGACCCTCCATTCAAGCCGCACCCCGGCGCCGCTCTACCAAGGCACGGGGAAACGCGCCAGACCTGCGAGACATATTGGAGGACAAGGCAAGGCAAACAAGATCGATCTACGGATCGCCCAACGACTCGGGATGATTACCGTCACGCCGGATACAGCAAACCCGGCCGGGCCGAACACAGTAGACAAAGCTCATATGAGCTACGTCGTGATATAGCCCAATACAGAGGCACCGCACACCCACTATGCTTCACAGATGAAGTAATGGATCATCAAATCCCTGAGGGCTTCAAACCCGTAAACATCGAATCATACGATGGTACCACAGATCCTGCGGTCTGGATCGAGGACTATCTCCTCCATATCCACATGGCCCGCGGTGATGATCTACATGCCATCAAATATCTCCCACTCAAGCTTAAAGGACCAGCTCGGCATTGGCTCAATAGCTTGCCAGCAGAATCAATTGGTTGTTGGGAGGACCTGGAAGCCGCATTCCTTGATAACTTCCAGGGCACATATGTGCGACCACCAGACGCCGATGACCTTAGCCACATAATTCAGCAGCCAGAAGAATCGGCCAGACAATTCTGGACACGGTTCCTAACAAAGAAAAATCAGATTGTCGACTGTCCAGATGCAGAGGCGCTTGCAGCCTTCAAACATAACATACGCGACGAGTGGCTAGCCCGGCACCTAGGACAGGAAAAGCCGAAATCCATGGCAGCCCTCACCACACTCATGACCCGCTTTTGCGTGGGAGAGGACAGCTGGCTAGCTCGAAGAAACAACTTGGCCAAACTCCCTAGTATTTCGGATACCAAGGACAGCGATGGCAGGTCGCGTCGCAACAAGAACAAGCGCCACATTAACGGCGATAATGCTGAAGATACGGCAGTCAATGCCGGATTCAGAGGCTCTAAACCCGGTCAGCGGAACAAGCTATTCAAAAGAAATACCCAGGGCCCGTCCAACTTGGACCGAATACTCGATCGCTTGTGCCAGATACATGGCACCCCCAAAAAACCAGCCAATCACACCAACAGGGATTGTTGGGTGTTCAAGCAAGCAGGCAAGCTAAGTGCCGAACTCAATAACAAGGGGCTGCATAGCGATGACAAGGAAGAGCCCCGGCCGCCGAACAATAGAGGACAGAAGGGTTTCCCCCCACAAGTGCGGACAGTGAACATGATATACATAACCCATACACCCAAAAGGGAGCGGAAGCGTGCGCTAAGGGACGTATATGCGATGGAGCCAGTCACCCCGAAGTTCAACCCATGGTCTTCCTGCCCGATCACCTTTGATCGAAGGGACCACCCCACTAGCATCCGTCCCGGCGGTTTCGCCGCATTGGTTCTCGACCCAATCATCGACGGATTTCACCTCACTAGAGTCCTGATGGACGGCGGCAGCAGCCTGAACCTGCTTTATCAGGATACAGTGCGCAAAATGGGCATAGACCCCTCAAGGAATAAACCCACAAAGACGACCTTTAAAGGCGTCATACCAGGTTTAGAGGCCAATTGTACAGGCTCAATTACACTCGAAGTGGTCTTCGGATCCCCGGATAACTTCCGAAGCGAAGAGTTAATCTTCGACATAGTCCCGCTCGCGAGTGGCTATCACGCGATCGCTTTCGGACGAACCGCATTTGCAAAGTTCAATGCGGTGCCGCATTACGCATACCTCAAGCTCAAGATGCCAAGCCCTCGAGGAGTAATCACGGTCAATGGAAACACTGAACGCTCTCTCCGAACGGAGGAGCACACGGCGGCCCTCGCGTCGGAGGTGCAAAGCAGCCTCTCACGGCAATTCTCGAGTCCGGCCACTAAACGTCCGGACACTATCAAGCGCGCCCGGAGTAACCTACAACAAGACCGCCTGGCACGATCCAAGCATGCGTAGCAATCCGGCCCCAACCCCAGCCCTCGCGAAATTGCGAAGCCAGCACTACGCGTACATAACTACGCTCTGGAGATACCATGGGCATAAGGGAAGGGACACGACCACGGCACGCCCAGAATGCGGCTCAAGCGCACCAGGGGCTTCCGATTGTGTCATTCATTTTCTCTTTTTTCTTTTTTCTTACTTTCAGGACTCTGTTCTCCAGAAGCCCTGTCCGGCATTCGCACCGAATACACGATGCAACAGCCAGGGAAGCAGAAAACTGCGTCGAGTGTCCAGGTGGTCTCTATTACGAGCAGTATACCTGTTTTACATACCATCCCGCAGCTTACCCCCGGAGGGGGACATGTTAAATAGTCCCATCCCTTTCTTATCGCACAATTTGTATCGTTTAGCTTTTATTTGCAGTTTCTTTTCAATAACCAATATATAGCTCTTGCCTATTGTTGCATTCTTTCCCATTATATATGTTCATTTATGACATTGCGCAACCGTACAATTTGGTACGGCCAATACACCAGGGGCTTAAGTACACCAAAATTATGGTGTGATAAGTCCGAACACTTTCACAAGTGCGGCACCCCGAACTTATAGCATTATATGCATCGGCTCCAAATCATGTCTTGGGTCAATAGTTGGGTTTGCCCGGCTCCTATGTTTTGGTACCTTACGTTCCGTTATATTGGCTAAGGTAGCACTAGGAGAACCACTGCGATTGTGCCCCGATTGAGCTGGGTTGAGCACCTCAGTGGAGAAAGCTAAAACTGACCGTCATGATAGGGCGAGAGCCGGTCGCTGTTCGAGAGGTTTTCTCGGGTCCCTAAAGACTTATGCCGCTTAGAGCGAGGAACCGGCATTGTCCGGCCAAGGCGTGGATAGCGCCCCGAACTCGGTCTTCCGAATACTAGGGGCTTCGCCGAAATTTAAAATTATAGAATTCTATGGCTAAGTGAGAGTGTTCAAGCACTATAAGTCCGGTTGCCTTGTTCGTTATGCTGAGCGCCTCCTCGATGGACCCAAGAATGGGAACAAGAGCGCTCAAGTTTATCCTGAACACCCCAAAGACGTGGCATGGGGGCTGAAGCCAACGACTTGCCATCTCTCAAATTTGATAAACGGCCGCATGAAGGTAATATTTTAAATTAACAAGTGTTGCTTAGCGCATATGAACAAGTTTTCAGCGTACAGGATAGCAAATGCGAGTCTATTAAAAAATTACATCTTTGGAGCACTCATCCGCTATACGGCGGGCATCCTTCAGGACGCCCTCATAGTACATTTCGGGCTTGCGATGATCCTTGCCCTTCGGTGGCCCGTCCGTCACAAGCTTCTCCGCATCCAGCTTGCCCCAGTGCACTTTAGCACGGTCAAGGGCCCGACGGGCACCTTCAATGCAGACGGAGCGCTTGATGACTTCAATCCATGGACATGCGTCCACCAGCCGCTGCACTAACCCGAAGTAGCTCCCAGGCATGGCTTCCAATGGCCACAACCGAACTATGAGGCCCTTCATGGCCTGTTCGGCAACCTTGTAGAGCTCGACCAACTGCTTCAGCTGGTCGCCAGGGCACTGACGCTCGCCTCAAAGATACCGAGACCGAACACCTTTTCCGTCGAGCTCCCCTCCTTGGCGCGGTAGAACGCGGCAGCATCAGATACACTACGGGGCAGATCTGCGAACGCTCCTGGAGAGCTCCGGATTCGGGTAAGTACTAGATAATTGACTTTTACATTCTTGCTCTGCATAAAGAATGCCTTACCCGCCGCGATCTTCTTTATTGCGTCAATCTCCTGGAGGGCTTTTTGGGCCTCGGCCTTAGCAGCTTTGGCACTCTCAAGAGCCGAGGCAAGCTCGGACTCTCGGGTCTTCGAGTCACGCTCCAAACCCTTGTGTTTTTCCACGAGAGCCTGGAGCTCTTGTCGTACCTCCGCCGGCTGCGCCTACCCCTTCTCTCGCTCGGTGCGCTCCGCAGCCGCTTTGTTTTCGGCCGCGGACACCGCCTCCTTCAGGGCCGCCACCTCGCTCGTGGCCCCTGCAGTACCCATGTTATTCCTGTTATCTTTTGCAACCAAATCCTTTCTATAAGGTATTTCTTTAATAGGGTATTACTTACCTTCCTTGTCCTCGAGCTGCTTCTTGGCAACGCCGAGCTCGTTCTCGGACCGCTCGAGCCTCTGCTTCAATGCATTGACCCAGTCAGTGCGGCAGAGGTCAGCAGCGCAGCCTGCATTCCCATATTGACATACTTATGTTAGACTCCTGTGTATATCTTTTTAGATCCTTAGTCCGGCTTTTCTTGCCGAACACCGAACTAAGCATCAGGGGCTCCTGTCTATGCGGTAATATTTTTACATATTCTAAACTTACCTCAAAGCCTGTTAGAAGGCTGGTACAGGCTTCACCAGCCCGCTCTTGGCGGATGAACTTCTGGATCACCACACTCATAACAGTGCGGTGCTCCTCCTCGATGGAGGCGCTGTTAAGCGCCTCCAGTAGCTATCCGGTGCCTCCTGTTGGACGGAGGACACCGGCGTCTTACCCTTCCTACGAAGGGACCGCTTGCCGGACTTCGGAACTGCTGAAGGTTTCGGAATGGAGTCCGGACAAGGGTTGGGCTTAGAGCCCCTGGGGGTCTCGCTCCCCTCGCGCCTGGAGTCCGGGAGGCTGCCTTGCGGCGCCTCCTGCGCCACCTCCTCTTGACCAGGCCCCCCTTGAGGCCCCACCTCGGCGTCGTCCGCAGCGTGAGGTGAGGAGGCGGCCGGAAGTGAAGTACTCTCCACTTCCGACGAATGCAGGGACCCGCTCGATGAAGCGGCGAGCTCGCCCTTGGGCGGGCTGCATGATTGTTCGGCATTAGAGAACACTATGCAATGAAAAAAAACCCATGGGTATCCGGACACTTACGATCTCGCCAGGGGCTTGGCCCTTGTTGGCCACTCCTCCTCGTCGTTGTCGGCATTGGTGGAGAAGTCCGGATGAAGGGTCCTTCCTTCTTGATTCCTCCGGCCTCCCGGTTAGGCGGCCTTCCTTTCTTCTCTCCTTCACTGGGAGAGGCTTTTTCCTCCTCCTCTTCCTCAGAGGAGGACTCCGCCTCGGAGTTGTCGGGCGGTGAGTCCGACGGCACCTGGCGCCGGGAGCTCTTTCGAGTTCCCGTGGCCTCCTTCTTGGCCTTCTTCTCCGGCACCACGTGAGGTACCGGAGCCAGCAGCCCTGTCAATCGGGCGTCCGCTGGGTCTTCTGGCAAGGGGGCCAGACAGTTAATCTGTCCGGACGTCTTCAGCCAGTCCTGTCAAAGGTTAGGGAGTTTTAGATCCCACATAGAGTCAAACTATGAAAAAAGAATCCCATAAAGGGTAAAATAACTTACCTCGCTGGCTTGACGCTGCGAGCTGAATCCGCGATCTTCGGTAGCGGATGTGCGAGCCTCGGCGCCCTTGAACAGCACCTTCCAGGCAACTTCATACGTAGTGTCGAAGAGCCTTTTCAGAGTTGAGTGCTGTGCCGGATCGAACTCCCACAATTTGAAGGCCCGTTGTTGGCATGGGAGAATCCGGCGGATGAGCATCACCTGGATTACGTTGACAAGCCTGAGATTCTTGTCCACCAGGTTTCGGACGCAGGTATGGAGTCTGGATAGCTCGTCCGAATTCCCCACATCAGGCCCGTCTCTTTCCATGATGAGAGCCGTGGGGAAGCCAGATCGAATTGGGGCCGCCGCCCATTGAGAGTCGTCTGCTCGGTGATGTAGAACCACCCCGATTGCCACCCTTTATGGTCTCCACAAAGGAGCCCTCGAGCCATAGGACTTTGGCCATCTTGCCAACCATGGCGCCTCAAGACTCCGCTTGGCGGCCGCCCACTACCTTCGCTTGACATTGAAGATCTTAAGCCATAAGTCAAGTGGGGCTGGATGCGAGGGAAGGCCACGCACACGACGATAAACGCCGAGATGTTGAGGATGAAGTTTGGGGCCGATCGTGGAAATCCAGGCCGTAGTAGAACATGAGCCCCGGACAAATGGGTGAAGTGGAAAACCTAGTCCATGGAGGAAGTGGGGAGAAACACCACCCTCTCATGGGGCCCAGGGGTTGGAATGAGCTGCCCCTCGTTGGGTAGCCGTGCGCGATGTTGCTGGACAAGTATCCGCCTCCGCAGCTTTGATGTGCCCCTCCGTGACGGAGGAGGCCATCCACCTGCCTCCCGCTCCGGACATAGTTGGAGAAGGTTGAGGTGGGATGTGCGGACTTGGGCGCTGGAGCTCGAAAAGCGAAATGGATGAGCAAAGGAGGAAGAAGGCGAGGTGAAAAGGTGGATCCTTATCCCTTATATGGACGGACGGCTATCGTCCCCGCCACCGGGTAAAACTCGCTTATCTCCCAAGCGCCGTAATCAATGGCGCGGATGGGTTACCCACGTCCGTATTGATGAGAAACCCGGAATAAGGGGGCACGATCTATGCTTTGATAAGACGTGCCAAGGAGACCGCCTCGCTAAACGCGCTGAGGTGGAATAGTAAAAACGATTCGTATAAAGGCCTGGCCGTGGTGTGATGTCACGCCACAGAATACGTCAGCAGATCTACGCAAAAGTTATTCTCTCTACGGTAGTATGTGGAACTTGTTTTGCAGAGCCGGACATTATCCTGGTGTTCAAAATCTTCTATGAAGTATTCGGAGGAGGAACCCGCCTTGCAATGCCGAAGACAATATGCGGGCCGGACTCGTCGTCATTGAAGCCTGGTTCAGGGGCTACTGAGGGAGTCCTGGACTAGGGGGTGTCCGGATAGCCGAACTATCATCTTCGGCCGGACTCCTAGACTATGAAGATACAAGATTGAAGACTTCGTCCCGTGTCCGGATGGGACTTTCCTTGGCATGGAAGGCAAGCTTGGCGATACGGATATGTAGATTTCCTACCATTGTAACCGACTCTGTGTAACCCTAACCCTATTCGGTGTCTATATAAACCCAAGGGTTTTAGTCCGTAGGACGAACAACAATCATACCATAGGCTAGCTTCTAGGGTTTAGCCTCCTTGATCTCGTGGTAGATCTACTCTTGTACTACCCATATCATCAATATTAATCAAGCAGGAGTAGGGTATTACCTCCATCGAGAGGGCCCGAACCTGGGTAAAAACATCGTGTCCCTTGTCTCCTATTACCATCCGCCTAGACGCACAGTTCGGGACCCCCTACCCGAGATCCGCCGGTTTTGACACCAACAAGGGGCAAGGGCAATAAGGTCATTTTCAAAATGTGAACACATCATTAAAATGATAAGAACAGAATGGGCTCGACGAGACGAAGATCTGGGTGTTGGAATCACCTCATTCAGAGTCATGGTTAAAAAGATGCGGCCGTTCGTTCGTTAGGCAGAAAATAAATAAAAAGTATTCTTTTTCTGCCCTAACGGGTGAACGTTCACAAAACAGTGGCCCCGGTCGGCGGGCTAAAAAGAGAAACCGCATTCAGACAAATACGCCTTCGAAGTAGAGGAAGCGTAAAATGCACTGAAGAAGCACAAAAGTACGCTTACTCAAACGGGAAGCTTCTTCTGAAAAAGCCGTGTCCACTTATCCCAGGCAGCAGTGGCGGGGCCGGCTCCTGGGTCGCTGACGTGCGGGTCCCACCGCATCTCTCTCTCCTCCCTCCTTCCCTTCTTCCTCCCGATGCCGGCTCCAGAATAGAGGTGCCCGCGCACTCCGACGAGGAGCCCGGGCGGCAGAGGCCACCGTTCGAGGCGCTCCGGCCACCGGGGTGCTCGAGGAGGAACGACGCGTCTAGCCAGGCGGGGTACGGAGGGCGGGGAAGTCAGGGAAGCGCGTGGTCTTGGACGGGACGGACGGTGGCAATGGCGGGGCTCGGGCGACCTTGGGGAGGACGGAGGAGCCGCAGAGAAGAGGGGCTGGTGTCGAGGAGGCTCTAGGGGCTCCAGAGGTTCCTCTGGTGGTGGACTGAGGTGGAGGGGGGCTCGGCATTGGGGTGATGTCTACTATGCAACCTTCTTCTTGTAGACGTTGTTGGGCCTCCAAATGCAGAGGTTTGTAGGACAGTAGCAAATTTCCCTCAAGTGGATGACCTAAGGTTTATCAATCCATGGGAGGCGTAGGATGAAGATGGTTTCTCTCAAACAACCCTGCAACCAAATAACAAAGAGTCTCTTGTGTCCCCAACACACCCAATACAATGGTAAATT
The DNA here is from genome assembly GCA_021605205.1 of Aegilops longissima. NCBI lineage: Eukaryota > Viridiplantae > Streptophyta > Magnoliopsida > Poales > Poaceae > Aegilops > Aegilops longissima. The sequence continues at coordinate 742,625,327 of CM038682.1, forward strand.
GTATAGGGGCACTAGTTCGGCGAAGATATGGTGATACGAGTGCAATATGGATGGTAGATATAGCTTTTTGTAATCTGAAAATATAAAAACAGCAAGGTAACTAATCATAAAAGTGAGCGTAAACGGTATTGCAATGCTAGGAAACAAGGCCTAGGGTTCATACTTTCACTAGTGCAAGTTCTCTCAACAATAATAACATAATTGGATCATATAACTACCCCTCAACATGCAACAAAGAGTCACTCCAAAGTCACTAATAGTGGAGAACAAACGAAGAGATTATGGTAGGGTACGAAACCACCTCAAAGTTATTCTTTCCAACACAAACAGCCCTAGAGTTCGTACTAGAATAACACCTTAAGACACAAATCAACCAAAACCCTAATGTCACCTAGATACTCCAATGTCACCTCGAGTATCCGTGGGTATGATTATACGATATGCATCACACAATCTCAGATTCATCTATTCAACCAACACATAGAACCTCAAAGAGTGCCCCAAAGTTTCTACCGGAGAATCAAGACGAAAACGTGTGCCGACCCCTATGCATAGGTTCATGGGCGGAACCCGCAAGTTGATCACCAAAACATACATCAAGTGAATCACGTGATATCCCATTGTCACCACGATACGCATGGCAAGACATACATCAAGTGTTCTCAAATCATTAAAGACTCAATCCGATAAGATTACTTCAAAGGGAAAATTCAATCCATTACAAGAGAGTAGAGGGGGAGAAGCAACATAAGATCCAACTATAATAGCAAAGCTCGTGATACATCAAGATCGTGCCAAATCAAGAACACGAGAGAGAGAGAGAGATCAAACAAATAGCTACTGGTACATACCCTCAGCCCCGAGGGTGAACTACTCCCTCCTCGTCATGGAGAGCACCGGGATGATGAAGATGGCCACCGGTGAGGGTTCCCCCGTCCGGCTGGGTGCCGGAACAGGGTCCCGATTGGTTTTTGGTGGCTACAGAGGCTTGCGGCGGTGGAACTCCCGATCTATTATGTTCCCCAATCGTTTTAGGGTATATATGGATATATATAGGCGGAAGAAATACGTCAGGGGAGCCACGAGGGGCCACGAGGTTGGAGGGCGTGCCGAGGGGGGTGGGCGCGCCCCTGCCTCGTGCTTCCCTCGTTTCTTTCCTGACGTGCACTCCAAGTCTCCCGGGTTGCTTTCCTTCCAAAAATAACTTCTCCAGAAGGTTTCATTCCGTTTTGACTCGTTTGATATTCCTTTTCTTCAAACATCAAACAAGGGAAAAACAGAACTGCACTGGGCTCGGGTCAATAGGTTAGTCCCAAAATAATATAAAAGTGTTTAATAAAGCCCATAAACATCCGAAACAGATAATATAATAGCATGGAACAATCAAAATTATAGATACGTTGGAGATGTATCAGCATCCCCAAGCTTAATTCCTGCTCATCCTCGAGTAGGTAAATGATAAAAACAGAATTTTTTATGTGGAATGCTACTTGGCATAATTTCAATGTAATTTTTCTTATTGTGGCATGAATGTTCAGATTTGATATGATTAAAGATAAAAGTTTAATGTTGACATAAAAACAATAATATTTCAAGCATACTAACTATGCAATTATGTATTATCAAAATAACATAGCCAAAGCAAGTTATCCCTAAAAATCATATAGTCTGGCTATGCTCCATCTTCCCCACACAAAATATTCATATCATGTACGACCCCGGTTTTAGCCAAGCAATTGGTTCATACTTTTAACGCGCTTTAGCCTTTTCAACTCTTACGCAATACATGAGTGCAAGCCATGGATATAGCACTATGGTGGAATAAGGTATAATGGTAGGGGTTATGTGGGAAGAGAAAAAAGGAGAAAGTCTCACATCAACGAGGCTAATCAACGGGCTATGGAGATGCCCATCAATTGATGTTAATGCGAGGAGTAGGGATTGCCATGCAAAGGATGCACTAGAGCTATAAGTGTATGAAAGCTCAAAAAGAAACTAAGTGGGTGTGCATCCAACTTGCTTGCTCATGAAGACCTCGGGCATTTGAGGAAGCCCATCATTGGAATATACAAGCCAAGTTCTATAAAGAAATTTCCCACTAGTATATGAAAGTGACAAAATGAGAGACTCTCTATTATGAAGATCACAGTGCTACTTTGAAGCACAAGTGTGGTAAAAGGATAGTAACATTGTCCCTTCTCTCTTTTTCTCTCATTTTTTCTCTCTCTTTTTTTATTTGGGCCTTTTCTCTTTTTTATGGCCTCTTTTTTTTTAGTCCGGAGTCTCATCCCGATTTGTGGGGGAACCATAGTCTCCGTCATCCTTTCCTCACTTGGGACAATGCTCTAATAATGATTATCATCACACTTTTATTTACTTACAACTCATGGATTACAACTCAATACTTAGAACAAAGTATGACTCTATATGAATGCCTCCGGCGGTGTACCGGGATATGCAATGAATCAAGACCGACATGTATGAAAGAATTATGAACGGTGCCTTTGCCACAAATACAGTGTCAACTACATGATCATGCAAAGCAATATGACAATGATGTAGTATGTCATGATAAATGAAGTGGTGGAAAGTTGCATGGCAATATATCTTGGAATGGCTATGGAAATGCCATGATAGGTAGGTATGGTGGCTGTTTTGAGGAAGATATAAGGACGTTTATGTGTGATAGAGCGTATCATATCACGGGGTTTGGATGCACCAGCGAAGTTTGCACCAACTCTCAAGGTGAGAAAGTGAAATGCGCGGTACCGAAGAGGCTAGAAAATTGCAGAAAGGTAAGTGTGCGTATAATCCATGGACTCACATTAGTCATAAAGAACTCATATACTTATTGCAAAAATTTATTAGCCCTTGAAGCAAAGTACTACTACGCATGCTACTAGGGGAAGGGTTGGTAGGAGTTAACCATCGCGTGATCCCGACCGCCACACAAAGGAAGACAATCAACAAATACTTCATGCTCCGACTTTGTTACATAACAGTTCAGCATACGTGCATGCTACGGGAATCACAAACTCCAACACATGTATTTTTCAATTCCACAATTACTCAACTAGCACACCTATGATATTACCACCTTTATATCTCAAAACAATTATCAAGCATCAAACTTCTCTTAGTATTCAACACACTCATAAGAAAGTTTTTACTATTCTTGAATACCTAGCATATTAGTATTATTTAAGCAAATTAACATGCTATTTAAGACTCTTAAAATAATATAAGTGAAGCATGAGAGAATAATAGTTTCTATAAAACAAAACCACCACCGTGCTCTAAAAGATATAAGTGAAGCACTAGAGCAAAAACTATATAGCTCAAAAGATATAAGTGAAGATCAATGAGTAGTCGGATAATTATGCAACTATGCGAAGACTCTCCCATTTAATAATTTCAGATGTTGGTATTTTATTCAAACAGCAAGCAAAGATATAGAAAATAAAATTACGCTCCAAGCAAAACACATATCATGTGGTGAATAAAAATATAGCTCAAGTAAAGTTACCGATGAATGAAGACGAAGGAGGGGATGCCTTCCGGGGCATCCCCAAGATTAGGCGCTTGAGACTTCTTGAATATTACCTTGGGGTGCCTTGGGCATCCCCAAGCTTAGGCTCTTGCCACTCCTTATTCCATAGTCCATCGAATCTTTACCCAAAACTTGAAAACTTCACAACACAAAACTTAACAGAAAATCTCGTGAGCTCCGTTAGCGAAAGAAAACAAAACACCACTTCAAGGTACTGTAATGAACTCATTCTTTATTTATATTGGTGTTAAACCTACTGTATTGCAACTTCTCTATGATTTATAAACTATTTTACTAGCCATAGATTCATCAAAATAAGCAAGCAACACAATGAAAACAGAATCTGTCAAAAACAGAACAGTCTGTAGTAATCTGTAACTAACGCCAACTTCTGGAACTCCAAAAATTCTAAAATAAATTGGTGGACCTGAGGAATTTGTCTAGTAATCATCTGCAAAAAGAATTAACTAAATAGCACTCTCCAGTAAATTTTTTTAACTAATCTCGTGAGCACTAAAGTTTCTGTTTTTTACAGCATGATCATAAAGACTTCACCCAAGTCTTCCCAAAGGTTCTACTTGGCACAAACACTAAATAAAACAAAAAACCACATCTAAACAGAAGCTAGATGTATTATTTATTCCTAAACAGAACCAAAAAGTAAGAAACTAAAATAAAATTGGGTTGCCTCCCAACAAGCGCTATCGTTTAACGCCCCTAGCTAGGCATGATGATTTCAATGATGCTCACATAAAAGATAAGAATTGAAACATATAGAGAGCATCATGAAGAATATGACTAGCACATTTAAGTATAACCCGCTTCCTATGCATAGGGATTTTGTGAGAAAACAACTTATGGGAACAAGAATCAACTTGCATAGGAAGGTAAAACAAGCATAACTTCAAGATTTTAAGCACATAGAGAAGAAACTTGATATTATTGCAATTCCTACAAGCATATGTTCCTCCCTCATAATAATTTTCAGTAGCATCATGAATGAATTCAACAATATAACAAGCACCTAAAGCATTCTTTTCATGATCTACTTGCACAGAATTTTTATTACTCTCCACATAAGCAAATGTCTTCTCATGAATAATAGTGGGAGCAAACTCAACAAAATAACTATCATATGATTGAAAATTAAGATCAAGATGACAAGTTTCATGGTTACCATTATTCTTTAAAGCATACGTGTCATCAAAATAATCATCATAGATAGGAGGCATGCTTTCATCATAGTAAATTTGCTCATCAAAGCTTGGGGGACAAAAAATATCATCTTCATCAAACATATCTTCCCCAAGCTTGTGGCTGTGCATATCATTAGCATCATGGATATTCATAGAATTCATACTAAAAATATTGCAATCATGCTCATGATTCACATATTTTATGCCAAGCATTCTATGTAATTCTTCTTCTAGTATTTGAGCACAATTTTCCTTTCCATCATTTTCACGAAAGATATTAAAAAGATGAAGCGTATGAGACAACCTCAATTCCATTTTTTGTAGTTTTCTTTTATAAACTAAACTAGTGATAAAACAAGAAACTAAAAGATTCGATTGCAAGATCTAAAGATATACCTTTAAGCACTCACCTCCCCGGCAACGGCGCCAGAAAATAGCTTAGTTGACGGGGTGTGAGTGCCTCTTACCTAGCCTCCCCGGCAATGGCGCCAGAAAATAGCTTGATGTCTACTACGCAACCTTCTTCTTGTAGACGTTGTTGGGCCTCCAAGTGCAGAGGTTTGTAGGACAGTAGCAAATTTCCCTCAAGTGGATTACCTAAGGTTTATCAATCCATGGGAGGCGTAGGATGAAAATGGTCTCTCTCAAACAACCCTGCAACCAAATAACAAAGAGTCTCTTGTGTCCCCAACACACCCAATACAATGGTAAATTCTATAGGTGCACTAGTTCAGCGAAGAGATGGTGATACGAGTGCAATATGGATGGTAGATATAGGTTTTTGTAATCTGAAAATATAAAAACAGCAAGGTAACTAATGATAAAAGTGAGCGTAAACAGTATTGCAATGCTAGGAAATAAGGCCTAGGGTTCATACTTTCACTAGTGCAAGTTCTCTCAACAATAATAACATAATTGGATCATATAACTATCCCTCAATATGAAACAAAGAGTCACTCCAAAGTCACTAATAGCGGAGAACAAACGAAGAGATTATGGTAGGGTACGAAACCACCTCAAAGTTATTCTTTCCAATAAATCCGTTGGGCTATTCCTATAAGTGTCACAAACAACCCTAGAATTCGTACTAGAATAACAACTTAAGACACAAATCAACCAAAACCCTAATGTCACCTAGATACTCCAATATCACCTCAAGTATCCGTGGGTATGATTATACGATATACATCATACAATCTCAGATTCATCTATTCAACCAACACATAGAACCTCAAAGAATTCCCCAAAGTTTCTACCGGAGAATCAAGACGAAAACATGTGCCAACCCCTATGCATAGGTTCATGGGCGGAACCCGCAAGTTGATCACCGAAACATATATCAAGTGAATCACGTGATATCCCATTGTCACCACAGATATGCACGGCAAGACATACATCAAGTGTTCTCAAATCATTAAAGTCTCAATTCGATAAGATTACTTCAAAGGAAAACATAATTCATTACAAGAGAGTAGAGGGGGAGAAGCAACACAAGATCCAACTATAATATTAAAGCTCGTGATACATCAAGATCGTGCCAAATCAAGAACACCAGAGAGAGAGAGAGAGAGAGAGAGAGAGAGAGAGAGAGAGAGAGAGAGATCAAACACATAGCTACTGGTATATACCCTCAGCCCCGAGGGTGAACTACTCCCTCCTCGTCATGGAGAGCGCCGGGATGATGAAGATGGCCACCGGTAAGGGTTCCCCCCTCCGACAGGGTGCCGGAACTAGGTCCCGATTGATTTTTGGTGGCTACAGAGGCTTGCGGCGGCGGAACTCCCGATCTATTCTGTTCCCCGATCATTTTAGGGTATATGGATATATATAGGCAGAAGAATTACGTCAGGGGAGCCACGAGGGTCCCACGAGGGTGGAGGGCGTGCCCAAGGGGGTGGGCGCGCCCCCTGCCTCGTGCTTCCCTCGTTGCTTTCCTGACGTGCACTCCAAGTCTCCCGGGTTGCTTTCCTTCCAAAAATAACTTCTCTAGAAGGTTTCATTCCGTTTCGACTTCGTTTGATATTCCTTTTCTTCGACACACTGAAACAAGGGAAAAAACATGAACTGGCACTGGGCTCTGGGTCAATAGGTTTGTCCCAAAATAATATAAAAGTGTTTAATAAAGCCCATAAATATCCAAAACAGATAATATAATAGCATGGAACAATAAAAAATTATAGATACGTTGGAGACGTATCATGGGGAAATTTAGGCAACGGCCGGCGGATGGGCTTCGGCCATGGGCAGGCAAGGAGAGCTCTCCGATCTTGGGAAAGAGCCTAGGAAGGGATCTGGGAGGACGGTGGAGCTGCTGGTGTGCTCGAAGGGCTCGGGGGAGGCCTATATATAGGCGGGGCGAGCAGGGCGAGCTCAGGTGCCGCCGCTCGCGTCTAGCCACGCTCTAGTGATGCTCAGCGGTCATGGGGATGCGCGTGAATGTGAAGAGGAAGCGATGCAGTGATCATGGAGCAGAGCAAGCCAAGGGGCACGGGGAGGAAGACGCCACGGTGCGAACAGAGACGGACGGCTACAGTTCGCTCGTGGACACGCTCTGTACACGACGGGGACGACTCGTCGGGGACACAAACGAAGGGGGAAATGGCTCTAGGAGGATGCCGACGACGAGAGTGAGCTAGGGGACATGCGCGTGCTCGCTGAGATGTCGAGCAGAGAGCGGGAGAAAAGGACAGAGGCGCCAGAGCACGCGGATGCCATGCCAAAATGGTGGTCACCGCGCATACTGGCATAGAGAGGACTCGAGAGGCAGGAAAGCACTATATAATGTGTAGTCCCTTCTCCCAGGAGCAGACAAGAGGTGATAGATCAACAAGGCAGGCTCTGGATCGATGGGATTACTCCACTGAAGTTTGTTGTTGCAAACTTGGATGTGCACTGATGATCAAAAGGAAATTGATTGGAGCCAAATCTGTTGCCTGGGAGGTTTAACTAAGGAAGGACTATGATCCTGGGGAGTTTTAGGATAAATGGACCAATAATTAATATAGTTGCTTTGCAACTGACCAAAATGGTCCAGAAAAGAGATTATAATGATGGACTCAAATGATGAAGCCACTTGAGCTGAAATTTGGCAAGACAAGGTTATTTGGACATATGAAGATGCTGTAAAAATTTCACACCAAATGGACTTGCCAAAATGGTACTTCCTTCACAGCTATCCTCTCTCTCCAGAAACTTGGAAAAACTCTAGAGAAATAAGGGCTTGATGAATTGGTCGCAAATTAGGTGGAGAGAGGTTAAATGGGTAGGAGAAGGCCCTGAAAAAATTTCAGCCATAATGGAGCAAGATAAAATATACTTGCTTCACTAACTGAAAATTTTGACAGAAACAAATATTTGAAACTGTGCTCACATGGATGCTTAGCATGAGCTCAAATCTTGTGGAGAGCTTTGATTTGATGATATGAATGACCATGCAAAATTTCAACTCATTTGGACCAACCAAGCTAGTACTTCCTTCACAAACAATTCCCTCAAACAAGAACTTTGAAAAATTGCTCAGGAATATTCACTAGGAAAATTAAGTTGAATTTTAGGATGAGGCAATTATTTGGACATGAAAACGTGTCCAAAAATTTTGGGATCAATTAGGCAAAGGTAAATGGCACTTGCTTCACAAACTGCCATTCAGGACAGAATATGAAAGGAATTAATTGAGCATCATGAGGAACATGGCAAATGAAATATTTTGCCATATTTGAGGAAGATATGACCCAAAGAATTTATGAGAATTATTTGGGAATTCTGAGAGTGATAGAAATATAGGTTGCTTCACAACCTAGGGCTAAAAGGATTATTCTTTTAATAGAAAAAGGAATATTCCCTGGCAAAAGAATATTGGGGTTGTGCTAGGATGAAAATGGCAAGGTCTAGGAAGGGTTTGAAGATGACAAGCCACTCTGGAAAGAAAGAAGAGGTCATCTCCTTCAGTTTCCAAACCACATAGCCATAGAAAAAGAAATCTCAAGCAAAAATCTCATAAAAACAAAAGAAAAAGAAAGGGGCAAAAATCAGGCTATGAAAGTTACACCCCCGGTCATATTTTCGTAGTGCTTAGGTGAAGCCCTGCGAAGATAACTTCACCATCACCGTCACCACGATGTCGTGTTGCCGGAACTCATCCACTACCTCGTCGTCTTGCTGGATCAAGAAGGCGTGGACGTCACCGAGCTGAATGTGTGCTGAACGCGGAGGTCTCGTACGGTCGGTACTCGATCAATTGGATCGCGAAGAAGTTTGACTACATCAACCACGTTGTCAAACGCTTCCGCCTACGGTCTACAAGGGTACGTAGACACACTCTCCCCCTCGTTGCTATGAATCTCCATCGATAGATCTTGCGTGTGCGTAGATTTTTTTTCTTCCATGCAACGTTTCCCAACAGTTACTCCATTTTTATTAAGTTAATACTCTAGATGCATGCTGGATAGCGTTCGATGGGTGGAGTAATAGTAGTAGATGCAGGAAGGAGTCGGTCTACTTGTCTCGGATGTGATTCCTATATACATGGTCATTGCCTTGAATATCGTCATAACTATGCGCTTTTCTATCAACTGCCCAATGATACATCTACAACGTATCTATAATTTTTGATTCTTCCATGCTATTATATTATCTGTTTTGGATGTTTAATGGGCTTTATTAAGCACTTTTATATTATTTTTGGGACTAATCTACTAACCCAAGGCCCAGTGCAAATTGCTGCTTTTTTTGCCTATTTCAGTGTTTCGCAGAAAAGGAATATCAAACGGAGTCCAAACGGAATGAAACCTTTGGGAGAGTTATTTTTGGAACAAACGTGATCCAAAGGACTTGGAGTGGACGTCAAGAAACAACCGAGGAGGCCACGAGGAAGGGAGGCGCGCCTGCCCCCCTGGACGCGCCCCCCACCCTCGTGGGCCCCTCGCAGCTCCACCGACCTACTTCTTCCTCCTATATATACCCATATACCCCGAAACCAACCAGGAGCACCACGAAACCCTATTTCCACCACCGCAACTCTGTACCCGTGAGGTCCCATCTTGGGGCCTTTTTCAGTGCTCTGCCGGAGGGGGAATCAATCACAGAGGGCTTCTACATCAACACCATTGCCTCTCCGATGATGTGTGACTAGTTTACCACAGACCTTCGGGTCCATAGTTATTAGCTAGATGGCTTCTTCTCTCTCTTTGGATCTCAATACAAAGTTCTCCTCGATCTTCTTGGAGATCTATTCGATGTAACTCTTTTTGCGGTGTGTTTGTCGAGATCCGATGAATTGTGGGTTTATGATCAAGATTATCTATGGACAATATTTGAATCTCCTCTGAATTCTTTTATGTATGATTTGTTATCTTTGCAAGTCTCTTCGAATTATCAGTTTGTTTTGGCCTACTAGATTGATCTTTCTTGCAATGCGAGAAGTGCTTAGCTTTGGGCTCAATCTTGCGTTGCTCGATCCCATTGACAGAAGGGGAAACGACACGTATTGTATTGTTGCCATCGAGGATAAAAAGATGGAGTTTATATCATATTTGTTTGTGTAGGTACGAGGGACTTGTGTGTGGCCTCCTACTGGATTGATACCTTGGTTCTCAAAAACGGAGGGAAATACTTACGCTAATTTGCTGCATCACCCTTTCCTCTTCAAGGGAAAACCAACGCACACTACAACAGAAACACCCCTTTAGCAATGCATCAATGCATTGTCATATGCCCATATGTGTGTTGGTAAGGTCTACACCAACGGATTAGTATGCGTTGCCGTTGGTGGCGTTGGAAGCATGTACGACAACGTATATGCATGCGTTGGTAAACTGCATGTAGAAGTGTTGTTAGATAGCAACATATAAAGCTAGAGCCCAACAACACTTCATATGCGTTGGTGGCGACCCTGCACGTAACAATGGCTAGAAGCTTCGCTAGATAGCATTTACAATTTATGATATTTACATATTGCCATCCGTCATTATATTAGGTCAATGCCGACAGAGAATACAGGCCACAATACAACAAATAGAAATATCTCATATATTATATCAACTGTGTTCATTACAAAGAACATGATCCAAAGATTACAAGAGGTGAAACTATATCTAGTAGTGGGCCAATTCTAGACCTTGCAATCAACTATAATGTTTAAAAAAATTATCCTAAAAATGACATCCTAATTATCTTCTAGAAGCTCCATTCTCAACTGTGCAATCAATATCTGAGCGATGCATCGTCAATTTATCTTGGTAATCTACAACAACAACAATATGAGATGAGTAACTTAGAGTAGAGAAAATCAGGCCAATAGAGAAGTAAATTTTAAGTGAGCACCATACATATGTGATTAACTAGGACTTGGATTTATATATATAAACGTGGGGCTCATTAATAATCTGAACAGAAAATCTTCTTAAAACATGAAACTGTTAAACAACATTGCAGATCATGTGACTTATATAAGTGGACTAATTTGTTTTTGCATCTTTGATGAACTACATGAACTATCATTATATACTTCTCTTGTTCCATTGTATTCTCTATTAAAAAGGATCAAAATTCAGAAATGGAAAGTGCAGATACTTTCATCATACACCAGCGAAAGGGTCATCGCCATGCTATTTAGTGCAAACAGATTTCGTAAAGTAAGGACGTTCTATTTCTCTTTATTGCCCTGCACATTTTTTAATATCAATGACTCGTCGAGATAAGAATCTGCCTAGCAAAACACCAAGCACCTTTGACCAATCAGATGTGGCTGTTCATTCTGAACAACTATCAGCTTGTAGTGTTTACTACTCCCTCAGTAAAAAACTAATATAAGAGCAATTAGATCACTACTTTTCTAATCTAAAAATTCTTATATTTCTTTACAGAGGGAGTACTAAACATTATATTATATTAACAATGAAATGAATTCAGCAATTCATGCTTGGGATGATTCATTAGTAATGCTTGCTATGGTGTATTAGGAGAAATCTCAGTGCCAGCAACTTGAAAATGTTATAGCACACAAAACTTCGTAGTTACCTGAGAACTACAAAGTCACAAATAATAGTTTCCTGATCCATCAATAAAATTCTCAGAACCTGCAGAAGCAAGAATACGAAAAAAGCATCATTAGATTTGAGCAGTTGGGTTTATCAACTCGTGGCTGCATGTTCTCTTCAATAAGACATGTTGAGAGGCAACCAAACTGAAAGCATGAAGAAAGAAAAAAGAAGATCATCACCCCATCTGTATACTATGTTATCTTATAGCTAAGATATTTCATTTTAACGCTAGCCAAATTTAAGTATATGATGATACATCTAAAGTATTTCCGAGAACCAAGGCAGTGCCTATGTAATACTGAGTACTGAAACCAAGCCATGTGACACACATAACAACCAAATAGTATGTAACATCAAGGGTATCATTACAGACCAGTTATCCATTACTTGTGGAGATGCATTTTATTACCACGCACATGAGAGTCGCACATGGTTCCGTGAACATAGAAATGTAATCAATTTAAAGAAAGATTAGGCATACCTGATTGATAGAATTATCGGGACCGCAGGCACAATGAGAGGTCTAATATCCAGTTGTCATAAGCAGACAATCAAGTTACTAAATATGCAGTAGTTACCCACTAAACAAAAATTCTGAAAAGAAAATGAAGTTGAGAAGAGGTCACTTGGGTGCAGAAACAATCCATGTTTAAGCATTATTGTATTGCACAACACATTAAAAACAATAAATCACGTATACAATCCAAGGTAGCTGAGCCAAACATACATGCCATGAATTCATTTGTTACAATGCAAAAGGCACAGTATCGCCCTATTACAAATAGCAATGTGTCGGTGTACAAAAGTAGGGGCTCTGCTTTTGACCCCTTTACCCCTTTACTTGTGCACGGGCAGTCAGAGCCTCCCGCCACGACCACGCATAGACACGGCAAGAAGGGGGAGCCGGAGAGCAGCCAAGGCCACAAGGCAAATGAAGCAACGCTAAGGCCAAGACCACAAAGAGCAGAGGGACGAAGCAGGTTCCCACGGCAAGACCCTTGCCGGGCGGCCTCGGCGGCCCCGACAAGACCCTTGCCGGGGCAGCCCGCCCACACCAGCCGAATGAGTCGCCCTTGAGCCCACCAACGTTCACGAATGCGCCGGGACAGGGCTCGGGAGGCACTTCCATGGTGGCATGCAGATCTTTGTGAAGACATAGAATACTCAAGATCAAATGAGGATAAGAGGACAACCATCCTCACCTTAGAAATCCACAAGACCCCTGGCAAAACCCTTGCCGGGGAGACCAGCGCGCCATGGCAAGACCCTTGCCGGGGAAGCCAGTGTGCCACAGCAAGACCCTTGCCGGGCCACCCGGCAAGACCCTTGCCGGGCCACCCGACAAGGCCCCCGCCAACGCACACCAGCTGGGCCACTGTCAGGCCCGCACCAGATAAGCCTTCACCGCTGTTCGCATGCAGCTGCCGACCCAACCAGCTGGGCAGGCACCTGCATGGCGGCATGCAATCCTTCGTGGTGGCTCCACCACCGCGCCACCTCAGATGCCTGCCTGCCTACATGGCACCACATGCGTCGCTGGCCAGGGCGCTTGTCGAAGCAAGAAGGAGCGGCGACGGACGGGACGGGCCTCGCCCCCGTCCCCAATAAAGCGAAGGGACACCTAAGCCTCGCATTAAATGCGTCTTGTCCTGTAATACGAGGGATAACCTCGCAGCACTGTACCCTTTCCACCTCCTGCTTGCCACTGTGGCGACCCCTTTTCCTATAAAAGGAGGCCCGAGGCGAACAGGAAAATGATTCAGCTCTTTGGAACCTCGCAGCACCTAGAGCTAGTTCAAGAGCTCAAGAACACTAAATACATCCACCAAAGCAGGACTAGGGTTTTACGCATCCTCGCGGCCCGAACCTGGGTAAATCCCCCTTGTGTCACCTGTCGGTCCCGCTCTTCTCACGATCCCCGTGCCCCGCAACCGTAGAAGGGATTCCAGTGATCCCATAGGTGTCGTTTTCCACCGACACAATGCAATGAGGCAAGTGCATACTGGTCCGCTTGTGGTTTGGTAAGGAAACAAAAGGAGCTATATAATAAATGAATTAGTTATAGGTAAGAGGAAAAACAATTGAAAGAACAACAACTAAAGGATCACAGATACCTCAATCTAATCCACTTATAATTTGAAAGAGCGGCTGGAATCAATGTGCGGAGGTAAAGTAATCATATAGGAAAGTGAAGAAGCAGAACTATACGCACAAACAGTAACTAATGGCACTTATGATTGTTCCATGCCCAAGTTAAGTTGATAGCTCCACATGAACAAGGGTGAGCAGGAGGCAAAACGGGGATGTAAATTTTGTGAGGAATCAATTCTTGGGGGCAAAAAATTAGAAGATTAGCTCACCAACTATGGAAAAGATGGAAGAGAATCGCTGACTGGCACTTTGACCCTTCATGAGGATAAGATGGGAGGAAGTTCACGTTGGTGAGAGGTTTCAGGGGCTGTGGGCAAGGATGTGATGGCATAGTTGCTGCCAGCGATGCTAGCTTGCGCGAGCGCTCTTAAAGGCTAGAGGGTCTTCTCCTTGTGTTAGACTTAAAAATTCATGCATAGAAAGAAGACGTGGATTGGACAGGAACGAGGCACTACAAGGCTGCACTGCAAGGCAAAAGTGACAGGGACGGGGCGACCATCTCTCCAGTGGCAGTGACGGCGACGCAGCAACCATCTGCTTCTTCTTTAAAGTACATCTCCCTTCTCTTTCTTCTCATCTTCTTAAGTTGTAAGCTTGGGTTAGATTGAGAGGTTTCTTGATCCTTGTTTCCTGATACATCCTAGCTAAGGCTGAATTATCCAATTCTCGTCACCAATTAATCAGTTGATGTGGGCGTGTATTTGGTCTTTTTGTTTTCCAGTTGTAAAATCCACTTAGTATTAATCAGAGTTGATTATCACACATACTTATTAGAGTATACTCTGCTTATTAGTAACTATATAATTCCTTTAAAGTGAAGTTTAAATAGGGAGGCAACAAGAAAATAAACTTTTTCTTTAATATTAAATTAGATAATACATATACTAGAAATAATCGAGGTAAACAAACATGTGGTTGTCTAGAAAAAGCAATATGATGATGCATTAATTGGGATCTAGACGTACATTGATTCATGAAATTTGTTATTGATAGGAGTACTTGTGCTTCAAATCTCTGTTTTGTTATTTGCCATCCTGATATAATAATCATTCCCTGTCAAACCATGTATGTAACCGAACATTATTTAGATGAAGGGGAATAGTTGATGCAAGGGATTCAATCCCTAAAGAGATCTAAGTGACATGCAGGAATCCACCCAATCCCTGTGTTGATTGGTTCCCTTTGGGGATAAATCAAAACGAACAAAGCCTTAATAAGGGACACAATACAGGATTGCAGATGCACGAGGGGCAGAATAAGACCTGCTAAACTGCTGCAGTTGAGGAGGACGGGCGCGTCGGTACTTGCGTCGTTCCTAGCTGTGTGAACGAACAACAGCGGTGTCTGCATCTTCGGTCGCGCGGAGGAATGGCGGCGGCAACTCCTTCCCCGACGCAGGAGATGGGCGGCGATGCAGCGTGCATCCCCAATGAGCGAAGAAAGTGGCGAGTGAGGCATGCTTGGAAGAGGTTCTTTCACGAACCGAGGGGAGGCGGCCGAGGGCGAGGGGACGGAGGAGGCCGAGGGCGAGGGGACGGCGGCGGCGGTGGGAACCCTGGCTGCTGGGTGTCCCTCAATTGTTTAGAGAGGTGTGTCAAAAGAGAAAACAATGGGAGTTTCAGATGCGTGAGCAGGTACAGCGCCAAAAGAGATGGAGGTGGGCATGGGAGGTTAGCGCTAAGTGGGGAAGGTGGGTTCAACCAAACAACACATTGTGTTATCATCCTTGCTAGTCATGTGTTGCAATAGGGGTGTTTTTGTTGTAGTGTCATGCTCAAGAGGTAGCAAGAAGGATTTCTGGCGCCGTTGCCGGGGAGTCTACGCATAAGTCAAGACATACCAAGTACCCATCACAAACTCTTATCCCTCGCATTACATTATTTGCCATTTGCCTCTCGTTTTCCTCTCCCCCACTTCACCCTTGCCGTTTTATTCGCCCTCTCTTTCCGTTCGCCTCTTTTTCGCTTGCTTCGTGTTTGCTTGTGTGTTGGATTGCTTTCTTGTCACGATGGCTCAAGATAATACTAAATTGTGTGACTTTGTCAATACCAACAACAATGATTTTCTTAGCACTCCGATTGCTCCTCTTACCGATGCTGAATCTTGTGAAATTAATGCTGCTTTGCTGAATCTTGTCATGAAAGATCAATTCGCCAGCCTTCCTAGTGAAGATGCCGCTACCCATCTAAACAGCTTTGTTGATTTGTGTGATACGCAAAAGAAGAAAGATGTGGACAATGATATTGTTAAATTGAAGTTATTTCCTTTTTCGCTTAGAGATCATGCTAAAACTTGGTTTTCGTCTTTGCCTAAAAATAGTATTGATTCTTGCAATAAGTGCAAAGATGCTTTTATCTCTAAGTATTTTCCTCCCGCTAAGATCATCTCTCTTAGAAAGGATATTATGAATTTTAAGCAACTTGATCATGAACATGTTGCAAAATATTGGGAGAGAATGAAGTTAATGATACGTAATTGCCCTACACATGGTTTGAATTTATGGATGATTATACAAAAAAATTATGCCGGATTGAATTTTGCTTCTAGGAATCTATTAGATTCGGCTTCGGGAGGCACTTTTATGGAAATCACTTTAGGAGAAGCTACTAAACTCCTAGATAATATTATGGTTAATTATTCTCAATGGCACACTTAAAGATCTACTATTAAAAAGGTGCATGCAATTGAAGAGATTAATGTTTTGAGTGGAAAGATGGATGAACTTATGAAATTGTTTGCTAATAAGAGTTTTTCTTCTGATCCTAATGATATGCCTTTGTCCACTCTTATTGAGAATAATAATGAATCTATGGATGTGAATTTTGTTGGTAGGAACAATTTTGGTAACAACGCTTATAGAGGAAACTTTAATCCTAGGCCGTATCCTAGTAATTCCTCTAATAATCATGGTAACTCCTACAACAACTCTTATGGAAATTTTAATAAGATGCCCTCTGATTTTGAGACTAGTGTTAAAGAATTTATGATTGCTCAAAAGAATTTCAATGCTTTGCGTGAAGAAAAATTGCCTAAGATTGATGAGTTAGCTAGTAACGTGGATAGAATTTCTCTTGATGTTGATTCCTTGAAACTTAGATCTATTCCACCTAAGAATGATATCAATGAGTCTCTCAAAGCTATGAGAATTTCCATTGATGAGAGCAAAGAAAGAACCGCTAGGATACATGTAAAAAAGATTTGCTTTGTGAAAGCATGTTCTTCTAGTTTTCATGATAATAAGGATGAAGATATAAAAGTGATTGTTGTTTCTCCTATTAAATCCTTGTTTTGCAATATGAATCCTGATAATTATGGGACTGGATATGAGTCAACTTTAGTTAAAGGCGTCCCAATGATTCGGAGTTTTTAGATCTTGATGGAAAAATTGGTAAAAGTGGGATTGAAGAGGTCAAAACTTTACATAGAAATGAACCCACTATTTTGGATTTCAAGTAATTTAATTATGATAATTGTTATTTAATAGATTGTATTTCCTTTTTGCAATCCGTGCTAAATTCTCCGCATGCTTATAGTCAAAATAAGGCTTTTGCCAAACATATCGTTGATGCTTTAATGCAATCTCATGAAGAAAAGCTTGAATTGGAAGTTTTTATCCCTAGAAAACTTTATTATGAGTGCGAACGTACTATTAAAATTAAAATTAAAGATCATGAATGCTATGCTTTGTGTGATTTGGGTGCTAGTGTTTCCACGATTCCAAAAACTTTGTGTGATATGTTAGGTTTCCGTCAATTTGATGATTGTTCTTTAAACTTGCACCTTGCGAATTCCACCATTAAGAAACCTGTGGGAAGAATGAATGATGTTATTATTGTTGCAAATAGGAATTATGTGCCCGTAGATTTCATTGTCCTCGATATAGATTGCAATCCTTCATGTCCTATTATTCTTGGTAGACATTTCCTTAGAATGATTGGTGTAATTATTGATATGAAAGAAGGGAATATTAGATTCTAATTTCCGTTAAGGAAAGGCATGGAACCCTTTCATAGAAAGAAACTTAAATTACCTTATGAATCTATTATGAGAGCTACTTATGGATTGCATGCCAAAGATGACAATACCTAGATCTATCCTTGCCTTTATGCCTAGCTAGGGGCGTTAAACAATACGCTTGTTGGGAGGCAACCCAATTTTATTTTTGGTTTCTTTCTTTTTAGTTCTGTTTAGTAATAAATCTTTCATCTAGCCTCTGGTAAGATGTGTTTTCATGTTTTAATTAGTGTTTGTGCCAAGTAGAACCTTCGGAAAGACTTGGGTGAACTCTTTTTGATCTTGCTGTAAAAAACAGAAACTTTAGCGCTCACGAGATTAGCTACAACGTTTTACTGGAGAGTGATATTTAGTTGATTCTTTTTGAAAATGATTAATATATAAATTCCTCACGTCCAGAAATTTATTTTAGAATTTTTGGAGTGACAGAAGTATGCGTTTGATATAGATTACTACAGACTGTTCTGTTTTTGACAGATTCTATTTTTCGTGTGTTGTTTGCTTATTTTGATGAATCTATGGCTAGTATCAGAGGTTATGAACCATAGATAAGTTGGAATACAGTAGGTTTAACACCAATATAAATAAATAATGAGTTCATTACAGCACCTTTAAGTGGTGGTTTGTTTTATTTCGCTAACGGAGCTCACGAGATTTTCTGTTAAGTTTTGTGTTGTGAAGTTTTCATGTTTTGGGTAAAGATTTGATGGATTATGGAACAAGGAGTGGCAAGAGCCTAAGCTTGGGGATGCCCAAGGCACCCCAAGGTAAAATACAAGGACAACCAAAAAGCCAAAGGTTGGGGATGCCCCGGAAGGCATCCCCTCTTTTGTCTTCGTCCATCGGTAACTTTACTTGGAGCTATATTTATATTCACCACATGATATGTGTTTTGCTTGGAGCGTCTTGTATGATTTTAGTATTTTATTTTTAGTTCACCACAATCATCCTTGCTGTACACACCTTTTGGGAGAGACACACATTAATCGGAATTTATTAGAATTCTCTATGTGCTTCACTTATATCTTTTGAGCTAAATAATTTTGTTCTAGTGCTTCACTTATATCTTTTAGAGCACGGTGGTGGTTTTATTTTATAGAAATTATTGATCTCTCATGCGTCACTTATATTATTTTGAGAGTCCTTTAGAACAGCATGGTAATTTGCTTTGGCTATAAAATTAGTCCTAATATGATAGGCATCCAAGATGGATATAATAAAAACTTTCATAAAGAGTGCATTGAATACTATGAGAAGTTTGATACTTGATGATTGTTTTTAGATATGGAGATGGTAATATTAGAGTCATGCTAGTTGAGTAGTTGTGAATTTGAGAAATACTTGTGTTGAAGTTTGCAAGTCCCGTAGCATGCACGTATGGTAACCGTTGTATAACAAATTTGAAACATGAGGTGTTCTTTGATTGTCATCCTTATGAGTGGTGGTCGGGGACGAGCGATGGTCTTTTCCTACCAATCTATCCCCCTAGGAGCATGCGCGTAATTCTTGTTTTTTGATGACTTGTATATTTTTGCAATAAGTATGTGAGTTCTTGATGACTAATGTTGAGTCCATGAATTATACGCACTCTCAACCTTCCATCATTGCTAGCCTCTTCAGTACTATGCATTGCCCTTTCTCACCTTGAGAGTTGATGCAAACTTCGCCGGCGCATCCAAACCCCGTGATACGATACGCTCTATCACACATAAACCTCCTTATATCTTCCTCAAAACAGCCACCATACCTACCTATTATGGCATTTCCATAGCCATCCTGAGATATATTGCCATGCAACTTTCCACCGTTCCGTTTATTATGATGCGATTCATCATTGTCATATTGCCTTGCATGATCATGTAGTTGACATTGTATTTGTGGCAAAGCCACCATGCATATTATTTCATACATGTCACTCTTGATTCATTGCCCCGGTACACCGCCGGAGGCATTCCTATAGATTCATATTTTGTTCTAGTATCGAGTTGTAATCATTGAGTTGTAAATAAATAGAAGTGTGATGATCATCATTAATAGAGCATTGTCCCAAAGAAAAGAGAAAGGCCAAATAAAAAAAGGGGAAGGCCCAAAAAAAAGAGAAATAAAAAGAAATAAAAAGGGACAATGTTACTATCCTTTTTCCACACTTGTGCTTCAAAGTAGCACCATGATCTTTATGATAGAGGGTCTCTTGTTTTGTCACTTTCATATACTAGTGGGAATTTTTCATTATAGAACTTGGCTTGTATATTCCAACAACGGGCTTCCTCAAATGCCCTAGGTCTTCGTGAGCAAGCAAGTTGGATGCACACCCACTTAGTTTCTTCTGTTGAGCTTTCAAACATTTATAGCTCTAGTGCATCCGTTGCATGGCAATCCCTACTCCTTGCATTGACATCAATTGATGGGTGTCGGTGTCAAAACCGGCAGATCTCGGGTAGGGGGTCCCGAACTGTGCGTCTAGGCAGATGGTAACAGGAGACGAGGGACACGATGTTTTACCCAGGTTCGGGCCCTCTTGATGGAGGTAAAACCCTATGTCCTGCTTGATTGATATTGATATTGTGGATGTTTACAAGAGTGGATCTACCACGAGATCAAGGAGGCTAAACCCTAGAAGCTAGCCTATGGTATGATTGTAAGGGTTGTTGTGATTGTTGTCCTACGGACTAAAGCCATCCGGTTTATATAGACACCGGAGAGGGCTAGTGTTACATAGAGTCGGTTACAATGGTAGGAGACCTACATATCCGTATCACCAAGCTTGCCTTCCACGCCAAGGAAAGTCCCATCCGGACACGGGGGGAAGTCTTCAATCTTGTATCTTCATAGTCATGGAGTCCGGTCGATGATGATAGTCCGCAAATGATAGTTCGGCTGATGATGGTAGTCCGCTATCCGGACACCCCTAATCCAGGACTCCTCAAGAGTAGCCCTGAACCAGGCTTCAATGACGATAAGTCCGGCGTATATTGCTTGGCATTGCAAGGCGGGTTCCTCCTCCAAATGATAGAAGATTGTGAACACCAGGATAGTGTCCGGCTCTGCAAAATAAATTCCACATTCCACCGTAGAGAGAATAATAATATACACAAGCTCAATCTGCTGACGTTTTCCGTGGCATGACGTCACACCACAACCAAGCCATTACTAGAATTGTTTTTTACTTTACCACCTCAGCGCATTTAGCGAAGCGGTTTCCTTGGCACGTCTTGTCGAAGCAGAGATCGTGTTTCCCCTTAATCCGGGATTCTCATCAATACGGGTGTGGGTAACCCAACCGCATCATTGATGGTGAGCTTGGGAGATAAGCGAGTTTTACCAGGCCGGTGGGGGACGCGTGAGATTTCGCCCGCCCATATAAGGGATAAGGATTCACCTTCTCACCTACGCCTTCGTCCTCCTTTGCTTATCCATCTCCGCGCACTCGTGCTCCAGCGCCCAAGTTCGCGCATCTCGTCTCAACCTTCTCCGACCATGTCTGGAGCGGGAGGTAAATGGTTGGCCTCCACCATTAAGGAGGAGCAATCGCCAAACTGCGCGACGCGGATACCTCTCCGGCGACATCGCGCCGACCGGCTGCCGACGAGGGCAGCTCATCCCCACCCCTAGGCCCCATGAGAGGGTTGTCTTTCTTTCCCACTTCCTCCGCTGGACTGGGCTTTCCACTTTACCCCTTTGTCCGGGGCTCATGTTCTACTACGGCCTGGATTTCCATGATCTGGCGCCAACTTCATCCTCAACATCTCAGCGTTTATCGTGGGTATGCGAGGCCTTCCTCTGCATCCAGCCCCACTTCGGATTGTGGCTCAAGACCTTCAATGTCAAGCCGAAGGTAGTGAAGGGCATTCAAGTGGAGTGTGGAGGCGCCATGTTGGGCAAGATGCCCAACGTCCTTTGGTTCGAAGGGGCCTTCGTGGAATCCGTCAAGGGGTGGCAATCGGGGTGGTTCTACATCACCGAGCCGCGTGACCCTAAATGGGCGGCGGCCCCCGAGTTTAGATCTGGTATCCCCACGCAGCTCACCTCCTGGAAAGAGAAGGGCTTGCTGTGGGGCAGTTTAAAGGAGCTGACGGGACTCCAAACCTGTATCAAGAAGCTAGTGAAGAAGCTCAGGCTGTTTAACGTGGTCCAAGTCATGCTCGTCCGCCGGATTCTCCCATGCCAAGAGCGGGCATTCAATCTATGGGAGTTCGATCCGGAACAACACCAGGCGCTGAACAAGCTCTTCGACACAACGTACGAAGGCGCCTGGAAGGTGCTGTTCAAGGGCGCCGAAGCCCCCGCATCCGCGACTGAAGACCGCGGATTTCGCTCGCAGCGCCAGGCTGACGAGGTAAGTGGTTCTACCCCTTTACGGGACACTTGTTTTTCATAGTTTGACTCTATCGCGGTTTTAATTTCCCTTTTCCTTTGACAGACTGGATGAAGAAGGCGGAGAAGATTACCCGTCTGCTCCTATGCCGAAAATCCAGAGACGCCGTCTAGCGAGGCTGCTGGTTCCGCACCGCACGTGGTGCCGGAGAAGAAGGCCAAGAAGGAGGCCACGGGTGCTCGAAGAGTGCCCGTTTTCAGGTGTCCGACGACTCGGGGCGGACTCTCACCCAAAATGAGGAGGAGGAAGAGGACTCTCTCCCAGAGGAGGGAGAGAGGAAGAGGAAGGCTTCCCCAACAGGGGAGGCCGGAGGGTCCAAGAGGGGAAGGACTATTCCCCCGGACAGCTCTGCCAACATCAATGTTGGCGAGGAAGAATGGCCTTCAAGGGCCAGGCCCCCGGCGTGATCGTAAGTATCCGGATTCCTGAATGATTTATAATTTCTGTTTCTGCGTCACATAGTGTCATTCTAACGCCGCATGCTGCCTGCAGTCCAGCCAGTGATGATCTCCCCGCTTCATCGAGTGGGTCGTTGGCTTCGTCGGATGTAGACTCCATCCCGACCGCCTCCACCCCTCGCGACGCCGAAGACGCCGAGGTGGGATCCCCAGAAGGGACCCATCAGGGGGAGGCTCCGGAGGCGCCAAAAGGCGCCCTCCCGGACTTTGCGCTGGACTCCACAACAGAACCCGGAGTGGTTCCGGAGTCCGGCAGGCGGCCCCTTCGATCGAAGGGCAAGACCGTGACGCTGGCGGCTTCCATTCAACCGGAGGTGCCGGGCAATTTGTTGGAGGCGCTGCAGAGCGCTTCCATCGAGGAAGAACACCGCACTATTATGAGTGCGGTGATTCAGAAGGTGCAGCTCGCCAAAGGCGGGCTGACCGAAGCCTGCAATAGCCTTCTATCAGGCTTTGAGGTAAGAAGTTAAAAATATGCAATATAATACCGCATAGACAGTAGGCGCTGATGCTCAGTTCGGTGTTCGGAAAGAAAAGCCGGACTGAGGATCTTAAAAAAGATATACGCAGGGTTGCTAAAAAATTATGTCGATATGGGTTGCAGGCTGCGCTGCTGACCTCTGCCGCACTTACTGCGGAGGTTGGTGCGTTGAAGCAGGAGCTCGAGCGGTCCGGGCAAGAACTCGGCCATGCCAGGAAGCAGCTCCAAGACAAAGAAGGTGAGTAACACCGCTTTGAATTTTTACCTTACAGAAAAGGATTTAGGTTGCGACAAAAAATAACAAGGATAACATGGGTACTGCAGGGCCACGAATGAGGTGGCGGCCCTGAAGGAGGCCGTGTCCGTGGCCGAACGCAATGCGGCCACGGAACGGGGAGAGCGAGAAAAGCAAGAGGCGCGGGTGGCGGTGGTTCAGCAAGAGCTCCAGGCTCTCATGGAAAAGCATGAGAGGTTGGAGCGTGAATCAAAGACTCGAGAGTCCGAGCTTGCCTCGGCTCTCGAAAGTGCAAAAACCGCCAAGGCCGAGGCCCATAAGTCCCTTCAGGAGGTTGAGTTGATGAGGAAGATAGCGGCGGGTAAGGCATTTTTCATGCAAAGCAAGCATGTGAATGTAAATTATGTGTTACTTACCCGAATTCGGAGCTCTCCAGGGGCGTTTGCAGATCTGCCTCGCAGCGTGTCTGATGCCGCCGCATTCTACCATGCCGAGGAGGGAGCTCAACGGAGAAGGTCTTCGGTCTCGGTATGCGAGGCCGGCCATCCGTGCCCCTAGCGACCAGTGAAGCAACCGGTCGAGCTTCACAAGGTGGCTGAGCAGGCTATGAAGGGCCTCATAGTCCGGCTGGGCTCGAGAGGCCATGCCGGGAGCTACTTCGCCTCGTCACGACGGCTGGTGGATGTGTGCCCCGGGTGGAGGTTATCAAGCGCTCCGCCTGTATTGAAGGTGCCCGTCGGGCCTTGCCCGCAAAAGGTGCATTGGGGCAAGCTGGATGCGGAGAAGCTAATCAGCGACGCGCCACCAGCGGGCAAGGAGCATCGTACGCCCGAAATTTACTATAAGGCTGTCCTGAAGGGTGCCCGCAAGATTGCGGATGAGTGCCCCAGGGATGTAATTATTGAGTTAATTCGCAATGTGTTATCCTGTGCGCTGAAAACCTTGTTCATATGCGCTAAGCAACGCTTGTTTAATTTAAAATATTACCTTCTGTGCGGCCGTTTAGTAAATCTGAGAGATGGCAAGTCGTCGGCTTCAGCCCCCATGCCACGAGTGCTGGGGTGTTCGGGATAAACTTGAGCAATCTTGTTCCCATTTTGGGTCCATCTAGGGCGGCGCCAACACAACGAACAAGGCAACCGGACTTATAGTGCTTGAACACTCTCACTTAGCCATAGAATTCTATAATTTTAAATTTCGCGAAGCCCCTAGTATTCGAAGACCGAATTGGGGCGCTATCCACGCCTTCATCGGACATAATCCAAACTTCGCTCAAGTGGCGAGGTCTTTAAGGACCCGAAGGACCTCTCGAACACCGACCAGTCTCGCCTTATCATGCCGGTCAGTTTTAGCTTTCTCCATCGAGGCGTTAACCCGGCTCAACCGGGCGCAATCGCAGTGGTTCTCCCAGTGCTACCTTAGCCGATAGAACGGGCGTAAGGTGCGAACATGGGAGCCGGGCAAACCCAACTATTGACCCAAGGCATGATTCGAGCTGATTCATATAATGCTATAAGTTCGGGTGCCGCACTAGAGAAAGTGTATGGACTTTATCACACCATAAAGCGGAGGACATAAGCCCTGGTGTGTTTGGCGTACCAAGATGCACGGGTGCAACGTGTAAGTAAATGAACATATATATATATATATATATATATATATATATATATATATATATATATATATATATATATATATAAAAGTAATGCAATTATAGGCAAAAGTGCTGCATTTTATTCGAGAAGATATGCTATCGGTGCGGAATGATACAAATAGTGCGGAAAGCAAGGGATTGGGCGAATTAAAGGCGCTCCCTCCAGGGGTAGGCATGGAATGTTGTATTTAACAAATTTAATGCTTGTGATGGAGACCACCGAGTGTCCATCGCGCCCCTATCCTTCCCTCGGCTGTTGCATCATGAGTTCGGCAGGTTCGCCACGGACTGAGTTCTGTATAAAAAAGAGAAAAATAAACGAAAAAAGAGCGACACACTTGGGAGCCCCTGGTGTGGTCGAACCGCACTCTGGGCCTGTTGTGGTTGTGCCCTTCCCCCTATGCCCATGGTATCTCCGGGGCGTAATAATGTACACGGAGAGTTTGTATTGCAATTTTGCGAGGGCTGGGGTTGGGGCCGCATTGCTACGCGTGCACGAAACGTGCCAGGTGGTCTTGTTTGATGTTGCTCCGGGCACGTTTGGTCGTGTCTGGTCGTTTAACGATCGGACTCGAGAATTGCCTTAAAAGGCTGCTCTCTACTTCGCCGCGAGCCGCTGTATGTTCCTCCGCTCGGAGGGCGCCCGTGTTTCCATTGACCGTGATGACTCCACGAGGGCCTGGCATCTTGAGCTTAAGGTATGCATAATGCGGCACCGCGTTGAATTTTGCAAACGCGTTCGTCCGAAAGCAGAGCGTGATAGCCGCCATGAATGGGACTATGTCAAGATTAACTCCTCGCCCGAAATTATCCGGGATCCAAAGACCACTTCGGTGTAATCGAGCCTGTACAATTGGCCTCGACACCTGGTATGACGCTTGAAGGTCATCGTTGTAGGTTTAATCCTTGAAGGGTCTATGCCCATCTTGCGCGACCGTATCCCGATAAAGCAGGTTCAGGCTCTGCCGCCGTCCATCGGGACTCTCGTCGGTGAAATCCATCAACGATTGGGTCTAAAACCAATGCGCGAATCCGCCATGGCGGATATCGGTTGGATGGTCTCTTCGATCGAAAGTGATCGGGCAAGAGGACCATGGGTTGAATTTTGGGGCGATGGCTCCATCGCAGATATCGTCCCTTAGTGCACGCTCGCCCCTCTTGGGAATATGCGTTGCGTATATCATGTTTACCGTCCGAACTTGAGGGGGAATCCTTTTGTCCTCTGTTGTTCGGCGACCGGTCTCTTCCTCGTCATCGCTGTGTAGCCCCTTGTCACTGTTTTCGGCGATTAATTTGCCTGCCTGCTTGAATACCCAACAATCTCTGTTGGTATGGTTAGCTGGCTTTTCGGGGGTTCCATGAATTTGACAAGAGCGGTCGAGTATTCGGTCCAAATTGGACGGGCCCGGAGTGGTTCTTTTGAATGGCTTCTTCCGTTGACCGGGTTTGGATCCTCGGAATCCGGCGTTGACTGTCGTATCCTCATTGCTGCCGCCGTTAATGCGGCGTTTGTTTTTGTTTCGGCGCAACCTGCCATTGCGGTCCTTGGTATCCGGACTGCCAGCGTTTTTGCTGAGGTTGTTACTGCGAGTGAGCCAGCTATCCTCTCCCGCACAGAAGCGGGTCATGAGGGATGTGAGGGCTGCCATGGATTTCGGCTTCTCCTGTCCTAGGTGCCGGGCCAGCCACTCGTCGCGGATGTTATGTTTGAAGGCAGCGAGTGCCTCTGCATCCGGACAGTCGACGATTTGATTTTTCTTTGTTAAGAACCGTGTCCAGAATTGCCTGGCCGATTCGTCTGGCTGCTGGATTATGTGGCTTAGGTCATCTGCGTCTGGTGGTCGCACATACGTGCCCTGGAAGTTGTCGAGGAATGCGGCTTCCAGGTCTTCCCAAAGATCCAATTGACTCGAGGGCAGGCTGTTAAGCCAATGCCGAACTGGTCCTTTAAGCTTGAGCGGGAGATATTTGATGGCGTGAAGATTGTCGCGCCGGGCCATGTGTATATGGAGGAGATAATCCTCAATCCAGACCAAGGTCTGTTGTGCCATCGTAGGATTCGATATTAACGGGTTTGAACCCTTCAGGATTTGATGATCCATTACTTCGTCGGTGAAGCATAGTGGGTGTCTGGCGCCTCAGATTGAGCAATATCGCGACGTAGCTCGAGAGAGCATTGTCCGCTGTGTTCGCCCGGCGAGTAGTTGTATCCGTGCGACGGTATTCGCCGTGGGTCGTTACGCCCACGTGATCCATAGATAGATCTGGATTGTCTTGCCTTGTCCTCCAATATATCTCGCAAGTCCGGCGTGTTCCCCCGTGGCTTCCTGCTTTTAGAGCGATGCCGGGGTACGGTTTTGGTGGAGGGCTTGCACGCCTCTCTATCGCGGCCACGAGGTGGTCGGTCGGCCGTATTGTGCGCTGGTGATGTTGCCTCCTCTAATCGGGGGAGCAACTTGCATTTTGGGTAACTTTTGGAGGGGCGTTCGAGTTAATACTCTTCGACCGCGAGGACCTCGGTCCATCTGTCGGCCAGTAGGTCTTGATCAGCTTGAAGCTGTTGTTGCTTTTTCTTTAGGCTGTTTGCCGTGGCCATTAGCCTCGCGCTAAAACGCTCTTGTTCGACGGGATCCTCGAGCACGACGATTAAATGCGTCGCCGAGGCTTGCCTCGTCTCCGGAGGAGGTAAGTAATTGTCATCCTCGACCTCTTAAATGCCGCCCTCTCCCGAGGGCTTGCTTCGCTTCCTCCTCGCTGGATCGTCTTTGGAGGGAGTTGTCTTCGCACTTTCAGGGGTGTTGTTATCTCCTGTGCGGAATCTCCATTCTTGCCGTGGCGGATTTAGAGCGGCGCCGCTGACGTCGGCGCTTGGGCTGTTTCTTTAAGGAATCGGCCTCTGCTGCTTCTTCGCCGTCCCCATCTTTTGGGGTGTCCACCATGTATATGTCATATGACGCGGTGGTCTTCCAGTGTCCTGTAGGCACTGGTTCTTGGTAGTCTCCGGCATCGTCGTCCATACCGTCGATGTCTTGGAGTCGTAGTCGAGTATGTCGGTTAAATCGTCGGCAGTGGCTACGAAGTGGGTGGTGGGTGGGATCTGAATTTCTTCGTCATCCGCATCCCAACCGTCCTGGCCGTAGTTCGGCCAGGGCTCTCCGGATAGCGAGAGATGCTTCAATGAATTTATGATATCGCCGAAGGGTGAGTGCTGAAAGATGTCCGCAGCGGTGAATTCCGATCGGCGCCCAATCGGATTCGACCGGCGGGCGCAGGAGGTTCGGAGTCCGCAGGAGTCCGCACCTCGAGTCATGGGCTTTACGTGGGACAAGGTAAGTGTTCGGCTCCATCGCCGTAGGAATTGCGGCTCCCGAGGCGGCGTCCAGCCATCCGTCCTCGATACGAGCGATCGGCTCCGGACTATGAGTCGGAGCGGATCCGGGTGCGGCTCCCAAGGTGCTGTCCGGCGGCAGAGTTAGGTCATGCCCATCGTGACAGCGCGGCACGCTCGGCTGTGGCTCAGATCCATCGAGGATCAAGTCCCCGTGGATATTGGCCGTGAAGTTTAGGCTTCCAAACCTAACCTGACGGCCAGGGGCGTAGCTTTCGATCTGCTCCAAATGGCCAAGGGAGTTGGCCCGCAGTGCGAAGCCGCCGAATACGAAGATCTGTCCGGGGAGAAAGGTCTCACCCAGGACTGCGTCATTGTTGATTGAAGAGGCCATCGAGCCTATCGGTGACGACACAGAGGAACTCTCAATGAAAGCACCAATGTCGGTGTCAAAACCGGCGGATCTCGGGTAGGGGGTCCCGAACTGTGCGTCTAGGCGGATGGTAACAGGAGACGAGGGACACGATGTTTTACCCAGGTTCAGGCCCTCTTGATGGAGGTAAAACCCTACGTCCTGCTTGATTGATATTGATATTGTGGATGTTTACAAGAGTGGATCTACCACGAGATCAAGGAGGCTAAACCCTAGAAGCTAGCCTATGGTATGATTGTAAGAGTTGTTGTGATTGTTGTCCTACGGACTAAAGCCATCCGGTTTATATAGACATCGGAGAGGGCTAGGGTTACATAGAGTTGGTTACAATGGTAGGAGATCTACATATCCGTATCACCAAGCTTGCCTTCCACGCCAATGAAAGTCCCATCCGGACACGGGGGGAAGTCTTCAATCTGGTATCTTCATAGTCTTGGAGTCCGGTCGATGATGATAGTCCGGCAAATGATAGTTCGGCTGATGATGGTAGTCCGGCTATCCGGACACCCCCTAATCCAGGACTCCCTCAATGGGCGTCTCCCTAGACAGTTGATTAGCCGCGTCAATGTGACACTTTCTCCTTTTTTGTCATCTCCACATAACCTCCATCATTATATTCTATTCCACCCATAGTGCTATATCCATGGCTCGCGCTCATGTATTGCGTGAAAGTTGAAAAAGTTTGAGATTACTAAAGTATGAAACAATTGCTTGGCTTGTCATCGGGGTTGTGCATGATGAGAGCATTCTTGTGTGACGAAAATGGAGCTTGACCAAACTATATAATTTTGTAGGGATGAACTTTCTTTGGCCATGTTATTTTGAGAAGACATGATTGCTTAGTTAGTATGCTTGAAGTATTATTATTTTTATGTCAATATTAAATAATTTCTTGAATCTTTCAGATCTGAACATTCGTGCCACAATAAATAAAATTATATTGAAGATTTTGCTAGGTAGCATTCCACATCAAAAATTCTTTTTTATCATTTACCTACTCGAGGACGAGCAGGAATTAAGCTTGGGGATGCTTGATACGTCTCCAACGTATCTATAATTTTTGACTGTTCCGTGCTATTATATTATCTGTTTTGGATGTTTAATGGGCTTTATTAAGCACTTTAATATTATTTTTGGGACTAACCTACTAACCCAAGGCCCAGTGCAAATTGCTGTTTTTTTGCCTATTTCAGTGTTTCGCAGAAAAGGAATATCAAACAGAGTCCAAACGGAATGAAACCTTCGGGAGAGTTATTTTTGGAACAAACGTGATCCAGAGGACTTGGAGTGGACATCAAGAAACAACCTAGGAGGCCACGAAGTAGGGAGGCGCGCCCCCACCCTCGTGGGCCCCTCGCAGATCCACCGACCTACTTCTTCCTCCTATATATACCCATATACCCTGAAACCAACCAGGAGCACGAAACCCTATTTCCACCGCTGCAACCTTCTGTACCCGTGAGATCCCATATTGGGGCCTTTTCCGGCGATCCGCCGGAGTGGGAATCGATCACGGAGGGCTTCTACATCAACTCCATAGCTTCTCCGATGATGTGTGAGTAGTTTACCACAGACCTTCGGGTCCATAGTTATTAGCTAGATGTCTTCTTCTCTCTCTTTGGATATCAATACAAAGTTCTCCTCAATCTTCTTGGAGATCTATTCGATGTAACTCTTTTTGCGGTGTGTTTGTCGAGATCCGATGAATTGTGGGTTTATGATCAAGATTATCTATGAACAATATTTGAATCTCCTCTGAATTCTTTTATGTATGATTTGTTATCTTTGCAAGTCTCTTCGAATTATAAGTTTGGTTTGGACTACTAGATTGATCTTTCTTGCAATGGGAGAAGTGCTTAGCTTTGGGTTCAATCTTGCGTTGCTCGATCCCAGTGACAGAAGGGGAAACGACACGTATTGTATTGTTGCCATCGAGCATAAAAAGATGGGGTTTATATCATATTGCTTGAGTTTATCCCTCTACATCATGTCATCTTGCCTAATGCGTTACTCTGTTCTTATGAACTTAATACTCTAGATGCATGTTGGATAGCGGTCGATGTGTGGAGTAATAGTAGTAGATGGAGAATCGTTTCGGTCTACTTGTCGCGGACACGATGCCTATATACATGATCATGCCTAGATATTCTCATAATTATGCACTTTTCTATCAATTGCTCAACAGTAATTTGTTCACCCACTGTAATACTTATGCTATCTTGAGAGAAGCCACTAGTGAAACCTATGGCCCCCAGGTCTATTTTCCATCATATAAGTTTCCAATGTATTTTTACTTTGCAATCTTTACTTTTAATCTTTATCATAAAAATACCAAAAATATTATCATCTCTATCAGATCTCACTTTTGCATGTGGCCGTGAAGGGATTCACAACCCCTTTATCGCGTTGATTGCAAGGTTCTTATTTGTTTGTGTAGGTACGAGGGACTTGCGTGTGGCCTCCTACTGGATTGATACCTTGGTTATCAAAAACTGAGGGAAATACTTATGCTACTTTGCTGCATCACCCTTTCCTCTTCAAGGGAAAACCAACGCATGCTCAAGAGGTAGCACCCAACAGTAATTTGTTTACCCACTGTATGCTTTTTGTTCGAGAGAGAAGCCTCTGGTGAAAACTATGGCCCCTGGGTATACTTTTATCATATATAAAATCCAAAAATACTTTCTTGCATTTTACTTACCATTATTTTATTTTATCTATCTACCACTACAAGATTTGATCCTTGTAATTAACCACCGAGGGATTGACAACCCCCTTGATTGTGCTGGGTGCAAGTATTTGATTTTGTTTGTGTAGGTGCTGCTAACGATGTTGTGCGTGGTTCTCCTACTAGATTCATAATCTTGGTGATTAACTGAGGGAAATACTTATCTCTATTGTACTGCTTCATCCTCTCCTCTTCAAGGAAATCCCAATGCATCTCACAAGTACCAGGTATTCTTTTAGTCTTACGACATATAGTGTCAGTGTTATGGATGTTCAAATTTATCATCAACATTCATAACATACATTCTATTCACAATAGGAGTATTGCATTTTGTTCATAACATCGAACAACTATTGTTTCTCATGAGCAACCTCCTTGCAACTTCTATGTAATGGGCTAGATTGTACAAATCTATAAAATGGATGATGATAATGAATATTGAGGTAATATGCTAATGAAAAGTATCATAACTTTTATAAAGTTTTCAACCCATATTTTAACCTCATCGTTTGTTGGTCATTTAGGCCGTTGTAGCTTCTTCCATCGATTCGCAACAACATGCAATCAAGTCGATATCCTTGTGAACAAATTTTAACCACAATCTTGAAAAATTAGTGGTCAACAATTTAATCATAATTTCAGAGAATTACACCTACTTGACCAACTTTATCTACATCTTATAACTTGTATGACATTCATACTTGAGCTGGACATTCTAGTATTTTTTGCCTTTTACTTCTTATAGTTTTACTTCAATGTTTCTCCTACTCTCGGAAGAAACATCCAACTTTTGGAGTAGCGTGAGCCCCGAACTTCCTTAGGCATGTAAGTTTCATTACATCTTTTTTTTTCTTTCTCTTGAAGTTCTCATGATCAACTCATGATTGGTGTTCTTTCAGATCTTACGCATTTCAGTATTAAACATAGTTGAACGCTTCACTAGAACTTGCAACAACACTTCTTTAGATACCACATATATTTTAATCTTTGTTTGTTTCTAAAAAAAATCAGTTCCAAGAATATCACATAACTATCCCAAACATTTTGAAGTTCGGGTTTCTCGGAAGCAAGCAGACCGTAATGTAATTCTAGTCTTTTGGATCGAAGGATGTGAGTCTCGTCATCCATAGCATCAATAGGAGAGTATTTTAGGTATGCAGTAGGACAAAATCCTTCTTGGCACTCTTAGAGGACGATCCTCTCATTACGTTTACCAATCGTAAAGATGCAACTAGATAAATAACAGTTAATCAATTTCAACAGAAAAGGTGGAACTGTGCGCCATTATCCTACAACTGTAATGCAAACTACACATAGATATTGTTCATAATTAATTTGCGCTAGTCTTTAATTTTTTTAATATAAAGTGCACTCCCAGTCAAATCAATATCTCTCATAATTGAAAGTGGGTGATTCAAGATCCTGATCTAATTCACAACCATGGACGGTAGCATCACATATGATGTCAACTTCAACCTGTAGGGAAACTTACCAATTATATATCTATATGACTCTTTTTCATCTTTTGATGCTTCATGCTTGCAACCTGTAGGGAAACTTACCGATTATATATCTATATGACTCTTGTTCATCTTTTGATGATTCGTGCTCTGTGGTCAGAACGTTTTTGCTAGAACTTCAAGATAACCGAGTGTTTCTGCTATGAAGTCCTAACTTCACCCGCCTTACAATTCAGCTTTCATTTGTACTCATGGTAGCATGTAGCACTCCGAAAAGCCACGTGCTATGGACGGTTATTACACTAGGAAGATCACCTTTTTAACTTGATATTTTCTGTATGAGATCACCCTAATAATTGACTATTGCGCAATCAAAGTGTGAACACAACAAAGGGATAAACATCTCAGGCAATTCATAATAGCATGATATGGTATAGCCCTGGGCACTGAGAACGTCTCCATGGTCCTCCGAGGTCTTCACGAAAATTTCTCCAAAAACATTGTCGTCGCAACAATTTTGAAAACTGCTATCGTGGCTACTGTTACCGTTACCGTTACTATTATTGTTGTTACTACTACTATCAAATTTTCATACTATAGTGCTACTAAACACTTTGTTGTAGATGTTTAGTTCTCCGGGTGTGGTTGAATTGACAACTCAACTTCTAATACTTACAAATATTCTTTGACTCCCCTTGTGTCGAATCAATAAATTTGGGTGAAATACTACCCTCGAAGATTGTCGCGATCCCCTATACTTGTGGGTTATCAGTCATCATCCTGTATATTCCGATGACGGGCTTCCTCAAATGCCCGAGGTTTTCATGAGCAAGCAAGTTGGATGCACACCCACTTAGTTTCAGTTTGAGCTTTCATACACTTACAACTTTTAATGCATCTGTTGCATGGCAATCTCTACTCCTTGCATTCATATCAACTGATGGGACTCTCCATTGCCCGTTCATCAGCCGCATTGATGAGAGACTTTCTTCCTTTTTACTTCTCCTATTGATCTCTATCACCACATTCTATTCCGCCTATAGTGTTATATCCATGGCGCATGCTCATGTATTGCGTGGAGTTGAAAAAGCTGAAGCGCATTAGAAGTACGATCCAATTGCCTGATTTGACAACAGGGTGCTCATGATTTATATTTATGTGGTGAACGCGGATTCATGCCATGCTAACATGATAGAAAGAGTAGGGATAACATTCGTTAAGGATCATATATTTTGAAAAAGTAATGATTATGTTTCTTATATTCATGGATATTATTATGTTAATAGAAATTACTTCATCGTTTCTCAATATTTATACCATAAGAGAGATTAGATGATAAGCATGATAGGT
The DNA here is from genome assembly GCA_021605205.1 of Aegilops longissima. Taxonomy (NCBI): domain Eukaryota; kingdom Viridiplantae; phylum Streptophyta; class Magnoliopsida; order Poales; family Poaceae; genus Aegilops; species Aegilops longissima. Next base: position 742,659,780 of record CM038682.1, read on the forward strand.
AGCATTCAACATCAATTTTATGTTTTCATCATTTACCTACTCAAGGACAAGTAGGAATTAAGCTTGGGGATGCTGATACGTCTCCAATGTATCTATATTTTTTATTGTTTCATGCTATTATATTATCAATCTTGGATGCTTTATATGCTTTAATATGCTATTTCATATCATATTTTGGGATTAACCTATTAACCTAGTGACCAGTGCTAGTTCCTGTGTTTCACTTGTTTTTTAATTTTTAGAAAATCAGTACCAAACGAATTCCAAACACGATGAAACTTTACGGAGATTTTTTATGGACCAGAAGGGACCCTAGAAGGTTTGGGAGGAGGCCAGAAGAACTACATGAGAGCCACGAGCTCACCAGGCACACCCTAGGGGGGCCCCCCTGAGCTCGTGACTTCCACACAGCTCCGTTTGACATAGTTCCACCTCTAGAAATTCCCAAATATACCCAAACCAATAAAGAGAGACCCGAAACACTTTTTCTGTCACCACAAGCTTCTGTTCTTCCATGATCCCATCTGGAGGCCTTTTTCGATACTCTACCTGAGGGGTGATCGATCGCGGAGGGCCTCTACATCAACCTTGCTGCCCTACCAATGATGCGTGAGTAGTTCACCACACACCTATGGGTACATAGCTAGTAGCTAGATGGCTGCTGCTTCTCTCATTTGATCTTCAATACCATGTCCTCCTCGATTTTCTTGGATTTCTATCCGATGTAATCTTCTTTTGTGGTGTGTTTGTTGGGATCCGATGAATTGTGGGTTTATGATCAGATTGTTCATTGAAAGTAACTGATTCTTTTCTAAACTTTATTATGCATGATTTTAATAGCTTTGTATTTCTCTCTGATCTATTCATTTGGTTTGGCCAACTAGATTGATTTATCTTCAATGGGAGAGGTGCTTTACACTACTAGGAAAAGGGCTATAGATGGAATGGACACTAATGGCGCACCTGTCATGTGGTGCGCCACTACTATATAGCAGTGGCGCACCAGGCACATGGTGCGCCACTAGTAACAATTTTTTTTCAAACATACTAATGGCGCATCATGGCATGGTGCGCCATTACTAGTGCTAACTAGTAATGGCGCACCGGCCACACAGTGCGCCACTACTGTTGTTTTTTTATTCTTTTTTTTGCAAAACTACTAATGGCGCACCGTAGCATAGTGCGCCATTACTAGTTTAAACTAGTAATGGCGCACTATTCCACGGTGCGCCATTAGAATATATATATTTTTTATTATTTTTTTGCAAAACTTCTAATGGCGCACCAGCAGCAGGTGCGCCATTAGTAACCAGGGTTACTAATGGCACATTTGCAGGTGGTGCGCCTTTAGTAACCTGGGACCAGCAAGATATTTTGGACAGCCCACCTACCCACTCACTTTCCCCACTTCATTCTCCACCTCCTCCTCCAAGCTTGTCTCGGCTGCCTCCTCCTCCTCACCTCATTTGCACCATAGATTCATCCAAATTAAGTGGTTAAATTACCTTTTTTGATAGGTAAGCAAGGGGAAGCTATCTTTATGTTGTTCTCCTCTCCAACAACGTGCACATGCACTTTTTGTGGCCTAGCTAGATCTATGTATGTTCGTGGTGTTGCATATGTTTATGGTGTTGCATATATGTTTGTGTTTGCAGGTACCGGTGTTTGAAATGCGATAGTTGCCAATATTTTGCCGGAATGTTGATTCATTTCCGTTTCGGCGAGAACTTTGGCACTATTCATTCTTTTTGGTCCTATATTTAGGGAAAGTCATGCCAAATTATTTCTTGGTTCTAAAATATCGTTTTGCTCTACCCCGCAGGCGACCATGGTCCGCACGATGACCGAAGGCATCATGAATAGGTTTTTGAGCTCCGCGAAGGCCGAGATGCTTGAAAAGAATGAGACGGAGATAAGATGTCCATGTCGAAGATGCAAGCTGAAGAGCCTTATTGCGGACCCGGATTCCATGAAGGTGCGGGACCACCTGCTCTTGCGTGGTTTCATGGATGGCTATTGGTGGCAAGGTGATGAAGATGACTATGAAGTCGTCCATGGGGGCCGGGGAAGAAATGAGGAAGGGCAGCAAGACAACCACCGCGGCTCGGGCGGGCGAGAAGACAAAGAATCTCCAGGACATGATCACGACGGTGATGCCGTACACAATCATCATGTAGAAGATGCAGGACATGATGATGAGGAAGATGCCGGAGCATACGAAGGGCATGATCATGAAGATGAAGATGCCGGCGGAGCAGACGACGATGGACCATCGATGGGCTGGGTGTAGGACCCTCATATTCAAGAGCTTCTTCTCAAGAAGACGGATAACACAAGAGCTGCTGCCTGAGAGAAAGCCAAGCTGGATCAACTGGAGATAGACGCGGTTACTCCATTGTATGAAGGATGAAGGTTCGAGGATACCCGCTTGAAAGTAACGCTCATGGCTCTGGAGATGAAGGTAAAACACAAAATGACCGACGCATGCTTCGACGAGAACATGTCATTCTGGCACGAACGTCTTCCCAAGGGGAACAAGTGCCCGACCAGTTTCGAGGAGGCGAAGAAAATCGTGTGTCCTCTGGATTTACCGCACGTGAAATACCATGTGTGCATGAAAAATTGCATCATTTATCGGGACGAGCACGCGGAGTCTACCATATGTCCGGTGTGCGGCGTCACTCGATACAAGAAGAGGAAGAAAGCTCCTCGAAAAGTAGTGTGGTACTTTCCGATCACTCCTCGTCTGTAGCGGTATTTCGCGGACCCTAAGGTAGCAAAGCTCCTGCGTTGGCACGCGGATAGGGAGGAGAAGAAGCGAGAAGATGATGCAAATGATCCGGAGATAAATAAAAAAGACAAGATGCTGAGTCACCCAAAGGATGCGAGCCAGTGGCAAGCGTTGAACTTCGAACACCCAGAATTTGGGAAGGATCAAAGGAACATCGTGCTAGGCGCGAGCACCGATGGAGTCAATCCGTTTGCCAGCCAGAGAAGCACACATAGCACCTGGCCTGTGTTTGTGTGGATGTACAACATTCCCCCTGGTTGTGCATGAAGAGGAAGTACATTCACATGAGTATGCTAATTGAAGGGCTGAAACAACCAGGGAACGACATCAATCTGTATCTGGGGCTGCTGAAAGAGGAGCTAGACACGCTGTGGAAAACGCTAGCCAATACGTGGGACGCCGCAGAGAAAGAATATTTCCCTAGAGCCGCACTGCTCACGACAGTGCACCACTATCTCGGTTACGGATATCTCGCGGGGCAGGTGGTCCACGGATTTTCTGGATGCGTCAGGTGCATGGATGACACAACGTATCGCCAGCAAGATAGAGATCCCGGGTCTTCGAAAACCGTGTTCATGGGACATCGAAGGTGGCTTCGCGACGATGACCCGTGGAGGAAACGCAAGGATCTGTTCGATGGTGAAACCGAACCCCGAAGACGCCCGCGTACGAGGAGCGACGAGGAAATAGACCAGCTGTTGAAAAATTGGAAAGATTGCCCACTGCCGGGAAAGAAGCAAAAGGCGCCAGAGCCGCTGCTGAAGGTATGGAAAACGAGGTCTGTTTTCTGGGACTTGCCGTACTGGAAGATCCACCGTGTGCCTCACAGCCTTGATGTCATGCATATCATGAAGAACGTGTGCGAGAGTCTGCTTGGTACCCTGCTCAACATGCCAGAGAGGACCAAAGATGGGCCGAAAGCAAGGGCAGACTTGAAATCAATGGGCATCAGGGAGGAGCTTCACGCTAATGATGATGATGATGATGATGAGGCGAAGCAGGACACGGAAAGTCGTCGCACAGCAAAAGGCCAAGAAGACCGGAAATGACTACCCTCCGCATGCTTCACTCTAAGTCGAGGAGATCGAGCAGTTTTTCACCTGCCTCGTAGGAGTAAAACTTCCTTCGATTCTGCTGGGAAGATAAGAAGATACCTAGACCCAGCGAAGCGAAGTTCAGCGGGATGAACTCTCACGACCGTATCGCGTCTTGATGACGCAGATACTTCCGGTTGCAATCCATGGGATCATGGGCGCGCGTCCGTGAAATGCTATTTGGCCTACGCAACTTTTTCGACGTCATCTCTCGGAAGTCCGTTGGCGTGAGGCAACTCAGAAGGCTACAGGAAGAGATCATGGTGATACTATGCGAGCTTGAGATGTACTTCCCGCCCGCATTCTTCGACATTATGGTGCATCTGCTGGTCCATATCATGGAGGATATCATCCAACTCGGGCCGACGTTCCTGCACAGCATGATGCCGTTAGAAAGGATGAATGGTGTCATCAAAGGATACGTTCGCAACATGTCACGTCCAGAGGGAAGCATAGCCAGGGGCTTCCTGACCAAAGAGTGCATCTCCTACTGCATGAATTATCTAGGCATCGAGGACCCCGTTGGTTTGCCCGTCAACAGGCACCTCGGCAGGCTCGCTGGATGGGGTCACCGTGAGGGTCGCCGCGAAATGCATGTCGACTTCTAGGGTCGACTCGCCGACTTTGAAAGAGCAAACCTAGTCGCGCTACAACACATAGACGTGGTCGATCCTTGGGTGGTAAAGCACAAAACCTTTATTGAGAAGACGTACAATGACCAAGGCCAACAGAGGACGGATGGAGATATAATCAAAGAGCACAACTCATGTTTCACGCGTTGGTTCAAGCAGAAGCTTCTGTCGTACCCTTTACATGAGGATTCTTCCACGGAAGAACAACTCATATTCGCCTTGTCACAGGGCGCCGAGCACAACCTGATGACCTATGAGGCGTACGATATCAACGGCTACACATTCTACACCGGGGACAAGGACATGCAGTGCGATGGTTATCAGAACTCCGGGGTAACAACGGAATCCTACACCGATAACGACAAGGACAGATACTACGGAGGGATCGAGGAGATCTAGGAGCTGAGCTACGCTGGAGAGAAGGTCCCGATGTTCCGTGTCAGATGGGCCAAGAACGTCATAAAAGAAGACCGGTATTTCACCACCATGGTTATACCCGAAGCCAAATCCAAGACCAAGGGCGCAAACGTCACCGCAAAAAATGAGCCATGGGTACTGGCTTCTCAAGTGGACCAATGCTTCTTCATTACCGACCCGCCAAAGCCCAGCCGTGTTGTCGTGAGGAGAGGCAAAAGGAAGATCATCGGAATGGATGGAGTCGCCAATGAGCAAGACTTCGACAAGTATGGCGACCCGAAGATGGAACATGACGACGACAAGTATCAGCATACACCACAAGAAGAAGCAGGACCACCCTACCTAAAGGACATCTGTTCAAGAGAAGCACTCCATTTACAAAAAATAAGGGCAAGAAGATTGTGAACAGATAGCTAGCTAAGATCGATTGTATTTAAATTGTAGCCTTCATTTCTCGATTGTATTTCATGGGCACTTTTTGAAATCATGAATGTTTTTAAATTTCATGGACACTCGATCTCGACCCCCCTCCATCTCGAGCGCTGTCCCACCTCGCTAGATCCGGTCCCCCTCGCCGCCGAGCACCCCCAGCACCATCTCCCCCGCTCCACCGGCCGCCGCCGGTGAGCCCCCGCACCCTCCCCCACTCCACCGCCGCTGACGACCCACCGCACCCTCCCCGCTCCACCGCCGCCGCCAAACCCCCGCACCTTCCCCACTCCACCGCCACGCCGACCCCCGCACCCTCCCCGGCCCGCTCCACCGTCACAAATGAATGCAACTAAAATTGCAAAAAAAAATTGATTATATTTTCAAATAACAAATTTGATGATATTTTCAAATAATAAATTTGATGATATTTTTTCATATTCATAAATATTTTCAAAAAACAAATTTGATGATATTTTTTAAAAAATTATTAGTGTTTTTATAAAAAAATATTACTGTTATGATTTAAACCAGTTTGAACATATTTAAACATAAATAAATATCAAAGAGCATTTTAAATGCATAAAAACAAAAATTGGGGAGCCTGGGAATCGAACCCAGGACCAGTCGGGCTAGTGGGCGTGTTCTGATGGAGATAGGGTTAGGTGGAATATAACCTGACCAGTCGGGCTAGTAATTAAAACAAAATTCTAATGGCGTACCAGGGGGAGGTGCACCATCGCTATCGTCGTACTTATGGCGCACTAGGGGGAGGTGCGCCATTGCTAACCCTCCCCCACTCCACCTATTTCCATCGCACTGTGGCCTCCCTCCCTCCCTCGCCTAATCCCCAACTCGACCCCAACCGTACGCCACCGCCCCCTTGCTCCGCCCCTCCTTCCGTCGCGCCTGCACGTCGTCGGCGACGCCGCCGCCGCTGTGGTCTTGCGCTGCCCAGCGCCGCCGCCCGACCCCAGCGGGACTCCACCCCGCCGCCTCAGCGCCCCGAACGGGATCGGCCGAGGGCGCGCGCTAGGGTTCCTCACCCCGCCGCCTGCTCCTCTCCTCTCCTGCTCCCTCCGACGAGCGAGGGCCTCCTCCGGCCCTTGCAACAGCCGGCGAGCGTGGCCCCGACGCGCCCACCCCGCCTGCCCCTGCCGTCCTCCGCCACCGTCCCCTGCTCTCCTTCGACCACGACGAGCGAGGACCCGGACAAGCTCGGACCCCGACCCTGACCCCATCGCCGACCCCGACCCCGACCCCTCCGGCGAACAGGTACCTCTCCTCCTTCCTCCTTCCTCCCTCTCTCCACCATTCCCCATTCCCTCCCTCCCTCCCCTCGACCGTGCCAGTGTAGGTCATCTGATCATTTTATTTCTTGCTTGAGTTGCAAGTTCTTGTCATGTTCATATATGTTATTTGCCTGGCATGGTTCAAAATGTGAGTTTGATTACTGCCAATCCCGGGGTTCTGAAACTATATTTACTGAAGTATTTCGGAAAACTGATGAATTTATTTTGCTTGCATTGCTCAAGTTTTTATACTGAAACTAAGTAAAAATATTTGTAGATGTATTATGAAAATAGTGTATATTCTGAAAATATTTGTAGATGTATTGTAAAAATAGAGTATAACTGCCAATCCCTAGGGTTTATCTTGGGTTTATAGAGTTGGTAGTTCTGTCATAAGAATTTGTTGAGGATCACCATCTTATATCTTATATTTACTAATTGGAAGCACCATTCGAGCTTCCACGTTAATCCTCATAAACTAATTATAATGACCATTAGATCTTAATCCTGCGTCTAGAATTGAACAAGACACGAAAACTCTTTTTCCTCATGTTTAGAAGTCCATGCGTTACAAGTGAGATCCAATCCAGCCAAGAGTGTCCATGTGTATTACGTTAGCTTGGAAGGGTGTGGTGTAAAGAAAAGAAACGTGCAAGGAAAAATCAGCTACCAACTTGAAGTTTTTTTTTCTGGAAACGTGTTGCTGGATTGACACACGTAACACAGCTAGATGTCATTCCACTAAAATGTATGCGTACAACATGGATGGAGGGTGTTATCTTTCCTAAAAAATTGGCGTCCGTTACTTAAGTGTATTATGCAAAAATCTAGGTATATGAACTAATTTTTCTTATTAATAAATCATCAGGCAAACAACCAGAATAGATATATGCATGGACTATATATACTAATCACAGGTACGATTTATATTTCAAAATTTGCATGTGACATACGCATATTTTTTTCTGTAGATATATAGAAATTAGTACAGAAAAGGTCTTAATCCGCGTCACAAATATAATTAATAAAAATCTAAAATTTCTAAACTAAGCATGTGCATCAGAAACTTTAAAAACCCGAAAAATTGCTAAACCTCGCGAGTGCAGCAGAAACCTTCTGATTTCAGGATTTTGGACACATGGTATACATTACATATACTACACTAATCACGTCCATTAATCACACTTTTTTTGCCAAAATTCATACGAAAAGCACGTAGTATTTTTTGGAAAATATAAAGATTTTTTTTATAAAAAAAGTATTGAATCTATATCACAAATATATTTAATAAATAAATCATAGATTACATTTTAAATATCAAAATTGCTACCACGTGAGTGCATTAGAAACTGACTAATTTAAGCGTTAAAGCACAACATTTAAGTTTCATATTGATAAGATATCAAAGGAATAAGTGAAAATGTGGGAGAACTTGGTTAAAACACAATTTAATAGGATTCAAAAAGAGAGAAGTGTTGCAGATAAATCTATAAATCATGGACTAGGATACGGCCTTCTCTCAAAAAAAATGAATGGGATAAGAGCTAGCGGTCATGGCCTTAATAAAATCACCATTGCTACTTTTTTTATGTCTGACTTGGGATGTCAACAGGATCAGTTCAAAAAAATGTAAAATAACTTTACAGTAGACATCGAATAATTAGGGGAATTCTCAGAAAGAACAAAAGGGTAAGCATATAGAAATATATGTGCCTATTCAAAAATATTCGAGCAGACTTTAACCTTTTAGTGTTGAAATTTTAAACAATCCGAGGATGTATTCAAGAACAAGTCCAAGTAAAAACATGATCCGATCTGAGCACAAGAAAATAGTGAATTATTAAAAAAGACAATTAGGGATTCCATAAATTTGAAGAGAAATTCAAGAAGCAAGAAGTTCAACGAGGGTATGGTTGAATTGGGCCACAAACTGAAGAAAGGCATGCAGCTCATGGGCATGTTGAACTGATGAACACCTGGGATATGTGCAGCGACAAGTTAGATTTGCATATATTTCTCTCCTTGTGCGCATATGTAACACACATAACGCGAGAGAGAGCACACAGGGATGGGTCTGAGAGTGATCGGCGTAACTAACTGCTCGGAGAATGGTTGTTCGTTACACATGTTTCGGAAAAATATTTTAATCACATGTACGCAAGCAGAAACATGGAGTGCCCAGCCAATAGTTAATGGTAGGGAGCAAAATCATAGATGATATATGTATAATTACATTTAAATGATAGGACATCTTTGCATGCCTTGAGTCATTACTAAATAAGAACCATTAAATATGTATAATGGTGTCATCATATTTTATTGTAATCGATATTCTAAAATATATATGATGATCCACTATGTATTAATATCTGGCGATGTAAATATAATATTTTACACGCTACCAAAATGAGTAGTCAAAATAATAATAATAATAATCATAATAATTTCATCCTTTCAATTTGTATGAGAGTTAAAGTAAAAAATTACCAAAACTATTTATGCAAAATATTATTCCTTTTCAAAAATCCTAGCCCGTGCAGTAGCACGGGTTGACGACTAGTGAGAAATAATTCAAACTGAATGTGTTGGCAGTGTGTTAACTGAATTTTCGCATTGCATTTTTGTAACTAGGGTTTATCTTGGGTAGGACCAGGAGATGTCTAGGGACAATATTTTGGCCATATGGTTAGCAATGTGAAGGGAATCTGAGAGATTAATTCAAACTGAATGTATGTTTGTAACTGAATTTTTTTGACAGTGTGTTAACTGAATTTTTTTGACAGTGTGTTAACTGGCCACTTATCTTCATTTCAAAGCCCAAGTTGCAGCCCTTTAGATTGACAGCTGGACAGAAGGTATCTTCTAGTAACTTTAGAGTGGAAGGCAGCTTCACTCTGTAGCTATATAGACAACTTCAAATTGGATGGCATGGAATATATTGTTGGGGTTTTCACTTTTTCTACTTCGCTTGTTATTTTTTTAAATGTTAGACACAATAACATAGTTCATATGCGATATGTGAATTTTCCTTTTCTGCATGTCACATCAACCTGTATTACTCTCACAGTCACATTGCGAGGCATTGTCTTGCTGCCTCATGAAATAAATAAAAAAGACCAACACAGGCTCATGCCCAGTGCAACCTAAAATTAGCACCTTCTGTTTAGATGTTTATATTTACAACTTATTTTGTTAACATAGTAACAGCTAGACTTACCAATCCACCTGATATATTGAATATGACCACGTGGACTTCACTTTGTCACTTGTCAGACTTCTGCATCCAATGAATTGGGGCTTTCTGATATTATTTTTTTATAAAATGACATTCTTTTTAGAGTTTCAACTTTTATGTACATACATTAAACTAAAAAGGTATCTCTACCACTACATGTAGTATAAGCATGCATTCTAACAGAACTATGTCTCTACGTAAAAGCATTCATTCTAAAGAAGATACCTTTGGTAAAATGTGTTTAACTTGTAGCTTCTAGCTTAAGTGAGTAGCCAATCTCTGTAGTGAGTAGCTTAACTTGTTTAAGTACTGCCGTAGTAGTACTGCTAGTGAGTAGATGAACTCCATTTAACTAGCTTAATTGAGTTTCAGTTGTGTAGTGAAGTTCTTCAATTTTGTATGATGCGGTTCACGCTTAAACTGTCCTGCTATGTAGTCTGTTGGATCATCTATGTACTATGTATGCTGTGGCATGTGGTGTGGTCGATGCTGAGATGTCAACTCTATGTACTATGTATGTTGTGGCATAGGTGAAGCCACTGACTACACTTCAGGTTCTACTGCTGGAACACTTCAGGAGTTTTACTTCATAACTTGAGGATTTTGATGATATTTGGGGGTTTTTGTCTCCGACCATCGTGTCGTGATGATATTGTGGGGTGTTGTGGGGTTGCAGCTGGGCGGGCGTGGGGTAATGATTTTGCAGGTACCCCGAGAGACCCTTGAGTTTGCCAGAATTTCGATTAACTTCCGTTCCGGCAAATTCGGGTACTCCATATGTCCTATTTTCAGCAAAGTTCATGCTGAAATTTTCCGTGAATTTTAGCATGACTTTGCTAAAAATAGGACATATGGGGTACTTGCGACTAATGCATGGGTCGGGGTATCTTAGTACTTAGTTAAGTAGGATCAACTGCCCCGCCATTCTTGTTGCATAGGTGGCAATAGAGCCAAGTGATTAGGCCCAACCTAGGGTGCCTCGGCATCGATAAACCCTAAATGATGAAAACTTAACTTAGCATTTAGGGTGCCTCGGCGTCGACAAACCCTAAATGATGAAACCTTGGCTTCTATAGGGTGCCTCGGTGTCGATGAGAACCTAAATGATGTACGCTTAGGCTTTTAGGGTGCCTCGGCGTCGACAAACCCTAAATGATAAAAGCTTAGCCTTTAGGATGCCTCGGTGTCGACAAACCCTAAATGATGAGACAATGATCTTGTTCCTTGACAATAACCAACTTTTTGACCAAACTTTTTTCCTCTTTAGAGCGAAACATGGCCCTAGCGATGAGGCGGCGGTTGAGGCGACAAGCAATTCAGGAGCTGTCCCGGAGATGGAGGAACAACGTCACCGCTATGAGGACGCCGCGGAAGACACCGATCCTGGCTACACAACCCCTAGTGGCGTCGGGGATGACACCACTGATGGTGCCGCCAAGGATGCCACCACTGATGGTGCCTCCGAGGATGCCACCACTGATGATGGCAGCGCAGGCACAGATGGCAGCCAACCGAAGAAGCAACGGAAGGACCGGCGCCCGAACGCGCTCCGCACCGTCAAGGAGGAATTTACTCAAGTGGACTCCGACGGGCATCCAACGGAGCCCAAACATATAGTCAAGGGGTACTCGGTTCAGCTCGGGTGCATTCTCCGGAGCACCGTCTCGATCAACACCGAGAACCTTAGGCATAAGGACCGAGGGAATTTGCGCAACCTCCTCTTCATGAAGCTGCACGAACGATACAAGTTCCCCGCTGAATTTGAAAACACACGCCTCTCAGGGAATAAAGTGAACAGTGCCGCCCTCATGAGGATGAGCACGGCCCTGTCTACTTGGAGAAGCGCGGTGAAGAGAATGATTGAGAAAGGTGATAGTTATGAGAAGATCAAGGCGAAAAATCCTTCGATCAACGAAGAGGACTACAAGGAGTTCAAGATCAAGTGCGAGAGCAGCGCAACCTCCGAATCAAGTCAGTGGGGGAAAGAAATGCGGGAGTTGAACTTAGGGGAACACAAACTCGGTCCCGGCGGTTACAGAGTGGCGGAGCCTATATGGGACAAGGAGGACGCGGAGCGTGCCGAGCAAGGCCTTCCGCCCCGCTTCGAGAAATACAACAGTGACAAGCAGACCAGGAACTATGTCAGGGACCGGTACAAGGAGGACCCGATAACAAAGGAGCTTACCACGGATCCGAAGACCAGGGCGCTTGAGCTTGTTCTGGCGAAGGAGACTGAAAGCAGTAGCGCGGGGTCATCTCAGAGCACCCCTGCTTGGGACAGCACTCTAAATAGGGCGTTCAACGTAATGAAAAACAAGGATAAGCTCAATAAGCCGTCGTCAGCTAGTCGTGTGTCCGGCAAAGGCTTGTCCACAAAATGGTCGTCATACTATACCGCTGGTGGGCGAAAGGATAAAAAGACCAGCTCGGAAAGCCAGTCGCGCGAGGTTCAAGAACTCAAGGCACAAGTGGCGCGGATTCCGCAGATTGTCCAAGAGCAAGTGCAACAACAACTGGGATCGACGCTCACCGGCATTATGCCTACCTTGATTCATGGGCTGACGATGTGGATTGCGGGTGGCCAACAGGGGCCGCCCCCGATTCCCAGCTTCACGGCCAGCAACTCGCACAACGCGCAGGCGGCGCCATTGGTGTCTCCGGCGGCGGACAGTATTGTGTCTCAACCCGCACAGCCGGCATTGGAGCTTAATGCACCGGGTGTCGCCGGCGGCACCTCGCCAGACAAGCGGCCCCTCCGTCGATTACGCCGCCCGTCGTTGGCGGTGCCTCGACATTAGCCGAGCTCGACGCCATCATCGCGGTAACTAATTAAGCCTCTCGGCCGATGACTTCATCTCCTTGCCTTTGGCTGGGCATCCCTGACGCCCTACATGTTTTCGCGAGGCGCCGCCGACGTTCCGTGCACTCTCACGCGCCGTGAGCACGACGAGTTGGTCGATGTCGCCAAGGGCAAAATCGTTGAACCGGCAACCCGTGTTCCACGGTAAACCGATGCCACCCACGGTGTATAGGGTTCAACTGGTTGGTGCTGCCAGGCTGCGGCGAGTTGTTACCTCGATTCGACCCGCCAGGGCCGCGAAGATGATCGATGACCCTCGGCGCCGCCTAAGCTGGCCCTGCTTTGGCGAAGAGCAGATTCGTTTGGGGCGGGGACACCAACCCAAAGACAACACCGCCCGATCGTGTCGGTGCCAAGCCATGGCAAGACCGCCGCCAACGCTACCGGACATGCGGACATCCCTATGGCACAGGATCCGAACATGCATATGGCACAGGATCTCGGGCGACGACGACAACGACGACGGCCGTACATTTAGCAACGTCGATAAGTACTTTGCGAACATGGGTGCGATGACGAATTATGCGGGCCTCTTTCTCAAGAACCCAACCAAGGCGACCGCGGTCTAGCTGATGCAGCAGAGAAACCCGGTTACAACAGCGTCGTCGGCGTTCAGTTCTCGAGACGCCTCAGCTGCCTACTTCACCGAGCCTCGAGATAGCGAGGTGCCAAATATTATCAGCCCCAACACACTCAAGAAGGCGGTCTGTGAGCAGAACTCGGACCCATTACAACAGAAGAAGAAGGGACGGAAAAGAAAGAGTAACAAGGGTGCGAGCCAGCCGGCACCGAGTATGATCCATGCTCAGGACGGGCCACCTTCACCTAAGGATATCTCGAGGAGGGTGCATGTGGCAGGTAGGGCGATGCTACCGACAAATATGCCCAATGCTGCAACCGATGCTATGCGGAGTCTGCACAACAGTGTTCTTTCTTTGGAGAAGCGGCGTCTCAGAGAGAATGATGTGGCATACCCGGTTTTCGTGGCCAAGGTGCGAGAGGGCAAGGGCTTTGTGGATGGCGCCATCGAGTGCGATCGTCCTGTGGTTTGATGACATCTTTGCTATGTTTAACCTTCATCCGCTGCACTACACCTTCGTTCGGCTGTTTTCGCTGAGTATGGAGATGCGGATCATTAGAGACAAGACCCCGGACATCGTGATAGTCGACCCCTTCTACATGCGTGCCAAGAACTTGTGCAGCGCGGGGACCGCATGTCGCGAGTTCTTACCTCGGCGTCATTCGCAAACCCAGATAAGGATAACTTCCTCGTGCCTTACTTTCCGAGTAAGTCATCCCTCACCGCCCGTAACATATGATTTCTTATATTTCAATCATTCTTTTTTTCTAACATTCCGTGTTCTGTGCAGTGACACACATTGCACACTCATCCTCTTAAGCCCGAAATATTCCATGGCCACGTATTTCGACCTGGACCGTGACTCCAAGATAGACTACACAAATATCAAGAAAGTTCTTGATGATGTTCTCCCCGGCTACGCCAAATCTGGAGGCACCTTCACCAAGCCAGTTCGTAGGTACGGCAGGCACGTGTTCGCCCACAATAAAAAGTTCTCCTGCATCTAGCAGCCGCCTGGCGGTCAGAAGGATGCCTACTACGCCCTCCATCACATGCAGGTGATCGTACGGGACCATCATCACCTTCTGCTACCAGATAATCTCAAAGATTGGGCCGAGAGCTTGTCAGCAATCCAGGACGCGGACATCAGACAAGAATTATTTCGCATCCAGTCAGAGTTTGCGGAAATTATCCATCAAGATGTCCTTCGTACCTCGGGGCAGTTCTACCTCAGATATCAACCGTCCAACAGTGAGATAGACACAATGCTACAAATGCAGGCTGATAACGCCTACGATTTCATGACCATCACGACAGACGGCGGCTTCATCCACGCTCCGGTCCCATGAGTCGAGTCGACAGTAGTGATGGTATGTGTAGTTCTGAAATATTGATTGGCTCATGTTGTAATTAAACTTTAATTAACTTGTATGTCTCTTTGGTTTGGACAGTCGTTCAACTTAGATGTAATCGATGCTATTTATTAGTAGGACCATGAATCATGCTATTAATGTCTTGCTTTTCTCTTCCGATCCTTTTGTTGCATACTTATATATTGCTTATGTATTGTCTGTTGTTTGGATTGTGCATAGAGATGCCGTCGTATGTCGTGTACAAGGGTAAGGTTCCCGGAGTCTACGACGACTGGGAGGAGTGTCGGAGACAGGTTCACCGTTTCAGCGGTAACAGTTACAAAGGGTACACCACTAGGGCGGAGGCGGAATCTAGATACGCCCGCTATCTAGCGGGAGAGAGGAGGGAGCGTTGGAGGAACCGGATGAAGACCAGTTTCATCGTCATGATGCTCATCGTGATGACCGCAGCTCTCTTCTACGTGATGGTAGTTTAGATGATCGATATCGACTTGTAATGTGAAGACAAACTCGCTACTCGCGGTCTCGAGACTTGTAATGTTCTATCTTTGTTCGGTCTTTTGAATTCGGAGACTAATATGATGAATTGTATTCGGAGACTAATCTTCTATTGTATTCGATGAATCTGCTGTTGTTGTGTGCTGTTGTCTAAATTCTGTCCAATAATATATTTTGTAACCTGTGAAAATATCAGAAATGAAAAAAATTCCTAATATTCATACTAGTGGCGCACCACACAAGACACTAATGCGCACTGTGATAATTACACTAATGGCGTATCACCCACTGGTGCGTCATTAGTATGCCAAAGCACATGGGTACATATGGCCCCCTGGGAGGCATTCTAATGGCTCACTTTGGGCTATACTAATGGCGCACTACGTGGTGCGCCATTAGAACACCAGATACTAATGGCGCACCAGTGGTGCGCCATTAGAATTTAATTCTAATGGCGTGATGCTAGTGGCGCACCATTAGTGCGCCATTAGTAGGCAAAACTGGTGCGCCACTAGCATGCCTTTTCCCAGTAGTGTTATGATGGGTTCAATCTTGCAGTGTCCTCACCTCGTGACAGAAGGGTAGCGAGGCACGTATTGTATTGTTGCCATTAAGGATAAAAGGATGGGGTTTATTCATATTGCTTGAGTTTACTTTGTCTACATCATGTCATCATACTTCATGCATTACTCTGTTTGTTATGAACTTAATACCTAAAGAGGCAAGCATAGAAGCTCTCTCAAAATGGAGTAATAGTAGTAGATGCAGAATCATTTTGGTCTATTTGTCATAGACATGATGCTTATATGCATGATCATTGCCATGAATAACATCATAACTATGTGCTTTTCTATCAATTGCACAATAGTAATTTGTCTACCCACCGTATGCTATTGTTTCGAGAGAGAAGCCTCTAGTGAAAACTACGGCCCCGGGCTACTTACTCATATTATAAAAAAACCAAAGCTACCTTGCTGCAATTTATTTACTTTTCTTTTCTTTTGCAATTTATCTATCTACCACTACAAGATTTAATCCTTGCAAGTAACGAGTTCAAGGGGATTGACAATTCTCTTGCCCGCACTGGGTGCAAGTTTTGCTTTTGTGAGTGCAGGTGTTATTCACTAGGGTTTGTGTGATTCTCCTATTGATTTGATAACCTTGGTTCTCACTGAGGGAAATACTTATCAGCTACTATATGATTCACCCTTCCTCTTCGGGAAAAATCCCACCGCAGCTCAAAAGTTGAGTTATCACACTGAGAGGGCCCTAGGAATATCTCTCCATCTCCAAAGGAGCAAATTCAAGTCTCGAGCTAGCTAGTCCCTTGTCAAACTTCCCGATGAACCAGTAAGTTGTTGTTATGATCACTATGTTACAAATGACATTTGAACAACCCCAAAGTTCGTCGTATGGCATAAGTGAATACGATACTCAGATGGTATAAGGAACTAAATCACACATTAACACTCCATGTTATAACAATTGACTTCTGACAATATTATCTCAAAGTATAACAAACAAGTTTGGGTCGATTCAATATGATCGTTCTTCTAATGTCATACTTTCAATGTTGTTTTAGGATTACTATTACACTTAACTATATCCTAAGATCTGGAAAACATGGCCACCAACAATACTTGAGCTAGTCCTAGAGGCGAGACTGGGAACCTTATTTTGTAGTTTATCATTCCACACGTGCATATGAGTTTTCCACTAAATTGCATATTCCAAGATCAATGCAGTTATAACATAAAATATAAACTCTTAATTATGAACATAGAAATGTAATAATAAAATATTATTGCCTCTAGGGCATATTTCCAACATCGGGACCATGGCAAGTTTATCCTAACAATTTCAAGGCTTTGGCCCTATCTCTCCTCAATGATGCGATCTTGTTCTTCTTATGCGCTGGGAAGATGTCAATCTACGCCTCTGATAGTGCTCACCCCCCTATCATTTTCCCTTTAAACCTCCATCGAAGGCCCGCTCAGCAGTTCTATAAACAGTAGGTCACTTTGGAAGCCTAGTTGCGGTGCTTGTATCTTTCTACGGAGATATCTATTCGAGACAGCGGACTTGGTTGGCTTATGCATGTTCGTCAACTTCATCTTCAGCATCGACAGTTGGTCTCCTTTGGCTGCTGTAGTGATACATGTCAAATGTATCTATAATTTTCTTATTTTTAATGTTATTATATTAGCATTTTTATATACTTTTTATATCAGTATTTTTTTATGGACTAACCTATTAATTTAGTGCCCAGTGCCAGTTCATGTTTTTTGCTTGTTTTTGGTTTCACGGGAAATCAATATTTACGGAGTTCAAAATACGTTGCCGATTAAACACGATTTATTTTGGGCAACAAAAACGCTGTAAGCTTCGGGAGATGTTGAGAGGAGCCAGGAGCCAGCCACATGGACATGTGGCGCGACCAAGCGGGTGGCTGTGCCACCTGTCCATGTGGGGCCCACGAGAACCACCTTAGTCCAATTTCACCGCCATATCTCCCTACTAATAAACCACCGATCGCTTCTGGTCGTATGTCGCGGAAGTTTTGCAGAAACATCCCTGAAGTTTTTAGTATTCAACCCGCAGTCCTTTTTCAAGTGAGAAAACATTTAAATCAGATATTTTGCAAATAAACCCCTGCAGTTTATGGTATTAAACCCGTGGTCCGTTTTAAAGTGAGAAAAAAAGTAACACATCGGGCTCTCCTCTCTCCCTCGCCTCCGCCAGGAGGCGCCCCACCCCGAGCGGCGGTCGATCCGGTGCCGCGGCACCGCGGGCGGCCAGCCGGTGCCGGTGAGCGCATCCGCGCCTTCGGAGTCTTCCTCTGCGCCTTTCTGCATGGGGACGCGGCCGAAGAAGCTCGCGGCCAGGTTGGCGGCCGGGGGCGCCGGCGGCGTCGGCGGACCAGGAGGAGGAGGACGCGGTGAGGCAGAGCATGAGCTCTCCTCTCTCTCCCTCGTCTTCCGATCCCAGCAGCCGAGTGGACGCGGATCTGTTGCCGTGCTGGCCGAACCCAGTGCCGCACCAGCGATGACTTCGATTACCCCCTCGCCGACCCCTCCGTCCATTGGCCCCACCTCCGCTTTCCACACCTCCACGCGCCCCGCTTCCCCACCGCCAACGCCGCGCCTTCCGCCTCCGTCACCTCGGCCATCTTTGTCGAGCCGCTGGACGCGCGGGCCCACCGCGGGAGGCTGAAGAAGCTGAGCAAGCTCGCCTTCGCGCCGTCGTGGACCGGGCGGGAGTGTGTCTCGAAATAGCGAACCGCCTCGGAGCTGCCCCCGGTAGCGCGACGGCGCGTGGGTGTCCGGTGTCCCCGACGAGCTCGCCTACGTCGTGTGTGTCGTGGCGTGGCCTCTGGCGGCGTGCACTCGGCGCCTTTGAGTGGCAACGGCCCCGCCCCCGTCGTCGCGCGATCGTGCTCGGGTCCTCGGCCGCGCTTGCCGGGGCGGGCTCGCGGAGGAGGTCTTCCACGGTTCGCTGGGAGGGCACCACTGCAGGTGTTTAACGCCATGATGGGCGTATACACCCGGCCGCTTCGGCGATGTTCGGCAGCCGCTTGATGCAATGCGCGGCCAGGGGATCGAGCCCGACCTGGTAAGCTTCAACACTCTGATCAATGCCAGCGCAAAAGTCTGGGTGTTTACCCCCTGGCCCCTGGCGCCGCATTTGATCTCCTAGACTCCTACACGAAGTCCAGCAAGCTGCGCAAGGTTCCATTCTGGACGATGAAGTGGCGGTGTTCCAAGAGATGATTGATTCAGAGTGTCGGCCAGACTTGTGGACATACAATTCCATGGTGTCAGTTCATGGCCGGTGTGGGATAGCACTTGGAGGTTGAGCAGATGTTCATGGAGCTGCTACACAGGGGGTATTAAGTCGGATCTGATTACCTATAATTCTCTCCTTCATGCTTTTGCGAAGGAAGGAGATGTCGTCATGATGGAGCAGGTGCATGAGGAATTGGTTAAGGCTGGGTTCAGGAAGGATGGAATTACTTACAATACCATGATCCATATGTATGGGAAGATGGGCAGGCTTGACTTGGCACTTGGTGCAGATGATGAGATGAGAGCCATAGGCCGCCTCCGGATGCCGTGACTTACACTGTCTTTATTGGTTCTCTTGGGAAGGTGTATATGATTTACGATGCATGGAAGGTGCTGGAGGAGATGGTGGGTGCGGGATTAAAGCCAACCCTGGTAACCTTCAGTGCTTTGATATGTGCATATGCCAAAGGTGGGAGGTGGGATGAGCGGCAGAGCAGACATTTGATCGTAGGGTTGCGTCAGGTCTCAAACCTTATGCTTATCGCTTAGCCTATTTGGTTATGCTAGACATTATCGCAAGGTTTGGTGAGACAAAAAAACTAATGGCTCTGTATCGGACAATGATGAAGGATGGTTATGTGCCAGATGACACCTTGTATCAGGTTATGCTCGCTGCACTTGCAAAAGGAAATGAACATGAGGAGATTGAAGGAGTTATGCAAGACATGGTGGTTGTTTGTCAAATGGATCGACAACTTGTATATAGTGCACTCATCAAGGCGGGTTGCATTTTTCGGGTGCTATGTTTGTTAAAGCAGGCATGCCTACAAGGACACGAGCTGACAAGAAGAGTTTACTGTCCATTTTGGATGCTTATGAAACAATGGAAAAGCATGAAGAAGGACTCTCTTTGCTTCAATGCATCCGGGAGCCTGTCCCCGGCTCCCATAACTTGATATCTGAATGTTCCATCATGCTTCTGTGCAAAAACAAGAAGATTGCTGCTACCCTCCAAGAGTACAGCAGTATGCAAACATTAGTGTGTGGATCTTTTGGCCAAGATTGTAATTTGTAGGAGTGCCTGATTACATGCCTTGAGGAGGCTGGATTCTTGCCTTATGAAATTTATAGGCGTAGAGCCTTCCCAGAAGATATACGAGTGTATGATCTCTACATACTGTAAATTGGGCTTCCTAGGAACTGCTCACCAATTGATGGATGAAGCTGTACAGTCCGGTGTTTGGCTAAATACTCTTTCATCTAGAGTAACCATAATCGAAGCATATGGGAAGACAAAACTCTGGCGGCATGCAGAAAATTTCATGAAAGGACTGAATCAAGAGGCAGGTATTGACAGGCGAATTTGGAATGCATTGACACATTCCTATGCCGAGAGTAGCCTTTATGAGCAAGCAAGGGTGATCTGGTGCCGCCCCGGCCGCTAGCAGACGACCAGAGGAGGAAGAGTTGCCGTCTCCCACCTTCCCCTAAAGCGGTGAGCCCTCTACAATGGAGACGTCGCCATCTCGCCATGCACGCCCTTGATCTGGACGGCGGAGCAGAAGCCCGCGCCCCTCCTCCCCACCGCGGCACATCCTCTCCAGGTCGCCGGATCTGGCGGAGATCCCTTCCCTTCATATCTATACATCCCCACCCCCCTCAGGATGCCGGTGTCTTGTCGAGAAAACCTTGACTGCTTTAGGCCTCCATGCAATCAAGGGAGCACATGTGAACAACCTAGAAAAGAAATCTGGAGGCAAGAATAGTTGTAAGTTCTCCCACGGCTGCTCTTCTATTTTTTTACTTGATTTGCTTGTTCTCTCTCTGCAATTTGAATGTGCTAGACGATTGATCTGATGCAGTTATTAGAGCAAGCCTATTATAGTTTGGCACTGTTGGTTGTCTCCATTATCCGCTGAATTAATAGAAGTACACAATTGACAATGTTTTAATGACAATTTGCAACTTGTGGATATTAAATTTGTTCCATTTTTACGCACTTGTTTTGCATGATTTAGTTATCTCTTTCCTAGACTGATATGCAAACATTAGAATTTGGAATGATATGTGCCATTCTGCAGGTTATCAGACATGTTCACTAAAATCTTTCATTATCTTTTCTTATTGTTGTTGCATGTCTCTATCTGATTATGGTTGCCAGATTTTTGCAAGATTCTACGCCCGTTGCAACGCACGGGCATTTGTACTAGTAAATTCCTATAATAGAGAAACCATCTATCGTGCCTCCAGAAAAAAATTTATCGCCACTGCAAGCCTCTGTTTTGAAAAGATCGCATTTGGAGCCATGTTTCGGAGTTCTGCCGGAGGAGGAATCCATTGCCGGAGGGCTCTTAATCAACCATGTTCCCTCCATGACCATGTGTGTGTAGTTCCTTTAGGACATACGGGGTCCATAGTAGTAGCTAGATGGTTCTCTCTCTCTCTCTCTGTCTCTCTCTCTGGATCTTCAATACCATGTTCCCCTTCTTCCTTGTACGATTGGATCAATCTGACATAATTATATGGTGTGTTTGTTGGGATCCGATGAATTGTGAGTTTATGATCTGATTGTTCACTGAATATTATTGAATCTTTTGAATGTTTTCTGTTGTATAATTAAGTAGCTATATATGCTTTCCGATCAATGTGTCTTCTCTGGCCAAGATAGATGCGTAGTTCTTCAGAGGAAGTGGTGCATAGTAGTGGGTTCAATCTTGCGGTGCTCTAACCCAGTGATAATAGGGGCTAATACACGTATTGTATTGTTTTCACTATGGATAAAACGACGGGGTTTAATCTGATTGCTAGACTACTTTGTGTCTACATTATGTCATCTTGCTTATTGCATTTCTGTTTTTTGTATACTTAATACCTTGAGATGCATGCTGGATAGAAGTTTTGGGGTGGAGTAATAGTGGTAGATGCAGTTGGATTAACAGTGTACATATCACGGACATAATGCCTATATGAGATTACGCCATGAGTGATCATAGTTATAAATATCACAATCTTGTTAATCCCAACTATAATTTTTTAGCATGTCAGTTTCCCGCTTTCGAGGGAGATACCTCTAGTGAATCTTAGGTCCCCGGGGCCATTCTCTATCAATACTTTCTTGTAAAAAAATGCCTCTTCATTCACCTTTCACTATTTTTCTTTTCACAATACCATTATTATCCATCTATTTACTTTTGACCTTGTAACTAGCAATACAAGGGGCTTGACAACCCCATTGACATGTGATACGTCTCCAACGTATCTATAATTTATGAAGTATTCATGCTATTATATTATCCATCTTAGATGTTTTATATGCATTTATATGCTATTTTATATGATTTTTGGGACTAACCTATTAACCTAGAGCCTAGTGCCAGTTTTTGTTTTTTCCTTATTTTTGAGTTTTACAGAAAATGAATACCAAACGAAGTCCAGTTGACGTGCCAATTTTTGTTGATTCTTTATGGACCAAAAGAAGCCCCTGGAGCAAAAGAGTTGGGCCAGAAGAATCTCGGGCTGTCCACGAGGGTGGGGGACGCGCCCACCCCCCTGGGCGTGGGCCCCTATCTCGTGGACAACTCGGAAACCCCCCTGACGTGAAACCAACCCCAAAAATTCCTATAAATATAGAAACCTCCAGAAAATAACCTAGATCTGAAGTTCCGCTGTCGCAAGCCTCTGTAGCCACGAGAAATCAATCTAGGCCCTCTCTGGCACCCTGCAGGATGGGGCCATCATCACCGGAGGCCATGGAGTAGGATCCCCGAGGGGCCATCATCGCCATGAAGGCCAAGGACCAGAGGGAGAACCTCTCCCCATCCAAGGGGGAGGCCATGGAGGAGGAAGCACAAGGGGGAGAACCTCTCATCCTCTCTTACGGTGGCGTCGAAGTGCCATCGGGAGGGGAATCATCGCTATGGTCATCGTCTTCATCAACATCACCATCATCATCACCATCCTCATCTATTTTACGCGGTCCACTCTCCCGCACCCCGCTATAATCCCTACGTGAACATGGTGCTTTATGCCACATAGTATGATCCAATGATGTGTCGCCATCCTATGATGTTTTGAGTAGATATCCTTTGTCTTTGGGTTGATTGATGATCTAGATTGGTATGAGTTGTATGTTTTATTTTAGTGCTGTCCTATGGTGCCTTCCATGTCGCGCAAGCGTGAGGGATTCCTGATGTAGGGTGTTGCAATAGGTTCATGATTCGCTTATAGTGGGTTGCTTGAGTGACAGAAGCATAATCCCGAGTAAGGGGGTTGTTGCATATGGGGTAAAGGGGACTTGATATGTTAATGCTATGGTTGAGTTTTACCTTAATGATCTTTAGTAGTTGCGGATGCTTGCTAGAGTTCCAATCATAAGTCCATATGATCCAAGAAGAGAAAGTATGTTAGCTTATGCCTCTCCCTGATATGAAATTGCAATAGTGATTACCGGTCTTGTTAACGATTGCCTAGGATAATTCCGCACACCTATCCATTATTATTCCACACTCGCTATTTATAATATTTAGTAATATATTCTAACTTTATGATAACATCACCTACTTTTGTGTTTTAGCTCTCCGATACCATGCAAAGTTATCCTCTTCATACCCACAACGTAGTTTTATTTCTCGTTTCTAGTTGGAAGCAAACGTTCGGTGTACGTAGAGTCATATCAGTGGCAGATAGGACTTGAGAGAATATTGATCTTACCTTTAGAGCCTTGTGGGTTCAACACTCCATACTTATCACTTCCACCTTTGTGAATTGCTACGATGATTCTCTGCACTTGGTATTATCAAGCTCTTTTCTGGCGCCGTTGCCGGGGAGCAATAGCGTGGGGTTGATATTCTTGTGTGTGCTTGTTTGCTTTCTTCACTAAGTAGATTTTGTTTTTTCCTTTTTGTTTATGTTTAGTTGTGGGTGAAACATACAAAAAAATTAAGAATGAAAATACAAAAAAAATTACTTGCCTCCCTTGCCTAAAAAGTTTTTCAAAAAGAGAAGTGATTGGAAAGTTATGCATTGAAGAAGTGAGGGTCGACCTTGAGCACTTGTGTTCATGCTCACGGAAACAATGTAGAATTTTTCATGGAAGTTTCTCTATAAATAATTATCCCCTTGTGTATATCCATTGTATTATAAAAATAATGTACCAAGCTTTGGTTTTAGGATGATTAGATTGCTTTTTTACTATGTGCAGTACAAAAACAGAAACTTTGGCTGTAGTGCGTGAATTTACATTTTTTTACTGGAAAGTAAAATGGGTCTGAAACTTTTTGCATATTACTTTTCTACAATTTTTTTCAATTTTCATATTTTTTAGAATTTTTTGGAGTTACAGAAGTTTACTAAACTTCCAGATTACTACATACTGTCCTGTTTTTGACAGATTCTGTTTTCTATGTGTTGATCGCTTATTCTGATGAATCTATGGGTAGTATCGGGGGGTATGAACCATGGTGAAGTTGGAATACAGTAGATAAAGTGCTAATATGAAATTGGAATGAGTTTGCAACAAAACCTAAAGGTAGTGATTTGCTTTAGTATACTAACGGATCTCACAAAGTTTTTGTTGTTGAAGTGTTCGAAGAACGAGGAGTTACCGATGTGAGAAGAATAAAGAGAGTCAAGAGTTCAAGCTTTGGGATGCCCAAGGAACCCCAAGTAAATATTCCAAGGATCCTCAAGCATCTAAGCTTGGGGATGCCCCGGTTGGCATCCCATCTTTCTTCTTCAACAATTATCGGTATACCTCGGTTTTTGTTTTGTTCACATGATTTGTGTCCTTTGTGTTTTTTCTTTTTCTTTAAGAACCATGCTAGTATGAGATGTCCGTTCATCAATTTATAGAATGATTCATGTGCTTCACTTTTATCTTTTGAGTATGATCTTATAGAATTGCTCTTTGTCATTCACTTAAATCATTTGAGTATGGTTTTATAGAATGCTTTGTGTGCTTCACTTATATATTTTGAGCTTGGATATTGGTTAGTCTATATTAATTAAACAATGCTCCATGAACTTCACTTATATCTTTTCGAGTATGAATAATACTATCATCTAAAGCAGGTTTGGAAAAGTGTCAACTTTAGGAATTAGTGATCCCACTATTCCGAATGAGAAGAATTTTGCTTATGTGGAAAGTAGAAAAACTTCTATGCTTGTAGATCATGAAAAGAATGCTTTATGTGATGGTTATATTTTTTAATTCATTCGTGATGCTACTGAAAATTATTATGAGGGAGGAATATATGCTTGTAGGAGTTGCAATAATACCAAGTTTCCTCTCTATGTGCTTAAAGTTTTATACTTGTTTTGCCTTCCTAGGCTAGTTGATTCTTGTTCCTATAAATTATGTGCTCAAAAAATCCCTAGGAATAGGAAGTGGGTTAGATTTAAATGTTCTAGTCATATTCTTCATGATGCTCTCTTTATGTTTCAATTCTTTTCTTTTATGTGAGCATCATTGAAATCATCATGCCTAGCTAAAAGGCATTAAAGAAAAGCTCTTGCTGGGAGACAACCCAATATTTACCCTTACTGTTTTTGCGTGTTTACATGATTAAGATACTGTAGTAATCATGTTTTATAGCTTTTGTTTCAATAAAGTGTCAAGTAAGACCTTTGGGAAGACTTGGGTGAAAGTTAATGTGATCTTGCTGTAAAAAACAGAAACTCTGCGCTCACGGGAATAGATGCCATTTTTTTACTGGAGAGAGCTTTTAGGTTGATTCTTTTTGCAGATGATTAATAGAAAAATTCCTCACGTCCACCAATTTATTTCATAATTTTTGGAGTAGCAGAAGTATGGTTGCTGTTCAGATCATTACAGACTGTTCTGTTTCTGACAGATTCTGTTTTCATTGCATAGTTTGCTTGTTTTCTAGTTTCTATGGCTTATATTTCTCAATATAAATTGTAGAAATGATAATTTACAGTAGGCATTGTATGAGAAAAACTATGAACCTTATCTTTGACAGTACCAAAGTGAATGGTTTGCACTTTATCATACTAACCTATCTCACGAAGTTCCGTTAAGTTTTGTGTGATTGAAGTTTTCAAGCTTTGGGTGAGATATCGATATGAGGAGAATAAGGAGTGGAAATACCCTAATCTTGGGTATTCCCAAGGCACCCCGAGGTAATATTCAAGGAAGACTCAAGCACCTAAGCTTGGGGATGCCCCGGAAGGCATCCCCTCTTTCGTCTTCAAAACTATCGGTATATCTTACTCGTAGCTATATTTTTGTTTGTCACATGATATGTGTTTTGCTTGGAGCGTATTTTCATTTTTACTTGCTGTTTGAATAAAATCAATATATCTGAAATCTTGAATGAAATAGAATCCTCCCATGGCTAGTTAATTATTTGCCTACTCAGTGTTCTTCACTTATATCTTTTTGGAGTAGTTTGTCATTTACTCACGTGCTTCACGTATATCCTATGAGTAAATGGTTGAATGAATTGAATATCATAAATCTAAATATATATATATATATATATATATATATATATATATATATGTTTCATATGCTTATAACATGGGGAGTGATGACTTCACACATAATAAGTATAGGTAGTAAACTTATTGAAGGTTAGCAAACTCAGAATTGGTCACTTGAACAATTCATGAAAGAATATTAAAGGAAGAGAGATTTCACATATAAATATACTATCTTGGACATCTTTTGTAATTGTGAGCACTCATTAAAATATGACATGCTAAAAGGTTGATGTTTGACAAGGAAGACAACGTAATGGTTATGTTTTCTTATATCTCAAATAAAGTATATTGTCATGGATCATCCAACATGCTGAGCTTGCCTTTCCCCCTTATGCTAGCCAAATTCTTTGCACCAAGTAGAGATACTACTTGTGATTCCAAATATCCCTTAAACTAGTTTTGCCATGAGAGTCCACCATACCTACCTATGGATTGAGTATGATCCTTCAAGTAAGTTGTCATCGGTGCATGCAATAAAAATTTCTCTCTAAATATGTTGATCTATTAGTGCGAAGAAAATAAGCTTTATACGAACTTGTCATAGGGAAGAAATAAAAGCGACGGACTGCATAATAAAGGTCTCTATCACAAGAGGCAATATAAAGTAACGTTCTTTTGCATTAAGATTTTGTGCATCCAACTTTAAAAGCACATGACAACCTCTGCTTCCCTCTGCGAAGGGCCTATCTTTAACTTTTATCTTCTACCTTATGCAAGAGTCATGGTGATCTTCACCTATTCTTTTTACATTTTATCCTTTGGCAAGCACATTGTGTTGGAAAGATCACGATATATGTATATATATATATATATATATATATATATATATATATATATATATATATATATATATATATATATATATATATATATATATATCAATTGGATGTAAGTTATCATGAACTATTATTGTTGACATTACCCTTGAGGTAAAATGTTGGGAGGCGAATCTATAAGCCCCTATCTTTCTCTATGTCCGATTAAAACTTTGAACCCATAAATATCACGTGAGTGTTAGCAATTGCGAAAGATTAAATGATAGTTGAGTATGTGGAGTTTGCTAAATCAAAGCTCTGACATAGACCCTTCCTGAAAATAAGATGAATTGCAATTGTTTGATGACTAAGAGCACTGTTTGTTAGTTTTGAAGAAAGTTTATGATGTATACTTTAACATGTGAATAGCTTGTTACTTGATCATGAAAAGTTTTATGAGATGAGCTACTGTTATGACATATAATGATGCTAGAAAAGGTGATCGAAATTATCATTGATCAAACTTGTGCACCTGCTAGCATTCACACTTCATAAATTATTTCTTTTATCATTTACCTACTCAAGGACAAGCTGGAATTAAGCTTGGGGATGTTGATACGTCTCCAACGTATCTATAATTTATGAAGTATTCATGCTATTATATTATCCATCTTAGATGTTTTATGTGCATTTATATGCTATTTTATATGATTTTGGGGACTAACCTATTAACCTAGAGCCCAGTGCCAGTTTCTGTTTTTTCCTTGTTTTTGAGTACTACAGAAAAGGAATACCAAACGGAGTCCAATTGACGTGCCAATTTTTGTTGATTTTTTATAGACCAAAAGAAGCCCCTGGAGCAGAAGAGTTGGGCCACAAGAGTCTCGGGCTGTCCACGAGGGTGGGGGGCGCGCCCACCCCCCTGGGCGTGGGCCCCTATCTCGTGGACAACTCGGAGAACCCCCCTGACGTGAAACCTACGCCAAAAATTCCTATAAATACAGAAACCTCCAGAAAATAACATAGATCGGAAGTTCCACCGCCGCAAGCCTCTGTAGCCACGAGAAATCAATCTAGGCCCTCTCTGGCACCCTGCCGGAGGGGGCCATCATCACCGGAGGCCATGGAGGAGGATTCTGGAGGGGCCATCATCGCCATGAAGGCCAAGGACCAGAGGGAGAACCTCTCCCCATCCAAGGGGGAGGCCATGGAGGAGGAAGCACAAGGGGGAGAACCTCCTCCTCCTCTCTTCCGGTGGCACCGGAGTGCCATCCGGAGGGGAATCATCGCCGCGGTGATCGTCTTCATCAACATCACCATGATCATCACCATCCTCATCTATTTTACACGGTCCACTCTCCCGCACCCAGCTATAATCCCTACTTGAACATGGTGCTTTATGCCACATATTATGATCCAATGATGTGTTGCCATCCTATGATGTTTTGAGTAGATATCATTTGTCTTTGGGTTGATTGATGATCTAGATTGGTATGAGTTGTATGTTTTATTTTGGTGCTGTCCTATGGTGCCCTCCGTGTCGCGCAAGCATGAGGGATTTCCGCTGTAGGGTGTTGCAATAGGTTCATGATTCGCTTATAGTGGGTTGCTTGAGTGACAGAAGCATAAACCCGAGTAAGGGGGTTGTTGCGTATGGGGTAAAGGGGACTTGATATGTTAATGCTATGGTTGGGTTTTACCTTAATGATCTTTAGTAGTTGTGGATGCTTGCTAGAGTTCCAATCATAAGTGCATATGATCCAAGAAGAGAAAGTATGTTAGCTTATGCCTCTCCCTCATATGAAATTGCAATAGTGATTACTGGTCTTGTTAACGATTACCTAGGATAATTCCGCACACCGATCCATCATTATTCCACACTCGCTATTTATAATATTTAGTAATATATTCTAACTTTATGATAACAACACCTACTTTTATGTTTTAGCTCTCCGATACCATGCAAAGTTATCCTCTTCATACCCACAACGTAGTTTTATTTCTCGTTTCTAGTTGGAAGCAAACGTTCGGTGTACGTAGAGTGGTATCAGCGGCAGATAGGACTTGAGAGAATATTCATCTTACCTTTAGCTCCTTGTGGGTTCGACACTCCATAATTATCACTTCCACCATTGGGAATTGCTACGATCATTCCATGAACTTGGGGATTATCAACATGTTGGGTGCAAGTATTATTGTCTGTGTAGGTGTTGCTTATCTTGTGAGCTAGTTGAAACCTACTGGTTTGATTAAACCTTGGTTCTTATCTGACGGAAATACTTTGCTTCTATGCTATGTCACCCTTCCTCTTTAGGGAAACCCAACAACTCCTGCGGGAGTAGCAAAGGAATTACTGCCGCCGTTGCCGGGAATCATCTTCTATCAAATCAGGTACCTTCACACAAACTTTTTATTTACTTGTTTTATTTTTTTCCTAATTACTTTTTCTTTTGGTTTTCTTGCCAAAAATATTCCAAAATACCAAAAATATGTTGTGTTGCTATTCTCGCCTTTTGCTACCATGTCTACTCTTGACAAAGTTATTACTGAAATTAATAGTGCGGAAAATTCTATGGAGAACAAAGATGAAGCACCTAAAACACCTACCCATGGTAATGATCCTCATGATAACGAAACTCCTATAACTTGTAAAAAGTGTTATTCAGGAATTCTTTACTTTTGCGGGAGTCATACTAGCAATAGGGGGATCAATTCTCGCAAAAACTAATAGTTATGTGGATGGTAGTTATGCTTGTGGTTGAACATGAAAGAAAATTTATGCATATACATCCTGCTTTACAAATATTGTTTCTCGAGCTCCCTAATTGTGACGCCCCCGATTCAATCATACACGCAAACGTGTACGATCAAGATCAGGGACTCACGGGAAGATATCACAACAGAACTCTAGAAATACAATAAGTCATACAAGCATCATGTTACAAGCCAGGGGCCTCGAGGGCTCGAATACAAGTGCTCGATCATAGACGAGTCAGCGGAAGCAACAGTATCTGAGTACAGACATAAGTTAAACAAGTTGCCATAAGATGGCTAGCACAAAAGTAGCAACGATCGAAAAGGCGAGGCCTCTGCAGGACCTCCTAACTACTCCTCGAAGCGAACTCCATGTAGAATCATCCTCTGGATCCTCTGGCTCCTGGACTCCATCATATCATCGCAATAATCGGGAAAGGGGGAAAAAGAAGTAGCAAAGCAACCGTGAGTACTCATCCAAAGTACTCGCAAGCAAGGATCTACACTACATATGCATGGGTATATGTGTAAAGAGGCAATATCGATGGACTGAACTACAGAATGCCAGAATAAGAGGGGGATAGCTAATCCTATCGAAGAATATGCTTCTGGCAGCCTACATCTTGCAGCATGTAGAAGAGAGTAGATGGTAAGTTCACCAAGTAGCATCGCATAGCATAATCCTACCCGGCGATCCTCTCCTCGTCGCCCTGTTAGAGAGAGATCACCGGGTTGTATCTGGCACTTGGAAGGGTGTGTTTTATTAAGTATCCGGTTCTAGTTGTCATAAGGTCAAGGTACAACTCCAAGTCGTCCTGTTACCGAAGATCACGGCTATTCGAATAGATAAAATTCCCTGCAAGGGTGCACCACATTACCCAACACGCTCGATCCCCTTTGGCCGGACACACTTTCCTGGGTCATGCCCGACCTCGGAAGATCAACACGTCGCAGCCCCACCTAGGCACAACAGAGAGGTCAGCACGCCGGTCTAAATCCTATGCGTGAAGGGGTCTGGTCCCATCGCCCATTGCACACCTACACGTTATGTGGGCGGCCGGAAGCAGACCTAGACCCCTTAATACAAGAGCAGGTGAGGGAGTCCTGGATTAGGGGGTATCCAGACAGCCGGACTATATCCTTTGGCCGGACTGTTGGACTATGAAGATACAAGATTGAAGACTTCGTCTCGTGTCCGGATGGGACTCTCTTGGCGTGGAAGGCAAGCTTGGCGATACGGATATGCAGATCTCCTTCTGTTGTAACCGACTCTGTGTAACCCTAGCCCCCTCCGGTGTCTATATAAACCGGAGGGTTTAGTCTGTAGGACAACAAAAATCATACCATAGGCTAGCTTCTAGGGTTTAGCCTCTACGATCTTGTGGTAGATCAAATCTTGTAATACTCATATTCATCAAGATCAATCAAGCAGGAAGTAGGGTATTACCTCCATAGAGAGGGCCCGAACCCGGGTAAACATCGTGTCCCTTGCCTCATGTTACCATCCGCCTTAGACGCACAGTTCGGGACCCCCTACCCGAGATCCGCCGGTTTTGACACCGACATTGGTGCTTTCATTGAGAGTTCCACTTTGTCGTCGCTGCAAGGTTCGATGGCCCCTTCGATCATCGACAACAATGCGGTCCAGGGTGAGGTTTTCCTCCCCGGACAGATCTTCGTGTTCGGCGGCTTCGCACTGCGGGCCAACTCATTTGGCCATCTGGAGCAGATCGAGAGCCACGCCCCTGGCCATCAGGTCAGGTTTGGAAACTTGAATTACACTACCGATATCCGCGGAGACTTGATCTTCGACGAATTAGGGCCGATGCCAGGTGCGCCGCACGATCACAACGAGCACGATATAGCTCTGCCGTCGGATGGTGTTCGGGAGATCACGCCAGCAACTACTCCGGCCTCTAGTCCGAAGCAAATCGCGCCATGCGAGGACGGGAGGATAGACTCCGCCACGGAGGCCGTGCCCTCAATGGCGATAGAGCCGAATATTGACCTTACCCTTCACGAGAGCTGTGTCGCCGAACTGCTAGGCTCGTCCTCGGCCACGGACTCCGTACCACCCGCGCCCATACCTATCGAATCCGATTGGGCGCCGATCATGGAGTTCACCTCCGCAGATATCTTTCAGCACTCACCCTTCGACGACATACTGAACTCATTGAAATCTCTCTCCCTGTCCGGAGAACCTTGGCCGAACTATGTCCGGCTAGAGTGGGATGCGGACGACGAAGAAATTCAATCCCCACCCACCACCCACTTAGTAGCCACTATCGACGATTTAACCGACATGCTCGACTTCGACTCCGAAGACATCGATGGTATGGACACCGATGCCGGAGGCGAACAGGAACCACTGCCCACAGGGCACTGGACCGCCACCTCATCATATGATATATACATGGTGGACACACCCAAAGAAGGCAATGGCGACAAGACAACGGAGGACGACCCCTCCAAGAAGCAACCCCAGCGCCGACGTCAGCGGCGCCGCTCTAAGTCTCGCCACAGCAAAAGCGGTGATACCGGCACAGGAGATAACAGTACTCCGGACAGTGCCGAAGATGATGACAATCCCCTCCAGAACGATCAAGAGCCGGAGGATGAACAAGTCAACCCTCCTAAGAGAGCGGCAGAGGGAGAAACGGAGGACGACAACTATATGCCTCCCTCCGAAGATGAAGCGAGCCTCGACGACGAAGAATTTGTCATGCCTGAGGATCTCGTCGAGCAGGAGCGCTTTAAGCGCCGGCTTATTGCCATAGCAAACTGCCCGAGGAAAAAGCAGCAACACCTTCGAGCTGATCAGGATCTGCTAGCAGATAGATGGATTGAAGTCCTTGCGGCTGAGGAGTACGAACTCGAACGCCCTTCCAGAGGTCACCCCGCGTTCAATGCGGCTGATCGGCCATCCCGTGGCCGAGATAGAGAGGCAGTACGGCCTGAAAATCAGCCTGCACCCCGCCGCCATTCAAACAAACATACCAAGGCAACGGGAAACACGCGAGACCTGTGAGACGTATTGGAAGACAGGGCAAAACACGCTAGATCGATCTATGGATCATGGGGCCGTGCCCCTACAAGGGACGGTGACCGCGTCGCCGGATACAGCAATTCTGGACGGGCCCAACACAGTAGGCAGGACTCATACGAGCTGCATCGCGACATAGCCCAGCACAGAGGCGCGACACACCCCCTATGCTTCACCAACGAAGTAATGGGGAATGAATTCCCAGAAGGTTTTAAACCTGTAAATATCGAATCATATGATGGTACAACAGATCCTG
Source organism: Aegilops longissima (assembly GCA_021605205.1). Taxonomy (NCBI): domain Eukaryota; kingdom Viridiplantae; phylum Streptophyta; class Magnoliopsida; order Poales; family Poaceae; genus Aegilops; species Aegilops longissima. The sequence continues at coordinate 742,693,077 of CM038682.1, forward strand.
CGGTATGGATTGAGGACTTCCTCCTCCACATCCACATGGCCCGCGGTGATGATCTACATGCCATCAAGTACCTCCCGTTAAAACTCAAAGGTCCAGCTCGGCATTGGCTGAATATTCTGCAAGCAGACTCCCTCGGCTGTTGGGAGGATCTGGAAGACGCATTTCTCGACAATTTCCAGGGCACTTATGTGCGACCACCAGACGCCGATGACTTGAGCCACATAATTCAGCAGCCAGGGGAATCAGCCAGGCAATTCTGGACACGGTTCCTAACAAAGAAAAACCAAATTGTCGACTGTCCGGATGCAGAAGCCTTAGCGGCATTCAAGCACAACATCCGTGATGACTGGCTTGCCCGGCACCTCGGCCAGGAAAAGCCGAAATCAATGGCAGCCCTCACGGCACTCATGACCCGCTTTTGCGCGGGAGAGGATAGCTGGCTGGCTCGTAGCAATAACATATCAAGGAACCTTGGCAGTTCGGATACCAAGGACAGCAACGGCAGGCCACGTCGCAGCAAACACAAGCACCGCAGCAACGGTGATAACACCGAGGGCACAACAGTCAATGCCGGATTCAGAGGCTCTAAATCCGATCGGCGGAAAAAGCCATTCAAAAGAAGTACTCCAGGCCCGTCCAGTTTGGACCGCATACTCGATCACTCGTGTCAAATACACGACACCCTCGATAAGCCAGCCAATCACACCAACAGCGAATGTTGGGTGTTCAAGCAGGTCGGCAAATTAAATACCGAAGATAAGGACAAGGGGCTGCACAGCAATGACGAGGAGGAGCCACGACCGCCCGAACAGGAGGACGAAAGAGGTTCCCCACAAGTGAGGACGATAAACATGATATCGCAACCCACATCCCCAAAAGGAACGAAGCATGCACTAAGGGGCGTATCTGCGATGGAGCCCATCGCCCCAAAGTTCAACCCATGATCCTCTTGTCCGATCACATTTGATCGTAGGGACCACCACAGTATCCGTCATGGCGGATCTGCCGCGTGGTCCTAGACCCAATCATCGACGGATATCACCTCACTCGAGTCCTTATGGATGGCGGCAGCAGCCTGAACCTGCTTTACCAGGATACAATGCGCAAAATGGGTATAGACCCCTCGAGGATCAAACCCACCAAAACGACCTTTAAAGGCGTAATTCCAGGTGTAGAGGCCCATTGTACGGGCTCAATCACACTGGAAGTGGTCTTTGGATCTCCGGACAACTTCCAAAGCGAGGAGTTAATCTTCGATATCGTCCCGTTCCACAGCGGCTATCATGCACTGCTCGGGCGCACCGCATTTGCAAGATTCAATGTGGTACCGCATTACGCATACCTCAAGCTTAAGATGCCAGGATCTAGGGGGTCATAACAGTCAATGGAAACACAGAACGCTCGCTCCATACGGAGGAGCACACTGCGACCCTCGCAGCAGAAGCACAAAGCAGCCTTTTGAGGCAATCCACCAGTTCGGCGATCAAGCCCCCGGACACAGTCAAGCGCGTCCAGAATAACATGCAACAAGATCGCCTGGCACGCTCAGACCTCGCCTAGCAATTCGGCCCCCGCCCTAGTCTTAGCACAACGACAAAGTCCGTCCCACGCGTGCATAATTACACAGTGAAAATACCATGGGTATAGGCGGGGGCACGACCACGGCGCGTCCCACAATGCGGTTTAACCGCACTAGGGGCTTACTACTTTCATCTCTCTCTCTCTCTCTCTCTCTCTCTCTCTCTCTCTCTCTCTCTCTCTCTCTCTCTCTCTCTTCAGGACTCTACTCTCTGGAAGCCTTATCCGGCAGTACGGTAGCCGGACACATGATACAACACCCAAGGAGGCAGGAAGCTACGTCGTACAACGGAATCCCCAGGTGGTCTCTGATAACGAGCTAGATACCTGTTTTAAGGTACCAGTCCGCATCTTGCCCTTGGATGGGACATGTCAAATAGTCCTATTGTTTCCCTACCGCACCACTTGTATTAGTATGCTTTAACACATTTCTTAAATAAACAATGCATAGTACTAGTCTATTATTGCATCCTATATTCTTTTATATATATGCTTATTTATGACAATCAGCACCCGTACACTGTGGTACGGCCAATACGCCAGGGGCTTCCGTATACCCCATAATTCGGCGTGAGAAGTCCGAACACTTTCGACAGTGCGGCACCCCGAACTTATAGCATTATATGCATAAGCTCTGAATCATGTCTTGGGTCAATAGTTGGGTTTGCCCGGCTCCCATGTTTTGGTACCTTACGTTCCGCTATATCGGCTAAGGTAGCACTAGGAGAACTACTGCAATTGTGCCCCGGTTCTTCCGGCCGAGCACCTCAGTAGAGAAAGCTAAAACTGACTGTCATGATGAGGCGAGAGTTGGTCGCTGTTCGAGAGGTCTCAAGTCCCTAAAGACTTTTTCCGATTCGGGCGTGGAGCCGGCCTTGTTCGGCTTAGGCGTGTATAGCGCCCCAAATTCGGCTTTCCCAAGACTAGGGGCTTCGCCAAAATTTAGAATTGTACACTTCTATGGCTAAGTGAGAGCGATAAAGCATTATAGTCCGATTGCCTGGTTCGTTGCGCTAATCACCTCCCTCGAAGGACCCAAGAATGGGAAAAAGAGTGCTCAGATTTATCCCGAACACCCCAGCACTAGTTGCATGGGGGCAGAAGCCGACGACTAGCAACTCTCAGAATTTATAAACGGCCGCACAGAAGGTAATATTTTAAAAACAAAACCGTTTCATAACGAACATGAACTAGTTTTCATAAACACAAGGATCACATGAGGAAGTTCATTCAAAGATTACATCTTTGGTACATTCGTCCGCCACGAGACGGGCACCCTTCAGGACACTTTCACAATACATTTCGGGGTGGCGATGCTCCTTGCCCTGCAGCGGCCCCTCCTTCACCAGCTTTTCGGCGTCCATCTTCACCCAGTGCACCTTTGCACGGGCAAGAGCCCCGCGTGCACCTTCGATGCAGACGGACCGCTTGATGACTTCCAGCCATGAGCAGGCATCTACAAGCCGCCTCACCAGGACGAAGTAGTTGTTGGGAAGGGAATCGCCAGGCCAGATCCGGACTATAAGGCCCGTCATGGCCTGTTCGGCCGCCTTGTGGACCTCGACCAGTTGCTTCACTGATCGCTCACGGGCATCGGTGTTCGGTCCCGATATCTGAGACCGAACAACTTCTCCGTCGAGCTTCCTCCTTGGCGAGTAGAACTCCACAGCGTCGGGGCCTTTTCTGGGGCAGATCTGCGAACGCTCCTGGAGAGCTCCGAACTCGGGTAAGTAAACGGAAATTTTCTTTCGCATGCATACTTTGCATAATGAATGCCTTACCAACAGCTACTGTCTATGCGGTGATATTTCCCTATAATTTAATTACTTGCCTCAAAGCCTGTTTGGAGGCTGGCGCAAGCTTCAGTTAGTCCGCTTTTGGCGGACTGAACCTTCTCCATCACCGCACTCATGATAGTGCGGTGTTCTTCGTCGATGGGCGCCTTGGGCGCTTCCGGCAAGTTGTCGGTGCCTCTGGATGGACAGAGGTCACCGCACGGGCGACTTCCCCTCTTCACAGGGTGTCGCTGACGAGTCGGAACCACCAAGGTTCCGCGCGGTGATGGCCGGAGGCGAACTCGAGCCCATGGGAGTCTTGCTCCCTTTGCGCCCAGGGTCCGGAGTGTCGCCTTCAGGCGCCTCCAGGACTACCTCCCCCCGGCTCGGTGCCCTTTGAGACAACACCTCGGCGTTGTCCGTAGGGCGAGGGGTGGAGGCGGTCGGAAGTGAATCACTATTCATATCTGAAAGGTCCAAAGAACCATCCGACAAAGATACGTCGATATGGGCTCGGGACGGACTGCATAATCATGTTCGGCGTGATGAGAAGTAGTGCGATAAAATATATCAAGAATTATTATGGTATCCAGATACTTACGACTTCGCCAGGAGCTTGTCCCTGGGCAACCACTCGTCGTCGCTGTGGGCGGCGGTCGTGGAGTAGTCCGGAAGGAGGGTCCTTCCTTTCTTGGACCCTTCGGCCTCCCCAGTTGGGGCGGCCTTCCTTTTCTTGTCTCCCCCGACTGGGGAGAATTTCCTCTTCCTCCTTGTCGTCGTGGGAGAAGTGCACCTCAGAGTGTTCGGACGATGAGTCCAACACAACCTTGCGCCGGAGACCCTGTCGGGTCCCCGTGGCCTTCTTCTTGGCCGTCTTCGCTGGCACCTCGTAAGGTGCCGGAGTCAGCATCTCTGTCAGGAGAGCGTCTGCTGGATCTTCGGGCAGGGGGCTGGGCAGTCAATCCGCTCGGCCGTCTCCACCCAGTCTTGTCAAACGCATGAGGGCTTAGATCCTGCATATGATTAAACTGAGGAAACTAAACATCTTGTGATGTGTAAAAACCTACCGGATTTGCATGGCGCTTTGCGCTGACTCCGCGGTCCACGGTAAGGGGAGGAGCTACCTCGGCGCCTTTAAACAGCACCTTCCAGATGTCCTTGTGCGTTGTGTCGAAAAGCTCCTGGAGCGTCTGGTGCTCTGTCGGGTTGAACTCCCACAAATTGAATACCAGTTGTTGACACGGGAGGATCCGGAGGAAGAGCATGACCTGGACCACGTTGACAAGCTTGATTTTCCTGTTCATCATGTTCCTGATGTAGGTCTGGAGTCCGGTCAGCTCTACCGGGTTGCCTCAGGACAGGCCCTTCTCTTTCCAGGAGGTGAGCCACGTGGGGATTCCGGATCAGAACTCGGGGGCCGCCACCCGGTTGGTGTCGCGGCTCGGTGATGTAGAACCACCCGATTGCCACCTTTATGGTCTCCACATAGGAGCCCTCGAGCCATGTGACATTGGGCATTTTGCCCACCATGGCGCCGCCACATTCCGCTTGCTGGCCGCCTACAACCTTCGGCTTGACATTGAAGGTCTTCTGCCACAGGCCGGAGTGGGACTGGATGCGGAGGAAGGCCTCGCACAGGACGATAAACGCCGAGATGTTGAGGATGAAGTTCGGGGCCAGGTCATGGAAGTCCAGCCCGTAGTAGAACATGAGGCCGCAGTCGAATGGGTGGAGAGGAAATCCCAGTCCGCAGACGAAGTGGGGGAGGAAGACTACCCTCTCGTAAGGTTCCGGGGTAGGGACAATCTGCCCCGTGTCGGGCAGCCGGTGCGCGATGTCTGCGGCCAAGTATCCGGCTCCCCGCAGCTTCTTGATGTCCTCCTCCATGATGGAGGATTTCATCCACTTGCCTCCCGCTCCAGACATGATTGAAGTGGTTTGAGGAGAAAAGGTGCAAGCTTGGGCATTGGAGCTCGAGTGCGCAAGAATGGATATGCGAGAGGGAAGAAGTCATGGGTGAAAAGGGTGAAGTCCTTATCCCTTTATAAAGGCGGACAAAACTATGCGCCCCCACTTGCCTAGTAAAACTCACTTGATCCCCAAGCGCCGTAATTGATGGCGCGGTTGGGTTACCCATGTCCGTATTGAAGAGAATCTCGTGATAAGGGGACACGATCTCTGCTTCGACAAGACGTGCCTAGGAAACTGCCTCGTGATATGTGCGGTGGCTAGTTGTGAAAAACGGTTCGAATAATGACCGGTCCATGGTGTGATGTCATGCTATCATACGTCGGCAGATTAGATTTGTGGAAATAGTATTCTCTCTACGATGGTATGTGGAACTTGTTTTGCAGAGTTGGACACTATCCTTGTTGTTCAAGATCTTCTATGGAGTATTCGGAGGAGGAAACCGCCTTGCAATGCCGAAAACAATCTGCACCGGACTCATCGTCATTGAAGCCTGGTTCAGGGGCTACTGAGGGAGTCCTAGATTAGGGGGTATCCGGACAGCCGGACTATATCCTTTGGCAGGACTGTTGGACTATGAAGATACAAGATTGAAGACTTCGTCTCGTGTCCGGATGGGACTCTCTTGGCGTGGAAGGAAAGCTTGGCGATACGGATATGTAGATCTCCTTCTGTTGTAACCGACTCTGTGTAACCCTAGCCCCCTCTGGTGTCTATATAAACCGGAGGGTTTAGTCCGTAGGACAACAACAATCATACCATAGGCTAGCTTCTAGGGTTTAGCCTCTACGATCTCGTGGTAGATCAACTCTTGTAATACTCATATTCATCAAGATCAATCAAGCAGGAAGTAGGGTATTACCTCCATAGAGAGGGCCCGAACCTGGGTAAACATCGTGTCCCTTGCCTCTTGTTACCATCCGCCTTAGACACACATTTCGGGACCCCCTACGCGAGATCCGCCGGTTTTGACACCGACAGCAGGCTTACGGTCCAATCCGGCGCGCGCCGCTCAGTCACTGACGTCAAGAAGGCTTCGGCTGATACCACGATGTCGAGTGCCCACAACTGTTCCCACGTAGTTGGTTAGTGCGTATAGGCCGGTGGCCAGACTCAGATAAAATACCAAGATCTAGTTAAGCATGTTATTTTGAAGTAACCATGGACACTGACCAGGGCCAGGCCCACCTCTCACCTTGGTGGTCTCAACCTGCCCTGTCGCTCCGCCACAAAGATCGACCCAGAGGGCCGTCGGGACAAAGGTCCTTTCAGCCCCCAATCCGTGAATCACTCACGGGTACTCTACGAGCCGACCCGACTTTAGTCAGCACATGTATCATATATTATGTATACAAGTATATACCCGTGATCACCTCCCGAGTGATCACGGCCCGATAGTACAGCATGGCAGACGGACAAGAATGTAGGGCCACTGATGGACTACTAGCATCCTATACTAAGCATTTAGGATTGCAGGTAAAGGTAACAACAATAGTAGCAAAGACAGACTATGCAACAGAATAGGATTAACCGAAAGCAGTAACATGCTACACTACTCTAATGCAAGCAGTAGAGAGAAGGAATAGGCAATATCTGGTGATCAAGGGGGGGCTTGCCTGGAAGCTCAGCCGAGAAGGAGGGGTCGTCAACACCGTAGTCGTACTGGGTAGCAGCGGCGTCGGTCTCGTTGTCTAGCGAGAGAAGAGGGGGAAGAAACAATAAATACAATGCAAACATATGCATGACAGTGCATGACATGACAATGAGCGTTGCTAGGGGAGCCCAAACGCGGTAGTAGGTGATACCGACGAAGGGGGGAAACATCCAAGAAAGTATTCCTGGTGTTTCGCGTTTTCGGACAGATGAACCGGAGGGGGGAAAGTTGCTAGCTTGCTATGCTAGGAATGTGTGGCGGACGAACGGGTTGTGTATTCAGATTCATCTTGTTGTTCTAAGCAACTTTCATGTACAAAGCTTTTCCATCCGAGCTACGGTTTATTTACTATTAATTTTTAAAGTTTTAAATCATTTTCTAATTTATTATTATTAAATTAATTCTAAATTATTATTATTGCATCAGCATGACGTCAGCAGTCAATAAAGGTGTTGACTGGTCAAACTGACGTGAGGGTCCCGCCTGTCATTGACTAATTAACTAAATAACAGTTAATTAGGTTAACTAATCACAATTAATTAAGTTAATTAATTAATTTAACTAATTAATTAATTAATTAGATTTTTTTTTATTTTTCAAATCCGTTCTGGGGCGTGGGCCCCATGTGTTTGTGGCCCAGAGGGGCCTTAACGGGTGCGGGTACTAGCCGGCAGTGGGCGCCTGGGCGTGCGCCCGTGACCACCTAGTAGGGCGCCGGCCACAGGCGGATCGAGCAGAGGCGGCCTTGGGCTGGGCCAGGGTGGCGCGGCCGGGTCGGTGCGGGGCCGCATGGCGATGTGGTGGAGGAACGGCACGGACGCGCGGCGAGCGGCGCCCGCAGTGGAGCAGCAGCTGGGCTGCACAATGGATGGAGAGCGGCGGCAGGGGGCGGCCAAGGCGTGGCCATGGCAGGAGCGCACGGGAGGCATCGGGGCATGGCCCGAGACGTGTAGGGGGAGGTCGGTGCACGAACCGGGCGCATGGAGTGAGAGGCAACGGTGCGGGGCGAGGCCATGGTGAGCGTGGGCCTCGGTGTCCAAAGCAGGGGGAGGCGCGCGGTGCGTCGTGGTGCGCACCAGTGCACGCGCGCGAGTGGTGGGCGGTGGCCATACGGGAGGAGGGAAAGGAGGATAGGAGGGGGTTCCTCCCATGGGAGCTGCAGGGGGAAGGCAGTGGGCTCAGGGAGGTGGCGGCAGTCTCGCCGGCGATGGGGGCGGCAGAGGGCGACGCCATTCGGGGGAGGTGCCGACGTCGGGGTCGAGCGGCTCTGGGCTCGGGCGTTCCAGCGGGGAAGAGGACAAGGAGGTGCTCCGGCGACGGGGTGACTCCGGCGAAGCTGTGGTGGGACGAGGCGGCGATGGTGTGCGACGGCGGCGTCAGGGACGATGGGGTCGGGGTGGTTTTCCCCGATCTAGAAACCGGGGGGAGGGGGGGGGAGGGGGAGCGAGCGAGAGAGAGTGGGGGTCGGGGGGTAGTGGGGGAGTGGGGCTAGGGTTTCAGCCGATAGGGGGATATGGAAAGTGGGGTGGGCCGGTCGGGCCAGGGTGGCCCAGTTGGCCTGGTGCTTTCCCCCTCTTTTTACTTTATTATTTTTTTGTTTAGTCTCTTCCCTTTTCTTATTTTCTTTTTTGTTTTAACATTATTTCCCAAATTGCTTTAGTTCTGTAAAACATTCAATTAGCACCTAAAATAGTAACAGTAATTATACCACTGCCACAATAACTTTGGCACCTAGCTTTAATAGTTTAGTATTTTGTAAAATACAATAGGAGTATAATTAATTGTTTTTGCCATTGTTTTAATCACTTTAGGGTATTTAATTATCTTATAAAGATGTTGTTTCTTCACCAATATTATCCATGATTTATTTGTCACATTAAGAACATTATAGTTTTGACTTTTGAAAACTTTAATTGTTTGACTTGATTTTGAATTTGAATTTTGAATAGATTTTAAACTATCGCGAGATTAGCAACAGTAACCGAGGTGACATGGCATCATTAGCGTGTAATCATTGTAGCTTAATTATCCGGGCGTCACAATTCTCCTCCACTACAAGAAATCTCGTCCCGAGATTTAAGAGGGGAGTAAGGGGGAAGAATAGTTTACGAAATTCTAACGAATCTTCTTGGTCTTGGTTGCTCTTCTCGAAGCGGTCGATCCATTATTTTGATGTCTTCACTTCTCTGCTTCAGGTCATCATGATGAAGTCGTCATCTGATGACCCACAAGTATAGGGGACCTATCACAGTCCTTTCTATAAGTAAGAGTGTCGAACCTAGCGAGGAGCAGAAGGAAATGATAAGCGGTTTTCAGCAAGGTATTCTCTGCAAGTACTGAAATAAGTGGTAACAGATAGTTTTGTGATAAGATAATTTGTAACGAGCAACAAGTAACAAAAGTAAATAAAGTGGAGCAAGGTGGCCCAATCCTTTTTGTAGCAAAGGCCAAGCCTGAACAAACTCTTATATAGAGAAAAGTGCTCCCGAGGACACATGGGAATTATTGTCAAGCTAGTTTTCATCACGTTCATATGATTCGCGTTCGGTACTTTGATAATTTGATATGTGGGTGGACCGGTGCTTGGGTGCTGTTATTACTTAAACAAGCATCCCACTTATGATTAACCTCTATTGCAAGCATCCGCTACTACAACAAATGTATTAAGGTAAACCTAACCATAGCATGAAACATATGGATCCAAATCAGCCCCTTACAAAGCAACGCATAAACTAGGGTTCAAGCTTCTGTCACTCTAGCAACCCATCACCTACTTATTACTTCCCAATGCCTTCCTCTCGGCCCAAATAATGGTGAAGTGTTATGTAGTCAACGTTCACATAACACCACTAGAGGCTAGACAGCATACATCTCATCAAAATATCGAACGAATACCAAATTCACATGACTACTAATAGCAAGACTTCTCCCATGTACTCAGGAACAAACGTAACTGCTCACAAAGCATATTCATGTTCATAACCAGAGGGGTATTAATATGCATAAAGTACCTGAACATATGATCTTCCACCAAATAAACCAACTAGCATCAACTACAAGGAGTAATCAACACTATTAGCAACCTACTAGTACCAATCCCGGACTTGGAGACAAGAATTGGATACAAGAGATGAACCAGGGTTTTGAGAGGAGATGATGCTGGTGAAGATGTTGATGGAGATTGCTCTCTCCCGATGAGAGGAGGGTTGGTGATGGCGATGGCGATGATTTCCCCCTCTCGGAGGGAAGTGTCCCCGGCAGAACAGCTCTGTCGGAGCCCTAGATTGGTTCTGCCAAGGTTCCGCCTCGTGGCGGCGAGTCTCGTGCAAAGGTTGCTTATGATTTTCTTGGACGAAAGACCACATATAGCGAAGATGGCCACGGAGGGCCAGCAGGGGCCCACGAGGCGGGGCGCGCCGAGGTAGGGGCGCGCCCCACCCTCGTGGCAGTGGGGCCCCCTCGGCGTACTTCATCCGCTCAATATTTTTATTATTTCCAAAAATGACTTTCGTGGAGTTTCAGGACTTTTGGAGTTGTGCAGAATAGGTCTCTAATATTTGCTACTTTTCCAGCCCAGAATTCCCGCTGCCGGCATTCTCCCTCCTTATGTAAACCTTGTAAAATAAGAGAGAATAGGCATAAGTATTGTGAAATAACGTGTAATAACAGCCCATAATGCAATAAATATCGATATAAAAGCATGATGCAAAATGGACGTATCATCACCCTTTCTTCAAGATCTCCATCGTACTTACGGAAAAGATAAGTGGGAAGACTCGGCAAGGACGGAGCTCATCATCTGTTAGGTACCTGGGGGAAATCTCAGTGAACGAGGCATAGAGGCATCTCTCGAGTTGAAATTCCAGAAAGTCATTGAGAGCAAGGTCAGAAGGTGCAAAATAGAAGTTTCAAGCAGATAGACAATCGTCATTGCCTGAAACAGTGCGTGAAAGGTGTTTCAGAGCAACGAGAATTAGTTTTGTGTCTGATACCAGAATTGACGATCTCTCGGAAGGTGGCTAGTGAATTACCTATGAGGCCACGCGCGAGGAACAACTTTGGAGACAGGAGGGTGTACAGGAGATTCAGGTTTCGATCATGTGGAACTGTGGGTTATGGGCCCACCACGTGGGCTAAAAATAGGGAAGGCACTAACATCTTGCATGGTCATGATAGCAAGATATGTCAGGGAATAGTCTATCAGTTATGTCGGCAACATCGTCGGTACCAAGGGCGAGGGACGAAGAGAACCATTTTCCTGCTCGTTGAACGAGGCGGACCAATAGGCAAGGTTCTCGTCCATCCGTGGTTACCCAAATGTCATCAACAATAGCAACAGGGTCCTATTGAAAAAGTTGTACACTGAGGTGTTTACATAAGCAGGGAATTATCACTGCTTAGGTAAGTCAGATTACAAGAAAGGTTAAACAAAACAATGGAAAGGAAAATGTGATTAGTATATAAATCATAACAATGGATAGGAAAATGTGTTTATACCCGAGTATCAAGAGTATACCTTTCCCATCCATGACAGGACAACAAGTAGAGAATCAATTAGGTAAAGGGGCGAGGGATTTCATGACATTACCCATACAACGGCGTTTGGATAATTGTTAAAGAAAATTTAGCATTGTGCTTCAAATGTTCTTATTGAAAATTGGAGTACCACAGACATGCTTCGAGATAGCATTGGCGTGGTCTTCAAGCAAAGGTCAGACTTTGGATACACAAAGGATCCATCAGAAACAACTTATACAGTAAGTCTTACAATTTCCTCTCGGAAGAATGGTTAACCTCGCCAAAAAGGAAGAACTATAACAATAGGTCCTCCGGCCGGGTTTGCTAGGCATGACATCACCTTATCGGGTAAAAGACCAATGTTATAACTCTAGGGAATATGTTCCAACCATCATATCTGACCGAGATTCAGATCTGCTTGGTGTCAGGATACCTCAGACTCAGGATGCCTGAGAAGAAAAAGGTGCGACACAAATTGACGAGAAGACATCGTAAGATTCTCAGGAAATGAACTATGGAAGCGAGTCCCGAAACAAGAGTTCATCATTAAGCCAAGGGGAGGATGAGGAGGTGGCTGATGGACTTAGTGAAAATTCATCGAGATTTCCCTAAAGATGGATTTCCACAACTATGTGAACAAGGAGATAACATTAGTTAGATCAAATGATATAATGATGTAGGCTCGAGGGAAACATACACAATTGAACAATGATAGAATGGTGCACCCGGAAATCTGGACTAGGTAGCACGATCAATGTTTGAATGATGATTCAATAAGCAATAGACTTATAATGAAACTATCGACCAATAACTTCAAAGCAATAGGGTTGCTAGAAGTTTTGAATTCACACATCATAGTTCATTTGTCGGCATTCTGGTTATAAACAACACGGGGATCAAGAAGGAATGGTGATGATGAGAAGTATCACTTCTATCAAGAACTCTCAAGAGGTGGTGAAATTCCCACGACATTCTTCACATAAAAGGTGCTAATATTCCAAGGTAAAGAAGAACAAATGCTGGATAGCAAGGAACTCAAGGTATAACACAAAACACGATTAAGTTTGTGTTGGAGGGAAGGCAATGAAGTGGCTGATGATAACACAAATCATCGAGAGCAAGGATGGTATTTTTCATCATGAACTCAATTTATATCCTGAAAGGGTTCATAATGTTGATGATGATCATGACACATTTGTCGAGAGATTTCATGAAGATGTAATCAATCAATGACAACATCAAGTCAAAGGAATGATGAAGCGAAAGGTTATTGGAACCATGGGTACGACACAAACTCGAAATCAAGTTTGTTGTACAAAGGGAAATGATATGATGAGGAAAATCAACGTAAGCTTAGCTCATTGTCAAAAATTGTGCTCCGGGAAGAAGGACCAGGTAGCACAGTTAAAAATTTAGCACGATAATGATATAGTCGATCAGGCTAGGAATGACTTGAAGGATTATTAAACTTCCCAACAACAAAGTACTAGGAGTACTGAATCACAGTGTTGATTTGATTCACTATGCGGTGTTCTCGATTGACGAAAACCCAGAACCCGTGGAGTGACTATGACGGGGATATCCTTGAGCTACCAGGGGGTAATACTCGAAGGTATCTTGTAGCGACCAGACCTCAAAAAGACTGATCTCTGTGCTTTAGTGTCATCCTGGATCGATAATCTTGACACGCATACGATGCTTGAAGGATTTATAACAGAGTAGCAATCACACACTTATTACATCGAATGTCTCAAAAGAGAACTTATTACAATAAATATGGCTTAAGGACATCTAAAATCGATAACAGCGGAAGGCTTGGAAGATAAGTGAGTCCATCAACTCCAACGGCATTACTGAGTATAGAACCACGACCTAAGGCACCTTACACGTCGTCTGAAAAGTCTGCAACATGAACGTTGCAGCCCGGAAACAGGTCAGCACATGGAATATGCTGGCAATGTAACACATCTCCACTACTATTAAACAATCCAACACGATCTTTCTTAAGTGTACCCCCGCAATTACCCCCAGCACACCAGCCGACCCATTCACCACCGTATGATTAGTCTCACGAATCTGAATCTAACGGCCATCATTCATCTAATACCGGTATGGTGTGCACCTAGCAATTTCCATTGACTGACCGTGCTTCACCAGGAGACTACGGATGCCCTCCCTCCAACTAATCGGTCCCACGTCCCCCCGACAATCGGGGAATTCTAATCCAAGACTAAGGAAATAATTGATCCTCCTAGCCCAATCACGAAGGGCCCTCTCTGCCTTCCGTCGCCATCGTGCCAACATCGTCTTCTCCAGACCGTGATCTCGCGCCACTCCACCATGCAGCCGCCTCCCTGCACCATCGATGTAGCGGGCGCCTAGGAGGCTGCCCTGCCCCCTCGCAGTGTGCCAGAAGTCCACCAGATCGCCAGTGCCCATGAACCCGCCCAACACCCGTGCGGCTGCTCCCGCCCTGCACGGACCCTGGATCAGGTGTAATTCTTCCCTGCACTCAAGATTACAGTTTTTAGAACAGAAGATCAAACATTAGGCATACAGAAAAGGTAAGATCGTAAAAGTAAGACATGTAGATGCCGTGCAATTGCAAACATGGGCTACCATACCTAGGGCACAAGAATGATACATCACGCCAGTCTACAGCACAATGATTAATTTTACATCTCTAATTACTGATTTCTATGCTTATCTTCTTACACATAGAAACAAAACTGCTTATCTCCTTACCCAGACGACACAAAACTGCTTATCTCCTTACAATATTTTTTCAATTTGAATGTTCACAGCGACGGTATGTCGTCTCCCAATCGTGCGGGGCCACACACCCCCATTTCAAGATATAAGCAATGACCAACCAATGGGTAACTATCAGCAACCACTTCCTACTTTCTTCTACTGTTTCTGCTGTTGCTTGTGTGCTGACTCACGGTATGTGTTTATACAGGCCCAAAGACCCCATTTGAGGATATAAGCAACAACCAATCATTGGGTGACTATCATCGAACAGATCCTACTTTCTGCTACCGTTTTTGCTGTTGCTGGTCTACTAACATGCAATACTTATTTAAACAGACCCTAAAGAATTGAAGAGGCAGAGGAACAAAGAGTATTATGCACGCAATAGAGATGATATTCTTAAAAGACGTCGTGAAGCCTGTGAAAATAAACAGGCTTCAACGGCACTGCTTAGTGATGAACAAAATGTAGCACATACACCCGTGGCCATGACCCAAGGTTAAAACGCCCTTGTACTGCATGCTTATGTATTGTCCAAATACTACATTATATGCTAAAGTATAACTATAATGTTTCATATTTTAGACCCTAAGGAGCTGAAGAGGCAACATCAACCCTACAGTGAGATAAAAATGGCCGTTGTTTCTGCCGATGTCAATGGCCAGGAAAATGAAACACGTACACCGGTGTCCATGTCCATTGGTACAGCTGAGTTGCTTAAACAAGCGTCCTTGATAATTTGGGATGAAGTCGCTATGACAAAACATCAAGCAGTTGAGACGCTTGATAGATCACTACAAGATATAATGGAAAGTTGTTTGCCGTTTGGGGGAAAGGTCGTTGTCTTTGGTGGAGATTTTAGGCAGGTCCTTCCTGTTGTGACACGTGGGACAAGAGCACAGATCACGGATGCTACACTTCTGAGATCCTATCTGTGGGATAAGACACACAAGATAAGTCTCACGCGCAACATGCGGGCACAGTCTGATCCTTGGTTCTCCGATACGGATCGGCAATGGAACGGAAGAGACAATTGGAGACGACTATGTCCGTCTCCCTGACGACATTGTGATTGCTATACCGAGGATGAAAAAGCTATTAACACGCTCATCACAGATGTCTTCCCATCGTTGCATGCCAATGCTAGATCGAGAGAGTACATGAGTCCATGTGCAATTCTTTCAACCAAGAATGATCATGTGGATGACCTGAATGACAAGATGATCTCAAGGTTTCCAGGCGAAGAAAAGTTATACCATAGCTTTGACTCAATCGAGGATGACTTGTAGAATAATTACACAATTGATTTTTTGAACTCGAACACACCAAATGGCTTGCCTCCGCACGTACTGAGATTAAAGGTCAACTGTCCGGTCATTCTGCTCCGGAACCTCGACCCTCATAATGGCCTATGCAATGGAACACGGCTTATGATTAGAGCCTTCAAGGATAATGCAGTCGACGCGGAGATTGTTAGTGGTTAGCATGCTAGAAAGAGGGTGTTCATACCTAGGATCCCTATGTCGCCCTCGGAGGACATATCACTTCCTTTCAAACTTAAGAGAAAACAGTTCCCCATCCGCCTGAGTTTTGCAACAGTGAGATAAAAATGGCCGTTGTTTCTGCCGATATCAATGGCCAGGAAAATGAAACACGTACACCGGTGTCCATGTCCATTGGTACAGCTGAGTTGCTTAAACAAGCGTCCTTGATAATTTGGGATGAAGTCGCTATGACAAAACATCAAGCAGTTGAGACGCTTGATAGATCACTACAAGATATAATGGAAAGTTGTTTGCCGTTTGGGGGAAAGGTTGTTGTCTTTGGTGGTGATTTCAGGCATGTCCTTCCTGTTCTGACACGTGGGACAAGAGCACAGATCACGGATGCTACACTTCTGAGATCCTATCTGTGGGATAAGACACATAAGATAAGTCTCACGCTCAACATGCAGGCACAGTTTGATCCTTGCTTCTCCGAATACCTCCTAAGGATCGGCAATGGAACGGAAGAGACAATTGGAGATGACTATGTCCGTCTCCCTGACGACATTGTGATTGGCTATACCGAGGATGAAAAAGCTATTAACACGCTCATCACAGATGTCTTCCCATCGTTGCATGCCAATGCTAGATCGAGAGAGTACATGGGCGCATGTGCAATTCTTTCAACAAAGAATGATCATGTGGATGACCTGAATGACAAGATGATCTCAAGGTTTCCAGGCGAAGAAAAGTTATACCATAGCTTTGACTCAATCCAGGATGACTTGTAGAATAATTACACAATTGATTTTTTGAACTCGAACACACCAAATGGCTTGCCTCTGCACGTACTGAGATTAAAGGTCAACTGTCCGGTCATTCTGCTCCGGAACCTCGACCCTCATAATGGCCTATGCAATGGAACATGGCTTATGATTAGAGCCTTCCAGGATAATGCAGTCGACGCGGAGATTGTTGGTGGTTAGCATGCTAGAAAGAGGTGTTCATACCTAGGATTCCTATGTAAGCCCTCGGAGGACATATCACTTCCTTTCAAACTTAAGAAAACAGTTCCCCATCCGCTTTGAGTTTTGCAACAGTGAGATAAAAATGGCCGTTGTTTCTGCCGATATCAATGGCCAGGAAAATGAAACACGTACACCGGTGTCCATGTCCATTGGTACAACTGAGTTGCTTAAACAAGCTTCCTTGATAATTTGGGATGAAGTCGCTATGACAAAATGTCAAGCAATTGAGACGCTTGATCGATCACTACAAGATATAATGGAAAGTTGTTTGCCATTTGGGGGAAAGGTTGTTGTCTTTGGTGGTGATTTCAGGCAGGTCCTTCCTGTTGTGACATGTGGGACAAGAGCACAGATCACGGATGCTACACTTCTGAGATCCTATCTGTGGGATAAGACACACAAGATAAGTCTCACACGCAACATGCAGGCACAGTCTGATCCTTGGTTCTCCGAATACCTGCTAAGGATCAGCAATGGAACGGAAGAGACAATTGGAGATGACTATGTCCGTCTCTGTCACGCCCAATATGCGACCCTATCCAAAAGGAACTCGATGGTCCCACCAAGGATAGACCCGCATATTGAAACGCTTTTGCAAGGTGGATATCATTACATCAACATTACATAATAGATGGGGATACATACATAAGGCACAAATGCCACAATAATACATCAACATCATATACAAGATCAACATCCGACTACGGATGAAACATAAACAGAAACTCAAACAATATCCACCCTGCTAGCCCAGGCTGCCGACCTGGAACCTATCCCCTGATCGAAGAAGAAGCAGAAGAAGAACACCAATACAAGCGAACATCGCTCTCGCGTCAGGATCATCGCAAACCTGTACCTGCAACTGGTGGTGTAGTAAGCTGTGAGCCACGAGGACTCAGCAATCCCATTACCATGGGTATCAAGACTAGCAAAGCTTAAATGGAAAAGGAAGGGATAAAGTGGTGAGGTTGTAGCAGCGGCTAAGCATATATGGTGGCTAACATACGCAAATGAGAGCGAGAAGAGAAACAAAGGAACGGTCGTCAACTAGCAATGATCAAGAAGTGATCCTGAACTCCTACTTACGTCAGGCATAACCCAGAAACCGTGTTCTCCTCTCGATCAACCCCGAAAAGAGACACTCACGGTTGGTGTATTTTAGAAGAGTTTGCTTCAAGTTTACTACAACGGATATTAACAAATTCCCATCTGCCACATAACCACGGGCACGGCTCTCGAAAGTTTATACCTGCGGGGTGTCCCAACAAGCCCATGATAAGCTCTCGCGATCAACGAAGGATATTCCTTCTCCCGGGAAGACCCGATCAGTCTCGGAATCCGGCTACAAGACATTCGACAGCAATAAAACAAGACCAGCAAAGCCGCCCGGATGTGCCGACAAATCCCGATAGGAGTCGCGTACCTCGTTCTCGAGGCACACCGGATGAGCAATCGATACAACTAAAACCAGACCTCAAGTTGCCTTGAGGGGCGCTGCAGGGCTCTAGTTCGGGCCAGCACTCGAAGGAGCACTGGTCCCGGGGGTTAAAATAAAGATGACCCTCGGGCTCCGAAACCCAAGGGAAAAAGGGCTAGGTGAGGAAAATGGTAAAACCAATGTTGGGCCTTCTTTGGAGGAGTCTTATTCAAAGCGAACTGTCAAGGGGTCTCATAAATCACCTGACCGCGTTAGGGACGCAAAATCCGGGAACATAACACCGATATGACGGAAACTAGGGCGGCAAGAGTGGAACAAAACACCAGGCATAAGGCCGAGCCTTCCACCCTTTACCAAATATATAGATGCATTAATAATATAAGATATATTGTGATATCCCAACAAGTAAACATGTTCCAACAAGGAACAACGTCTCCATGTTCCAACAAGGAACAAACTTCATCTTCACCTGCAACTAACAACGCTATAAGAGGGGCTAAGCAAAACGGTAACATAGCCAAACAACGGTTTGCTAGGAAGGTGATAACGAGTTAGAGGTTCATGGCAATTTGGGAGGCTTGAGGAACAAGTGATAGGTAGCGCAGCATAGCGATAGAACGAAACAACTAGCATAGCAATGATAGTAGTGAGATCCAGGGTAGCGGTCATCTTGCCTGAAATCCCGCAAGGAAGAAGAATGAGTCCATGAAGAAGATGAAGCCACGAAGACGAACCAAGCGTAGACGAACGAATCCTCACGATCGCAACGAAACAGGAACTAACAATAAGAAGCACACAACATGGTGAACACACCACACATGAACATGACAAGATGCACAACAAACATGATGCATGACAAATCTAGATGAGGCTACTCATGGCAAGAGATGATGCAAACAAGAGCAACACATCAAAGCAAGTTTAAATGAGGTCGGGAACAACATATAACAATTCCGGTAAGTCCTCATATGCAAATTTCGAAATTGGTCCAGAGATGAATAAACCTTATGTTCAAGTTGTTAAACAGCAAGTTAAGATACACCACGATGATCTACACGAAATTCTAGTCAAGTTACATATAAAGTTCATTTAATTCGGAGCTACGGCCTAGAAGATATGAGCAAAACAAGATAAGCATGGCATTGATGCAAAATGCATACAAACATCAAGCAAACACCTCAAAACATGGATGCAACATGATAATATGAAGTTACATGCAAAATCAAGCAAGTTTCATATAGAGCACACTCAAAACGGAGCAACGGTTCAACACATACACTCTATACAAGTTATAGCAACAATCTGTCCAAAACAGCAACTAGGCATATTGCAAGCATCAAAACAACATGCTACAGGACCTCAACAAGAAAACAAAAGGCATGGGCATGATGTACAGGTGAAGCATGACAAAACATGAACACTGAGCTATCTCCATAAATCACTAGAACATGCTCAAAAACACATGGCAAGATTGCAAATAATAACAGTTTCAGACTTTGCAGAAATAACATCAGGTTGCAATGTTTAGAGCTATCAAACAATATGCTACAGGAACTTAACATGACAAACAAAGGCATGACATGAATCTACTCAAAGCATAGAACAAAAGTCCCTTACTGACCATAAGCCAAAAAGGATCAGAAAATATGATGGCACCCATGTAAACATGGCAAGTTATAATACAGATTTAAACATGGCAGGAACAACGATAAGTAGGCATGTTGGTGAGCTTGAACCACTCACCACAGAGCAATACATGGCATGGCAAGGCAACCAACAGTAAGAAGACATGTTATAGAAGCTATACATGGCAAGAACAACATCATAGCATACACGGATCAACTACAACAACCTTGGCAAAATTGAATAACATGTAAACAACCTGCCAGGAAACATTTTATAGCAAAAGCAGAGCTCGATTGACTCAAGCTATGGCACTCCATAATTGCAAACAAGGGCATGGATGGATAGAGCAAGACATGTATAACAAAACCTCCTTACTGAAGTATCTCAAAATAATAATAGATCTCTCGGTAGCATCAAGTTAACATGGCATAAAAATATCAGCAAAACAGGGCTGAAATCAGCAACATCATGAAGCCTGGTTTGCATGCTTGTGCTAGTCACCACATAGATCACAAAAATACATGGCATACACCCCTGTAAAGATGGCATAGCATATTACAAAACACATGTAGGACTCAAGTTCATAGGGTGCACACATCAATCATAGCAAAAATGACAAAAGTGCATGTCCTGATAAGAATCTGAAACTAACATCACATAGCACTCTTCCAACAGCATTTCAGGCATCAAGATGAGCTCAAATGAAAATGATGCAATGAGATGAAATGATCTACTCATCGAGGCGAACATTTTGACATATTACACGCACAAAACGGAGCTACGGATGCAAAGTTATGGCATGATGAATATGGCAAGAAAATGTGCAAATTTCGGGGACTTAGTGGAAAAACCGGGGTCAACCTTGGATCCGGATCTGGGCTCGCGCGCGGATGATGAGGACGACCGGGGCTCGACGCCGGAGTTGAGGAAGGAGAAAGGCCGGCGAGGCACGGGGCGCGGGGAGACCGGGGAGGCGCGACCGGAGCGAGGGAAGGCCGGAGGGCGGAGATGGCGGCGAGCGCCGGCGAGGAGCCAGCGCTGCGGAGCGGCGGCAGCGATGGCGCTCGGCGGCTGGCGGCGCCCGGCGAGCGGAGGACGCGGGAAGCGCGGGCCGACGCCCGCGACAGGCGCGCGGAGGCGCAGGGAAGCGCGGGCCGACGCCCGCGACAGGCGCGCGGAGGCGCGGGCGGCGATGGCGGGAGGCGCTTGGCGGCGCCAGCGGGCGCGGGGCGGCGAGGTCCGCCGGCGGGCGGATGGCGGCGGGCGCGGCGCCTGGAGGCGGCGAAGCGCGGCGGGCCTGGGCGGCGGATCGGGCCTTGCGGGCCCCGGATGGGCTCCAGCGGGCGCGCGGCGGAGGAAGGCGGCGAAGAGGCCACGCGGCGGCCTCCGATTGGACGAGGGGCGCGGGGCGGACGTGTCCGGCCGCGGCGGGACCCGTCCGGCGGCGAAGAGGGAAAATCTAGGGTTTCGGGGGGGGAGTTTGATCCGCGAATTTCGGGGGTGGGGTGTATATATAGGTAGAGGGAGCTAGGAGAGTCCAAATGAGGTGCGGTTTTCGTCCACGCGATCGTGATCGAACGGCGGAGAGCATGGAGGGGAGTTTGCTGGGTTTTGGGCCACTTTGGAAGGGGTGTTAGGCTGCACACAAAAGAGGCTTTTGCGGTTACCCGGTTAACCGTTGGAGTATCAAACGACCTCCAAATGGCACGAAACTTGACAGGCGGTCTACCGGTGCTATACCAAGGCCGCTTGACAAACCTCGGTCCATTCGAGACCGTTTAACACCCGCACATGAAAAGAGGTAAAAGGGGCGCGGGAGACATAGGAGTGCGGATTGCAAAAGCGGACAACGGGAAAATGCTCGGATGCATGAGGCGAACACGTATGCAAATGCGATGCACATGACAACATGATATGAAATGCAGATGATGACATGGCAAAGTGCAACACGCAAGCACATGACATGGCAACGGCGGCGAATAACTGGCGGACACCTGGCGCATCGAATCCGGGGCGTTACAACACTCCTCCACTAACAAGAGATCTCGTCCCGAGATCTTAGGACCGAGACGGAAGGGAAAAAGGAAGAGGTGAAACAAGAACTCAAGAGAAGAATCAAAGAATCGAGAGCACTCGAGAAGAAGAGAGAAACGGCGAGAATGGCGAGAATCGAAAGCTCACGGAATCAGATAGACTATGAAACAACTCGTTCTAACCGGGATGGTTAGAATGAGAAAAGAAACGAATAAGACTGAAAGGATTTAGGTAGCACTCCGGCTGAACATCGAAAAAAATAGAACATGAACTTCACAAGATGGGATGACACTTGACAAGATAAACAACGCAAAGCGTCCGGAAGAATTGAAGAATGGAATGACAAGAATTTAGAAGGAAGGTTTGAACTGAAATTTATTGAGAAAATCAACAACGAAAGAATAAGCTTGTTGTGGACTTATGGAAACCATCTCAAAATTATAAGGTGATAACCGACCACAAGCGGAAAAGATTGAATAGCTGAGAAGAACGAATAAATGCAAAACTCCACTTCAAAAGAATTTGAAGACTTAATTGCACTTCGAGATGTGAGATGAAAAGACACTTGAATTTCTCCAACAAAGTCTTGACGAACTCTTGAAGAATGAAATAACTCATGAAGAACCACCATGAAGAACTCCGGTAACAAAAGGATGACGAGATAAAATGAAGGAAGAAAGAATAAGATGAGCCTGCGATGAATTAGATGGAGGATTCCAACGAAATGGTCGAGGGAAATTGAACTCCGGAAAAAATGGAAACACTTGGGACTAGAATTTATTCATCAAGAACAAACTCCGAAGGAAGGGATTACTCACTTGGATGAAATAAGAATAAGATTTATTGTATGCTTATCCTTCATCAAATTAAATTGATGACCAACAATGGATTTTGCATACTACTTAATCTTCTTGAAAAAGGATTAAGAAGTGACATATCGCAAACTTGAGAAGGTCTTCATGAACCACCGGTAGGATTGGAAAGAACGAATGAATTAATATGATAATCAAAGAAAAAGAATCTTGAACGAACCACCGTAAGAATTCGAAAATGACTGATGAAAGAGAATGAATCACCGGGAATAATTAGAAAAGCACGAAGATACTTGAGGGAATTTAGAGAAAAGAGATCGAAGAGATCGCGAACTGCTAGAAGAATACTTGAACGAAGCACCGGAAGAATATTGAGACGAACGAAGGGGCACAAATATGGAATAATTGGAGAACGACTTTGAAAACTTGGAACGAAGAAATCTTCCGAAAAGGTGGCCTCCGGATGATCGAGAGGGAAAGCAACACCTGAAATACTCCGGATGGATGAGAAGAATTTGCAAGACTGGAAACAATTAGATAGGATAACATCGAGCTAGCTCCATGAACCTCCGGGAGAACGGACAAGATTTAAGAGGAACTCTTCTTCGATCTTCGAATGACGACGAGAAAACACCACCAAAATAACTGAGGTACTCCGGTAGAATGAAAAGCAAAAGAGGTTGAGCCAATAATAAAAATGATTTGAAATAGATCTTGACAAGACATCTGACTGATGAATTTCATTCTTACGTCAAACTCCGAAAAGAATTTGGGAATAACTCCGGGGAAGATAGAAGAGTCAGGTAAGATCCTGGGAAAAGACCTGTGGGTTAGGGGCCACTGAAAAGAAACACCGTTGGAAAGGGATGTTGAACAGATAGATGATGCACCGGAACAATTGAAATATTTGAAGGAGGTGATAACCTCGAATTAATTGGAACACAGACGAATCTCCTGAGATGACTTGAGCACTCCGGGAGGATAAATTGGCGAGAGGCGAACGAGCAAAGAGAACACTTCGAAGGAAAAGAATATGATTAACCCGAAAAACTTGAATTGAGTCCACTAGAGAAGAAAAGAGATGAAGAATGACGAACGAGACGAGAATTCACCTGTTGAAATAATTGAGGGAAAACCTGAAGAGGCTCCACACGAATGAAATTGATGGTCGAAACAGACTCAGACTCCGGGAAGAAGAGGGTGGGAGGGCGGGAAAACAAAGGCAACTTGGAAGGGGAAACCGACGAATATCTTGAAGAGAAAACACCGGTTGAAATCATTGAGGAAAGAAAACAAAGACTTCGCACGAGTAGGATCGATACTCGATTACGGACTCCGGTTCCGAGAAGAAGAAGGGTGGGCGGACAGGAAAAAACAACAACTGAGGATTGGACTTGACAACGATGAAGAGGCCCGAGTCAACTTGACGAGAAATGCACCGGATCAAAAGAGCTGAGAAACAACTACCGGAAAACCAACTGCGTGAACCTAAGGAAAAATTTGAAGGGGAAGAGGAGTAATTCAAAACACCTACGTCAAGATTTCTCACCAGAGTGACGAAGGGGCTGAGGAGTAAAAAGAATTCCTATTCTCCGATATAACTAGACTCCGAAAAAGATTTTATTCTAGACTCAACTGCGGCCAAACTACACGATCAATCAAGGGGGCTCCTAAGGTCGGTCGAGGCTCTGATACCAACTTGTCACGCCCAATATGCGACCCTATCCAAAAGGAACTCGATGGTCCCACCAAGGATAGACCCGCATATTGAAACGCTTTTGCAAGGTGGATATCATTACATCAACATTACATAATAGATGGGGATACATACATAAGGCACAAATGCCACAATAATACATCAACATCATATACAAGATCAACATCCGACTACGGATGAAACATAAACAGAAACTCAAACAATATCCACCCTGCTAGCCCAGGCTGCCGACCTGGAACCTATCCCCTGATCGAAGAAGAAGCAGAAGAAGAACACCAATACAAGCGAACATCGCTCTCGCGTCAGGATCATCGCAAACCTGTACCTGCAAATGGTGGAGTAGTAATCTGTGAGCCACGAGGACTCAGCAATCCCATTACCATGGGTATCAAGACTAGCAAATCTTAAAGGGAAACGGAAGGGATAAAGTGGTGAGGTTGCAGCAGCGGCTAAGCATATATGGTGGCTAACATACGCAAATGAGAGCGAGAAGAGAAACAAAGGAACGGTCGTCAACTAGCAATGATCAAGAAGTGATCCTGAACTCCTACTTCGTCGGGCATAACCCGAAACCGTGTTCTCCTCTCGATCAACCCGAAAAGAGACACTCACGATTCGCATTACGGTTGGTGTATTTTAGAAGAGTTTGCTTCAAGTTTACTACAACGGATATTAACAAATTCCCATCTGCCACATAACCGCGGGCATGGCTCTCGAAAGTTTATACCTGCGGGGTGTCCCAACAGCCCATGATAAGCTCTCGCGATCAACGAAGGATATTCCTTCTCCCCGGGAAGACCCGATCAGTCTCGGAATCCCGGCTACAAGACATTTCGACAGCAATAAAACAAGACCAGCAAAGCCGCCCGGATGTGCCGACAAATCCCGATAGGAGTCGCACGTACCTCGTTCTCAGGGCACACCCGGATGAGCAGTCCATACAACTAAAACCAGACCTCAAGTTGCCTTGAGGGGGCGCTGCACAGGGCTCTAGTTCGGGCCAGCACTCGAAGGAGCACTGGTCCGGGGGTTAAAATAAAGATGACCCTCGGGCTCCGGAAACCCAAGGGAAAAAGGGCTAGGTGAGGCAAATGGTAAAACCAATGTTGGGCCTTGCTGGAGGAGTCTTATTCAAAGCGAACTGTCAAGGGGGTCCCATAAATCACCCGACCGCGTTAGGGACGCAAAATCCGGGAACATAACACCGATATGACGGAAACTAGGGCGGCAAGAGTGGAACAAAACACCAGGCATAAGGCTGAGCCTTCCACCCTTTACCAAATATATAGATGCATTAATAATATAAGATATATTGTGATATCCCGACAAGTAAACATGTTCCAACAAGGAACAACATCTCCATGTTCCAACAAGGAACAAACTTCATCTTCACCTGCAACTAACAACGCTATAAGAGGGGCTAAGCAAAACGGTAACATAGCCAAACAACGGTTTGCTAGGAAGGTGACAACGAGTTAGAGGTTCATGGCAATTTGGGAGGCTTGAGGAACAAGTGATAGGTAGCGCAGCATAGCGATAGAACGAAACAACTAGCATAGCAATGATAGTAGTGAGATCCAGGTTAGCGGTCATCTTGCCTGAAATCCCGCAAGGAAGAAGAACGAGTGCATGAAGAAGATGAAGCCACGAAGAAGAACCAAGCGTAGACGAACGAATCTTCACGATCGCAACGAAACAGGAACTAACAAGAAGAAGCACACAACATGGTGAACACACCACACATGAACATGACAAGATGCACAACAAACATGATGCATGACAAATCTAGATGAGGCTACTCATGGCAAGAGATGATGCAAACAAGAGCAACACATCAAAGCAAGTTTAAATGAGGCCGGGAACAACATATAACAATTCCGGGAAGTCCTCATATGCAAATTTCGAAATTGGTCCAGATCTGAATAAACCTTATGTTCAAGTTGTTAAACAGCAAGTTAAGATACACCACGATGATCTATACGAAATTCTAGTCAAGTTACATATAAAGTTCATTTAATTCGGAGCTACGGCCTAGAAGATATGAGCAAAACAAGATAAGCATGGCATTGATGCAAAATGCATACAAACGTCAAGCAAACACCTCAAAACATGGATGCAACATGATAATATGAAGTTACATGCAAAATCAAGCAAGTTTCATATAGAGCACACTCAAAACGGAGCAACGGTTCAACACATACACTCTATACAAGTTATAGCAACAATCTGTCCAAAACAGCAACTAGGCATATTGCAAGCATCAAAACAACATGCTACAGGACCTCAACAAGAAAACAAAAGGCATGGGCATGATGTACATGTGAAGCATGACAAAACATGAACACTGAGCTATCTCCATAAATCACTAGAAAATGCTCAAAAACACATGGCAAGATTGCAAATAATAACAGTTTCAGACTTTGCAGAAATAACATCAGGTTGCAATGTTTAGAGCTATCAAACAATATGCTACAGGAACTTAACATGACAAACAAAGGCATGGCATGAATCTACTCAAAGCATAGAACAAAAGTCCCTTACTGACCATAAGCCAAAAAGGATCAGAAAATATGATGGCACCCATGTAAACATGGCAAGTTATAATACAGATTTAAACATGGCAGGAACAACGATAAGTAGGCATGTTGGTGAGCTTAAACCACTCACCACAGAGCAATACATGGCATGGCAAGGCAACCAACAGTAAGAAGACATGTTATAGAAGCTATACATGGCAAGAACAACATCATAGAATACACGGATCAACTACAACAACCTTGGCAAAATTGAATAACATGTAAACAACCTGCCAGGAAACATTTTATAGCAAAAGTAGAGCTCGATTGACTCAAGCTATGGCACTCCATAATTGCAAACAAGGGCATGGATGGATAGACCAAGACATTTATAACAAAACCTCCTTACTGAAGTATCTCAAAATAAGAATGGATCTCTCGGTAGCATCAAGTTAACATGGCATAAAAATATCAGCAAAACAGGGCTGAAATCAGCAACATCATGAAGCCTGGTTTGCATGCTTGTGCTAGTCACCACATAGATCACAAAAATACATGGCACACACCGCTGTAAATATGGCATGGCATATTACAAAACACATGTAGGACTCAAGTTCATAGGGTGCACACATCAATCATAGCAAAAATGACAAAAGTGCATGTCCTGATAAGAATCTGAAACTAACATCACATAGCACTCTTCCAACAGCATTTCGGGCATCAAGATGAGCTCAAATGAAAATGATGCAATGAGATGAAATGATCTACTCATCGAGGCGAACATTTTGAAAAATCGGGGTCAACCTTGGATCCGGATCTGGGCTCGCGCGCGGATGACGAGGACGACCGGGGCTCGACGCCGGAGTTGAGGAAGGAGAAAGGCCGGCGAGGCACGGGGCACGGGGAGACCGGGGAGGCGCGACCGGAGCGAGGGAAGGCCGGAGGGCGGAGATGGCGGCGAGCGCCGGCGAGGAGCCAGCCGCAGCGCGAGCGGCGGCAGCGATGGCGCTCAAGCGGCTGGCGCGCCCAGCGAGCGGAGGACGCGAGAAGCGTGGGCCGACGCCAGCGGCAGCGCGCTGGAGGCGCGGGCGGCGGCGGCGAGGCCTTGGCGGCGCCGCCAGCGGCGTGGCGGCGAGGTCCGGCGGCGGCGGGACTCTGCGGGCGCGGCGGCCAGGAGGCGGCGGGCGCGCGAGCCTGGGCGGCGGGCGATCGGGCCCGCGCGGCCCGGATGGGCTCCAGCAGGCGCGCGGCGGAGGAGGCGGCGGAGGAGGCCACGCGCGGCCTCCGATTGGACGAGGGGCGGGCGGACGTGTCCGGCAGCGGCTGGGCAGCGTCCGCGGCGAAGAGGGAAAATCTAGGGTTTCGGGGAGTTTGATCCGCGAATTTGAAATGGGGTGTATATATAGGTAGAGAGCTAGGAGAGTCCAAATGAGGTGCGGTTTTACGGCCCGCGATCGTGATCGAGCAATGGAGAGCATGGAGGGAGTTTGCTGGGTTTTGGGCCACTTTGGAAGGGTGTTGGGCTGCACACAAAGAGGCTTTTGCGGTTACCGGTTAACCGTTGGAGTATCAAACGACCTCCAAATGGCACGAAACTTGACAGGCAGTCTACCGGTGCTATACCAAGGCCGCTTGACAAACCTCGGTCCATTCCGAGACCGTTTAACACCCGCACATGAAAAGAGGTAAAAGGGGGCGCCGGGAGACATAGGAGTGCCGGATTGCAAAACGGACAACGGGGAAAATGCTCGGATGCATGAGGCGAACACGTATGCAAATACGATGCACATGACAACATGATATGAAATGCAGATGATGACATGGCAAAGTGCAACACGCAAGCACATGACATGGCAACGGCGGCGAATAACTGGCGGACACCTGGCGCATCGAATCCGGGGCGTTACAGTCTCCCTAACGACATTGTGATTGGCTATACCGAGGATGAAAAAGCTATTAACACGCTCATCAAAGATGTCTTCCCATCGTTGCATGGCAATGCTAGATCGAGAGAGTACATGGGTGCATGTTCAATTCTTTCAACAAAGAATGATCATGTGGATGACCTGAATGACAAGATGATCTCAAGGTTTCCAGGCGAAGAAAAGTTATACCATAGCTTTGACTCAATCGAGGATGACTTGCAGAATAATGACACAATTGATTTTCTGAACTCGATCACACCAAATGGCTTGCCTTCGCACGTACTGATATTAAAGGTCAACTGTCCGGTCATTCTGCTCCGGAACCTCGACCCTAATAATCAGAATGCCACACATAATAAGCATGAAAGAAGAATGGTGCCGATGTGACCTCCAACTCTGTATGCCGGAGTCGTTTATTTGTGTTATTTATTTCTAAAAGAGCATTGACATATCAATTGTCCCGAAATGAAGAAGTGCAAATTTATGATCACTAGAATTTTCAATATTTCATCACTTCTACCAATGATCCCAGCAGATTTCCCTGTTCTGATAATGATGCGAATGGGTTATATTTTAGTATATCTTATTTAGGTATACAGCTGGTTATTTATAATAAGAAAACTGAAGAACACTTGGATTACATGGTTTCATGTTTTAGCAGGCTTGCTTCTTGTTAATGCCGAGTGTTATTACTACTATATTACACATACGCCCAGGACAGAAGTTGGCTTTACGAGCAAAATTTAAGCTGGCTGGAATCTTTGTCACAAAAAATTAAACACTGCAAATAAAGCAAAATAGCAGACATGATATTGCAAATTTGGCTGAAATTACTAGCATCTATCTTTTCATTGGAAAGTTCTCTGACCACACATGAGAAGCAATAATAATAAAACATAAGTGCCAAACTCACCTTGATGGTTTCTTCATAAAATGGAAACCTATGATGTCAGACTCACATTCTTCAAACAACCGGAAGCACTTCTCTGGCCCCTCCTGTCCAACACGGCCACTGAGAGTACATTACTTAATTAACTTACAAGACAAAGGATAAAAGAATTATATTTCTATAGAGGAAGGTAAACTTTCGGTATATAAATAGGTATAAAAGAAAGCACACAGAAAATCAAAGAAACATTCTGAAGAAACAAGGGAAGACTGTATTAAGAGCAGACTGCAAAGAGATGGGTATACCTTCTAATACAACGGCTCAAAGCAATCGGCATTATGTGTTTTTTGTATTTCCCCATTACTTGCATCACAAAAAAATCTGCACAATTGAGAATAAAGTATGCATATGTAAAACTATACAAGCTGAAATATACAGACTACAGAATGAAGTAACCCTATGCACCGATTTGATGGGGATGAGCAATCGTCGGGGTGAGAAGCATAGGGGGGAAGGGTCCCAAGCAGCAGCACAACACGCGGAGGTCATCGTGGTCATCCTAATCAAGATGGAGGTCACGAGCAGCAACTGCTCCTGGTCCTGACCGAGACGAACAGGGAAATCAAGATGGGGTCAGAGAACAGAGCATCCGAATCGAGGGGAGGAAGAGTTGGAACCAGACCTTCATGGCGTCCCGAGCAGGGGGGGAGGGAAGTTCGTGGCGCGGCATCGCCGGCGACCATGTCGAGCATGAGCGGCCCGCCGTCGCCAGGAGGAGGGGGCGAGTGCATCACCATGAGGGAAAGCCTCGGCGTCGCTAGCAAGCATGCCGAGCTCGAGCGCCCCGCCATCGCCAGAGAAGGGAGGGCCCCGGCGTCACCGGATAGGAAGAAGGGGCAGGCAGAGCAGGGGCTTGCGCGCCCACCGTGGTCTTGATGAAGGGAGGCGCGGCAGCAGGGGGCCTCTGGCGTCCGCCCGTCGTCGGCGACGAAGGGAGGGTGGGGCAGACCAGGGGCTTGCGCGCCCGCCGGTGGTGCTGACGAAGGAGAGGGCGGGGCCTGCTTGTTCGTCGACGTCGCTAACGAAGGGGAGGGGCGGCCACCAGAGAGCTCGGGCTGTGGATGGGGATCACGAGATTAGGAGGGAGTGAGGAAAGAATGGGGAAGAGAGAAGTGTGAGGGGCGGTGGAAGGTTGACTCAGATTTTTTTTAATCACTATACTACTAAGTACTACTCCGCGTGCTGTGTACTAAGAAGTGATTCTCTGAGTGACTGCAAGTGAGTGAGGCATTTTTTGCGAGTGAGTGCGGCAATGCCCAAACAAAATAAAATTATCTTCTAAAATGAACATTATATTTCAAAGGGCATGTCATGTTCACCTAATGTGTGGGTGAGATTTTTGTTTTCATTACGGTTTGTTACAGTCATTTTCATTTGATGATTTTAAGAAATATGAATCCCTATAAAAATGATAAAAAATTATTGAGTATATTTAAGTTTTGTTATCATGCATGTCATCTTGTGGGTTTTGGATGGTATATTTTTTGTCACAATTATAATACAATTATTATGTGCCAGTGAATTTTATGCGGAGACATGTTCCTGGATCGTGTGTTACACCCACACTCATATCTTTGCGCATAAGACACATTTAAATGGCTCGGTAAACGAACTCACCAAAACAAAAAATAGATCCAGAATAGATGTTTTTACTATAGATTATGTTTCATGTGTTGGATCACAAATATGTCACACTTTTTGAAAATACAATTTGAGTGACATGACAACATTTTATAGAGATCAGAATTTTTTTGTAAAATCATTTTAGTGTTATATCATGTGAACTTGTTTTGTTGAGACGTGCGTTGCACGTGCATGCTTACTATAGAGAGTAATGAATAGAACTATGCTATACTACATGCATATATGGCTGGTGGAAAGCTCTATGGTTACAGTTTTTGCATAAAGCCAATTTTTCCCTACTACAAAGGAATAAATTTTATTTAACTACCATGGTGGTTGTTAAACATTGAGAGTGTAGACACCCTCTCAATCCCAATGAAGCAAACATCATTAACCCAACAAAATTAATTAAAGTAACATGATGAGATTCACATGATAATCCAAGTACTAGATACTCAAGATGTCCATAACCGGGGACACGACTAACCATGATTAGTTTATACACTCTGCAGAGGTTTGCGCACTTTTCCCCACAAGACTCAATCTCCTCCGTTGAGATTCTCGCACTACATGGTGTTTGAGAAACGGATGACCGAGACATAGTCTTTCAGAAGCACTAGCACCTAACGATAGGGTAGACAATTACACCTACTTTACCCTACATCTGCTAGTCTACCACTGTAAGAGTTCGCACGACTTAATCAACTATGCTAGAGCCCATAGTAGCTTGTGGCTGCACACAGAAGTTTCTAGCATGAATAATCTCATGATCCCTTTGAGCCTGGTGGCGGTCCATAAAGAAAAACAACAGCAATCACTGGAATCCCAGGTGCCTCAATCCACCCAGATGTGTGTTTAAGTTGCCACCTTAAATAAATCATTAAATAACAATCTCGCATATGTCATGGATACACTCAAACCCAATCCACGTCTACTAGCAAAGCATGGCATAATAAGCAAACGTAGAAGTAACTCCCAAGGGTTTTATAATAAAACAGGTAATAGGTACTACCTCATCTATTTCCCAAAACCCACATATTAATCAGATCCTAATCATGCAATTATTTTAGGATTGATCTAATTCAATAAAAATGGGCAGTAAAGAGGTATGATCAAAGTGTTACTTGCCTTGTTGATGATCCGTGAAACCTAGAGATTCGAAGTAGCAAGCGGCGCACTCCGGGTACTCTATCGCAAACAAACAAGCATACAATAAGCACTCATATAATGCACAGGTAAAACTCAACAAGAGAACTAACCAGAAAGTTCAACTTAAGAACTCCGGTTTGCAAAAAGAACCAAATCAAACGAAGCAACGAAAGTCAAACGGCAAAAGAATACAACTTCATTTACTAATCTGGATCTAGGTCAAATTTTACAGAAGCAAAAACTTGTTTGAGTTGGTTAAACAGAAAGAGGGTTTCGAGACGGAACTCTAGGCGCTTGAATCTCCTGATTCCGATAAACGAGCGAAAAGTTATACTAGAACGAAAATCGGATCAGAAATCGTGATCAGAATTAATCGCGGAAAATCCGAGAAAAGAAAAACTGACGAACAGATTAACGAATGAACGTTCGTTAAATGAAACTAAACGGTGAATTCTTTCGTTAAAATGAACGAACGGGGGAACGCTCGCTAAATAAAGTAAACCGGAAAAAAAATAAACCGATCTTTAAAAAATAAAACCTAGGGTTTTCAAAAAACCGGAGTCTGGCGAAGTCCGTGAGTCCGTGGGAACTGCTGGGCGGCTCTGCCGGCGGTGGTTCTTGGCGGCTCCGACTTGGGGCTCCGGGGGCCTCTGGTGATTTATAAAGGCGAGGCGGGGGCTTGGGGAGGGGGCAAGGCGGCGCCGGCGATCGGGACTCCGGTCCCGATCCGGATGCTGGAGGCGGCGGCGGCGTGGGCCGGCTCGGCTGGGCCTCCGGCCCAATCGGGCTCGCGGATTTTTTTAAAACAGTAAAGCCGAACAGAAAATAAATTCTAGAATAATAAATAAAAATCTAAAAATGCCAAAACAAATTTTCACTGTCTATATAAAATATTTAGAACCAGATGAACATTTTCTTGGCCCTAAAATGCAATTTTGAAAAACGTGCAATTTTCCTAAATTCAAATAAAATAGCGAAAACTCCAAAATAAATCTTATATTATTTTATTATTAAATCCTCAATATTTCTTTATTTTTGGGAAATTCATTTTATTCCCTCTCTCATATTTCTATAATAGAAATAATTGAAGATTAAATAAATAAAATCAAATGATCCGATTTTCAAAATTCAAGAAAACTCAAATATGAAAATGACGAAATCCCAAACTCTCTCCGAGGGTCCTTGAGTTGCGTAGAATTTCTAGGAGCAAACTAAAAGCAATAAAATAATGATATGCAATGATGATCTGGTGTATAACATTCCAAATTGAAAATTTGGGATGTTACAAACCTACCCCCCTTAAGATGAATCTCGCCCTCGAGATTCGGGTTGAATAGAAAATAGGTGAGGTGGTCCTTGACAGATCTTCCTCTCGCTCCCGGTGGCTTCATCCTCGGTGTGGTGGCTCCACTGAACTTTACAGAACATGATAACCTTGCTGCGGGTGACTCGGCTGACATACTTGAGAATCTTGACTGGTTTCTCCTCATAGGTCAAATCACTATCTAACTGAACTGCTTCCAGCGGCACTGTATCCCTTAGCGGTATGTCAGCCTTATTTGTGTGGCACTTCTTCAACTAGGAAACGTGCAACACATCGTGAACTCCTGACAATCCTTCGGGCAATTCCAATTTGTAAGCAACTTCTCCCATGCGTTCCAAAACTTTGTATGGTCCCAAAAAATGTGGCGCTAACTTTCCCTTAACTCCAAAGCGCTTAACTCCTCGTAGTGGAGATACACGAAGATAAACTCTATCTCCAACTTTGTAAACTGTCTCCTTGTGTTTAGAATCTGCATAGCTCTTCAGCCTGTACTGGGCTACCTTGAGCCTATCGCGAATCATTTTCACCTTTTGTTCAGACTCCTTAATCAAATCTGGTCCAAACAACTAGCAATCTCCAACTTCATCCCACGACAATGGTGTTCTGCACCTCCTTCCGTACAAGTCTTCAAAAGGGGCCATCTTCAAACTGGATTGATAACTGTTGTTGTAAGAGAACTCTGCATATGGCATATTGTCGTCCCAACTAGATCCATAATCTAGCGCACAAGCTCTCAGCATATCCTCCAAAATCTGATTGACTCTCTAGGTCTCTCCTTCTGTCTGCGGATGAAAGGCTATACTGAACTCTATTCTGGTACCCAAAGTTTCGTGCAACTGATTCCAGAACTTTGAGGTAAAATGGGTTCCTCTATCTGATACAATGCTCCTCAGAACTCCATGCAGACATACGATCCTGGTCATGTATATCTTTGCCAACTTAGCACTGGTGTAAGTGGTCTTCACTGGGATGAAATGAGCTACCTTCGTCAAACGATTGACTACAACCCATACCGAGTCATAGCTTGAACGGGTCCTGGGCAATCCCGTGATGAAATCCATGCCTATTTTATCCCACGTCCATTCGGGTATCGGCAATGGCTGTAACAATCCTGCTGGCTTCTGATGCTCTGCATTCACTCTCGGACATACATCACAAACTGCTACATACTCCGCAATATCCTTCTTCATTCCGGCCCACTAGAAAGTGTCCTTAAAATCCAAATACATCTTGGTATTTCCTGGGTGAATCGAGTACGACGAATCATGGGCCTCTTGCAAAATCAACTTCCTGATCTCCGGATCATTAGGCACATAGACGCGGCCCTCAAACCATAAGGTATCGTGCTCATCCTCACGAAATCCTTTAGCTTTTCCTTTCTCATTTTCTCCTTTATAGAGACAATCTCCTTGTCAGTCTTCTGGGCTTCTCTGATCTTATCCATCCAGGTAGATTGAATTTCCAATGCTGCAACGTAGCCTCTCGGAACTATCTCCAAACATAGCTCATGAAGATCCTCGACTAACTCCTTCGGTAACTCTCCGGTCAAGAGTGTGTTGACATGGCTCTTGCGGCTCAACACGTCAGCTACTACGTTAGCCTTTCCGGGATGATAATGCAATCTCATATCATAATCCTTGATGAGCTCCAACCATCTCCTTTGCATGAGATTCAACTCCTTCTGCGTGAATATGTACTTCAAACTCTTGTGATCCGTGTACACCTCACAATGGTTTCCGATGAGAAAATGTCTCCATGTCTTCAATGCATGCACTACGGCTGCTAACTCCAAATCATGTGTAGCATAATTCAACTCATGGGGCTTAAGCTGTCGTGAGGCATACGAAACAACCCTTCCCTCCTGCATAAGCACTGCTCCAAGTCCTCGACGTGAAGCTTCACAATACACCTCATAATCCTTGCGCTGATCTGGAAGAATCAACACTGGCGATGTAACCAAAGGTTTCTTCAACTCCTGGAAACTGGCCTCACACTCTTCAGTCCATTTGAACTTGGTATCCTTCTTCAGCAACTCCGTCATAGGTTTTGCAATCTTCGAGAAGTTCTCAATGAATCTCTGGTAGTATCCTGCAAGTCCATGAAAACTCCGAATCTCTCCAACTATCGTTGGTGCTACCCAATTTGTCACAGTGACAACCTTGGTGGGATCTATTGCTACTCCTTCTCTGGATATAACATGTCCGAGCAATCCAACTTCCTTCAACCAAAACTCACATTTGCTGAACTTGGCGTATAACTGATGTTATCTGAGCTTCTCAAGTACCAAACGCAAATGCTCCTTATGCTCTTCTTCATTCTTTGAGTAGACCAAAATATCATCAATGAACACCATGACGAACTTATCCAGAAACTCCATAAACACCTTATTCATCATGTTCATGAAATATGCAGGTGTGTTAGTCAGACCAAATGACATAACGGTATACTCATACAGCCCATACCTGGTGGTAAAAGCCGTCTTAGGTATATCTTGCTCTCTAATCTTCAACTGATGGTATCCTGATCGCAAATCGATCTTGGAAAATACCTTAGCTCCTTGCAATTGGTCAAAAAATCATTTATCATCGGCAGTGGGTGCTTGTTCTTCATTGTCACTTCATTCAATCCTCGATAATCAACAACCATCCTCAACGATCCATCCTTCTTCTCCACTAGAAGTACGGGCGATCACCAAGGTGAAGAACTTGGTCGAATATAGCCTTTATCCAGTAAATCATTAATTTGCTTCTTAATTTCCTCCAAATCTTGTGCTGGCATCCAGTACCGTCTCTTAGATATCGACCCTGTTCCTGGCAAAAGCTCAATCAAAAACTCAATGTCTCTATCTTATGGCATGCCTGGCAACTCCTTTGGAAATATATCAGGGAAATCCTTCACCACTGGTACTTCCTCCTGCACAACTCCTGATTAGGAATTTACTTGTGTCCTCTTCGGTTCATGTCTTGATACATGATTCTTCTCCCTTCCGGGGTGGTAAGTGCCGGTGTCAAAACCGGCGGATCTCAGGTAGGGGGTCCCGAACTGTGCGTCTAGGCGGATGGTAACAGGAGAAAAGGGACACGATGTTTTTACCCAGGTTCGGGCCCTCTCGATGGAGGTAAAACCCTACTCCTGCTTGATTAATATTGATGATATGGGTAGTACAAGAGTAGGTCTACCACGAGATCAGAGAGGCTAAACCCTAGAAGCTAGCCTATGGTATGATTGTTGTTCGTCCTACGGACTAAAACCCTCCGGTTTATATAGGCACCGAATAGGGTTTGGGTTACACAGAGTCGGTTACAATGGTAGGAAATCTACATATCCGTATCGCCAAGCTTGCCTTCCACGCCAAGGAAAGTCCCATCCGGACACGGGACGAAGTCTTCAATCTTGTATCTTCATAGTCCAGGAGTCCGACCAAAGGCTATAATCCGGCTATCCGGACACCCCCTAATCCAGGACTCCTCGGTAGCCCCTGAACTAGGCTTCAATGAC
Organism: Aegilops longissima; assembly: GCA_021605205.1. Classification (NCBI taxonomy): domain Eukaryota; kingdom Viridiplantae; phylum Streptophyta; class Magnoliopsida; order Poales; family Poaceae; genus Aegilops; species Aegilops longissima. The sequence continues at coordinate 742,730,447 of CM038682.1, forward strand.
GAGAGTCCGGCGCATGTTGTCTTGACATTGCAAAGCGGGTTCCTCCTCGAATACTTCATAGAAGATTTTGAACACAAGGATAGTGTCGGCTCTACAAAATAAGTTCCACATACCACCGTAGAGAATAATATTTACACAAGTTCAATCGATGGCGTATTCATGGCGTGACATCACACCACGGCCAAGCCTTTATTCAAATCGTTTTCTTGTCCCACCTCAGCGCGTTTAGCGGGCGGTTTCCTTAGCACGTCTTGTCAAAGCGAGATCGTGTCCCCTTATTCAGGATTCTCATCAATACGGGTGTGGGTAACCCAACGCGCCATTGATTCTGGCGCTTGGGAGATAGCGAGTTTTATCGGGCGGTGGGGCGCATAGCTTTGTCCGTCCATATAAGTGGATAAGGATCCACTTTTTCACACACGCCTTCTTCCTCCTTTCCTTACCCATCTCCGCGCACTCGAGCTCTAGCGCCCAAGTCCGCACATCCCACCTCAACCTTCTCCAACTATGTCCGGAGCGGGAGGAAAGTGGATGGCCTCCTCCGTCACGGAGGGCACATCAAAAAAGCTGCGGAAGGCGGATACTTGTCCGGCGACATCCAGCGCATCGGCTCCCCAACAAGGGCAGCTCATCCCACCCCGGGCCCCATGAGAGGGAGGTGTTCCCCCCTTCCCACGTCCTCCAGCGGACTAGGGTTTCCACTTCACCCATTTGTCCAGGGGCTCATGTTCTACTACGGCCTAGATTTCAGCGATATGGCCCAATTTCATCCTCAACATCTCGGCGTTCATCGTGGTGTGCGAAACCTTCCTCTGCATCCAGCCCCACTTTGGCTTATGGCTGAAGACCTTCAATGTCAAGCCGAAGGTAGTAGGCGGCCGCCAAGCGGAGTCTTGGAGGTGCCATGGTGAGCAAGATGGCCAACGTCCTATGGCTTGAGGCTCCTTCATGGAGACCATAAAGGGGTGGCAATCGGGGTGGTTCTATATCACCGAGCAGCGACTCCAAATGTCTGGCGGCCCCAATTCGATCTGGCTTCCCTACGGCTCACCTCATGGAAAGAGGCAGGCTGGCGTGGGGTAATTCGGAAGAGCTGACCAGACTCCAAACCTGCGTCCGAAACCTGGAGGACAAGAAGCTCAAGCTTGTCAACATAATCCAGGTTATGCTTGTAACGCCCCGGATTCGATGCGCCAGGTGTCCGCCAGTTATTCGCCGTCGTTGCCATGTCATTTGCTCGCGTGTTGCATTTTGCCATGTCATCATCTGCATTTCATATCATGTCATCATGTGCATTTCATTTTGCATACGTGTTCGTCTCATGCATCCGAGCATTTTCCCCGTTGTCCGTTTTGCAATCCGGCGCTCCTATGTCTCCCGGCGCCCCCCTTTACCTCTTTTCGTGTGCGGGTGTTAAAATTTCTCGGAATGGCCCGAGGTTTGTCAAGCGGCCTTGGTATAGCACCGGTAGACCGCCAGTCAAGTTTCGTGCCATTTGGAGGTCGTTTGGTACTCCAACGGTTAACCGGGTAACCGTAAAGCCTCCTTCTCCTTGCAGCCCAACACCCCTTCCAAACTGTCCCAAAACCCATCTAACTCCCCTCTATGCTCTCGGTCGTTCGATCACGATCGTGTGGGCGAAAACCGCTCCTCATTTGGACTCTCCTAGCCCCCTCTACCTATATATATAGCCCCTCCCCCGAAATTCACGGATCATTCCCCCCGAAACCCTAAAAATTCCCCTGCGCGCCGCCGGACATGTCCGCCTCAAACGGCGGACATATTCGTTCCGTCCAGCCGCCGCCGTCCACGGCAATCGGGGCCAGCGCCACGTGGCCTCGCCGCCGTCTCCGCCGCCCGAGGCTCCCGCGGGCCACAGATCCGGCCAGCAGGGCCCAGCGCCGCTGCCGCCAGCGGCCCGTCCGCCCAGCAGCGCCGCCGCCGCCCGCGCCGTGCTCGCCGCCAACCCGCTTCGCCGGCGCCCGCCGAGCAGTGACCTCGCCGCCCGCGCGGCGCCTCCGCCCGCCGCCCAGCTTTCCCGCCTCGCCGCCGCCTCGGCCTCGCTGGCCCAGCGGCGACCCTCCGCCGCCCGGCGCCGAGCGCCTCGCCGCTGGACGGATCCGGCCGCCCCGCGTCTCCTCCGGTCTCCTCCAGCTCCGGCCACCCCCTCCTCTCCGTCTCCGGCAAGATTCCGGCGAGATCCGGCCCTGCTTTGAAACCCGTGCAAGGTTGACTTTCCCCTCTCCGTTTATCCACAAAGTCCCCGTATTTGCTAATATTTTTATGCATTTTCATCGCATCATAACTCTGCACCCGTAGATCCGTTTTGTGCGTATAATGTGTGAAATTGTTCGTCTCGACGAGTACATCATTTCATGTCATTGCATCATTTTCATTTGAGCTCATCTTGATGCCCGAAATGCTGTTGGAAGAGTGCTATGTGATGTTAGTTTCAGATTCTTATCAGAACATGCACTTTTGTCATTTTTGCCATGATTGATGTGTGCCTCCTATGGACTTGAGTCCTACATGTGTTTTGTAATATGCCATGCCATCTTTACAGGGGTGTATGCCATGTATTTTTGTGATCTCTGTGGTGACTAGCACAAGCATGAAACTAGGCTTCATGATGTTGCTGATTTTAGTCCTGTTACTGCGATATTTTTATGCCATGTAAACTTGATGCTCTGAGAGATCCATGCTTATTTTGAGATACTTCAGTAAGGATGTTTTGAACATATGGTTATTCTCTATCCATCCATGCCCTTGTTTGCAATTATGGGGTGCCATAGCTTGAGTCAATCGAGCTCTACTTTTGCTATAAAATGTTTCCTGGCAGATTGTTTACATGTTATTCAATTTTGCCAAGGTTGTTGTAGTTGATCCTTGCATGCTATGATGTTGTTCTTGACATGTATAGCTTCTATGCCATGTATTCTTACTGTTGGTTGCCTTTCCATGCCATGTATTGCTCTGTGGTGAGTGATTCGAGCTCACCAACATGCCTACTTATTGTTGTTCCTGCCATGTATGAATCTGTCAAATAACTTGCCATGTTTACATGGGTGCCATCATATTTTCTGATCCTTTTTGTCTCATGGTCACTAAAGGACTTTTGTTCTATGCAATTAGTATATTCATGCCATGTCTTTGTTTGCCATGATAAGTTCTTGTAACATGTTGTTTGATAGCTATAAACATTGCAACTTTGATGTTATTTACGCTAAAATGCAAACTGTTATTATTTGCAATCTTGCCATGTGTGTTTGAGCATGTTCTAGTGATTTCTGGAGATATCTCAGTGTTCATGTTTTGTAATGCTTTACCTGTACATCATGCCCATGCCTTTTGTTTTCACGTTGAGATGCTGTAGCTTGTTGTTTTGATGCTTGCAATATGCCTAGTTGCTGTTTTGGACAGCTTGTCCTTTAAACTTGTATAGTGTGTATGTGTTGAACCGTTGCTCCGTTTTGAGTGTGCTCTATATGAAACTTGCTTGATTTTGCATGTAGCTTTATATTATCTTGTTGCATCCATGTTTTGAGAGTGTTTGCTTGATGTTTGGGTCCATTTTGCATCAATGCCATGCTTATCTTGTTTTGCTCATATCTTCTAGACCGTAGCTCCGAATCTACTGAACTTTATATGTAACTTGACTAGAATTTCGTGTAGATCATCGTGGTGCATCTTAACTTTCTGTTTAACAACTTGAACATAAGTTTTATTCAGATCTGGACCAATTTCGAAATTTGCATATGAGGACTTACCGGAATTGTTATATGTTGTTCCCGGCCTCATTTAAACTTGCCTTGATGTGTTTCTCTTGTTTGCATCATCTCTTGCCATGAGTAGCCTTATCTAGATTTGTCATGCATCATGCTTGTTGTGCATCATGTCATGTTCATGTGTGGTGTGTTTACCATGTTGTGTGCTTCTTCTTGTTAGTTCCTGTTTCGTTGCGATCGTGAGGATTCGTTCGTCTACGCTCGGTTCGGCTTCATCCGTTCGTCTTCTTCATGGACTCGTTCTTCTTCCTAGCGGGATTTCAGGCAAGATGACCGCTACCCTGGATCTCACTACTATCATTGCTATGCTAGTTGCTTCGTTCTATCGCTATGCTGCGCTACCTATCACTTGTTCCTCAAGCCATCCCAAATTGCCATGTCAGCCTCTAACCTTTTGCACCCTTCCTAGCAAACTGTTGTTTGGCTATGTTACCGCTTTGCTCAGCCCCTCTTATAGCGTTGCTAGTTGCAGGTGAAGATGAAGTTTGATCCTTGTTGGAACATGGAGAGGTGTTCCTTGTTGGAACATGTTTACTTGTTGGGATATCACAATATATCTTATTTTATTAATGCATCTATATACTTGGTAAAGGGTGGAAGGCTCGGCCTTATGCCTGGTGTTTTGTTCCACTCTTGCCGCCCTAGTTTCCGTCATATCGGTATTATGTTCCCGGATTTTGCGTCCCTAACGCGGTCGGGTTATTTATGGGACCCCCTTGACAGTTCTCTTTGAATAAGACTCCTCCAGCAAGGCCCAAAATTGGTTTTACCATTTGCCTCACCTACCCCTTTTTCCCTTGGGAGTCGCGCTCAAGGGTCATCTTCATTTAGCCCCGGGCCAATGCTTGTCTAGCGTTGGTCCAAACTAAACCACTTGCGGTGCCGCCCCTAGGCAACTTGGGGTATCGTCGGTTCTAGTTATCGTCTTGCTCATCCGGTCGTGGCACGAGGCGAGATCTGTGCTGGCTACTATCGGGATGTCGGCGCGCGGGAGGTCTTGCTGGTCTTGTTTTATTCTTGTCGAAATGTCTTGTAGCGGTATTCGAGACTGATCGGGTCTTCCGGGAGAAGGAATATCCTTCGTTGATCGCGAGAGCTTATCATGGGCTAAGTTGGGACACCCTGCGAGGTTTAAACTTTTGAGAGCCGTGCCCGCGGTTATGTGGCAGATGGGAATTTGTTAATATCCGGTTGTAGTAAACTTGATGCAAACTCTTCTAAAATACACCAACCGTGTGTGTAACCGTGAGTGTCTCTTTTCTGGGTTGATCGAGAGGAGAACACGGTTTCTGGGTTATGTCTGACGTAAGTAGGAGTTCAGGATCACTTCTTGATCATTACTAGTTGACGATCGTTCCTTTGTTTCTCTTCTCGCTCTCATTTGCGTATGTTAGCCACCATATCATGCTTAGTCGCTGCTGCAACCTCACCAATTTACCCCTTCCTTTCCCTTTAAGCTTTGCTAGTCTTGATACCCATGGTAATGGGATTGCTGAGTCCTCGTGGCTCACAGATTACTACATCACCAGTTGCAGGTACAGGTTTGCGATGATCATGGCGTGAGGCGATGTTTGCTTGTGTTGGAGTTCTTCTTACGCTTCTTCTTCGTTCGGGGATAGGTTCGGTCGGCAGCTTTGGGCTAGCAGAGGTGGATATTGTTTGAGTTTACTGTTTATGTTGCATCCGTAGTTGGATGTTGATCTTGTATATGATGTTGATGTATTCTTGTGGCATTTGTGCCTTATGTATGTATCCCCATCTATTATGTAATGTTGATGTAATGATATCCACCTTGCAAAAGCGTTTCAATATCGGGTCTATCCTTGGTGGGACCTTGAGTTCCTTTTGGATAGGGTCGCATATTAGGCGTGACAAGTTGGTATCGAGCCTCGACCGACCCTAGGGCCCCTTGATTGATCGTGTAGTTTGGCGATGTTGAGTCTAGAAGAAAACTGTTTTGAGTCTAGTTATATCGGAGTAGGAATTCTTTTACTCCTCTGCCCTTAAATCGCTCTGGTCAGGAATCTTGGCGTAGGTGTTTTGAATTACTCCTCTTCCCGTTCAAATTTTCTTTAGGATCACGTGGTTAGTTTCGTGAGTTGTCCATCCTCTTTTGTCCGGTGCATTTCTCGTCAAGTTGACTCGAGCCTCTTCATCTTTGAGTTCAATCCTCAGTTGTTTTCTTTTCCCACCCACCCACCCTTCTTCTTCTCGGAACCGGAGTCCTTAATCGAGTATCCATCGTACTCGTGTGAAGCCTTTGCTTTCTTCAACCGGTGTTTTCTCTTCAAGATATTCTTCGTTTCCCCTTCCAAGTTGCCTTTGTTTTCCGCCCTCCCACCCTATTATTTCCGGAGTTCGAGTTTCTTCCGACCATCAATTTCATTCGTGTGGAGCCTCTTCAGTCTTCCCTCAATTATTTCAACCGGTGAATTCTCGTCTCGTTTGAAATTCATCATCTCTTTTTCTTCCCCGGTGGATTCAATTCAAGTTTTTCATTGTCGATCGTATTCTTTCCCTCGGCTCAAATATCTCCCTTTGCTCGTTAGCCTCTGCTTGATTTATCCTTCGGGCGCTCAAGTCATCTCAGGAGATTTGTCGGTGTTCCAATTAATTCGAGGTTGTCACCTCATTCAAATATTTCAATCGTTCCGGTGCATCATCTATCTCTTCAACAATCCTTTCCGACGGTGTTATCTATTCAGTGGGCCCTAACCCACAGGTCTTTTCCCAGGATCTTACCTGACTCTTCTAATTCCCTGGAGTTATTCCCAAATTCTTTTCAAAATGTGACGTAAGTATGAATTTCATCAGTCAGATGCCATCTCCAAGATAGTTTTCAAATTCTTTTCATTGTTGGCTCAACCTCTTCGCTTTTCATTCTTCCGGAGTATCGCAGTAATTTTTGGTGGTGTTCCTCGTCATCATTTGAAGACCGAAGTAGAGTTTTCCCTAAATCTCGTCCGTTCTCCCAGAAGATTCGCGGTGCTAGCTCGATGTTATCCTATCCAGTTGTTTCCAGTTGTGCAATTCTTTTCACCCATCCGGAGTATGTCAGGAGTTGATTTCTGTTTCTTTTCACCGGAGGCCATCATTCCAGAAGAATTCTTCGTCCTCGCATTCCAGTTATCATTCTCTAATTATCCCGGTGCCGCGCTCAAGTGCTCTTTAATTAGTTCGAGTTCTTCCCGTTCTTTTGCATCTAAATCCCCTCTAGCATATTGGTTCTTCTAATTCTTCCCGGCGATTCTTTCTCTTTTCTTCGTTCATTTTCATTTCTTACGGTGGTTCGTTCAAGATTTATTTCCGTTCTTTTCACATATATTCATTCGTTCTTTCCAATCCTACCGGTGGTTCAAGGAGACCTTCCCAAATTTGGCGCTATATCTTCCCTTAATCTTTTCCCAACGTGGATAAGTTGTATGCAATCCATTGCTTGTCATCAATTTAATTGATGAAGGATAAGCATACAATAAATCTTATTCTTATTTCATCCAAATAATTAATCCCTTCCTTCGGAGTTTGTTCGTGATGAATAAATTCTAGTTCAAGTGTTTTCATCTTTTCTTTTCCGGAGTTCAAATTTCCTCGGTCATTTCGTCGGAATCCTCCATCTAATTCATCGCAGGCTCATCTTATTCTTTCTTCCTTCATTATATCTCATCACCTTTTGTTACCGGAGTTCATCATGGTGGTTCTTCATGATTTAATTCATTCTTCAAGCGTTCATCAAGATTTTGTTGGTGGAGCTCAAGTATCTTTCCTTCTTGCTTTTCGAAGAGCAATTAAATCTCCGTATTCTTTTGAAGTGGAGTTTTGCATTTCTTCGTTTTCTCAGCTATTAAATCTTTTCCGCTTGTGGTCGGTTATCACCTCATAATTTTGAGATGTTTTCCATAAGTCCACATCAAGCTTATTCTTTTCGTTGTTGATTTTCTCAACAACTCGTTATAACCTTCCTTCTAAAGATGCTTTCTATTTCATTCGTGGCACAAGTTGTCATTTTCTACTCCGTTCTTTTCATTCAACTCTTTCAATTCTTTCCGGAGGTTTTGTGTCTTGTATTCATCAAGTATCATTCCATCCTCTTAAGCTCATGTTCTATTCTTTCCTTGTTCAACCGTGTGCTGCCTAAATCCTTTCAGTCTTATTCGTTTCTTTTCTCATTCTAACCACTCCGGTTAGAACGAGTGGTTTCATAGTCTATCTGATTCCGTGAGCTTTCGATTCTCGTCATTCTCATCGTTCCTCTCTTCTTCTTGAGTGCTCTCGATTCTTTGCTTCTTCTCTTGAGTTTTGTTTCACCTCATCCCTTTTCTCTTCCGTCTCGGTCCTAAGATCTCAGGACGAGATCTCTTTTTAGTGGAGGAGTGTTGTAACGCCCCGGATTCGATGCGCCAGGTGTCCGCCAGCTATTCGCCGTCGTTGCCATGTCATTTGCTCGCGTGTTGCATTTTGCCATGTCATCATCTGCATTTCATATCATGTCATCATGTGCATTTCATTTTGCATACGTGTTCGTCTCATGCATCCGAGCATTTTCCCCGTTGTCCGTTTTGCATTCCGGCACTCCTATGTCTCCGGCGCCCCCTTTACCTCTTTTAGTGTATGCGGGTGTTAAAATTTCTCGGAATGGCCGAGGTTTGTCAAGCGGCCTTGGTATAGCACCGGTGAACCGCTGTCAAGTTTAAATGCCATTTGGAGGTCGTTTGGTACTCAACGGTTAACGAATGTAGTAAATCCTCCTTCTCCTTGCAGCCCAACCCCCTTCCAAACTGGCCCAAAACCCATCTAACTCCCCTCTATGCTCTCGGTCGTTCGATCACGATCGTGTGGGCGAAAACCGCTCCTCATTTGGACTCTCCTAGCCCCCTCTACCTATATATATATCCCCTCCCCCGAAATTCGCGGATCATTCCCCCCGAAACCCTAAAAATTCCCCTCCGCGCCGCCGGACATGTCCGCCGACGGCCGGACATGTCCGTTCCGTCCAGCCGCCGCCGTCGCGCCAATCGGGGCCGCGCCACGTGGCCTCTCCGCCCGCCTCTCCCTGCCGCCCGAGCCCCCAGGCGGCATCCCAGGCCCATGAGGCCAGCGCCCGCCCAGCCGCCGCCCGTCCGGCCGGCAGCCGCCGCCCGCCGCCGTGCTTCGCCCCGCCGCCGCTTCGCCGTCGCGCGCCGCCGAGCCCTCCCTGACCTCGCCGCCCAGCCGCCTCCCGCGCCGCCCCTCGCCGCCCAGGCGCCGCCTCCCGCTCGGCCCGCTCGCCGCCGCTGGCGACCTCGCCCGCCCGCCCGGCCTCGCCGCCGGGACCGATCCGGCCGCCCGCGTCTCCTCGGTCTCCTCCAGCTCCGGCCACCCCTCCTCTCCGTCTCCGGCAAGATTCGGCGAGATCCAGCCCTGCTTTCAAACCCGTGCAAGGTTGACTTTCCCCTCTCCGTTTATCCACAAAGTCCCCGTATCTGCTAATATTTTTATGCATTTTCATCGCATCATAACTCTGCACCCGTAGATCCGTTTTGTGCGTATAATGTGTCAAATTGTTCGCCTCGACGAGTACATCATTTCATGTCATTGCATCATTTTCATTTGAGCTCATCTTGATGCCCGAAATGCTGTTGGAAGAGTGCTATGTGATGTTAGTTTCAGATTCTTATCAGAACATGCACTTTTGTCATTTTTGCCATGATTGATGTGTGCCTCCAATGGACTTGAGTCCTACATGTGTTTTGTAATATGCCATGCCATCTTTACAGGGGTGTATGCCATGTATTTTTGTGATCTCTGTGGTGACTAGCACAAGCATGAAACTAGGCTTCATGATGTTGCTGATTTTAGTCCCTGTTCTGCTGATATTTTTATGCCATGTAAACTTGATGCTACAGAGAGATCCATGCTTATTTTGAGATACTTCAGTAAGGATGTTTTGAACATATGTTTATTGTCTATCCATCCATGCCCTTGTTTGCAATTATGGGGTGCCATAGCTTGAGTCAATCGAGCTCTACTTTTGCTATAAAATGTTTCCTGGCAGATTGTTTACATGTTATTCAATTTTGCCAAGGTTGTTGTAGTTGATCCTTGCATGCTATGATGTTGTTCTTGACATGTATAGCTTCTATGCCATGTCTTCTTACTGTTGGTTGCCTTGACATGCCATGTATTGCTCTGTGGTGAGTGATTCGAGCTCACCAACATGCCTACTTATTGTTGTTCCTGCCATGTATGAATCTGTCATATAACTTGCCATGTTTACATGGGTGCCATCATATTTTCTGATCCTTTTTGTCTCATGGTCACTAAAGGACTTTTGTTCTATGCAATTAGTATATTCATGCCATGCCTTTGTTTGCCATGATAAGTTCCTGTAACATGTTGTTTGATAGCTATAAACATTGCAACCTGATGTTATTTCTGCTAAAGTCTGAAACTGTTATTATTTGCAATCTTGCCATGTGTGTTTGAGCATGTTCTAGTGATTTCTGGAGATATCTCAGTGTTCATGTTTTGTAATGCTTTACCTGTACATCATGCCCATGCCTTTTGTTTTCACGTTGAGATGCTGTAGCTTGTTGTTTTGATGCTTGCAATATGCCTAGTTGCTGTGTTGGACAGCTTGTCCTTTAAACTTGTATAGTGTGTATGTGTTGAACCGTTGCTCCGTTTTGAGTGTGCTCTATATGAAACTTGCTTGATTTTGCATGTAGCTTTATATTATAATGTTGCATCCATGTTTTGAGAGTGTTTGCTTGATGTTTGGGTGCATTTTGCATCAATGCCATGCTTATCTTGTTTTGCTTATATCTTCTAGACCGTAGCTCCGAATCTAATGAACTTTATATGTAACTTGACTAGAATTTCATGTAGATCATCGTGGTACATCTTAACTTGCTGTTTAACAACTTGAACATAAGTTTTATTCAGATCTGGACCAATTTCGAAATTTGCATATGAGGACTTACCGGAATTGTTATATGTTGTTCCCGGCCTCATTTAAACTTGCCTTGATGTGTTTCTCTTGTTTGCATCATCTCTTGCCATGAGTAGCCTTATCTAGATTTGTCATGCATCATGCTTGTTGTGCATCATGTCATGTTCATGTGTGGTGTGTTTACCATGTTGTGTGCTTCTTCTTGTTAGTTCTGTTTACGTTGCGATCGTGAGGATTCGTTCGTCTCGCTTGGTTGGCTTCATCCATTCGTCTTCTTCATGGACTCGTTCTTCTTCCTAGCGGGATTTCAGGCAAGATGACCGCTACCTGGATCTCACTACTATCATTGCTATGCTAGTTGCTTCGTTCTATCGCTATGCTGCGCTACCTATCACTTGTTCCTCAAGCCATCCCAAATTGCCATGTCAGCCTCTAACCTTTTGCACCCTTCCTAGCAAACTGTTGTTTGGCTATGTTACCGCTTTGCTCAAACCCTCTTATAGCGTTGCTAGTTGCAGGTGAAGATGAAGTTTGTTCCTTGTTGGAACATGGAGATGTTGTTCCTTGTTGGAACATGTTTACTTGTTGGGATATCACAATATATCTTATTTAATTAATGCATCTATATACTTGGTAAAGGGTGGAAGGCTCGGCCTTATGCCTGGTGTTTTGTTCCACTCTTGCCGCCCTAGTTTCCGTCATATCGGTATTATGTTCCCGGATTTTGCGTCCCTAACGCGGTCGGGTGATTTATGGGACCCCCTTGACAGTTCGCTTTGAATAAGACTCCTCCAGCAAGGCCCAACATTGGTTTTACCATTTGCCTCACCTACCCCTTTTTCCCTTGGGAGTCGCGCTCTCAAGGGTCAACATTGGTTTTACCATTTGTCTAAGCGTTGGTCCAAACTAGAGCCACTTGCGGTGCCGCCCCTAGGCAACTTGGGGTATCGTCGGTTGCCGTACGTACTGCTCATCCGGTCGTGGCCTGAGACGAGATACGCGCGGCTACTATCAGGATGTCGGCACGCCGGGAGGTCTTGCTGGTCTTGTTTTATTGCTGTCGAAATGTCTTGTGGCAGGATTCGAGACTGATCGGGTCTTCCGGGAGAAGAATATCCTTCGTTGATCGCGAGAGCTTATCATGGGCTAAGTTGGGACACCCCTGCAGGGTTTAAACTTTCGAGAGCCGTGCCCGCGGTTATGTGGCAGATGGGAATTTGTTAATATCCGGTTGTAGTAAACTTGAAGCAAACTCTTCTAAAATACACCAACCGTGTGCGTAACCGTGAGTGTCTCTTTTCGGGGTTGATCGAGAGAGAACACGGTTTACGGGTTATGTCGGCGTAAGTAGGAGTTTAGGATCACTTCTTGATCATTACTAGTTGACGACCGTTCCTTTGTTTCTCTTCTCGCTTCTCATTTGCGTATGTTAGCCACCATATCATGCTTAGTCGCTGCTGCAACCTCACCACTTTACCCCTTCCTTTCCTTTAAGCTTTGCTAGTCTTGATACCCATGGTAATGGGATTCTTTGAGTCCTCGTGGCTCTGATTACTACACCACCAGTTGCAGTACAGGTTTGCGATGATCATGGCGTGAGGCGATGTTTGCTTGTGTTGGAGTTCTTCTTACGCTTCTTCTTCGATCGGGGATAGGTTCGGTCGGCAGCTTTGGGCTAGCGAGGTGGATATTGTTTGAGTTTCTGTTTATGTTGCATCCGTAGTCGGATGTTGATCTTGTATATGATGTTGATGTATTCTTGTGGCATTTGTGCCTTATGTATGTATCCCCATCTATTATGTAATGTTGATGTAATGATATCCACCTTGCAAAAGCGTTTCAATATGCGGGTCTATCCTTGGTGGGACCTTCGAGTTCCTTTTGGATAGGGTCGCATATTGGGTGTGACAATGCTCATCCGCCGGATCCTCCCATGCCAGCAACGGGCCTTCAACTTGTGGGAGTTCGATCCAGCACAGCACCGAACCTTGAGCTGGCACTTCGACACTACGTACGAAGATGCAGGAAGGTGCTGTTTCAAAGGCGCCGAGGCTCCGCATCCGCTACGAAGATCGCGGATTCAGCTCATGACCTCAAGCCAGCGAGGTAAGCTATTTTACCCTTTAATAACTCTTTTTTCATAGTTTGACTCTGTCACGGGATCTAAAACTCCCTCACCTTTGAGAGGACTGGCGAAAGGCGTCCGGACAGGTTAACTTGTCCGGCTCCCTTGCCAGAAGACCCAGCGGACGCCCGGCAGCGGGGGCTGCTAGTTCCGGCACCTTACGTGGTGCCGGAGAAGAAGGCCAAGAAGAAGGCCACGGGGACCCGAAGGAGTTCCCAGCGCCAGGTTTTGTCCGACTCATCATCCGATGACTCCGAGGCGGACTCCTCCCGCGAACGAGGAGGAGGAAAAGAGCCTCTCCCGGGAAGAGAAGAGAAAAGGAAGGCCGCCCTAACTGGGGAGGCCGGAGGGTCCAAGAAGGGAAGGACCCTCCCTCCGGACTACACCGCCAACGCTGACAACGGCGGAGAGGAGTGGCCACCACGGACCAAGCCCCTGGCGAAATCGTAAGTGCCCGGACACCAGAAAACTCATGGCGTTCCATTTGTCGCACAACATCTTCTAACGCCGAATATAACCATGCAGCCTACCCAAGGATGGGCTCGACGATTCATCAAGCGGCTCCCTGGATTCGTCGGAGGTGAATAGCACCTCACTTCCGACCGCCTCGTCTCCTCCGCCCGCGGATGGCGCTTGGGTGGAGTCCCAAAGGACCCGATTAGGAGGAGGTGGCCATGAGGCGCTGCAAGGCGACCTCCGGACTCCGGGCGCAAAGGGATAAAACCGAAGGGCTTCAAGTCCGACCTGTGCGGACACCGTCTGAGACCTTCGATGGTTCGAGTCCGGCGGCGACCCCTTCGTAAGAAGGGCAAGACTGCTGACGCCGGTGACCTCCGTCAACCGGAGGCACGGATGATTTGATGGGCGCTTAGCGGCGCTTCCATCGACGAGGAACACCACCTTTATTATGAGTGTGGTGATCCAGAAAGTTCAGTCCGCCAAAAGCAGGCTGACCGAAGCCCATGCCAGCCAGCTAACAGGCTTTGAGGTATGTATTTAAGATATAAAAATATTACCGCATAGACAGTAGCCCCTGATGCTCAGTTTGGTGTTGAAAGAAAAAGCCGGCGAGGATCTAAAAGATATCTGAGAGTCTAACATAAGTATGTCAATATGGGAATGCAGGCTGCGCTGCTGACCTCTGCAGCACTGACTGCAGAGGTTGATGCATTGACGCAGAGCCTCGAGCGGTCCTAGAACGAGCTCGGAATTGCCAAAAAGCAGCTCGAGGACAAGGAAGGTAAGTAATACCTTATGGGAGTATTTAAAAGATGTGGTTGCAAAACATGACAGGAATAACGTGAATATTGCGGGGCCACGAGCAGGTGGCGACCACGAAGGAAGCGGTGTCAAGGCCGAAAGCAATGCGGCCAGCGGGCGCACCGGCGAGAGAAGCAGGAGGCGCGGTGGCGGAGGTGCGGCAAGAGCTCCGGGCTCGTGGAAAAACACAAGAGTTTGGGCGTGACTCAAAGACTCGAGAGTCCGAGCTCGCCTCGGCCCTTGAGAGCGCCAAAGATGCTAAGTCTGAAGCCCAAAAAGCCCTCCAGGAGATTGAGGCGATGAAGAAGATAGCGGCGGGTAAGGCAGTCTATATGCAAAGCAAGCATGTGAAAGTGAATTATCATTACTTACCCGAATCTGGAGCTCTCCAGGAGCATTCGCAGATCTGCCCGTGGTGTGGCTGATCTGCCGCATTCTACCGAGCCGAGGAGGAAGCTCGACAGAGAAGGTGTTCGGTCTCGATATCTTGAGGCGGACACCAGTTCCTTAAGCGACCAGTTGAAGCAGCTGGTCGAGCTCCATAAGGTGGCCGAACAGGCCATGAAAGGCCTCATAGCTCGGCTGTGGCCTTAGGAAGCCATGCCTGGGAGCTACGTCGGGCTGGTGAGGCGGCTGGTGGACGCTTGTCCATGGGTTGAAGTCGTCAAGCGCTCTGTCTGCATCGAAGGTGCCCGTGAGGGCCTTGCCCTGCTAAGGTGCCTTTGGGGCAAGATGGGCTGAGAGAAGCTTGTGACGGGCGGACCACCACCGAAAAGGAGCATCAAAAGCGGAAATGTATTATGAGGCGTCTGAAGGTGCCGCCTTATATAGCGGATGAATGCTCCAAAGATGTAATTTTTTAGTAGACTCGCATTTGTTATCTTGTACGCTAAAAACTTGTTCATATGCGCTAAGCAACACTTTTGAATTTAAAATATTACCTTATGTGCGGCCATGTATTAAATTTGAGAGATGGCGAGTCGTCGACTTCAGCCCCCATGCCATGAGTGCTGGGGTGTTCGGGATAAACTTGAGCGCTCTTGTTCCCATTCTTGGGTCCTTCTAGGGAGGCGCTCAACGCAAGGAACAAGGCAACCGGACTATAATGCTTGAACACTCTCACTTAGCCATAGAATTCTATAATTTTAAATTTCAGCGAAGCCCCTAGTATTCGGAAGACCGAGTTCGGGGCGCTATGCACGCCTAGGCCGGACAATACCGACTCCGCGCTCTAAGCGGCATAAGTCTTTAGGGACTCGAAAACCTCTCGAACAGCGACCGGCTCTCGCCTTATCATGACGGTCAGTTTTAGCTTTTTCCACTGAGGTGCTTAACCCAGCTCAAGCTGGGCACAATCGCGATGGTTCTCCCAGCGCTACCTTAGCCGATATAACGGAACATAAGGTACCAAAACATGGGAGCAGGCAAACCCAACTATTGACCCAAGACATGATTGGGCCGATTCATATAATGCTATAAGTTCGGGGTGCCGCACTTGTGAAAGTGTTCGGACTTATCACACCATGTTGTGGGGTACTTAAGCCCCTGGTGTATTGCCCGTACCAAAGTGTACGGTTGCACAATGTCATAAATGAACATATATATAGAAAAAAAAGGGGAATTCAATAATAGGCAGAAGCTATGTATTGTTTATTCAAAAAGGGCTGCAGTAAGAGCAAAACGATACAAATAGTGCGATAAGCAAGGGACGGGACTTTTTAACATGATCCCCTCCAGGGGTAAGCCGCGGGATTGTGTGTAAAATAGGTATACTGCTCGTAATAGAGACCACCTGGACACTCGACATAGCTTTCTGCTTCCCTGGCTGTTGCATCGTGTGTTCGGCGATTCTATTATCGGACAGGGATTCATGAGAATGGAGTTCTGAAAGTAAAAAAAAGAAAGAAGAAAAGAATGACACAATCGGGAGCCCCTGGTGCGGTTGAGCCGCATTCTGGGCATGCCGTGGTCGTGCCTCTCCCCCTATGCCCATGGTATTTCCAGAGCGTAATTATGTACGCGTAGTACTGGTTCGCAATTTCGCGAGGGCGGGCTTGGGCGCATTGCTATGCGTGCTCGGAGCGTGCCAGGCGGTCTTGTTGTAGGTTACTCGGGCGCGCAGCGGTGTCTGGACGTTTAATAGCCGAACTCGAAAATTGCCTTAAGAGGCTGCTTTGTACTTCTGCCGCGAGGGCCGCCGTATGCTCCTCCGTCCGGAGAGAGCGTTCGGTGTTTCCGTTGACCGTAATGATTCCTCGAGGACCTGGCATCTTGAGCTTGAGATATGCGTAGTGCGGCACCGCATTGAACTTTGCAAATGCGGTTCGTCCGAGCAGTGCGTGATAGCCGCTGCGGAACGGGACTATGTCGAAGATTAACTCCTCGCTTCGCAAGTTATCCGGGGATCCGAAGACCACTTCAAGTGTAACGGAGCCTGTACAGTTGGCCTCTACACCTGGTATGACGCCTTTAAAGGTCGTCTTTGTGGGTTTAATCCTTGATGGGTCTATGCCCATTTTGCGCACTGTGTCCTGATAAAGCAGGTTCAGGCTGCTGCCGCCGTCCATTAGGACTCTAGTGAGATGAAATCCGTCAATGATTGGGTCTAGAACCAATGCGGCGAATCCGCCATGGCGGAGGCTAGTGGGGTGGTCCCTTTGATCAAAAGTGATCGGGCAGGAAGACCACGGGTTGAACTTTGGGGCGACTGGCTCCATCGCATATACGTCCCTTAGTGCACGCTTCCTCTCCCTTTTGGGTATGTGGGTTGCGTATATCATGTTCACCGTACGCACTTGCTGGGGGAAGCCCTACTGTCCTCTGTTGTTCGGCGGCCGGGGCTCCTCCTCGTCATCGCTATGCAGCGCCTTGTCATTGTTTTTGGCATTTAACTTGCCTGCCTGCTTGAACACCCAACAATCCCTATTGGTGTGATTGGCTGGTTTTTCGAGGGTGCCGTGTATCGCACGGCGATCAGTATTCGGTCCAAATTGGGCGGGCCGGAGTATTTCTTTTAAATGGCTTTTTCCGCTGACCGGGTTTAGAGCCTCTGAATCCGGCATTGACTGCCGTATCCTCAGCATTATCGCTGTTAATGCGGCGCTTGTGCTAGTTGCGACGCGACCTGCCATTGTTGTCCTTGGTATCCGAATTACCAGGGCTCTTGGTCATGTTGTTACTACGAGCTAGCCAGCTGTCCTCTCCCGCGCAAAAGCGGGTAATGAGTGTTGTGAGGGCTGCCATGAATTTCGGCTTTTCCTGTCCTAGGTGCCGGGCAAGCCACTCGTCGCGGATGTTGTGTTTGAAGGCTGCAAGGGCCTTTGCATCCGGACAATCGATGATTTGATTTTTCTTGGTTAGGAACCGTGTCGAAATTGTCGGCGATTCCTCTGGCTGCTGAATTATGTGGCTTAGGTCATGGCGTCGGTGGTCGCACATATGTGCCCTGGAAATTATCGAGGAATGCGGCTTCCAGGTCTTCCCAACAACCAATTGACTCTGCTGGCAGGCTGTTAAGCCAATGCCGGGCTGGTCCTTTAAGCTTGAGTGGGAGGTATTTGATGGCGTGTAGATCATCACCGCAGGCCATGTGGATGTGAAGGAGATAGTCCTCGATCCAAACCGCAGGATCTGTTGTGCCATCGTATGATTCAATGTTTACAGGTTTGAAACCCTCATGGATTTTATGATCCATCACTTCATCTGTGAAGCATAGTGGGTGTGCGGCGCCTCTGTATTGGGCTATATCACGACGCAGCTCAAATGAGCTTTGTCTACTGTGTTCGGCCCAGCCGGAGTTGCCATATCCGGCGTGACGGTTATCGTCACGTGTCGTAGAAACCCCCGTGATCCGTGAGATCGATCTTGTTTTCCTTGCCTTGTCCTCAATATATCTCGCAGGTCGGCGCATTTCCCGCGCCTTGGTATTTTTGGCGGCGCCGGGTGCGGCTTGAGTTGAGGCGAGAGGCCTCTCATCCATGACCACGAGGTGGCGGTCAGCCATATCATGCGCTGGTGATGTAGGTTTGGGTGCTTCCTCCTCTAATGGGGTAGCAGCCTGCGTTCAGGTAGCTCTTGGAGGCGCTCGAGTTCGTACTCTTGACGCAAGGACTTGATACATCTGTCGGCTAGCAAGTCTTGGTCAGCTCTAAGCTGCTGCTGCTTTTTCTTGAGGCTGCTAGCCGTGGCCATAAGCCTGTGCTTGAAACGCACTTGTTCGACGGGATCCTCGGGCACGACGAATTCATCATCGTCGAGGCTTGCCTCATCTTCGGAGGGAGGCATGTAATTATCGTCCTCTACCTCTCTTTCTGCCGCTCTTTCATGAGGGCTGGCTTCTCCATCCTCCTGCGCTGAATCATCTTTGGAGGGTTATCTTTAACACTTGTCAAGGTGTTATTGTCTCCCATGCGGAATCACCGTTTTTTTGTGGCGGGATTTAGGCGGCACCACCGACGCCGTGCTTAGGTTGTTTCTTGGAGGGTCATCCTCCGCTGTTCCATCGCCATTCCATCTTTTGTGATGTCCACCATGTATATGTCGTATGTGAGGTGGCCTTCCGGTGCCACATGGCGCTGGTTCCTGATCGTCTCCTGCATCGTCGTCCATACCGTCGATGTCTTCGGAGTCGAAGTCGGGCATGTCGGTTAAATCATCGACAGTGGCTATGAAGTGGGTGGTGGGTGGGCTTTGAATTTCTTCGTCGTCCGCATCCCAACCTTCCTGACCATAATCCGGCAAGGGCTCTCCTGAAAAAGGGAGAGACTTTAGTGAATTCAAAATGTCGCCAAAGGGCTAGTGCTGAAGGATGTCCGCGGCGGTGAATTCCATGATCGGCGCCCAATCGGATTCGATTGGCAGGGGCGCGGAAGGCTCGGAGTCTGGAGGGGAGTCCGGCACCTTGGAGTCACGAGCTTCGCAAAGGACGGGCTAGGTGTACAGCTCAATCTCCGTAGAGATTGCAGCCCCCGAGGTGGTGTCCAGCCACCCGTCCTCGATCGGCGCGATCGGCTCCGAACTAAAGGTCGGAGCGGACACTGGTGCGGCCTCTAGGACACTGTTCGGCGGAAGAGCTAGATCATGCCCCTCGTGACAGGGCGGCGCGCTTGGCTGTGGCTCGAACCTGTCGAAGATCAAGTCCTCGCGGACGTCAGCCATGTAGTTCAAACTTCCAAATCTAACCTGGTGGCAAGGGGCGTAGCTTTCAATCTGCTCCAGATGGCCAAGCGAATTGGCCCGCAGTGCAAAGCCGCCGAATACGAAGATCTGTCCGGGGAGAAAAGTCTCACCCTGGAGCGCATCGTTGTTGATGATCGGAGGAGCCATCGGGCCTAAGCATGACGACACAGAGGAACTGTCAATGAAAGCACCAATGTCAGTGTCAAAACCGGCGGATCTCGGTAGGGGTCGAGAATGTGCGTCTAGGCGGATGGTAACAGGAGACAAGGGACATGATGTTTTTACCCAGGTTCGGGCCCTCTCGATGGAGGTAAAACCCTACTCCTGCTTTGTCGGGGAAGCTGATCTGACCCACGAACACCTATGGGACCGGCGGACCGAGCCCCTTCGGTTCGGTGGGCGGAGGTCGCCGACGAAGAGCGGTCGGCGAAGCACACGAGGAGTTTACCCATCTTGAGCTCTCCGGAGAGATAACACTCTCTGCTGCATGTTTGAGTGTATTGAGTTCTTGCTAGGGAGCGCTGAGTGCTCTGATACCTCCAGCTGCTTCGAGACCTAAGCGTGAGTGTTTTCGGCTTCGAGCCTTTGAACCCCCCCCTACTCGTTGCGCATGGGCCTCCTTTTATATGCTCAAGGGTCACCGACAGGTGTCCGCGTGAACAAGGGCAAAAATGGGAAAAGAATGCGGTTGGTACAGCTACTTGTGCAGTGCATCATACCTAACCACGGCGGCGGGGACAAAGGCATTAAATGCCCGTCTCGTCGCCCAAGCAAAGTGCAAGCGAGGGACCGTCGGCGCCACGCTTGCCACGATGGCAATCTTGTCGGCGCCGCTTGCCTCCGGCGCTCGCTGGCCGCACAGCCTCTCGCCAGCAGCGCTGGAAAGGTCGAGGCGACACGTTGGTGGATGTCTTTGGAAGCGCGAACAGTGGTAGTCTGCCGTGTAAGCGCCTTACCGGTTGTTGTCTTGTCTTGTCTGGAAGCTTGTCGCTCACGGGCCTTCCGGCAAGCTCCTCTTGCGGGGCCTTGTCTCCTAGGTGCCTCGGTGGCCTTCCCATAAGCTCCTCTTGCGGGGCCTTGTCTCCTTAGCTTGAATACTTTGTTCTTGAATGGCTCCAAAGGAACCACGGAGGACCTTGGCGGTTACCGGCAAGCCTTGCCGCAGGTGCTGCAACTGCCCGTGCACAAGTTCGGGATACTAGGGTACCCTACTCTAGTACACCAGAGCCCCGGGCCTGGGCCACACAGGTGCCAAGCGCTGTTGGGCCAGGCCCAAAAGCAGGCTGCGAGCACGCTTGCGACACAGGTTCTGTTGTAACTCACTCTGGACCCACCACGCTCTCCACGAACGGCACGCGTCGAATGCGGCATCGTGGGAGAGATCGTGGGTGGTTTCTTTATTCGGAAAAGCGGAACGTCCGCCCCCTCCCTCTTTATAAGCAGGGGAAACAGGGGCAGTTCGCCCACCTCGCCAGTTGCTGTCCAATCTTGAAAAAACCTCCGCTGCTCCCCCTCCTCTTCCCAAGGCTGAAAAGAGAGCAGCGCTCCGCTCCCCATCGCCACCAGCACCACCAACGCCGTCCATCTCCCCCACCACCTCCGCCATGGCTCCGAAAGCCGACAAGGGGAAGGCCGTGAAGTCGGCCGGCGCGCAGCTTCATGGCCTTCTGCGAAATGGCGGGCAATCTTCCCCCTCAGCTCGCCCGCGAAGTACGAGGAGTACTACTACCTCTTACAGTCGACGGAGGCAGCGCATCCAGCGCAAGAAGGTACTCCCAGCTGCCACCTCGGAACTGGCTCCAAATGGGTACCCTTTCTTCGCGTTGTTCTTCTACTGCAGGCTCTGCCCGCCCTTCTCTGAATTCTTCTGCGATATCATGAACACCTACGGGTTCCGCCTCCTTGATTTCACCCCCAATGCTGTTACGACCATGGCAGTTTTCGCACATCTCTGCGAAAACTTTGTGATCCATCAAACATAGCCCTTTTCGCCACTTCTTTATGCCTGAGTTGAGAGAGGGAGCCTCTTGCCGGCGGGATCGCTTGGATCTCAAGGATTGGCAAGAAGGAAGCTTATCTGGAGGGAGAGCTCCACAACAAGTGGGAGGAATGGAGGGCAGATTGGTGTTGGATTGTTGAGGAGAACTCGCAGCCCTTCCGCCCAGCCTAAACCCCAATAGTCTTGGCAGCGATTGAACAACGTGGCCCGGAAGGCGCTAGATTGAAGATTGCCGTCACCCGATCCTGCGCCTCGGGCTTGCGGGCTCCTTTGTAAACACCGTTAGGCGCGAGACTTTCTTCGCCGTCGCGCCGCCCCTTGCAGGAGAGGAGGAGACCGCTGGGAGTTCGAGCGGCCGGATATCATGAGGCTGCGCCCGGGCCTCAACTTCAACTTCACCATCTTGGAACTGGATGCGATGCTCTTGGAGCTGTTCAAGCCCGATCCTGATCACCCCGAGGTGTTCAGGTTGCCGAGGGGCGTCGTTCCTCTGTGCAACAATTCCTCGCTTGACCGCATCCGTGCAATGATGCCGCTGTGCGACTCGCATGGAATCGTCCCAACCTGGCAAGAGCCTCGAGATGGCGTCGTCGCGGCGGTTCTTTGACAACCTGGTAGAGGTGCGGTCCGCCCCAATGAGCGAAGAGCCTCACCAGCGACACCGCGATGATGAGATCAGCGCATTGCCACCAGCTGGAAGAAGCGGCAGCAGCCGCTGCCCAGGGCGAGTTCAGTTCACCGTGGAGGCGAGAGGCAGCGGGCGGCAAGCCTTGTCGGCGAAGGGAGTTTGCGGCGAGGAGGAGCTTGCCGAGCTGAAGCTGAGTCGGCGAGCCGGCGGCCTCCTCCCACCTTCAAACAGCTTGCATGGCGGAGCCCCCAGCTCCACCAAGAAGGCGTCTTCGCAAGGCCGGGGATGTAGCGGGGCGGCAGACGAGCCAATAGCCGCCGCACCGCGCGACGCCCTCCACCGCGGCAAGCACTGTTGCCGCGGGAGCACCTCACGCTGCTGCGGCAACCGGAGTGGGGCCCTCCCAGACCGCCGCTTCTGCTCCCGCCTAGCGGCCAAGGGAGCCCACTCCTCCGCCTCGTCGCACTGGAGGCGAGCCAGAATTTGATCTCTCCGCGCTCAGCTCCGACGAGGAAGAAGAAGAGTAAGATTCTTTGCTTGTACTTGTAGTTCTTCGATTTGTTGCTTTGTCTTGTATCTGATTTGCTTCACTCTGAACTCATTCCTTTTCAGGACGCTGGCCCAGAGAGCATCGAAGAGAGCCAAGGCCCCGGTGATTGTCATCGAGGACGAACCCGTCGCGGCGGCAGGAGACGCGTCCGAGACTACCTTGCCGGACGCGGCAACTCTTTCTCAAAGCAGCCCCCAGCGCAGCCCCCAGCGTAAGTATATGGTTTACTTTCTGCTGTTAGGTGTGCATGGGTGCTCTTTCTTTGCTAATATCTGACTGTTGATTTGTGTAGGAGCAGAGCAGCCCCACCAGGAGTGCCCTGAAGCCGCTCCTGACATGCCATCTGCTTCGACTACACCGCCAAGGGAGGATTCCCCGGCAAGGGAGCGTTCTCCGGTAAGGGAGACTTCTCCGGCAAGGGTCAGCTCTCCGGCAAGGGTCAGCTCTCCGTCAAGGGACAGCACCAGCGATCCCCCGGCGGCGGAGACCATGACTGTAGACCCTAGCACAGGTAATCTCCTCGCTTGAAAACTTCCCTTGTGTTCTTCTTCTTCTGATTTTCTTTTTGGATATTTGCTTGACTTTTCTTTCTTTTCCGGTCGTCAGATCCATCTGCCACAGTGCCAATGGAAACCGAGGTCGCCGGCGAGGAGGGCAGCAACAACGACGCCGCCGCCATCGAAGAAGAGGCTGGCGCCGCGAGCCCGCCCGGCGAAGAGGCCGCCAGCTGCCACCGCGAAGCCGGCCGAGGGTCCGTGATTACCTTGGCGGCCCCGAGGCCGCAGGAGCGCCAGCGCCACGCCGACCGCCGATCCCTCCGCCGCTGCTGCAGCATCGAGCTCGAAGAGCCCCAGCCCGGCGCCTATTTGAAGGCCGGCGACGGCGTCTTCATCAAACTCCCACAGGCGTCGAGCTCAGGCGCCAACCGAAGGAGAAACTTTGACGAAGAGCTGCTCTCCTCCGCCGGGCTGACCTTTGTCGACGCGCCAAGCAGCGAGCGGCGAAGTCGAGGAGGAGCAGCTGCTGCGGAAGCTCTTTGTCGCTCTACCGCTTTTGACAAACCAAGCTGGAATCGAGAGCGCTTGTCGCGGCGGGAACACACATTTAGAAGCCTTGAGAGGCTCAGGGGCCTCAACCAGGAAGCTCTCGGTCCACAGCAAAGGCGCGGAGCAAATCGTTGAGGCGCAAAGCCTTCCTCCTCGAGAAGGCTGAAAAACAACAAAGGGTTGCTGCCGAGAAGCTGTCTGCGCAGGAAGGCGAGTTAGGCGCGCGGAAGGTTAATCTTGACAGCCACGAGGAGGATCTTGCCGTCTGTGAGCAAACATTTGGCGGAGCTCTCAACGAAGCAAAGGATGCTGCCGCAGCTGCAGGCCGCCAAGAAGGAGCTGGAGGCGAAGGTGGTGCAGTGGAGGCCAATCTGAAGGAGGCGGAGAAGCTTGCTGCACTCAAGCATGGTGAAGGGCGCTTACACTCTTGGCGAGCTGCAGGGCCGTCTCGCCGAGAGGAGCAAGGAGCTCAGCGCCGCCAAGGATTCCAACGCAGATCTTGAGTTGAAGCTGACCACCTTGACACAGACGCTGGATGGCGCCAGGGAGCAGGAGGTGGGCTTGAAGGAGAAGATCAAGGCCGACGAGGCGTGGCTGGCGAGTGCTGCTGCCACCCAGAACACCTTTAGGGAGAATGTGGAGCACTGGACCGAGGGTCTCGTGGATGTTGCTACAGCCATCGACAGGGAGCTGGCGCAGCTGTGGATGGAAGATCTTGGATATTCCTCCGACGAGCACCTCCAACCCAGCGCCAAGCTCAGCTTGTTCTTCAAAGGCATGGTGACGGCCCTCCAGCGACTCCGGGAAGAGATCCCAAAGCAGCTGGCCGACGAGTCGCGCCAGATCTGCGTGGGAGCTCTTCAAAAGGTGCGATGAAGGTGGCCTTCCATAATCCAGGCCTCAACCTCCTGCGCGTCCTCAAGTCCTTGCCGGGATGCTGATGTGGAAGCGCTCAAGACCCTTGTCGCTCCCATCATGGACAGAGTGGCGGGATCAAGAGGATGAGGCGTCGCGTGGAATTAGGCGCCTGTTTTCTCTTTCCTTGTCGTTGTTGGTCATGTCATGAGAACAATCTATTAGAGCTGCGACAAGCTATCTTGTAATATAACTCTATTTCGGTAGTGATTGCTATGTTATTTCCTTTACTTGATTCCTTCCTTTGTATGTTTTTGCCCTCGCTTTTAGGGAACTTGTCGGTAGCGGGCACTTTGAGCCATGGCGCTGAGTCGCGGGACATCGGCAGCTTCTTTGGCGGTGCCGCTACCGACAAGAAACCTTATCGCAACTAGTCGCAGCTCACTTAAGTTGCTGAGCGGACTCGAAACAAAGTAAGGCGCAACTAGCCACGAGTTGGTTCCTCCGCGCTGAGTTTTCCATACAAATTACGGTCATTCGAGGAGAATAACTTAAAATTTCTAAAACTGATTGCTCAAACTTTAGCAACTTAGCTTTTACATCGTTTGCTTCCGGTAAGTGAAACTTCCTCGGCGATGCTTGGTCCACACCATTATCTTCTCCTTCCCCCGGCTAACTTGTGGGCGAGGGAACCTTCCTTTCTTTGAGAAAAAGAAAGAAGAGAAAATAAAGATATGGAACCTTACGGCTCGTTATTGCTTACCGGGGGTAGATGATGCACAAAGTGTCAGATAACACATGCAATAAAATGTAGAAAGCATGAAATTGACAAGATGCGTGAAGCACATGAGCTTTACTTATGCATGGGGTCTGCGCCCGGCTTTGTACAAAGGATTACATGCAACATCGGCAAGACTTGTACAAAATGTGCTTGCCGGAATAGGTTCCGGAAACCACGCCCTACGGGTAAAACTTACGAAGATGCTCGATGTTCCAGGAGTTGCTCACCGTAATGCCATCTTCGGTCTCAAGGCGGACAGCGCCAGGCCTAGTGACTCATTTCACCCGTAAGGGCCTTCCCGCCAAGCGTCAACTTGTTGGAATTCTTGGCGGACTGAGCGCGCCCAAGAACAAGGTCGCCTTCCTCGAGACTTCGGCATTAACTGCGGCTATGGTAGCGGCGCAAAGCTTGCTGATATCGAGCAGCTCGTACAACACCACGAAGATGATCCTCCTCAAGGAGCAGCGCGTCATCTTATCATAGCTGCTCTTGCTCAAGCTCATCATAAGCGAGCACTGAGGTGACCCGTATCTGAGTTCCGTGGGAGAACTGCCTCTGCTCCATAGACTAGAGCGAAAGGTGTCGGCGGTGGCTCGATTTGGCGTCGTCCTGATCGACCAAAGAACCACTGGTAGCTCCTCAATCCAGTTCTTTCCGCACTTGTGCAGCCTGTCGAAAGTCCTGGTCTTGAGTCCGCGCAGCACTTCAGCATTCACCCTCTCCGCTTGACCGTTACTTCTCGGATGAGCAACAGAAGCGATGCAGACCTTGGCGCCAAGATCTTGGACGTACTGCATGAAGGTGCGGCTCGTGAATTGCGTGCCATTATCGGTGATGATCTGTTAGGAATCCTAAAGCGGCAAACAATCGACTGAAGAACTTGATCTGCCGACCGTCTGTCACCTTCCTCCACTGCCTCCACTTCCATCCACTTTGTGAACTTGTCGATTACAGCGTACAAGTACTCAAAGCCCCGACAACTTCGGGAAAGGGGCCGAGATGTCGAGCCCCAGACCGAAAATGGCCGGGATGTTGAGCTGGCTGGTGTATCTGCTTGGAATGGGCCGCACGCTTCACACTTGGTTACTTGTGCGATTGCATCACGGAGGGCTGTCGGCCAAAAGAAACCTTGCGGGCACGCTTTGCGGCAAGTGCTCTTCTTGCCAATGTGGTGACCACATATACCTCCATGTATCTCTGCCAACAGCTTTTGTCCATCTTCCGGTGAATACACTTCAATTTCACCCCGTTGAGTATTCTTACATGCAGTGTGTAATGGACAAACTGGTACATACTTGACTGCCGGGCTACTCTTTCCGCTTCTTCTTGCTCTTTGGGAAGTTCTCACATCGAAGGAAATGGACAATCTCTTTGTGCCCATCTTTGGAGCTTGCGGCTCGACAACAAGGACTAAAGGCACATCTGCTGCTGCGGAACATCCGCTTCTATGGCGAGAACCTGCAGCTCAGCGAACTTGCGTTCCCGGCAAGCTTGCGGGACAAAACTTGTCGGGGCGTCGCTTCAGCGAAACAAACCCTAGGGCTTGTCGGAGCAGATGCTCCTCAAAGACTCTTAGTGTTGATCTTGGGGACCCTCTTGGCGGCGGCTTGGGGAGCTCTGCGGAAAATAGTCACCAATCAACTTCCTCTTCTTGTTCTGTCCGAGTTGATGGCGTTACGGACGGTTGAGTCAGCTTGAGCACAAAGATCCTGGTTCCACGAGGTAACTTAAGTGCCGCGCGCTTGACGAGACCATCAGCAATGTCGTTACGAGCTCTTGGAACATATTCCATCATGGGCGTCAAAATGCTCTTCTAGCTTTCTAACTTCATCAACGTAAGCTTCCATCAACGGACTCGATAATTCTTGTTTACTTGGCGGACGACAAGCTGTGAGTCACCCGACAATGAGCTTCTTGATCCCAAGGTCTCTGCGATTACGAGACCGGCAAGCAAACCTTCATACTCTGCGGTATTGTTTGTTGCTTGCTCCTTGGGAAAGTGCATCTGGACCCACGTGCTTGAGGTGCTCTCCGGTGGATCACGACAAGCAACACGCCCTTGCCGGCGCCTTGCGGCGAAGGCACCATCAAAGTACATCAGCCACTCTTTGCTTGCTTCCTTGGCGGGGATGCTCGTTTCGGAATTTCTTCATCTTGTGTTGTCGTCCATTCGCTATGAACTCTGCCAATGCTCGCTTTGGATGGTTGAAGTGCTCTCAAACTTGAGGCCAAAGCTTGACAGTTCAGTGCCCACTCAACAATCCTGCTGTTGCTTCGGATTTTGCAGTATCCTCTTCATTGGAAAGCGAGTGACGACTGTGATCTCATGTGCTTGGAAGTAATGGCGTAGCTTTCTCGAGGCCATGAGAAGGCCGAAAAGCAATTTCTGCACACCAGAGTACCTTGACCTAGCCCCCTGTAGGAGGGAGCTGACAAAGTAAACTGGGCGCTGCACCATTCTCTTCTGCATCTTTTCACATGTCTGCGCAGATCCATCCTTGTCGGGACCAGAGCTTGCCGGTGAAGCCCCCTGCTTGTCGCTGGATGCATCTGCCATGGTTGGTAGCTCATCATCCGCCTCCCTTTCCGCCACTAATGCAGCACTAACCACTTGATTGGTTGCTGCTATATATAGCAGCAACTTCTCTTGTGGCCTAGGTGCGACAAGTGTTGGAGTGGAGGACAGGTATCTCTTTAAGTCCTGCAGCGCTGCCTCCGCTTCCGGAGTCCATTTCATTGGACCTGCCTTTTTCAATATTTTGAAAAAGCGGCGAGTAGCCTCAACAGAACCTAGAGATAAACCTGCTGAGAGCAGCTACGCAACCGCAAGTCTTCGTACATCCTTGGCGCTTGATGCTTCAATCTGCTCAATGGCCTTGATCTTGTCGAGATTGGCTTCAATTCCCGCTAAGACACGAAGAACCGAGAAGCTTGCGGAGGAACTCCAAACACACACTTCTCGGGGTTGAGCTTGAGGTTGATCTTGCGCAGATTTGCAAAGGTTTCGTCTAAATCTTGAATCAGAGTCGCCTTGTCCTTGCTTTTGACCACTATGTCATCCATGTAGGCTTCCACATTTCTATGCATTTGTGGCTCAAAAGCGTCATGGACTACTCCTGCAAATGTTGAACCAGCATTCTTTAAACCGAAAGGCATCCGTACAAAACAGTATGTGCCACATGGGGTGATGAATGCGGTCTTCTCCTCATCTTCTTCAGCCATGAAGATCTGATGGTACCCTGAGTATGCATCAAGAAATGAAAGCAAATCACATCCGGCCGTGGAGTCAACAATCTGATCGATGCGCGGCAAGGGAAATGGGTCTTTGGGACAAGCTTTATTAGCATCGGTAAAGTCGATACAAAGCCTCCATTTCCCGTTTGCCTTCTTGCACGACTACTGAGATTGGCCAACCACGTGGATGGAGCACTCCTCGACAAGGCCTGCTGCTTCCAATTTCTTGATTTCTTACGTGATGAATTCTTGGCGCTCCTTTGCACCTTCGACTTTCGCTTGACGGGCGCGCGAGGACGGGCGACAAGATGGTACTCGATTACTTTCCTGGAACACGGGGATGTCGGGCGGTTGCCACGTAAACACGTCGGCGTTAAGCCGCAGAAAGCAACAAGCGCGCTTCCTATTTAGGGTCGAGAGTGTCGCGATGGTGAAGGTACCACCAGCGCCATCCTCCTTGGCGGACACCTTCTTGGTCTCTGGTGGAGCTGCCATCGTCTTCTTCTTGCACTTGCCGGTGGAGCTCGATGGTGCGTCCTCGACGGTAGCGCAGCACTCCGAAGAGGTGCGCTTGCCGGAGTGGGCATCAGAACTCTTGCCGGACTTGATCTTCTTCTTCGCCCCGGGAGCTTCAACAGCAAGTGTCTTGCGATCTGTTGCGGCTGCTGCTTCCCGGTAGATCTTGTCGGTGCAGATAAGAGCATCCTTCTTGTCGCCAGGGACGGAGATGACACTTATCGGGCCTGGCATGTTCAACATGTTGTATGCATAGTGAGAGGCCGCCATGAATTTGGCGAGTGCTGGACGGCCAAGTATCCCATTGTAAGGCAATGGGAAGTCAGCAACGTCAAAAGTGACCCTCTCAGTCCTGAAGTTCAACTCGCTGCCAAATGTCACCGGCAACGCGATCTTTCCTTTGACTTGCTCCTTCCCGGTTGATTCCTTGGAATGTGCGGTCTCTTGAGCTTCGCCATCGGGGATCTGGAGTTTACGGAGCACCGGAGGAGATCAGGTTCAAGCCGCCCCGCCGTCAACTAGCATCTTGGTGACCTTGAGGTTGCGGATAGTTGGTGAAACCAACATCGGCAAGCACCCGACTGCAGTTATGCGATCAGGGTGGTCCTCAATGTCAAAGATGATAGGCGTGCTGGATCATTTCAGAGGCTTGTGTGACTCGACGGATGGCTCTGCCGCATTGACTTCCCGCATCCACTGCTTGAGTTGGCGGTGTGAAGTATGCAGAGAAGCACCGCCGTCAACGCACAAAACCTCTGTGGCTTTCTGGAACTCCAGCACATCAGTCTCGTCATCATCCATGTCTTCATCGTCGTCGTCATCTTCATCCTTGTCGCGGCCGCGGGGAGGTCTGTCTCCTTGCCGCTGCTTGGCCTTGCCGCGACGTCCTCCCCTGCCGGGGCGTTTCTTGCTAGCTCCTCCAGCACCTTCCTGGGCCTTCTCCTTGTCGCGTCGCTCGTATTCAGCCTTTTGCTGCTCAACGAGCTGCTCGACCTTCTTGCAGCTTTGGAGGTCATGGCCCTTGGTGCGGTGGATTTTGCAGTACTGCTTGTTGGCTCCGTCCTGCTTGTTGGCGACCGCCACGGCCTGGCAGTTGGTGCCAGCGGCAATCTCCTTGCCGGAGCTACCAACTTTGGCTCTCTTGGCACCACCTCCGTTGCCGGACTGCTCAACAACTAGCACATCTTTGCCTTTCTTCTTTCTGTTGTTCCGCCGCCGACTTTTCTTTGCCGGGGCGGCCTCCTCACTATCAGATCCTCCTGCTTCTATTTTCTCTCCGGGGAGTCTCCTCCCTTCCTCAGCACGTGCACACTTGTCGGCCAGGGCATATAGCTCACTGACGTCCTTGATCTTGCACATCGCCATCTCCTCCCGCATCCTGCGGTTTCGCATGTTCTGATGGAACGCGCTGATTACCGCGGCAGGGTGGACATCTGGGATGTTGTGCTGTACACGGCTGAATCTCTGAATGTACTTGCGCAGGGGCTCTCCTTCCTTCTGGGCGAGCAGATGAAGGTCGCTTTCTTGGCCATGGGGTTTGTGGCCGCTTGTAAAGGCGCCGACAAACTGATGGCATAGATCCGCCCATGAAGATATGGAGTTGTCCGGCAAGTGCATGAGCCAGGATCTGACATTGGGCTTGAGCACCAGCTGGAAGTAGTTGGCTAGGATCTTGTCGTCCCGCCCCCCGGCAGCTTGCACCGCGATGGTGTAGATGCTGAGGAACTCCGACGGGTGCGTCTTGCCATCGTACTTCTCTGGTACGTCTGGCTTGAAATTCTTCTTGCTGGGCCACTGGACTTGCCGCAACTCACGAGTGAACGCAGGGCAACCTACCGCGTACGGCAAGTCGCCTGGTTCCCCTGGCGCATGCGTGTCGACAGAGGGCCCAGCGCGCTGGTCTGATTGACGCCGCGCTTCTCTTCGGCGCTCGATGCGAGTTCGAGCGTCTTCTTGCTGTCGTTCGTGAAGGACTTGGCGCTGATCGCGACGAGCTCGTGGATCCGATGACGCGGTGGAGTCACTGTCGAGGTGGATCCGGTGAGTCGGCGATCTTGGTCTTCGGGGTGGAGAGTGCATGGTGGTTGCACCCCGACCGGTTTCGTCGCCACCGGCTCGCGCTTGGCAATCTTGTCGCGGCAGCGATGTATTCGGCTGCCGCGGAGTGTCGCCGTTGGCAAAGCCGATGAGACTCTGAATGGTGGCCCTCCATTCGTCGACCTTGTCGGCTGTTGGAGGGTAATCCAGGAGCAGTTGAGCTCTCGCCAAAGCTTCTGCTGGAGTGGTGGGTGGCAGTGGCGAACGGCGCGAGGAGCGGGATATGCTCGGACTTCTAACTATGTTAGAAGGAGCAGTATCCTGTCCAGGCGACCGTGCCTCGCTTGTGCCAGCATGTTGGCATGCAAGCTGGTCTTGAGGTCCCCGAGATCCACCAACTCGATCTTGGTCCAACGAGCGTATGGTACTGTGAATACCATGACACTGTCGATCCCGCGCCTCCTGAGATGGGCGCGGTGCATGTACGGACGCCGAGGTCTGCACATCCTTGTCCTTGGACCTGGCAGCACCATGGGCTCCCTCGTCGACGCCCGTTCTTCCGCCGGTGTCCACCCCACCACCCGTTTGCTCCGGTGGCGGTGGGATCGACGTGGACGGATCTGCTGCCGCCGAAGCCTTCTTCTTCGGTGGCATGTCGATGAAGAAAACGAAGATCTTGCTCGTGTGAACGCCGGATCAGGTTCACACAATCTCGACGCCCCCTACCTGGCGCGCCAAAGATGTCGGGGAAGCTGATCTAACCCACTAACACCTATGGGACCGGCGGACCGACCCCTTTCGGTTCGGTGGGGGGCGGAGGTCGCACGAAGAGCAGATCGAGGCGAAGCACACGAGCGTATTACCCAGCTTCAGAGCTCTCCGGAGAGATAACACTCCTACTGCTGCATGTTTGAGTGTATTGAGTTCTTGCTAGGGAGCGCTGAGTGCTACAGTACACTCCAGCTGCTTACGAGACCTAGCGTGAGTGTTTTTACGGCTCGAGCCTTTGAACCCCCCTCACGCTAATGCATGGGCCTCCTTTTATATGCTCAAGGGTCACCGACAGGTGTCAACGTGACAAGGGAAAAATGGAAAAAGAATGCGGTTGGTACAGCTACTTGTGCAAAGGCATCATACCTAACCCCGACGGCAGGGGACAAAGGCATTAAATTCCCATCTCGTCGCCCAAACAGTGCAAACAGGGACCGTCGGGGCGCCACCGCTTGCCACACGACGGCAATCTTGTCGGCGCCGCTTGCACAGCGCTCCGCCGGCCAGACACCTCTCGCCACGCTGGAAAGGTCCTGAGGCGACACGTTGGTGGATGTCTTGAGCGCAGAACAGAGTGGTAGTCTGCGCGGCAAGCGCCTTGCATGGTTGTTGTCTTGTCGCGTCCGGAAGCTTGTCGCTCACGGGCCTTCCCGCAAGCTCCTCTTGCCGGGCCTTGTCTCCTAGGTGCCTCGGGTGGCCTTCCCGGCAAGCTCCTCTTGCCGCGGCCTTGTCTCCTTAGCTTGAATACTTTGTTCTTGAATGGCTCCAAAGGAACCACGGAGGACCTTGGCGGTTACCCGGCAAGCCTTGCCGCGGGGTGCTGCAACTGCCCGTGCACAAGTTCAGGATACTAGGGTACCCCTACTCTAGTACACCAACATGCTTGATTAATATTGATGATATGGGTAGTACAAGAGTAGATCTACCACGAGATCAGAGAGGCTAAACCCTAGAAGCTAGCCTATGGTATGATTGTTGTTCGTCCTACGGACTAAAACCCTCTGGTTTATATAGGCACCGAATAGGGTTAGGGTTACATAGAGTCGGTTACAATGGTAGGAAATCTACATATCCGTATCGCCAAACTTGCCTTCCACGCCAAGGAAAGTCCCATCCGGACACGGGACGAAGTCTTCAATCTTGTATCTTCATAGTCCAGGAGTACGACCAAAGGCTATAGTCCGGCTATCCGGACACCCCCTAATCCAGGACACCCTCAGTAAGCAAAATCGACTTACTGGCGCAATCGATGTTTCCTCCATACATCGATAGCCAATCCATACCCAGAATCACATGCAAACCTTGCGATTCTAGAATGATTAAATCCGAGGGGAAAACATGCCTACCTATTCTCAATGGCACTTGAAAACATCCTCGACTGGCCATATAGTCCGCTCCTGGTGAGCTTACTAACATAGGTGTTCTAAGAACCTTGGTGGGAAGTTTATACTTATCCACAAATCCCCTTGATATGTATGAATGCGATGCACCAGTATCAAAAGAACGATTGCAGTAAATGACTTAACCAAAAACTTACCTATTACTGCATCTGGCTGGGCTTCAACCTCCTCCACGTTAACGTGGTTCACCTGTCCCCTGTTGAAAGGGTTCGGCTTCTTCCCTGAGTTTCCATTGCCATTTCCATTCTGGGCTTCAGGACATTCATTAGCACAATGTCGAGTCTTCTGACACTTATAGCATGTGACTTGGCTCAGGTCTCTCTTGGCTGGGGTTGATGGGTTGGTACGGTTCTGACCGTTGCTTCCCCGATTCCCATTACCATTCTTGGGGCCATTATGATTATGCGAAATCCCTCCTCCATGGGTATGCTGAAAATGTCCTCCCGATTTCAGGGTAAAACGTCGCTTCTGTTGAGCTCCAGAATTGTACTTCCCTTGTCCATACTTCCTCTTGCGGTTTTCAATCTGTTGCTGCTTCCCTTGAATCATAAGAGCATGATCTACCAACTCCTGGTAGTTGTTGAAAGTTGCTACCATCAACTGATTGCTCTGCTCATCATTTAGTCCTTCCAGAAACTTCTCCTGCTTAGCTGCATCCGTAGCAACGTCATCTGGGGAATAACGGGCTAGCTTAATAAAGTCATCCACATACTGGTGTACGTCCTCCTTGGCGCAAGTTGCGAAACTCACGCTTCTTCATGGCCATAGCTCCTGTTGAAACATGGGCAGTATGGAAAGCCTGCTGAAATTGATCCCATGTGACAGTGTCGATAGGATAAGTGGATGTGAAATTCTCCCACCATGATCCTGTGGGTCCTTCAAGCTGGTGTGCGGCAAAACGCACCTTCTACGCATCTATGCATCCTGCAGTGGTCAACTCCCTTGCTGTCTTGCGGAGCCAATCATCTGCAACTATCGGCTCGGTGCTACTGGAGAACACCGGCGGATTCACTATAAGAAAACGGGTTAAGTGATCAACAGGTGGTGGCGGTGGTGGGTTGTTGTTGTTGTTGTTGTTCCCCTGATTCTAATTCTGGACTAGCAACTGCATCAACGCATTCTGTTGCTAGATCAACTAAGTGAGCTCCGGTGGGAAAGCAAATCCATTGTCACGTCTCGGAGGCATCTGAGGGTTTAGAAAAGATGAGAAAATAGAAAAAAAATGATGTCTAGAGAGAAAACACTACCCATATGCACATGAGACAAAAGCAAACAAAATCACGTCATTCAATCAAACAAGGGCATACAACGGTCTAACTATCGTTACAAAGTGCTCGGACTATACTAGATACATGGGGGAATACTACTACTGTTATGGTGGTCGACTAGAAAAACTGCTCCGATGAAGACTCCATGATATCTGCTCCAGCTTCATCAACATAGTCATCATCGCTATCGTCTGGGTCCGAGTCGGTGTCGTCGATGATGATGTAGTTCTCCGGGCAAGTGCAATCATCATCTTCTCCTCCAGTCGCGGGAAATCCCATGAATACCTTCAGCTTCTTCTTCAGATCATCATTCTTTTCCACGTGTGTTGCTATTTCCTCCTCATATCCATTGTGTGTAGACTTGAGTTCTTCCTCCAGTTCCATGATCTTGGTCATGGCCTTCTTCAGATCTATCATGCCTGCGCACATCTGGTTCTCCTAGCGTCGAATGTGTTGGTTTAACTCCTGGATGAAAGCTACAATTAATCTATCCTTCCTGGTGCTGATCATCTCCCATTGTTCATCTCTGCGCCCACAAATCTGGTAGATAGTATCCTTGAGATCCTTGTGGTAAACTTCTCCAATGCTGCCATGCTCTTTCCTAGACTCTAGGTTGGTACATCGAAGGAAAACTCTATGGGCTCAGTGACGGGCATGAACGTCCTTCCTGGAACTTGAACTTGAATCATCCAGCGCGACTCTTCTGGTAAAGTGGCGATGTAGGTCCCGGTGAAGCTTGGTACTCTGATGTTCAGGTATCTAGTGACTTCCTTCAACTGGTGTCCAAAGGGTGTATCTTCATCCGGTTGCGTGAACTTGTTCCTTGCATCTGCCATCCTAAAAGAGTAGAAAAGATGAGGAGTCAGAAATGAGAAGAGTGAGTAGTGATCTAGGGCTTTTAGCTTAGTGGTCGTGTCCTACAGTCAGCGTGTGCTCTGATACCATCTTGTAGCGACCAGACCTCAAACAGACTGATCTCTGTGCTTTAGTGTCATCCCTAGATTAGTAATGCTGACACGCACAATACTTGAAGGATTTATAACAGAGTAGCAATCACACACTTATTACATCGAATGTCTCAAAAGAGAACTTATTACAATAAATATGGCTTAAGGCCATCTAAAATCGATAACAGCGGAAGGCTTGGAAGATAAGTGAGTCCATCAACTCCAACGGCATCACTGAGTATAGAACCACGACCTAAGGCACCTTACTCGTCATCTGAAAAGTCTGCAACATGAACGTTGCAGCCCGGAAACGGGTCAGCACATGGAATATGCTGGCAATGTAACACATAGAGAGTAATGAACAGAAATATGCTATACTACATGCATATATGGCTGGTGGAAAGCTCTATGGGTACAGTTTTTGCATAAAGCCAATTTTTCCCTACTACAAGGGAATAAATTTTATTTAACTATCATGGTGGTTGTTAAACATTGAGAGTGTAGACACCCTCTCAATCCTAATTAAGCAATCATCATTAACCCAACAAAATTAATTAAAGTAACATGATGAGATTCACATGATAATCCAAGTACTAGATACTCAAGATGTCCATAACCGGGGACACGGCTAACCATGATTAGTTTATACAATCTGCAGAGGTTTGCGCACTTTTCCCCACAAGACTCGATCTCCTCCGTTGAGATTCTCGCACTACATGGTGTTTGAGAAACGGATGACCGAGACATAGTCTTTCAGAAGCGCTAGCACCTTACGATCGGGTAGACAGTTACACCTACTTTCTCCTACATCTGCTAGTCTACCATGTAATAGTTCGCACGACTTAATCAACTATGCTAGAGCCCATAGTAGCTTGTGGCTGCACATGGAAGTTTCTAGCATGAATAATCTCATGATCCCTTTGAGCCTGGGTGGCGGTCCATAAAGAAAAACAACAGGCAATCACTGGAATCCCAGGTGCCTCAATCCACCCAAATGTGTGTTCAAGTTGCCACCTTAAGTAAACCATTAAATAACAATCTCACTCTGTCATGGATACACTCAAACCCAATCCACGTCAACTAGCATAGCATGGCATAAT
Organism: Aegilops longissima; assembly: GCA_021605205.1. NCBI lineage: Eukaryota > Viridiplantae > Streptophyta > Magnoliopsida > Poales > Poaceae > Aegilops > Aegilops longissima. The sequence continues at coordinate 742,766,855 of CM038682.1, forward strand.
AAGCAAACGTAGAAGTAACTCCCAAGGGTTTGATAATAAAACAGGTAATAGGTAATACCTCATCTATTTCCCAAAATCCACATATTAATCAGATCCTAATCATGCAATTGTTTGAGGATTGATCTAATGCAATAAAACAGGGTAGTAAAGAGGTATGATCAAAGTGTTACTTGCCTTGCTGATGATCTGTGAAACCTAGAGATTGAAGTAGCAAGCGGCGCACTCCGGGTACTCTATCACAAACAAACAAGCATACAATAAGAACTCATCTAATGCACAGGTAAAACTCAAATAAGATAACTAACCAGAAAGTTCAACTTAAGAACTTCGGTTTGCAAAAAGAACCAAATCAAACGAAGCAACAAAAGTCAAACGGCGAAAGAAAAAGCTTCGTTTACTAATCTGGATCTAGGTCAAATTTTACAGAAGCAAAAACTTGTTTGAGTTGGTTAAACGGAAAGAGGGTTTTGAGACGAAACTCTAGGCGCTTGAATCGCCTGATTTCGATAAACGAGCGAAAAGTTATACTAGAACGAAAATCGGATCAGAAATCCCGATCAGAATTAATCGCGGAAATCCGAGAAAAGAAAAACTGACGAACAGATTAATGAACGAACGTTCGTTAACTGAAACTAAATGGTGAATTCGTTCGTTAAGACGAACAAACGGGCGAACGCTCGCTAAATAAAATAAAACAAAAAAAATAAACCGATCTAAAAAATAAAACCTAGGTTTTTCAAAAAAAAACGGATCGGTTTTCTTTAGAAAACAGGGCGGCGGGCGGCTACCTCGGCTCCGGCTCCGCGAAGTCTGGCAAGGGTCAGCAGCTGGGCTTGGGGCGGCTTGGTGGCGGTGGTTTCTTGGCGGGCTCGGCTTGGGGCTCTAGGGGCCCAGGTGTGTTTATAAAGGGGGCGGTGGCTAGGGAGGCGCAAGGCGGCGGCGATCGGGACTCGGTCCCGACCGGATCTGAGGAGCTGGCGGGCGGGCGGGCTGGCTGGGCCTTCGCCCAGTTAGGCGTCTGGATTTTTTAAAACAATATCGCCAAATAGAAAATAAATCCTAGAAAAATAAATAAAAATCTAAAAATGCCAAAACAAATTTTCACCATCTAAATAAAATATTTAGAACGAGATGAACATTTTCTTGGCCCTAAAATGCAATTTTGAAAACGTGCAATTTTCCTAAATTCAAATAAAATAGCGAAAACTCCAAAATAAATCTTATTTGATTTTATTATTAAATCCTCAATATTTCTTTATTTTGGGAAATTCATTTTATTCCCTCTCTCATATTTCTATAATAGAAATAATTGAAATAAAATAAATAAAATCAAATGATCCTATTTTCAAAATTCGAGAAAACTCAAATATAAAAGTAACGAAATCCCCAACTCTTTCCGAGGGTCCTTGAGTTGTGTAGAATTATCTAGGATCAAACCAAAAGCAATAATATTGATATGCAATGATGATCTAGTGTATAACATTCCAAATTGAAAATTTAGGATGTTACATAGATCAAAATAGAGTATGGCAGGCGTACTGGTCTGAGAAGGCAAGTATTTTACTCGTCCGAGAAATGGGACCAAAGAAAGACAGTGTGGTCAAAACCACAATTGCAAAAGACCAAATCCCATATATAATATGAACTTATACAAAGGGAATAATTAATTTAAGAGAAGTTTCCATGATAAGATCTATATCGTGTCCATGGGCATGAACACAAAGTTCAAGGTCGACTCCCACTTCTCCAATGCATAATCATTCATTCACCTCTCGTATTTCGAAAATTACATTAGTTGTTGAAAGTTTTACCTGGTGCAATACTAGATAAGTATGACCTGTGAAATCTTTCGGGTTCACACAAATTAGGGAAGGCATTGGTTCAACCCATCGGGGCATCTTAGGAATAGATACCACAAACTTCAGAGTAAATAGTACAAGCTCGAAAGTAGAGTATGGTTATGAAAGTAGAGGATACAAATTGCCAAAGGTATTATATATCAGGGACAGAACTTCTCGAGGTTTTTGTATACAAAGGACACTGTTGGATGATACTTCAACAAAGGATCTGACGGTCCATAGCAAAGCTGATGTGAGTATCGGCACATAACCAGAGGAAGACACAATGCGAAGGCATTGGATTATAGAAGAAACTGGCTAATTCAAATCTCACATGTAAAGGAATTATGATTTCCAAATCGAAGAATCAGAAGCAAATGCTCTGATTAAGGATGGATAAGTTGAGTAAGCTTAGGGGTAAAATCAACAACAATTTGATTGGTCGAGATTTATCTCACGTTTAATATGATGTCTGAGCCGAAAGGATGAATTCTAGGATCTGATTGAGGATTGCGAGCATTCTCAACATATTGAATAGATCGACTCAAAATGATAGTGACAAAGGCTGCCAATAATATTACTATACTTATGGGATTAACCATAATGCCAGCAAGCAAGAATTTTAAGAGCAATAAGCTGCTAAGGATTTTTGGAAGATCGAATATTATTTAGAAGACCTTAGTGAAACACATAAACAATTGGGGATGGGCGGATACTCGGTAAGTGCAAGGAATTATCCGTAGGGGTATTCAGGTGGCTTAGAACTGCAAGGCAGTGGCTTAAGAGATTCTTAAAAGTCGAAGAATAATTTGATGCATCTTGTAATAACAAGACCAACTAGGGATGAGTGTAAGAATGGCATGTGCATGTAGTTATCCGTAAGGATTGAGGTGGAAGGGGAATTGCACACGTGATGAACACAAGTTCTTGAGATAACATCGGAGAGTATCTTCGGGGTATTCTAATGAATCAAGCCATCATCTGGAGTGAAGGGGCTCTCCGGGAGAAAGTACTTACAAGAATAGAAGAGAAGATTAGAGTCCCAGTGTGAAGATCGAGGAGTAAAAGATCCTAATACCACCCAATGGCGACGTGGTCCCGTAAGACACACAGCCATGTTAGTAAAAAATTTTGCAATGTCTAGACTCAACTTCGGCCAACAAGTGTGGAAGGGGTATTCCTACAGGCAATCGGCTCTAATACCAACTTGTGACGCCCCCGATTCAATCGTACACTAATCATACATGCAAACGTGTAAGATCAAGATCAGGGACTCACGGGAAGATATCAAAACACAACTCTAGCAATAAAATAAGTCATACAAGCATCATAATACAAGCCAGGGGCCTCGAGGGCTCGAATACAAGTGCTCAATCATAGATGAGTCAGCGGAAGCAACAATATCTGAGTACAGACATAAGTTAAACAAGTTGCCATAAGATGGCTAGCACAAAACTAGCAACAATCGAAAAGGCGAGGCCTCATGCCTGGGATCACCTAACTACTCCTCGAAGCCGAACTCCATGTAGAATCATCCTCTGGATACTCTGGCTCCTGGACTCCATCATATCATCGCAATAATCAGGAAATGGGGAAAAAGATGTAGCAAAGCAACCGTGAGTACTCATCCAAAGTACTCGCAAGCAAGGATCTACACTACATATGCATGGGTATATGTGTAAAGAGGCAATATCGTGGACCGAATCGCAGAATGCCGAATAAGAGGGTGACGCTGTCCCGGACTAGGGGTACTCACCACGCCGCCCCCAATCGGTTAGATTGGGCCGAGGACCCCAGGTCGCATACTCATGGGCCAGTCCGGACATTTGCCGCATACAAGGAAGATTCCACAAGACTTGGCGATCAAGACAAGGACTCCTCCCCCACCGGCGTATTCGGCCAGAACTCTTGTTATCCTAAGCCTCTGGTGCATTATATAAACCAGGGCCAGGCTAGTCAACATATATACAATATACAACAATCATACCATAGGCTAGCTTCTAGGGTTTAGCCTCTTTGATCTCGTGGTAGATCCACTTTTGTAACACACATCATCAATATTAATCAAGCAGACGTAGGGTTTTACCTCCATCAAGAGGGCCCAACACTGGGTAAAACTCGTGTCCCTTGTCTCCTGTTACCATCCGCCTAGACGCACAGTTCGGGACCCCTACCGAGATCCGCCGGTTTTGACACCGACATTGGTGCTTTCATTGAGAGTTCCGCTGTGTCCGTGAAAGGTCGATGGCTCGCCTGCAGTCAATCGCAACTTCAGCATCTTCGCCACCAGCTCACCGGGTCACCTTGGTTCGACCAAGGACTGCGCCCTATCTCCGATCGTCATGTTCGGATGAGGTCCTTCATCAACATCAACTCCGATCTCTATCAAGATCATGGAGGAATCATCCAGGGAGCCCGGGGGCTCAACGTCAACATTGCCCTAGGCCGACCGTACTGTTTTTCTGGACAGCGGACTTGTGTCCGCCGCCACCGCCTCTTCAAGCGTCGTTTTAACGATTGCTTCGGTGGAATTGTGCGGAATTAAGTCTACAACAACCTGGAAAATTTCATCGAGTTCCGATGGAGGAATCTCTGGCAATCTCCGATATACCGGAGCCACATTGAATCTGGACGAGAATCCGGACGAGTTTAGGGCGTGGTATCCAGATTCTAGCTCGGACTTCATTTGGAAGATCCAACCGTTGATCGGCTGCGGAATTCCTATATCTACCACCCCTCAAAATTTCAGCTCGATCCGACCGTCCAAACTCCGGGAACCTTCCGATTAGTGCATCACTTTTCAGATCTATTTTCTGCGCGAAAACGAATCCGACCCGAGTTCGTCTTTTTTATGAACGGGATTTCGACATCCTTTTGAAGGAAGTTTTGTACGGGTATTGTGTTTTGTTCCCAACACGCCCCACTAACTTTAAAATCTTTTGAACATGATCTTCAACATCATGCTGGTGTCAAACCAGTCTGGCAATATTGCTCCACGGCTGCCGACCTGCACTAGACACGTCGTCACTTTGTTAAGCCGAGCTCAACTTCTTCGGATCATCATCTCGACAAGCCGAACAAGAGTCCGGCATCGCGAAGGATCAATAATCACCAACATCGCCGCCCCACGGATTACACGGAGCGGGCATACTGGCATCGCCGCACGGTCGCTTCATCAAGCCGGCATCGACCACGTCACGACCTGCATCAGTAGGGCCGCACTATTACTTCTTCAAGCTGGTGTCCATCACGCCGACCTACTTCGACATCTCGGCTGGACCGGGGGCTTCGCCATCTCTTCATCAACCTACTCCGAACACTTCGGCGTCACTAGCCGACCAGGCAATGGGTGCGTGGATCGAGTCCCAATTTTGGGAATCACCTTCCTTCGGATTGCTACAACAAATAAACCAGGTGCTATTAATCCTAGTATTTCTTTTTTGCTTGTTTGGGTTAATTTTTCCCAAGGAATTATTACTCTGGTTTGTCCATCATATGTACACAGGTCTATCAAATGGTGGCCGCATTATCGACGGTCGCATGATGGTTCGGTCAGTTTCCGTACATAGTCCGGCGAACGCCGCGTCCGGAACTCGAACCGACATGTGAATTCAGGCCTTGCCATGCCTTTATCGCATCACGCCGCCACCCTGCATCGACATTGATTTCGGCGCCAGGCCATATTTATTTTATTACTCACTTTGCATAAATTATTTATTATGCAACGATTTTTTTTATTACTATTATCTCTGGTTTGCACTATTTTTTGTGCACAGGAAAATGATCCAGCCGGACTATATCCTTTGACGCCACCTCTGGACGGGGGCTTCGTCAACACTTCATGAACCCATGCCGGGACTTCGCATCACTCTGCCGTCCTGCATTGACCGTGCTATGTCACCACTTCACAGTGCCGAGCTCTTTGCTTCGCCACCTCGGGACCGGCTTGGGGGATGGAACCTTGTCCCGCATCAAGCTCGGACCGCATCGTCAATACCGAACACATTAACCAGCTAAGTTGCCTTCATGCTCAAAGTTTTAAATTTCAAACTTGTGTTCGGTTCGACCAAGCATTATACTTTTTGGAAAAAGTTGCTTGTAAAAATTTTCCTTGTCGAAACTTTGTTCAAGCACACACTTGACGCGCTACCCGCTCCATTATACCTCGGGGCTTCTTTAATGTGCTTATTAATTCGGGCTTTATGCCCAACACATGTGACATACTTCCGCATGTACCTTTTATTCACCATTATATGCATCGATATGACTTAAGTTTTGGCCAAGCTGGGTTGCTCGCTCTGTGCTTACCCCTCACGCTCCCGATTGTTCGGCTAGGTGGTAAAGGGAGCACCTCTGCGATTGTTACTGCCGGGTCAGCCGGATGTGTACCTCAGACTGGGTGAAGCCGAAAGCTAGCGTTCTTAAGGGAATACTCGGTCGGTGAACTAAAAGATGATTTCTTACCTATTTATTTACCTGCCCCCAGATGTTTTTCTGATCTTTTCGCAGTCCGGACATGCACTTTAGGGCATGGCTCCCAGGGAAAGGAACCCCTAACGGAACTATTCTCCCTGGAAGATGTTTATTACTAACCATGTAATATAACATAACTAGTTGGGCACTTGTCTGATAAAGCACTAATGACCCCTACGCCTGGTCTCCACGTATGCCCCGGGTTTTATAACCGCGAGGGTATTCGGACACACTCCGGACTACTGGGTCCAGAGGTTGAAGCGAAAAGGTCCGCTACGACAAATGATCTACAATCCGGCTAGAAGGCATTCTACATGTCACTTTACATTTTATAGTCAACTTTTACCCAAGTCGCTTGGGGGCTCTTATGTTTATTTGAGCCGTTTCATACTAAGTGTTTTTCTTCTTAGTCGTTGCAAAGTTAAAGCACGGCAGAAGCACTTTTTTTTTTTCTAAAGTCCAATTTTCGGATTGGCACCAACACTTGATCTTGTTCGACGCCATGTTTTTACTCGACATTTTTGGTTTTCCAAGCTTTTGGCACTTTTAAACTATTTGTGTGTTTTCAGCACAAGTCTCGCAAAGGCAACGCCGACACCTTTAGAGATTCGCAAAAACATTCTCGGATATTGCTATATATGCATCAGTTTGAATTGTGTCTTCGGTCAATAGTTGGGTTGCCCGCCCCGAGCTTGCCTCCTACGTTCCGCTTTGTTCGCTAGGTGTGCAAAGGAGAACCATCACGATTGTGCTTCCAGCTCGCATGGTCAAGCACCTCAGTGGAGAAAGCCAAAACTGATCGTCACATTAGGTGTAAACTGGTCAGCGATCCGATGACTATATTAATTGACGGGCCATTCATAAAATTGGCCGAAGTGTTTCCGGCTTGACCTCGACTGACGCCGAACACTACCGGGGGCTAGTAACTGGCCTCCCGAACTAAATCCTCAATATTTTGCTCTTACATTGGAGCTAAGGTTTCATGATCATGCTTAGCATGACAACCCAAAGAAAGGAACCGATAGCGGGACTATTTTATTTGGAAGACATTTCTTCTATTAAACAGTTATATAACATATCTCTCTGCGTACCTTTGTTTATAAAACCGTATGGCCAGATTGCCTTGTTTGTCGTAAATCTTTGACCTCATAAAGGCTTTATAAAGTAGGACAAACACTCCTCGGCTACTGGCCGAGGAGGTTGAAGCCGATGGTCGGTCAACAAAGTTTTGTACAATGCGGATCCGAGCATTAATGACATAAAGTACTTGGATACATTGAGTCATTACACATAATTTGTGATTTTACTATGGATATTGATCCTTAATTCGGCCACCCGTGCCCGCATTAAGGCTCGGGGGCTACTGGGCTTCGGGCTTATTATTTACAAATATTAAAGGGGCACATCAATCCCCTGATCTGGTGTTGCCACCCGACCAGTGTCTCGGGGCTACTGCATTTCCTGTTCTATGCAGAAAATTTTAAGTGCAATACAGTTTCCGAGGAGATTTTGATCCTCAGGTTGGTCGGCCGCACCCAACCTGAGTCTTGAGGACTGAGCACGCCGCTTTTTGTGTCCCGAAGTATTCTGCTGTTAGGACTTGATCCTCGCACCGATTTTGCAAATCAACCTGAGTCTCAGCAGCTATGGGGATCAGCGGTATTATGTCATCCTTCATGTGCATCTCGGGTTTTAGAACGATACCCACCTTAAGGGCTACTGGCTATGTATCTCGGCAGAGAATAAATTTCACCAATCAAAAATATTGACAAAATCGCCCATATTCGGGTGGTGCACCACCGAAGCAGTCCGCATAAAGCTCGGCGCTAGTGGTTGGCTCCATAGAGGGCCTTTCCGGCATTAAGCTCCGCTAAACTCCTTCAAACTTCTTTGAACCAAGGTGATTTACGACACCTCGGATACAATCCGGCGTTGGAGCTCAGATACATACTCCGGCGTTGGAGCTCGGATACAGTCTGGCGTTGGAGCTTGGATACATAGTCCGTCGTTAGAGCTGGGAAGCAGTCCGGCGTTGGTGCTCGGCTGCAAAAGATACCTCGAATGCAGTCCGCCGTTGGAGCTCGGACGCAAGAGGATGCTGCCTCCCGGGAATAACTTCAAACCCAAGGTGTGGCACAAAAATAACAAGGCATTGATAAAGGCCGTAAACTTAAAGGGGATCCTCGGATATCCGACGTATAAACTCGCCAAATGCATTTCGGCGATCCTCAAGATCGAAGATGAGAAGATTTGTTGAACCAGTTTTCAAGACCGGCAACCGAAGATGAAGAACAGTTCGGAAGAATCGAGAAGCGTCCCTAAACTTGAAGACAGGTTCAGGGGGCTACTGACGGTGTCCTGGACTAGGGGGTACTCACCACGTCGTCCCCCAATCGGTTAGATTGGGCCAAGGACCCCCAGGGCCGCATACTCATGGGCCAGTCCGGACAGTTGCCACACTCTTGGCGATCAAGACAAGGACTCCTCCCCCACCGGCGTATTCGGCTAGAACTCTTGTTATCCTAGGCCTCTGGTGCATTATATAAACCAGGGCCAGGCTAGTCGACATATATACAATATACAACAATCATACCATAGGCTAGCTTCTAGGGTTTAGCCTCTTTGATCTCGTGGTAGATCCACTCTTGTAACACACATCATCTATATTAATCAAGCAGGACGTAGGGTTTTACCTCCATCAAGAGGGCCCGAACATGGGTAAAACATCGTGTCCCTTGTCTCCTGTTACCATCTGCCTAGACGCACAGTTCGGGACCCTCTACCCGAGATCCGCCGGTTTTGACACCGACAAGGGGGATATCGAAGAATATGCTTCTGGCAGCCTACATCTTGCAGCATGTAGAAGAGAGTAGATGGTAAGTTCACCAAGTAGCATCACATAGCATAATCCTACCCGGCGATCCTCTCCTTGTCGCCCTGTTAGAGAGCGATCACCGGGTTGTATCTGGCACTTGGAAGGGTGTGTTTTATTAAGTATCCGGTTCTAGTTGTCATAAGGTCAAGGTACAACTCCAAGTCGTCCTTTACCGAAGATCACGGCTATTCGAATAGATACACTTCCCTGCATGGGTGCACCACATTACCCAACACGCTCGATCCCCTTTGGCCGGACACACTTTCCTGGGTCATGCCCGGCCTCAAAAGATCAACACATCGCAGCCCCACTGTCGGTGTCAAAACCGGCGGATCTCGGGTAGGGGGTCCCAAACTGTGCGTCTAGAGCGGATGGTAACAGGAGGCAGGGGACATGATGTTTACCCAGGTTCGGGCCCTCTCGATGGAGGTAATACCCTACTTCCTAGTTTATTGATCTTGATGATATGAGTAGTACAAGAGTTGATCTACCACGAGATCGTAGAGGCTAAACCCTAGAAGCTAGCCTATGGTATGATTGTTGTTGGTCCTACGGACCTAACCCTCCGGTTTATATAGACACCGGAGTGGGCTAGGGTTACACATAGTCGGTTACAATGGAAGGAGATCTACATATCCGTATCGCCAAGCTTGCCTTCCACGCCAAGGAGAGTCGCATCCGGACACAAGACGAAGTCTTCAATCTTGTATCTTCATAGTCCAAGAGTCTGGCCAAAGGATACAGTCCGGCTGTCCGAATACCCCCTAATCCAAGACTCCCTCAGTAGCCCATGAACCAGGCTTCAATGACGATGAGTCCGGCGCGCAGATTGTCTTCGGCATTGCAAGGCGGGTTCCTTCCTCCGAATACTTTGTAGAAGATTTTGAACACAAGGATAGTGTTCGGCTCTGCAAAACAAGTCCCACATACCACCGTAGAGAGAATAATATTTCCACAAATCTAATCTGCTGACGCACTTGATATCATGACATCATACCATGGCCCGGTCATTATTCGAACCATTTTTCTCAACCAGCCTTGGCGATATTGCGGCGGTTTCCTTGGCACGCCTTGTCGGGCAGAGATCGTGTCCCCTTATCGCGTATTCTCATCAATACGGGCGTGGGTAACCCAACCGCGCCATCAATCACGGCGCTTGGGGAGTAAGCGAGTTTACCAGGCTAGTGGGGACGTATAGTTTCGTCCGCCTTTATGAAGGGATAAGGGTTCACCTTTTTTCACCCACGCCTTCTTCCTCCTCGCTCATCCATTCTTGCGGACTCGAGCTCCAACACCCAAGTTTGCATCTTTCTCCTAACACCGCTCCAATCATGTCTGGAGCGGGAGGCAAGTGGATGAAATCCTGCATCACGGAGGAGGACATCAAGAAGATGCGGGGAGCCGGATACTTGGCCACGGATATCGCGCACCGGCTGCCCGACGAGGGGCAGATCGTCCCTACCCTAGAGCCTTAAGAGAGGGTAGTCTTTCTCACCCACTTCGTCCGCGGACTGGGGTTCCCCCTTCACCGTTTGTCCGTGGCCTCATGTTCTTCTACGGGCTGGACTTCCATGATCTAGCCCCAAACTTTATTCTCAACATCTCGGCATTTATCGTCGTGTGCAAGGCCTTCCTCCACGTCTAGCACCACTTCGTCCTGTGCCTGAAGACTTTTAATGTCAAGCCGAAGGTTGTAGGCGGCCAGCAAGCGGAATGCGGAGGTGCCATGGTGGGCAAAATGCCCAACGTCACATGGCTCGAGGGCTCCTATGTGGAGACCATAAAGGGGTGGCAGTCGGGGTAGTTCTACATCACCGAGCCGCGCGACACCAACTGGGTGGCGGCCCCCGAATTCCGATCCGGAATCCCCATGCGGCTTACCTCCTGGAAAGAGAAGGGCTTGTCCTGGGGTTCATCTATGGAGCTGGCCGGACTCCAGAAGAGTATCCGGAACATGATAAACAAGAAACTCAAGCTTGTCAATGTGGTCCAGGTCATGCTCGTCCACCGGATACTCTCGTGTCAACAACGGGCGTTTAATTTATGGGAGTTCGACCCGGCCCAGCACCAGACTTTGCACGAGCTCTTTGACACGACGCACAAGCACGTCTGGAGGGTGCGGTTCAAGGGCGCCGAGGTCCCACCTTCCCTTACCGAGGAACGCAGACTTAACACGAAGTGCCCTGCGAATCTGGTAAGTTATGTACACCTTATAGGGTATTTACTTTCCCCAGTGTAATCATGTGCGGGATCTGAGCTCCCATGCCTTTGACAGGGCTGGGTGGAAACATCGGAGCAGATCGACTGCCCGGCCCCCCTGCCCAAAGATCCGGCCAATGTTCTCCTAACGAAGATGCTTACTCCGGCACCTTATGAGGTACCGGAGAAGAAGACCAAGAAGAAGGCCACGGGGACCTGAAAGAGTTCCCGGCGTCAGGTGGTATCGGACTCATTGTCCGATAACTCCGAGACGCACTCCTCTCGTGAAAACGAGGAGGAGGAAGATGAAGGTTCTGCCCCTCCAGCCGGGGGAGACAAGAAAAGGAAGGCCGCCCCAACCGGGGAGGCCGAAGGGTCCAAGAAGGGAAGGACTCTCCTTCCGGACTGGTCTACGACCGCCGCGCATAGCGAAGACGAGTGGTTGCCCAGGGACAAGCCCCTGGCGAAGTCGTAAGTATTCGGATACCAGAGTAATTCATGGTATGCTTTTATTGCACTGCTTCTCCTTACGCCGAATATGATTGTCCGTCCCGAGCCCGCATCGACGTATCTTCGTCGGATGGTTCTTTGGACTCGTCGGATATGAATAGTGATTCACTTCCGACCGCCTCCTCCCCTCGCCCTACGGACAACTTCGAGGCGTTGTCTCAAAGGGCACCAAGCCAAGGGGAGGTTGTCCTGGAGGCGCCTCAAGGCGACCTTCCGGACCCTGGGTGCAAAGGGAGCAAGACTCCCACGGGCTCCAAGTTCGGCCCTCAGCCGAACACCGCACCGGAACCACCAGTGGTCCCAGACTCCGGCAGGCGGCCCCTTGTTAAGAGGGGCCAGCCGCCCGTGCCGGTGACCTCTGTCCACCCAGAGGCACCGGACAACTTGCTGGAAGTGCTTCGTAGCGCTTCCATCGATGAAGAGCACCGCACTATCATGAGTGCGGTGATCAAAAAGGTTCAGTCCGCCAAGAGCGGACTGACTGAAGCCTGTGCCAGCCTCCTAACAGGCTTTGAGGTGGGTAATCGAAGTATAAAAAATATTACCGCATAGACAGTAGCCCCTGATGCTCTGTTCGGCATTCGCGAAGAAAAGCCAAATAGAGGATCAAATAGTGACTGCAGGAGTTTAATCCAAATATGTCTATATGCGTATGCAGGCTTCATCGCTGGTCACGCCAGACGCATCGCTGAGGTCGCCAAGATCGAAGCAGGACCTCGAGCGGTCCGAGAAGAACTCGGCCTTGCCAGGAAGCAGCTCGAGGAGAACAATGGTAAGGAATACCTTGTCTATATAAAAAAAGTTTTGGTTGCAAGATAATAGGATCATCAAGAATGTGCCAGGAACCACAACCGAAGTGGCGACTCTGAAGCAAGCGCTGTCCGAGGCCGAGAACAAAGCGGCCAAGGAGCGCATTGAGCGAGAAAGACACGAAGCCCGAGTAGGCAAGGTGCAGCAAGAGCTCCAGGCACTCGTGAAGAAGCACGAGTCCTTGGAGCTTGACTCGAAGACGCGAGAGTCCGAGCTTGCCAAGGCCCTCGAAAGCGCAAAACATGCCAAGGCCGAAGCCCAAAAGGCCCTCCAGGAGATTGAGGCGGTGAAGAAGATAGCGGCGGGTAAGGCATTCATTATGCAAAGCAAGCATGTGAAAGAAAATTTCAATTTACTTACCCGAGTTTGGAGCTTTCGAGGGGCTTTCGCAGATCTGCCCCGCAGTGTGTCTGATGCCACGGAGTTCTACCGGGCCGAGGAGGGGAGCTCGACGGAGAAGGTGTTCTGGTCTCAGTATACTGGGACCGAACACCCGATGGCCTTGAGCGACCAGCTGAAGCAACTGGTCGAGCTCCACAAGGTGGCCGAACAGGCCATGAAGGGCCTTATAGTCCGGATGTGGCCTGGCGATGCCCTTCCTAACAGCTACTTCGGCCTGGTGACGCGGCTTGTGGATGCCTGCCCATGTCTGGAAGACATAAAGCGGCCCATCTGCATCGAAGGTGCACGTAGAGCTTTTGCCCATGCGAAGGTGCACTGGGCCAAGATGGACGCCGAGAAGCTGGTGAAGGAGGGGCCGCCTCAGGGCAAGGAGCATCGCCACCCTGAAATGTATTATGAGAGTGTCCTGAAGGGTGCCCGTTGTCGGTGTCAAAACCGGCGGATCTCGGGTAGGGGGTCCCAAACTGTGCGTCTAGGCGAATGGTAACAGGAGACAAGGGACACGATGTTTTTACCCAGGTTCGGGCCCTCTCGATGGAGGTACTACCCTACTCCTGCTTGATTAATATTGATAATATGGGTAGTACAAGAGTAGATCTACCACGAGATCGGAGAGGCTAAACCCTAGAAGCTAGCCTATGGTATGATTGTTGTTCGTCCTACGGACTAAAACCCTCCGGTTTATATAGACACTGGAGAGGGCTAGGGTTACACAAAGTCGGTTACAATGGGAGGAGATCTACATATCCGCATCGCCAAGCTTGCCTTCCACGCCAAGGAAAGTCCCATCCGGACACGGGACGAAGTCTTCAATCTTGTATCTTCATAGTCCAGGAGTCCGGCCAAAGGTTATAGTCCGGCTATCCGGACACCCCCTAATCCAGGACTCCCTCGGTAGCCCCCGAACCAGGCTTCAATGACGACGAGTCCGGCGCGCAGATTGTCTTCGGCATTGCAAGGCGGGTTCTTCCCAAATTCCGTGTACCTGTTGAATAGTGTCCGGCTTCTCATGAATATTGTGCTTCTTGGCTTCCACGCCCAATAATGGCCATCTTCCACGTGCCAGACGAATGCGAAAAGCCAGTGTTTTTTACTTTTACCCCCCTAGCTATGTAAATGAGCTGCCTTTTAAAGAGACGAGGATTTAGATCCAAATCACACCATCTTCCCTTCGCGAGCATTCACCGGAGCGCATCCGACAGAGATCCATTCCATGGCTAGTCGACACAGCCCGTCCTCTCGCCCTCCCAGCCCTCAGCCTGGAGATTGGAAGAGATGTTCCGTCCCGCACAGCGAGCTAGTGATGCTTCAGACCAAGGGATTTCTCCCTCCAGCCTTCATGGTCCCGGTTCGAGCCGGGCTCGCCACCTATAATGGCGGAGAGCAAGCGGAGAGCGTCCCCAATCCCTCCAAGGGAGAGCGGGTATGCCTTGTCCCTTATTTGATAAGAGGGCTTGGATTTCCAATTCATCCGTTTTCTCAGGGGGCTCCTGGAGTTCTACGGCCTCCAGTTGCACAACCTTACGCCTGCCTCCATATTGCATATTTCGGGCTTCGTAGCCCTTTGCGAGCTGTTTTTGGGCTGCGAGGCTCATTTCCGCTGTGGAAAAAATTGTTCTGCCTTGTGCCCTGTTCTCATGAGGGGTCAATATATCAAGTGGGCGGAGCCGAAGTATGGCGCATCGCCGGGACCGGATATCTATCCGGAACCCCAAAGAAGGCATCCGAAGACTGGCCTACGGAATGGTTTTATATAGAAGATGTCCCCTTGCCGGATCCTGTTCGTATCGGCCTCCCAGAGTTTGATAATGCTCCCTTGAAGAAGTGCCTGAGCTGGAGTCCACGGAGCCCCCAGAAGGAAAATGACAAGGACGTTTTTTATTTGATGAGCCGGATAAGGCTGTTAGCTCATTCCGGACTGACCATGATCGAGGTCATGGCCACATGCATTATGCGGGGGGTGCAGCCGCTTCAGTATAGAGGCCACCCCATGTTGGATTTCAATGGGGAGGATGACGCCACCCGCTGCGGCCGTAAGGGGCCGGACTCGATTGCAGCTCTAATGAAGATCTTGCCCACTTTGTACAAGGGAGAAGAGGAGGAGTTCCTCTGCGTCAATTCTCAGGGCGTATTTTCTATGTACAATCCTCCAAGTTGGGTAAGCGGACACTTCTTTTTTGCCCATCCGTTCCATATTCCCATAGTCAAGTACCTTATCTTGTGATTTCGATGCAGGAATTGCGCCGGGCCTTAAAGGATATAAACAGCCCTCCTCCACAACCCGAGGATCCGGAATGGTCCCTTGATCCGGCCTCCCAAGAGGATCCGGACATATCCGTGGAGCTGATCAATGGGGTATTTTACCAACTGAGCATCGACAATGCCTTGGTGGCTATTACAGCCGATTATCCTGGACTACTCCCCGCCTCACAAGTAATCGAGACCGAAGTCTTAATACTTCGAAGATGATCCGTCCGTGCTTTTTTTGATCACCGTATACCAATGGTGTTTCGCAGGGGAGGATCTCGAGGCGGAATGCCGAGCCTGCAGCGACTAGCCAACAAGGGACCGTGAGGGCGGGCAGGCTAAAGAGACACGCAGTCCGGGTCGAGGCACCGGCGCAACAGTAAGGCGCGCCTCCTTATTCCAAGATATTATTCTTACGATGCATACTAACGCCCGTGCTCTCCTTTTTTAGGAGAAAGAGGGCTCGCCGGACTATATCCGGAGAGATTGCCAATCGCGCCTCCACTAGCCAAGCTCCAAAGCCAGGTCCAGAAGTAGAGGCGAACACGAGGCGTGCGTCGGACGCTCCTCTGACAGAGGATGCGGACAGACTGTCCGCCACCACCCGAGGTGGAGAGTGCCATGAATCACAAAGCGCCGCGGACAGTTCTTTACAACGCTTGTTTCTCCCAAGAGGCATTGGACGCCTTCAACTCGGGAGATGCGTACCTCTGTGCCGCTCAAAATGGTCTAACCAGGGCTATGGAGCAGTATGTAAAAGACATACGGGTGAGAAAATTTGATGATTATATATATATATATATATATATATATATATATATATATATATATATATATATATATATATATATATATATATATATATATATATATATATATATATATATATATATATATATAGGACAAATGTTTCCTACAAGCAGTGGTAGTTACCACCACTTGCATTTTGTATGTTGTATGTAGTATCTGTCGAAACCGAGAGTATGTAATGTAGTATGTAGTATATAACAATGATTAGGTAGTATATATACAAAATTTTAGGTAGTATGTACCATTTTTGAGTATGTCTTTTTACGTACACATATGTACGTATTTCATAAATATAACAAAACTATGGGCTCATATGCAATTTTTCATGTAACTTGTTTTGAAATAGCTTAGATATAGTATATAAACATATTTAAAATAATAAAATAGTATATATAGTACCACATCCTAGTATATGAGACATGTGGGGTAACTACCACGGGTGGTAGGATGGATTTTCCTATATATATATATATATATATATATATATATATATATATATATATATATATATATATATATATATATATATATATATATATATATAGCCCTGAGACTTGAAACAGTGAGAATAACTGATTTAAGGATCATTTATTATGCAGGTTCTTACAGAAAAGAATACCCAACTGTCCCAGGAGCTGGAAGAGTGCAAGGCTGTCAGAGGGGGTCTACTTGAGGCCGCACTAGCGGCGGCAGGGAGGCCAAGGAGACCCCCTCTGGTAATATATGCTTCAAAAGATAAGTATGTTGTGAAGTGCGGCGTGTGTGCAAATCTGACAATAACATTGCAGATTGCGCAACAAGCAACAACTCTTGCGTCGGTTAAAGTCCGGCGAGAGCATGCTTACGAAGGTGAGGCTGGAGAAGAATAATCTCCAAGATGCCAACACCCAGCTGGGAGAGGAACTAAAGGATGTTCATGCCTAGCTGTCGGACTCCGTGAAGGAGAATCGGCGGCTTCGACGCGGCACTTTTAGTAAGTGCTTGAACGAACTTTCAAAAAGAGTTCGGCGAGGAAGTCGACTAACAGAGTTATGTCTGTAGGTATGCTCACAGGTTGTCCTGCAGAGGAAATGCCCGGTTCTACGGGTGACCTTCTTCCCGAGCTCTTACAACTGCACGAACGAGTTCGGCAGGTGATGAAAGGCGTCGCCCAGGCCTTGTGGCCATCTGTCTCCATGCCCGGAGGTCTTGGAGATCTTGCAGAGAGGCTTAAGGCAGCGCGGCGGCGTTTACGATTATGGAAGATATCGGCCTACCGTCAAGGCGCCAGGGAGGCCTGGGCCATGGTGAAGACGCGGTACACGAAGGCTGAGCCAAACCACATGGCCGAGGTCGGACCTGTGGGGCCCGATGGGAAGGAGATCCCTGTGAGCTTAGTGTACGGCCAGGTAGAGTTGGCCGCCAAATATTCCCAACAGGACTGTAAACTAGACTGCCTGTTGGATGGTATTAAAGAGGAATATACCCAGTCAAATTGACTATGTAATTTAAGATGACATGTAAAATTCCTTCTAGCCGGATTGTAGATCGTTTGTCATGGCGGACCTTTTCGCTTTAACCTCGGGACCCGATAGTCCGGAGTGTGTCCCAATACCCTCACGGTTATGTAAGAACCAGGGCATGCGTGGAGACCAGGCGTAGGGGTCATTAGTGCTTGAACAGACAAGTGCCCAACTAGTTATGTTATATTACATGGTTAGTAAGAAACATCTTCCAGGGAGAATAGTTCCGTTAGGGGTTCCTTTCCCTGGGAGGCATGCCCTAAAGTGCATGTCCGGACTGCGAAAAAAGCAGAAAAGCATCTGGGGGCGGATAAATAAACAAGTGAGAAATCATCTTTAGTTCACCGACCGAATATTCCCTTAAGAACACTAGCTTTCAGCTTCACCCAGTCTGAGGTACACATCCGGCTGACCCGGCAGTAACAATCGCAGAGGTGCTCCCTTTACCGCCTAGCCGAACAATCGGGAACGTAGGGGTAAGCACAGGAGCCAGGCAACCCAGCTTGGCCAAAACTTAAGTCATATCGATGCATATAATGGTGAATAAAAGGTACATGCGGAAGTGTGACACATGTGTTGGGCATGAAGCCAAGATAAATAAGCTTCGTTAAAGAAGCCCCAGTATAATGAGCGGATAGCGCGTCGGTTAAAAATGCGACCAAGGCGCGAACGAGTAAGAGAAAGGGAGGGAGAAGGAGAGAAATGTAAGACAGCTAATGTGTAAAAATAGACAGAGGAAGGAGACGAACACAGAGTCCGGCGCTAGGCGTAGAATCTTCGGAGACGGGCTGCATTCCATGGGTTCGGCTCGAGTCGGTTATCCGATGCATCTCGCAGACGATACCCTCCGCCAGTCAGGACTTGGTCAATAATAAAGGGACCTTCCCATTTGGGCTTGAGTTTGTCCTTTTTCTTGTCCAGCAGGCGTAGAACTAACTCGCCAACATTGTAAGTTATGGCCAGTACTTCTCTGCTTTGATATCTTTGAGCCTGCTGTTGATAGAATGCGGAACGGGCTTTTGCCACGTCATGCTCCTCCCCCAAGGCGTCCAAACTGTCCTGCCGATCGAGTTTGGCTTCTCTTTCTCCGTACATGCGCACGCGAGGTGAGTCATGAATTATGTCGTAGGGCAGAACCGCCTCTGCACCGTATACCATAAAGAATGGAGTGTATCCGGTGGTGCGATTCGGCGTGGTCCGTAGCCCCCAGAGTACGGAGTCGAGCTCCTCTACCCAGTGCGTGTTAGATTCCTTGAGGGACCGCACTAATCTGGGTTTGATGCCGCTCATGATTAGACCATTTGCTCACTCGACTTGACCGTTAGTTTGAGGGTGATAGACTGATGCATAGTCGAGCTTGATGCCCATGTTTTTGCACCAAAGTTTGACCTCGTCGGCCGTAAAGTTCGTGCCGTTATCAGTGATGATGCCGTGGAGGACGCCGTATCAGTGTACGACCCCTGATATGAAGTCTATCACCGGTCCGGATTCAGCCGTCTTAATAGGCTTGGCCTCTATCCATTTGGTGAATGTATCCACCATGACCAGTAGGTATTTTTGCTTGTGGGTTCCTCCTTTAAGGGGTCCAACCATGTCAAGCCCCCAGACCGCGAAGGGCCAGGTGATGGGTATAGTTTGGAGGGCGGTGGGTGGCATATGGCTTTGGTTAGCAAAGAGTTGGCAACCGACGCATCGTTGGACTAAATCCTGAGCATCTATCCGGGCCGTCGGCCAATACAATCCTGTATGGAAGGCCTTGCTTACAAGGGCCCGGGCTGCGGCATGGTGCCCGCCGAGTCCGGCATGAATTTCAGCCAGAAGATTCCGCCCTTCCTCTTCGGAGATACACCTTTGAAGGACTCCGGTGGTGCTTTTCTTATAAAGCTCTCCCTCATGGACTTTATAGGCTTTAGATCGTCGCACTATGCAGCGTGCCTTGTTTTGGTCCTCGGGAAGTTCATGCCTGGTTAGGTAGGCTAGGAATGGTTCTGTCCATGGGGCAATGACTGCCATTATTACGTGGGTTGAAGATGTTACTTTGTTGGCAGAGCCTCCCGTTGTGTCAAAATGTTCGGTGTCGGGCAGTGCAGTTGGGTCCGGGCTGTTATTTCCGGATTCCCCTTCCCATAATACGGATGGCTTGAACAACCTCTCCAATAAAATGTTGGGGGGGACTGCATCGCGCTTTGCGCCAATGCGTGCCAAGAAGTCTGCTGCCTGATTGTTTTCCCGGGCTATATGGTGAAATTCGAGCCCCTCGAACCGAGCTGACATTTTTAGGACGACGTTGCGGTAAGCTGCCATTTTTGGATCCTTGGCATCAAAGTCTCCATTTATTTGGGATATCGCGAGGTTCGAATCCCCGCGCACCTCTAGGCGTTGGATGCCCATGGAGACTGCCATCCGGGACCATGTAGAAGGGCCTCGTATTTGGCTGTGTTGTTGGAGTCCGTATACATTATCTGGAGTACGTATTGAACTGTATCTCCTGTTGGGGACGTGAGAACGACGCCAGCCCCCAGACCAGCCAACATTTTGGAGCCGTCGAAGTGCATGATCCAGTTGGAGTATGTGTCGTACTCTTTATTGAGTTCTGCTTCAGTCCATTCAGCGACGGAGTCGGCCAAAACTTGCGACTTAATAGCTCGCCGTGGCTTATAGGTTATGTCGAACAGGAGGAGCTCAATGGCCCATTTGGCAATCCGGCCCGTCACGTCGCGGTTGTTTATAATATCGTTAAGAGGTACTTCAGAGGCTACTGTTATCGAACACTCTTGAAAGTAGTGTCGCAACTTCCGAGATGCCATAAATACCGCGTACGCTATCTTTTGATAATGCGGGTACCGTGACTTGCATGGAGTGAGGACAGTGGACACGTAGTAAACTGGCTTTTGAAGGGGGAATTTGTGTCCGTCCGTTTCTCGTTCGACGACGAGCACTGCGCTTACAACTTGATGAGTTGTCGCGATGTGTAATAGCATTGGTTCACCGATGTTAGGCGCGGCCAGGACCGGGTTTGTTGCCAATATGGCTTTTATTTCTTTGAGTCCGGCCGAGGCGGCATCTGTCCACTCGAAGTGTTGGCACGGAGGAGGCGATAAAGGGGTAATGCCTTTTCTCCCAAGCGGGAGATAAAGCGGCTTAGAGCCGCCACGCATCCGGTCATTTTTTGTATTTTTTTGAGGTCCTTTGGGATATCCAATTGTGACAGAGCTCGGATCTTCGCTGGGTTTGCTTCAATTCCTCTACTGGATACAATGAAACCCAAGAGCTTTCCGGCTGGTACGCCGAAAACGCATTTTTCCGGGTTAAGCTTGATGTCATATGTTCGGAGGTTGTCGAATGTGAGCCTCAAGTCGTCTACTAGAGTTTCGACATGCTTGGTTTTGACGACCACGTCATCTATGTATGCCTCCATTGTTTTGCCGATCTGGTTTGCCAGAGATGTCTGAATCATGCGCTGATATGTTGCGTCGGTGTTTTTGAGCCCGAAGGGCATTGTGTTGAAGCAGAATGGGCCGTATGGGGTGATGAATGTCGTTGCGGCTTGGTCTGGCTGTGCCATCTTAATTTGATGGTAGCCGGAGTATGCGTCGAGGAAACACAATGAATCGTGTCCTGCGGTAGCGTCGATAATTTGATCGATGCGGGGGAGGGGGAAGGGATCCTTTGGGCAAGCCTTGTTGAGGTCCTTGAAATCGACGCATAGGCGCCAGGATTTGTCCTTCTTTGGTACCATCACCAGGTTTGCCAGCCAGTCCGGATGTTTTATATCTCTGATGAATCCGGCCTCCAGTAGTTTGGCTAGCTCCTCTCCCATGGCTTGTCTCTTAGGTTCGGAGAAACGCCGAAGAGCCTGCTTGACTAGCTTGAATCCTTTTAGGATGTTTAGGCTGTGCTCGGCCAGCCGGCATGGGATTCCTGGCATGTCTGAAGGGTGCCAGGCAAAAATGTCCCAATTTTCGCGTAGGAATTCTCGTAGTGCGGCGTCTACATCAGGGTTTAATTGCACCCCGATGGAGGCCGTTTTTGTAGGGTCCGTTGGATGGACTTGGAATTTGACTATTTCGTCCGCCGGTTTAAAGGAGGTGGACTTGGATCTTTAATCGAGTATCACGTCGTCCCTGTTCACCGTGGAGCGCAGCGCAGTCAGTTCCTCGGTCGCTAGGGCTTCGTATAGTGCATCAAGGGCCAGTGCGGCTGTCTTATTTTCGGCGCGGAGTGCTATGTCCGGGTCACTAGCAAGAGTGATGATTCCGTTGGGCCCGGGCATTTTGAGCTTCATGTACCCGTAATGGGGTATAGCTTGAAAAATTGTAAATGCCTCTCGCCCTAATAGAGCATGGTATCTGCTGCTGAACGGGGCCACTTGGAACGTGACCTCCTCGGACCTGTAATTATCCGTGTGCCGAACACCACATCCAGTGTGATTTTTCCTATACAGCGCGCTTCCCGACTGGGGATTATTCCTCTAAAGGTTGTGCTGCTTCGCTCAATGCGGCTCTAGTCTATTTTCATTTTTCAAAGAGTTTCCTCGTAAATGAGGTTCAATCCGCTGCCACAGTCCATGAGTACCTTGGTAAGGCGAAAGCCGTCTACTATTGGACTGAGGACCAATGCTGCTGGTGCTCGGGCTGTTCGGAATTTAGGTTCATCACTAGCATTAAAGGTAATAGCCGTGTCACTCCATGGGTTAGTTATTGCTACTTGGTAGACTTCGGCAAGGCTGCGGAGTGTTCGTTTCCGCATATTATTTGATGTGAAAGTCTCGAAGACTATTAATACCGTACTGGTACCCTTGGGCTGGTGCTCTGTGGATTCTGGAGTTAGAAGCCCTTCGCCACTTCTGGCCACCTGCCGGAGTATCCAACATGCTCTAAGGCTATGAGTGGGTGTGGCGCCCTTTGTACTATGAATTTTACAGGGTCCATTGAGCCATCCCTCCAGTACGGTTCCATGACCTATAGAGGGTTTGTTTGCTTTTTGGTGTTTAACCCAGGTGCCTGGCGATAATGCACCCTTTTATTTCGGACTAGGGTTGTATTCAGGGCCGGATTGTCCCAAAATTTTATTTCGGTTTTCCAGGCGCTCTCCATCGCACGGTACTTTCGTACTATGGACGCCAAGTCAGCGAAGCGTGTAATTTCATGGTGACTTATGGCGTTGAGGATTCCGTTGTCCGTGCAATTATTGCAGAAGAATGAAATCGCATCCTCCTCGCGGCAGTCCTTTATCCTGTTCATCACCAGGAGGAATCTGGCCCAGTAATGGTGTACTGTTTCTGCGGGCTCTTGCCGAATTTGGGATAGATCGCTTATGTTTGGGTGGGCAGGTGGAATTAAATCCAGAACCTCGCCCAATATGCGACTCAAGGGCCAAGGGGTTTCCGAACTCGGAAGCTTGGGTTCTTGGATGTTGTCCAATGAATCTAGCCCGCTGCCTGACTTTAGGTTCAGGGCTTGAGTGACGTCCTCCCCTCCGCAGGTATCCGGCTTGGAGGGATCGGGAATCCGGACATAATTAGTCCTTAAGATAGATGAAGGCTTGCCGCATTGTTCCTCCACCACTGCAACGTGATGGGTGACCTGGGGAGAGTTAATCTCTCTTGGATCGGGTTTAGGCCCAATCTGATCGTAGTCTGTAGCGACTCCCAGGGCGGCGATGTGATCCAAGAGCTCGTTTAAGGAAGAGAGCTCCATCGGATCTAACTGCTCGGCGAGTTCTGAGTTGACATGAAGATTGCTTTCGATGACCCGAGAAGTCATCGTCGGCGCGGCGGCCGAACAGGCGGTCATAAGAAAACCGCCTAGCGGGAGAGTTTGGCCGATAGCCAAAGCTCCTTTAGCAACAGTGCCGTCTTTAAAGACGGGATGAGGCATCATTCCTGATGGCGACGGCACAGCGGAACTCTCAATGAAAGCACCAATGTCGGTGTCAAAACCGGCGGATCTCGGGTAGGGGGTCCCGAACTGTTCGTCTAGGCGGATGGTAACAGGAGACAAGGGACACGATGTTTTTACCCAGGTTCGGGATCTCTTGATGGAGGTAAAACCCTACTCCTGCTTGATTAATATTGATGATATGGGTAGTACAAGAGTAGATCTACCACGAGATCAGAGAGGCTAAACCCTAGAAGCTAGCCTATGGTATGATTGTTGTTCGTCCTACGGACTAAAACCCTCCGGTTTATATAGACACCGGAGAGGGCTAGGGTTACACAGAGTCGGTTACAATGGGAGGAGATCTACATATCCGCACCGCCAAGCTTGCCTTCCACGCCAAGGAAAGTCCCATCTGGACACGGGACGAAGTCTTCAATCTTGTATCTTCATAGTCCAGGAGTCCGGCCAAAGGTTATAGTCCAGCTATCCGGACACCCCCTAATCCAGGACTCCCTCACCCGTCTTGTGGCGGACGAGTGTTCCAAAGATGTAATTTTTTAATGAACTTGCTCATGTGATCCTGTATTATGAAAACTAGTTCATGTGTGCTATGCAACGCTTTTGTATTTAAAATATTACCTTATGTGCGGTCATTTATAAAATCTGAGAGTTGGCTAGTCGTCGACTTCTGCCCCCATGCAACTAGTGCTGGGGTGTTCGGGATAAATCTGAGCACTCTTTTTCCCGTTTTTGCATCCTTCGAGGGAGGTGCTCAGCGCAACGAACCAGGCAATTGGACTATAATGCTTTATCACTCTCACTTAGCCATAGAAGTCTACAATTTTAAATTTTGGCGAAGCCCCTAGTATTCGGAGGGCCGAATTTGGGGCGCTATACACGCCTAAGTCGGGCGAAGCCGACTCCTTGCCCGAAGCGGAAAAAGTCTTTAGGGACTTGAGACCTCTCAAACAGCAACTGATAACCCGCAAGTATAAGGGATAGTTGTAGCCTCTTTCGATAAGTAAGAGTGTCGAACCCAACGAGGAGCTAAAGGTAGAACAAATACTCTCTCAAGTCCTATCGGCCACTGATACAACTCTACGCACGCTTGACGTTCGCTTTACCTAGAACAAGTATGAAACTAGAGGTACTTTGTAGGTGTGATAGGATAGGTTGCAAGATAATAAAGAGCACGTAAACATAAAATAGGGGCTGTTTAGATAAAGATGCAATAAAGTAAATATAGTGAGTGTGGAAAAGTGGTGGTAGGAGTTGTGGAATTGTCCCTAAGCAACTGAATACGTTACTAGACCGATAATCATTATTGCAATTCTATTTGAGGGAGAGGCATAAGCTAACATATCATCCCTTACTTGGAATTCTATGCACTTATGATTGGAACTCTAGCAAGCATCCGCAACTACTAAAGATTCATTAAGGTAAAACCCAACCATAGCATTAAAGCATCAAGTCCCCTTTTATCCCATACGCAAACAACCTACTTACTCGAGTTTGTGTTTCAGTCACTCACGCAACCCACCATAAGAAAATCATAAACACATTGCAAACCCTACAACGGGAATCCCTCACGCTTGCGCGACACGGAGGGCACAATAGGACAGCACCAATAATAAAACATGCACCTCAAACCAATCATAGCAATTCATCAACCACCAATAGGACAACGAAAATCTACTCAGACATCATAGGATGGCAACACAACATTGGAAAATAATATGAAGCATAAAGCACCATGTTCAAGTAGAGGGTACAGCGGGTTGCGGGAGAGTCGACCACTGAATATAGATGGGTTAAGGTGATGGAGATGTTGGTGAAGATGATGGAGGTGTTGGTGAAGATCGCGGTGATGATGATGGCCCCCGGCGGTGTTCCGGCGCCACCGGAAGCAAGGGGGAGAGAGCCCCCCTTCTTCTTCTTCTTCCTTGACCTTCTCCCTAGATGGGAGAAGGGTTTCCCCTCTGGTCCTTGGCTCCCATGCCGTGGGAGGGGCGAGAGCCCCTCCAAGATTGGATCTATCTCTCTGTTTCTGCGTTCTCAGATTCTACCCCTTCACCGTTTCTTAAATATCCGGAGAACCGTAACTCCGATTGGGGTGAATCTTTCGGCCAGATCTTTCTCATAAAATTAGCTTTCTTGCGCCAAAGAAGAGTGTCAACCGCCTTACGGGTGGCTCACGAGAGCCCAGGCCGCGCCCAGGGGGGAGGGCGCCCCCCCTGCCTCGTGGCCACCCCGGACACCGTTTCGCGTTGATTCTTCCTCCAGAAAATCATAAATATTCCGAAATAATTCTTCGTCCGTTTTTATCCCGTTTGGACTTCGTTTGATATTGGGTTTCTGCGAAACAAAAACATGCAATGAGATGTGAACTGCACTGGGCAATCGGATCAATATGTTAGTCCCAAAAATAATATAAAAAGTTGCCAAAAGTATATGAAAGTTGAATAATATTGGCATGGAGCAATCAAAAATTATAGATACGACGGAGATGTATCCGCATCCCCAAGCTTAATTCCTACTCATCCTCGAGTAGGTAAATGATAAAAGAGATAATTTTTTGATGTGGAATGCTACCTAGCATAATCTTGATCATATGTCTAATCATGGCATGAATATTAAGACACGAGTGATTCAAAGCAATAGTCTATCATTTGACATAAAAACAATAATACTTCAAGCGTACCAATAAAGCAATCATGTCTTTTCAAAACAACATGGCCAAAGAAAGTTATCCCTACAAAATCATATAGTCTGGCTATTGCTCTATCTTCATCACACAAAGTATTTAATCATGCACAACCCCGATGACAAGCTAAGCAATTGTTTCATACTTTAATAATCTCAAACTTTTTCAACTTTCATGCAATACATGAGCATGAGCCATGGATATAGCACTATAGGTGGAATAGAATATGATGGTGGAGGTTATGTGGAGAAGACAAAAAGGGAGAAAGTCTCATATCAACTAGGCGTATCAAAGGGCTATGGAGATGCCCATCAATAGATATCAATGTGAGTGAGTAGGGATTGCCATGCAACGGATGCACTAGAGCTATAAGTGTATGAAAGCTCAAACTCAAAACTAAGTGGGTGTGCATCCAACTTGCTTCCTCATGAAGACCTCGGGCATTTGAGGAAGCCCATCATCGGAATATACAAGCCAAGTTCTTTAATGAAAATTCCCACTAGTATATGAAAGTGAAAGCATAGGAGGCTCTCTCTATGAAGAACATGGTGCTACTCGAAAGCACAAGTGTGGTAGAAGGATAGTAACATTGCCCCTTCTCTCTTTTTCTCTCATTTTTTTCTTCTTTTATTTTTCATTTTTTTCATTTTCTTTCTTTATTTTTGGTGGGCTTCTTTGGCCTCTTTTTTATATTTGGGCTTCTTTGGCCTCTTTTATTTTTCATAAAGTCCGGAGTCTCATCCCGACTTTGGGGGAATCATAGTCTCCATCATCCTTTCCTCATTGGGGCAATGCTCTAATAATGATGATCATCACACTTTTTATTTACTTACAACTCAATATCTAGAACAAAGATATGACTCTATATGAATGCCTGCGGCGGTGTACCGGGATGTGCAATGATCTAGCGTAGCAATGACATCAAAAAACGGACAAGCCATGAAAACATCATGCTAGCTATCTTACGATCATGCAAAGCAATATGACAATGAAAAGCTCAAGTCATGTATATGATGATGATGAAAGTTGCATGGCAATATATCTCAGAATGGCTATGGCAATGCCATGGTTGGTAGGTATGGTGGCTGTTTTGAGGAAGATATAAGGAGGCTTATGTGTGACAGAGCATATCGTATCACGGGGTTTGGATGCACCGGCGAAGTTTGCACCAACTCTCGAGGTGAGAAAGGGCAATGCACGGTACCGAAGAGGCTAGCAATGATGGAAGGGTGAGAGTGCGTATAATCCATGGACTCAACATTAGTCATAAAGAACTCATATACTTATTGCAAAAATCTACAAGCCATTGAAAACAAAGTACTACGCGCATGCTCCTAGGGGGATAGATTGGTAGGAAAATACCATCGCTCGTCCCCGACCGCCACTCATAAGGAAGACAATCAATAAATAAAATTGTGCTCCAACTTCATCACAAAGCGGTTCACCATACGTGCATGCTACGGGAATCACAAACCTCAACACTAGTATTTCTACTAATCCAAAACCACCCACTAGCATGACTCTAATATCAGCACCTTTATATCGCAAAACTATTGCAAGGAATCAAACATATCATATTCAGCGATGTACAAGTTTATGTAGGATTTTATGACTAACCATGTGAATGACCAATTCCTGTCATCTCTCTAAATTGATCTAAGTGAAGAAAGAGAGTTTAATTCTTTCTACAAAATATATGCCCACGCTCTAACAAATATAAGTGAAGCAAAAGAGCATTCTACAAATGGCGGTTTTCTATGTGAAGAGAAACAGGCAATCCAAACTTCAAATGATATAAGTGAAGCACATGAAGCATTCTATAAAGCCATACTCAAAAGATTTAAGTGAAGTGCAATGAGAATTCTATAAATCAACCAAGGACTATCTCATACCAGCATGGTGCATAAAAGAAAAGTGAAAACTAAATGCAAAAGACGCTCCAAGATTGCACATAATGCATGAACGAAACTAATTCGAAAACATACCGATACTTGTTGAAGAAAGAGGGGATGCCTTCCGGGGCATCCCCAAGCTTAGACACTTGAGTCTCCTTGAATATTTACTTGGGGTGCCTCGGGCATCCCAAGCTTGAGCTCTTGCCTCTCTTCCTTTTCCTCATATCGAGACATCCTCGATTAGACACTACACCCACACAAAACTTCAACAGAAAACTCGGTAAGATCCGTTAGTATAATGAAGTAAATCACCACTCTAAGTACTATAACAAACCAATTCATATTTTGTTTTTGCATTGTGTCTACTGTAATATAGCTTTTCCATGGCTTAATCCACTGATATAAATTGATAGATTCATCAAAACAAGCAAACTATGCATCAAAAACAGAATCTGTCAAAAACAGAACAGTCTGTAGCAATCTGAACATCCACCATACTTCAGGTACCCCAAATATTCTACCAAAATTAGGAAAAATAAAAACGTTGTATAGAAAGACAGTGCAAAAAGAATCATAACCATTTGACGTTCCAGTAAAACAGTAAAATTCGCGCACTACAGCCAAAGTTTCTGTCCTGCACCGCACAAACCAACAAGCATTGTAAACATCCTAAAGGCAAACCTTGGCACATTATTTTTATAATACAATGGAATTGTACAAGGGTATAATTATTTTTGTTGAAAAGTTTCTGTAATCAAGATTCACAAAGTTTCCGTGAGCATGAACAAAGTTCAAGGCTAGCTCCCACTTCAACAATGCTTGTCTTTCTCACTTTCACTTTCCTTTTTGAAAAGTGTTTAGGTTCCCCTCTTTATTTTTGTGTTTTTAAACTATATGAAAGCACTCAACGCAAATAAATGACTCTCTAAAACTTCGGGGTTGTCTCCCTGGCAGCGCTTTCTTTAAAGCCATTAAGCTAGGCATAAAGTGCTCAAGTAATGAATCCACACGGATCCCAAGGTATATCAAAGCCAATTTTAATTAGCAATGATTTGTAATTTAGTAGTGAGCACAAAGTAACATATATCATGCAACAACGAAGTCTAACTCTCTTCCTATGTATCGACATGTCATAAAAGAACAATTCATGCACACATAGTAAAGGCCAATGCATCGTGTCGGTGTCAAAACCGGCGGATCTCGGGTAGGGGGTCCCGAACTGTGTGTCTAGGTGGATGGTAACAGGAGACTAGGGACACGATGTTTTTACCCAGGTTCGGGCCCTCTCTATGGAGGTACTACCCTACTCCTGCTTGATTAATATTGATGATATGGGTAGTACAAGAGTAGATCTACCACGAGAACAAGGAGGCTAAACCCTAGAAGCTAGCCTATGGTATGATTGTTGTTCGTCCTACGGACTAAAATCCTCCGGTTTATATAGACACCGGATAGGTTAGGGTTACACAGAGTCGGTTACAATTGTAGGAGATCTACATATCCGTATCGCCAAGCTTTCCTTCCACGCCAAGGAAAGTCCCATCCGGACACGGGACGAAGTCTTCAATCTTGTATCTTCATAGTCCAGGAGTCTGGACAACGGTGATAGTTCGGCTATCCGGACACCCCCTAATCTGGGACTCCCTCAGTAGCCCCCGAACCAGGCTACAATGACGATGAGTCCGGCGCGTAGTTTATCTTCGGCATTGCGAGGCGGGTTCTTCTCCAAATTCCATATACTTGTCGAATAGTGTCCGGCTTCTAGTAAATGCTGCGCTCCTTGGCTTCTACGCCCAATAATGGCCATCTTCCACGTGTTTGAATGAATGCGAAAAGCCAGGGTATTTTTACACTTACCCCCCTAGCTGCGCAAATGAGCTGCCTATAAAAGGGGCGAGGATCTAGATCTGAGTCACACCATCCCCCCTTCACGAGCTTTCATCGGAGCGCCTCTGACCAAAGCCCATTCCATCATGGACTGTCGACGCGGCTCCTCCTCTCGCGCTCCCAGCCCTTAGCCTGGAAATTGGGAGGGATGCTCAGTCTCGCATAGCGAGCTAGTTATACTCCAAACCAAGGGATTTCTGCCCCCGGCCTTCATGGTTCTGGTTCGAGCTGGACTTGCCACCTACAAGGGCGGAAAGCAAGCGGAGAGTGTCCCCAATCCCTCTAAAGGAGAGTGGGTATGCTTCGTCTCTTATCTAGTAAGAGGACTCAGATTTCCATTCCATCCGTTTCTCCGGGGGCTCTTGGAGTTCTATGGCCTCCAGTTGCACCACCTTACGTCTGCCTCCATTTTGCACATCGCTGGCTTCGTGGCCCTTTGCGAACTGTTCTTGGGCATTGAGGCTCATTTTGCGCTGTGGAAGAGATTATTCTGCCTAGTACCCCGTTCTCATGACGGGTCAATATATCAAGTGGGCGGAGCCGAACTATGACGCATCGCTGGGACCAGATATCTATCGGAACCCCAAAGAAGGCGTCCGAAGACTGGCCTTCGGAATGGTTTTACATGGAGGACGTCCCGTTGTCGGACCCTGTTCGGATCGGCCTTCCGGAGTTTAGCAATGCTCCTCTGAAGAAGCGCCTAAGCTGGCGCCCGCGGAGCCCCCAGAGGGAAAATGACCGGGACGTCCTTTACTTGATGAGCCGAATAAGATTACTGGCTCATGCCGGATTGACCATGATTGGAGTCATGGCAATCTACATTATGAGGGGAGTGCAGCCGCTTCAATATAGGGGCCACCCCATGTGGGACTTCAACGGGGAGGACGATGCCACCCGCCATGGCCGCAACGGGCCGGGAACGGTCACCGAACTAGTGAAGACCTTGTCTGCTATGTATAAAGGGGAGGAGGAGGATTTCCTCCGCGTCAATCCACTGAGCGAGTTTTCTTCGAATAATCCTCGAAGTTGGGTAAGCAAACATCTTTGTGGCCTGTCCGATCCATGTTCCCGTGGTTAAATATCTTATTTCATGGTTTCTGCGCAGGAACTGCGCCGGACTGTGGAGAAGATACACAGCCCGCCCCCACAACCCGAGGATCCGGAACGGTCCCTTGATCCGGCCTCCCAAGAGGATCCGGATATAAAGGTGGAGTTGATCGACGGGGTGTTCCACCAACTTCGCATCGACAATGCTTTGGTTGCCATTACGGCCGATTACCCCAGAATACTTTCAGCCTCACAGGTAATTGAGG
The DNA here is from genome assembly GCA_021605205.1 of Aegilops longissima. Taxonomy (NCBI): domain Eukaryota; kingdom Viridiplantae; phylum Streptophyta; class Magnoliopsida; order Poales; family Poaceae; genus Aegilops; species Aegilops longissima. Next base: position 742,798,202 of record CM038682.1, read on the forward strand.
CCGAGGTCCCAATACTCTGATAACGACCCACCTGTGCTAATTTCTTGATCACCGTATACCAATGGTGTTTCGCAGGGGGTGCCTTCGAGGCAGGAGGCCGAGCCCGCGGCGGCTGGCCAACAAGGGGCAGTACGGCCCCGCAGGCTGAAAAGAAGTGTGGTCCGGATCGAAACTCCGCCGCAACGGTATGGCGCGTCACCATATTCCCAGGATTGATTCCTGGAAGGTGTACTAACGCTGGTGCTTTTTTCAGGAAAAAGAGCGCTCGCCGGACTGAGTCCGGAGAGGTTGCCAATCGAGCCTCCGCCGGCCAGGCTCCAAAGCCGGGTCCGGAAGCGGAGGCGAGCACGAGGCGTGCGTCGGATGCTCCTCCGACAGAGGATGCCGACAAATTGTCCGCCACCAACTCCGAGGTGGAGAGCGCCATGAATCACAGGCGCCGCCGGACAGTTCTTCGTGACGCATGTTTCTCCCAAGAGGCCTTGAATGCCTTCAATTCGGGAGATGCGCACCTCCGTGCCGCTCAAGATGGTCTAGCCAGAGCCACGGAGCAGTATGTAAAGGACATACGGGTAAGGAAATTTGACAGTTATATACGCCAGTAGCCCCCGAGACTTAAAATAGTTAGAATAACTGATTTAAGGATCATTTGTTATGCAGGATCTTTCAAAAAAAAAGAATACCCGACTGTCCCAGGAGCTTGAAGAATGCAAGGCCCAACTTGAGGCCGCACTAGCCACTACAGGGGGAGCCACAGAGACCCCTTCTGGTAATATATTCTTAAAAAGAGAAATAGTTTATGAAGTGCGGCAGGTGTGTAAATCTGACAATAATATTGCAGATGGCACCGGACTAGATCCGGACAAGCAACAGCTCCTGCGCCGGCTAAAGGCTGGCGAGAGTGTGCTTACGAGGGTGCGGCAGGAGAAAAATAACCTCCAGGATGCCAACACCCAACTGGGTGAGGAACTAAAAGATGTTCGTGCCCAGTTGTCTGACTCCGTAAAGGAGAATCGACGGCTTCGTCGCGGCATTTTCAGTAAGTGCTTCAGCGAACTTTGAAAGAGTTCGGCGAGGAAGGCGACTAACATAAACATGTATATAGGTTTGCTCACAGGTCGTCCTGAAGAGGAGATGCCCAGTTCTTCGGGTGATCTTCTTCCCGAACTGCGTCAGCTGCACGAACGAGTTCGGCAGGTGATGAAAGGCGTCGGCCAGGCCTTGTGGCCATCTATCTCCCTGCCCGAAGGCATTGGGGAGCTGGTAGAGCGGCTTCAAGGAGCACGGCGGCGCTTCTGACTATGGAAGATATCGGCCTGCCGTCACGGCGCCAGGGAGGCCTGGGCGATGGTAAAGACGCGGTATACGAAGGCTGACCCAAACCACATGGCTGAGGCCGGACCTGTGGGGCCTGATGGGAAGGAGATCCTTGTAAGCTTAGTGTACGGCCAAGTAGAATTGGCCGCCAAGTATTCCCAGCAAGATTGTAAATTAGATAGCCTATTAGATGGCATTGAGGAGGAATACAATGAGTCGAGTTGACTATGTAATTAAATATGACATGAAAAATGTCTTCTAGCCAGATTGTAGATCGTTCGTCGTAGCGGACCTTTTCGCTTTGACCTTAGGACCCAATAGTCCAGAGTGTGTCCAAAAAGTTTTAAATCATTTTCTAATTTATTATTATTAAATTAATTCTAAATTATTATTATTGCATCAACATGACGTCAGCAGTCAACAGAGGTGTTGACTGGTCAAACTGACATGAGGGTCCCTCCTATCATTGACTGATTAACTAACAGTTAATTAGGTTAATTAATCACAATTAATTAAGTTAATTAATTTAGTTAACTAATTAATTAATTAATTAAATTTTATTTTCATTTTTTAACCCGTTCTGGGGCGTGGGCCCCATGTGTCTGTGGGTGAGGGGCCTTAACTTGGTACTAGCGGGCGGTGGGCGCCGGGCGCGCCATGACCACCAGCGGGCGCCGCCACAGATGGCGGATCGGAGCAGGCGGCACAGGCTGGAGGGGTGGCGTGGCGGGTCGGTCTTGGGCCGCACGGCGATGTGGTGGCGGAGCGGTGCGGACGTCGGTGGCGGCACCAGCAAGCGAGCAGCAGCAGCAGGGCTGCTCGGCGGAGGCAGAGCGGCGGCAGGGGGCGGCCAAGGCGCGGCCATGGCAGGAGCGCACGGGAGGTGTCGTGTGGCGCGCCGGCTCAGAGCAACCGGTTTACCATGCATTGCCAGCCCAGAGACCATGTCTTCTGGCAACACACAACATCTTAGTACAGAAAACAACCGCTTTATTGATGCTAGCGGAACAGAGTTTATACTATAGCAAATTCGTCTTCATAAATATTGGCACCATGGCCACAAGAATAGCAAGCATCATGTTCATCAAGGGATATTTCAACCAAATCATCTGAATCATCATTATCTATAGATTCATGCATATCATTATTTTCTTCCAAAGCGACGGTCATTCTTTCAATAAATTCTTGGACATAGACATTATGAGCTAGGTTTTCATTTGCAATATTTAAGTATGACGGAATTTTCAGATTTGTTGAGAGTAAAATCATACTTTTCAATCAAAGAAGCAACTTCATGAGCACCCTTAAAAACGATAAATTCTTTAATTTTTTCGATGTCATAGTAACTATAAACACGCCTTGCATAAGAAGATAAGATTTCATTATCATTGAACTCACATAGGTAGGGAAGGTGTTTTTTAGGGTTCTTAGAGCAACAAGTAAAATCACACATTTCACAAAGATTCCAAGCATAGCATAGCAAACTATTTATATGATACCGTAAGAGTCTCCCTTTTTCAGACAAACTATGACGCACAAAATGAGCATGCTCATCTAAAGATATCCCATCAACTAGGCTAGTTGGGGTTTCAGCACGAGCGCATAAGGATCGAAGATGATCCAAGTAGAACACTTTATGTGGATCCATATAAATAGATTTTTAGCAAGCAAAGATGCAAGCATATAGAAGGCGCAAGGAAACACAAACAAAGATACATACGGGAAGAAGGCGAACGAAAAAGAGAGGGCGGATAAAATGGCAAGGGTGAAGTGGGGGAGAGGAAAACGAGAGGCAAATGGCAAATAATGTAATGCGAGAGATAGGGATTGTGATGGGTACTTGGTATGGTTGACTTGCTCTTGCGTGAGCCTCCCCGGCAACGGCGCCAGAAATCCTTCTTGCTACGTCTTGAGCTTGCGTTGGTTTTCCCCGAAGAGGAGAGGATGATGCAGCACAGTAGCGTAAGTATTTCCCTCAGTTTTTGAGAACCAAGGTATCAATCCAGTAGGAGGCCACGCACAAGTCCCTCGTACCTGCACAAAACGATAGCTACTCGCAATCAACGCGGTTAGGGGTTGTCAATCCCTTCACGGTCACTTACGAGAGTGAGATCTGATAGAGATAATATTTTTGGTATTTTTGGTATATAGATGCAAAGTGAAAAGTAAAAAAGCAAGGTAAAAACAAAGCAAGTATAAAAGTGATGGAGATTGATATGATGAGAATAGACCGGGGCCATAGGTTTCACTAGTGGCTTCTCTCAAGAGCATAAGTATTCTACGGTGGGTGAACAAATTACTGTTGAGCAATTGACAGAATTGAGCATAGTTATGAGTATATCTAGGTATGATCATGTATATAGGCATCACGTCCGACACAAGTAGACCGAAACGATTCTGCATCTACTACTATTACTCCACTCATCGACCGCTATCCAGCATGCATCTAGAGTATTAAGTTAAAAACGGAGTAACGCCTTAAGCAAGATGATATGATGTAGAGGAATAAATTCATGCAATATGATAAATACTCCATCTTGTTATCCTCGATGGCAACAATAAAATACGTGCCTTGCAACCCTTTCTCTCACTGGGTAAGGACACCGCAAGATTGAACCCAAAGCCATGCACTTCTCCCATTGCAAGAACTACCAATCTAGTTGGCCAAACCAAACGGATAATTTGAAGAGACTTGCAAAGATAACTCAATCATACATAAAAGAATTCAGAGAAGATTCAAATATTATTCATAGATAAGCTGGATCATAAACCCACAATTCATCGGTCTCAACAAACACACCGCAAAAAGAAGATTACATCGAATAGATATCCACAAGAGAGGGGGAGAACATTGTATTGAGATCCAAAAAGAGAGAAGAAGCCATCTAGCTACTAGCTATGGACCCGAAGGTCTGAAGTAAACTACTCACACTTCATCGGAGAGGCTATGGTGTTGATGTAGAAGCCCTCCGTGGTGGATGCCCCCTCCGGCGGAGCTCTGGAACAGGCCCCAAGATGGGATCTCGTGGATACAGGAAGTTGCGGCGGTGGAATTAGGTTTTTGGCTCCTGTTCGATCGTTTGAAGTGCGTGGGTATATATAGGAGGAAGGAGTGCGTCGGTGAAGGAACAGGGGCCCACGAGGCAGGGCGCCTAGGGGCGCACCCCCACCTCGTGACCGCCTCCGTTGTTCCTTGGCGTAGTGTCCAAGTCTCCTGGATCACGTTCGCTGAGAAAATCACGTTTCCGAAGGTTTCATTCCGTTTGGACTCCGTTTGATATTCTGTTTCTTGGAAACACTAAAAAAGGTAAAAAAAACAGCAATTCTGGGCTGGGCCTCTGGTTAATAGGTTAGTCCCAAAAATAATATAAAAGTGGAATATAAAGCCCAATATAGTCAAAAACAGTAGATAAAGTAGCATGGAGCAATCAAAAATTATAGATACGTTGGAGACGTATCAGGCATCCCCAAGCTTAATTCCTGCTCATCCTCGAGTAGGTAAATGATAAAAAGAGAATTTTTGATGCGGAGTGATACTTTGGCATAATTTCAATGTAAATCTTCTTAATCATGGTATGAATATTAAGATCCGAAAGATTCAAGACAAAAGTTCATATTGACATAAAAATAATAATACTTCAAGCATACTAACTAAGCAATTATGTCTTCTCAAAATAACATGGCCAAAGAAAGTTATCCCTACAAAATCATATGGTCTGGCTATGCTCCATCTTCCCCACATAAAATATTTAAATCATGCACAACCCCGATGACAAGCCAAGCAATTGTTTCATACTTTAACATTTTCAAAACTTTTTCAATCTTCACGCAATACATGAGCGTGAGCCATGGATATAGCACTATATGTGGAATAGAATGGTGGTTGTGGAGAAGACAAAAAGAGGGAAGATAGTCTCACATCAACTAGGCGTATCAATGGGCTATGGAGATGCCAATCAATAGATATCAAATGTGAGTGAGTAGGGATTGCCATGCAAAGGATGCACTAGAGCTATAAGTATATGAAAGCTCAACAAAAGAAACTAAGTGGGTGTGCATCCAACTTGCTTGCTCACGAAGACCTAGGGCATTTGAGGAAGCCCATCATTGGAATATACAAGCCAAGTTCTATAATCAAGAATTCCCACTAGTATATGAAAGTGACAAAATGAGAGACTCTCTATCATGAAGATCAAGGTGCTACTTTGAAGCACAAGTGTGGTAAAAGGATAGTAACATTGTCCCTTCTCTCTTTTTCTCTCTTTTTTTATTTTTTTATTTGGGCCTTTTCTCCTTTTTTATGGCCTCTTTTTTTTGTCCGGAGTCTCATCCCGACTTGTGGGGGAATCATAGTCTCCATCATCCTTTCCTCACTTGGGACAATGCTCTAATAATGATGATCATCACACTTTTATTTTTCTTACAACTCAACAATTACAACTCGATACTTAGAACAAAAAATGACTCTATATGAATGCCTCCGGCGGTGTACCGGGATATGCAATGGTTCATTAGTGACATGTATGAAAGAATTATGAACGGTGGCTTTGCCACAAATACAATGTCAACTACATGATCATGCTAGCAATATGACAATGATGGAGCATGTCATAATAAACGGAACGGTGGAAAGTTGCATGGCAATATATCTCGGAATGGCTATGGAAATGCCATGATAGGTAGGTATGGTGGCTGTTTTGAGGAAGGTATATGGTGGGTGTATGATACCGGCGAAAAGTGCGCAGTATTAGAGAGGCCAGCAATGGTGGAAGGGTGAGAAAAGTGTGTATGATCCATGGACTCAACATTAGTCATAAAGAACTCATATACTTATTGCAAAAATCTAGAAGTTATCAAAGCAAAGTATTACGTGCATGCTCCTAGGCGGATAGATTGGTAGGAAAAGACCATCGCTCGTCCCCGACCGCCACTCATAAGGAAGACAATCAATAAATAAATCATGCTCCGAGTTCATCACATAACGGTTCACCATACGTGCATGCTACGGGAATTACAAACTTCAACACAAGTATTCTTTAAATTCACAAATACTCAACTAGCATGACTCTAATATCACCATCTTCATATCTCAAAACAATTATCAAGCATCAAACTTATCTTAGTATTCAACGCACTCAAAAGAAAGTTTCACATATCTTGAATACCAAGTATATTAACACTAAGCAAATTACCATGCTATTAACGACTCTCAAAATAATCTATGTGAAGCATGAGAGATCAAGTTTCTTTAAAACAAATCCACCACCGTGCTCTAAAAGATCTAAGTGAAGCACTAGAGCAAGAATTATACCGCTCAAAAGATATAAGTGAAGCACTATGAGCAAAAACTATCAAGCTCAAAAGATATAAGTGAAGCACATAGAGTATTCTATCAAATTCCAATTCATGTATGGCTCTCTAAAAATGTGTGTACATCAAGGATGATTGTGGTAAACTAACAAGCAAAGACGCAAATAATACAAGACGCTCCAAGCAAAACACTTATCATGTGGTGAATAAAAATATAGCTCCAGGTAAATTACCGATGGAAGTGGACGAAAGAGGGGATGCTTTCCGGGGCATCCCCAAGCTTTCACTTTTTGGTGTCCTTGGATTATCTTGGGGGTGCCATGGGCATCCCCAAGCTTAGGCTCTTGCAACTCCTTGTTCCATAATCCATCAAAAGAATTCACCCAAAACTTGAAAACTTCACAACACAAAACTCAATAGAAATCCCGTGAGCTCCGTTAGAGAAAGAAAACAAAAGACTACTTTAAGGTACTTTAATGAACTCATTCTTTATTTATAAGTGTGTTATACCTAATGTATTCCAACTTCTCTATGGATCATAAACTATTTTACTAGCCATAGATTCATCAAAATAAGCAAACAACACGCGCAAAACATAATCTGTCAAAAACAGAACAGTCTGTGGTAATCTGTAACTAACGCAAACTTCTGGACCTCAAAGAATTCTACCAAAATTAGAAGGCCTGGACAATTCTACCAGTAGGAGGCCACGCACAAGTCCCTCGTACCTGCACAAAACGATAGCTACTCGCAACCAACGCGATTAGGGGTTGTCAATCCCTTCACGGTCACTTACGAGAGTGAGATCTGATAGAGATAATATTTTTGGTATTTTTGGTATATAGATGCAAAGTGAAAAGTAAAAAAGCAAGGTAAAAACAAAGCAAGTATAAAAGTGATGGAGATTTATATGATGAGAATAGACCCGGGGGCCATAGGTTTCACTAGTGGCTTCTCTCAAGAGCATAAGTATTCTACGGTGGGTGAACAAATTACTGTTGAGCAATTGACAGAATTGAGCATAGTTATGAGTATATCTAGGTATGATCATGTATATAGGCATCACGTCCGAGACAAGTAGACCGAAACAATTCTGCATCTACTACTATTACTCCACTCATCGATCGCTATCCAGCATGCATCTAGATTATTAAGTTAAAAACGGAATAACGCCTTAAGCAAGATGACATGATGTAGAGGAATAAATTCATGCAATATGATAAATACCCCATCTTGTTATCCTCGATGGAAACAATACAATACGTGCCTTCTAACCCTTTCTGTCACTGGGTAAGGACACCCCAAGATTGAACCCAAAGCCATGCACTTCTCCCATTGCAAGAACTACCAATCTAGTTGGCCAAACCAAACGGATAATTCGAAGAGACTTGTAAAGATAACTCAATCATACATAAAAGAATTCAGAGAAGATTCAAATATTATTCATAGATAAGCTGGATCATAAACCCACAATTCATCGGTCTCAACAAACACACCGCAAAAAGAAGATTACATCGAATAGATCTCCACGAGAGAGGGGGAGAAAATTGTATTGAGATCCAAAAAGAGAGAAGAAGCCATCTAGCTACTAGCTATGGACCCGAAGGTCTGAAGTAAACTACTCACACTTCATCGGAGAGGCTATGGTGTTGATGTAGAAGCCCTCCGTGGTGGATGCCCCCCCGTGAGCTCGAACAGGCCCCAAGATGGGATCTCGTGGATACAGGAAGTTGCGGCGGTGGAATTAGGTTTTGGCTCCTGTTCGATCGTTTGGGGGTACGTAGGTATATATAGGAGGAAGGAGTACGTCGGTGGAGGAACAGGGGGCCACGAGGCTGGGGGGCGCGCCCCCCAGCCTCGTGACCGCCTCCGTTGTTCCTTGGCGTAGGGTCCATGTCTCCTGGATCACATTCGGTGAGAAAATCACGTTTCCGAAGGTTTCATTCCGTTTGGACTCCGTTTGATATTCTGTTTCTTCGAAACACTGAAAAGGGTAAAAAACAACAATTCTGGGCTGGGCCTCAGGTTTATAGGTTAGTCCCAAAAATAATATAAAAGTGGAAAATAAAGCCCAATATAGTCCAAAACAGTAGATAAAGTAGCATGGAGCAATCAAAAATTATAGATACGTTGGAGACGTATCAGGCATCCCCAAGCTTAATTCCTGCTCGTCCTCGAGTAGGTAAATGATAAAAAGAGAATTTTTGATGTGGAGTGATACTTTGGCATAATTTCAATTTAAATCTCTTAATCATGGTATGAATATTAAGATCCGAAAGATTCAAGACAAAAGTTAATATTGACATAAAAATAATAATACTTCAAGCATACTAACTAAGAAATTATGTCTTCTCAAAATAACATGGCCAAAGAAAGTTATCCCTACAAAATCATATGGTGCTGCTATGCTCCATCTTCCCACACAAAATATTTAAAGCATGCACAACCCGATGACAAGCCAAGCAATTGTTTCATACTTTAACATTTTCAAAACTTTTTCAATCTTCACGCAATACATGAGCATGAGCCATGGATATAGCACTATATGTCGAATAGGATGGTGGTTGTGGAGAAGACAAAAAGAGGGAAGATAGTCTCACATCAACTAGGTGTATCAATGGGCTATGGAGATGCCCATCAATAGATATCAATGTGAGTGAGTAGGGATTGCCATGCAACGGATGCACTAGAGCTATAAGTATATGAAAGCTCAACAAAAGAAACTAAGTGGGTGTGCATCCAACTTGCTTGCTCACGAAGACCTAGGTCATTTGAGGAAGCCCATCATTGGAATATACAAGCCAAGTTCTATAATCAAGAATTCCCACTAGTATATGAAAGTGAAAAAATGAGAGACTCTCTATCATGAAGATCAAGGTGCTACTTTGAAGCACAAGTGTGGTAAAAGGATAGTAACATTGTCCCTTCACTCTTTTTCTCTCTTTTTTATTTTTTTATTTGGGCCTTTTCTCCTTTTTTATGGCCTCTATTTTTTCATCCGAAGTCTCATCCCGACTTGTGGGGGAATCATAGTCTCCATCATCCTTTCCTCACTTGGGACAATGCTCTAATAATGATGATCATCACACTTTTATTTTTCTTACAACTCAACAATTACAACTCGATACTTAGAACAAAATATGACTCTATATGAATGCCTCTGGCGGTGTACCGGGATATGCAATGATTCATGAGTGACATGTATGAAAGAAGTATGAATGGTGGCTTTGCCACAAATACAATGTCAACTACATGATCATGCTAGCAATATGACAATGATGGAGCGTGTCATAATAAACAGAACGGTGGAAAGTTGCATGGCAATATATCTCGGAATGGCTATGGAAATGCCATGATAGGTAGGTATGGTGGCTGTTTTTAGGAAGGTATATGGTGGGTGTATGATACCGGCTAAAAGTGCGCGGTATTAGAGAGGCTAGCAATGGTGGAAGGGTGAGAAAAGTGTGTATGACCCATGGACTCAACATTAGTCATAAAGAACTCATATACTTATTGCAAAAATCTAGAAGTTATCAAAGCAAAATATTACGCGCATGCTCCTAGGGGGATAGATTGGTAGGAAAAGACCATCGCTCGTCCCCGACCGCCACTCATAAGAAAGACAATCAATAAATAAATCATGCTCCGAGTTCATCACATAACGGTTCACCATACGTGCATGCTACGGGAATCACAAACTTCAACACAAGTATTCTTTAAATTCACAACTACTCAACTAGCATGACTCTAATATCACCATCTTCATATCTCAAAACAATTATCAAGCATCAAACTTATCTTAGAATTCAACGCACTCAAAAGAAAGTTTCACATTTCTTGAATACCAAGTATATTAACACTATGCAAATTACCATGCTATTAACGACTCTCAAAATAATCTAAGTGAAGCATGAGATATCAAGTTTCTTTAAAACAAATCCACCACCGTGCTCTAAAAGATCTAAGTGAAGCACTAGAGCAAGAATTATCACGCTCGAAAGATATAAGTGAAGCACTATGAGCAAAAACTATCAAGCTCAAAAGATATAAGTGAAGCACATAGAGTATTCTATCAAATTCCAATTTATGTATGGCTCTCTCAAAATGTGTGTACAGCAAGGATGATTGTGGTAAACTAACAAGCAAAGACGCAAATAATACAAGACGCTCCAAGCAAAACACTTATCATGTGGTGAATAAAAATATAGCTCCAAGTAAATTACCGATGGAAGTGGATTTAAAGAGGGATGCCTTCGGGCATCCCCAAGCTTTCACTTTTTGGTGTCCTTGGATTATCTTGGGGGTGCCATGGGCATCCCCAAGCTTAGGCTCTTGCAACTCCTTGTTCCATAATCCATCAAAAGAATTCACCCAAAACTTGAAAACTTCACAACACAAAACTCAATAGAAATCCCGTGAGCTCCGTTAGAGAAAGAAAACAAAAGACTACTTTAAGGTACTGTAATGAACTCATTCTTTATTTATAAGTGTGTTAACCCTACTGTATTCCAACTTCTCTATGGATCATAAACTATTTTACTAGCCATAGATTCATCAAAATAAGCAAACAACACGCGCAAAACAGAATCTGTCAAAAACAGAAGAGTCTGTGTTAATCTGTAACTAACGCAAACTTCTGGAACTCAAAAAATTATACCGAAATTAGACGACCTGTAAAATTTGTTTATTGATCAGCAGCAATTGGAATCAGTATTTTATCACGTTCTGGTGATTTTTGACAATTCGGGCACTGAGCGCAAAGTTTCTGGAAATTACAGCAAGATCAAATAACTATCATCCAAGAAAATCCAATAGTTTAACTTGGCACAAACACTAATTAAAACATAAAACCACATCTAAACAGAGGCTAGATGGATAATTTATTACTAAGCAGCAAGGAAAAATATTGGGTTGTCTCCCAGCAAGCGCTTTTCTTTAAAGCCTTTTTAGCTAGGCATTGAGATTTCAATGATGCTCACAAGAAAGACAAGAATTGAGGCACAAAGAGAGCATCATAAAAGATGTGACAAACACACTTAAGTCTAACATACTTCCTATGCATAGGCATATTACAGGCAAACAAATTATCATAGCAAGCAAAAACTAGCATATGCAAGGAAGCGGAAAGGAACAATAGCAATCTCAACATAACGAGAGGTAATTTATTATCATGAAAATTTCTACGAGCATATTTTCCTCTCTCATAATAATTACATGTGGGGTAATAAGCAAATTCAACAAAATAGCTATCACAAAACATATTCTCAACATGATCCACATGCATGCAAAGTTGACACTCTTCTGAAATAGTGGGATTAACATTAACTAAAGTCATGACCTCTTCGAACCCACTTTTATCAAAAAAATTGTAAGATTGAATATTCTCCAAATATTTGGGATCTAAAGTTGACACTCTTCCAAACCCACTTTCAATATTATTGCAAACAATATTATCATTCTCATATTCATCATGGGGATTAAATAAATTTTCAAGATCATAAGAAGATTCACCCCAATCATGATCATTGCAACAAGTAGTCGACATAGCAAAACTAGCATCCCCAAGCTTAGGGTTTTGCATATTATTAGCACAATTGAAATCAAGAGAATCATGATTTTCATTGAGGGAGCTATCAAGCATGGGTGCAATAGCAACGATCTCATTTTTAACATAAGGAACTATAGCAAATTCGTCTTCATAAATATTGGCATCATGGCCACGAGAATAGAAAGCATCATGTTCATCAAGGGATATTTCAAACAAATCATCGGAATCATCATTATCTATAGATTCATGCATATCATTATTTTCTTCCAAAGCAACGGTCATTCTTTCAATAAATTCTTGGACATGGACATTATGAGCAAGGTTTTCATTGCAATATTTAAGTATGACGGAATTTTCAGATTTGTTGAGAGTAAAATCATACTTTTCAATCAAAGAAGCAACTTCATGAGCACCCTTAAAAACGACAAATTCTTCAATTTGTTCGATATCATAGTAACTATAAACACCCCTTGCATAAGAAGATAAGATTTCATTATCATTGAACTCACATAGGTAGGGAAGGTGTTTTTTAGGGTTCTTAGAGCAACAAGTAAAATCACACATTTCACAAAGATTCCAAGAATAGCATAGCAAACTATTTATATGATACCGTAAGAGTCTCCCTTTTTCAGACAAACGATGATGCACAAAATGAGCATGCTCATCTAAAGATTTCCCATCAACTAGGCTAGTTGGGGTTTCAGCACGAGCGCATAAGGATCGAAGATGATCCGAGTAGAACACTTTAAGTGGATCCATATAAATAGATTTTTAGCAAGCAAAGATGCAAGCATATAGAAGGTGCAAGGAAACACAAACAAAGATACATACGGGAAGAAGGCGAACGAAAAAGAGAGGGCGAATAAAACGGCAAGGGTGAAGTGGGGGAGAGGAAAACGAGAGGCAAATGGCAAATAATGTAATGCGAGAGATAGGGATTGTGATGGGTACTTGGTATGGTTGACTTGCTCTTGCATGAGCCTCCCTGGCAACGGCGCTAGAAATCCTTCTTGCTACGTCTTAAGCTTGCGTTGGTTTTCCCCGAAGAGGAGAGGATGATGCAGCACAGTAGCGTAAGTATTTCCCTCAGTTTTTGAGAACCAAGGTATCAATCCAGTAGGAGGCCACGCACAAGTCCCTCGTACCTGCACAAAACGATAGCTACTCGCAACCAACGCGATTAGGGGTTGTCAATCCCTTCACGGTCACTTACGAGAGTGAGATCTGATAGAGATAATATTTTTGGTATTTTTGGTATATAGATGCAAAGTGAAAAGTAAAAAAGCAAGGTAAAAACAAAGCAAGTATAAAAGTGATGGAGATTGATATGATGAGAATAGACCCGGGGGCCATAGGTTTCACTAGTGGCTTCTCTCAAGAGCATAAGTATTCTACGGTGGGTGAACAAATTACTGTTGAGCAATTGATAAAATTGAGCATAGTTATGAGTATATCTAGGTATGATCATGTATATAGGCATCACGTCCGAGACAAGTAGACCGAAACGATTCTGCATCTACTACTATTACTCCACTCATCGACCGCTATCCAGCATGCATCTAGAGTATTAAGTTAAAAACGGAGTAACGCCTTAAGCAAGATGACATGATGTAGAGGAATAAATTCATGCAATATGATAAATACCCCATCTTGTTATCCTCGATGGCAAAAATACAATACGTGCCTTGCAACCCTTTCTGTCACTGGGTAAGGACACCGCAAGATTGAACCCAAAGCCATGCACTTCTCCCATTGCAAGAACTAACAATCTAGTTGGCCAAACCAAACGGATAATTCGAAGAAACTTGCAAAGATAACTCAATCATACATAAAAGAATTCAGAGAAGATTCAAATATTATTCATAGATAAGCTGGATCATAAACCCACAATTCATCGGTCTCAACAAACACACCGCAAAAAGAAGATTACATCGAATAGATCTCCACGAGAGAGGGGCAGAACATTGTATTGAGATCCAAAAAGAGAGAAGAAGCCATCTAGCTACTAGCTATGGACCCGAAGGTCTGAAGAAAACTACTCACACTTCATCGGAGAGGCTATGGTGTTGATGTAGAAGCCCTCCGTGGTGGATGCCCCCTCCGGCGGAGCTCTGGAACAGGCCCCAAGATGGGATCTCGTGGATACAGGAAGTTGCGGCGGTGGAATTAGGTTTTGGCTCCTGTTCGATCGTTTGGGGTAGTGCGTGAGTATATATAGGAGGAAGGAGTACGTCGGTGGAGGAACAGGGGGCCTACGAGGCAGGGGGCGCGCCCTAGGGGGGGGGGGCGCCCCCCACCCTCGTGACCGCCTCCGTTGTTCCTTGGCGTAGGGTCCAAGTCTCCTGGATCACGTTCGGTGAGAAAATCACGTTTCCGAAGGTTTCATTCCGTTTGGACTCCGTTTGATATTCTGTTTCTTCAAAACACTGAAAAAGGTAAAAAAAACAACAATTCTGGGCTGGGCCTCCAGTTAATAGGTTAGTCCCAAAAATAATATAAAAGTGAAAAATAAAGGCCAATATAGTCCAGAATAGTAGATAAAGTAGCATGGAGCAATCAAAAATTATAGATACGTTGCAGACGTATCACCGGCCACTCCGACCCAATCCCCAACGGGCTAGTCCTGGGTGGCCCCGTGTCTACCAAAGACACACCGACCACCGTCGTGGCCAAAACAATCCCACTCGGGGACCCGGTACCATAATCTCAACAACGGGCACACAAGGTTATGCCTTCTTACCGGGCCAGGGTGAGCACGACACAACCTTCCCTAGTTGGAGGCACCGACCAGAGGCAATGTCAATGGACCGAATCAAGGCCTTCCCAAAACGGCAAATGTGGCTGCACTGGGAAAAACTCGATTCGGCGGCACCATGACCCAGTCAACATTATATTCAAGTTGAGTTATAATCAGGTTCAACTTAAGATGAAAATGACCTGTGTCATAGCATTCCATGAAATGCAAAACTACACATGCATCACTTAATAATAGAAAAAAAGACTGATTGTCATCCGTATACACACTAAGCATAAACATCAACAACTCATATTACTTTGCTGATCAATATAGCTCACATATTAACCAAAATATTTTGCAGCAAGTTTTATTATTTTCTCATGCAAGAACGCAACTCCGATTAATTTCTCACGTGATTAATAAAGATTTTCCCACAAACAATTCCCAATTTCTTTCTCATCCAAGTTAGGTTCAAACATTCTGCAAGTCAAGTAAAATGACTAACCAAGCACTTAATAGAATATTGTCTTAGCAAATTTTTATCATTTTATTTAAGGCAAGAGAATAACATTAAATAATTACTAACATGCATAACAAAATCATTTCTATCATCACCGCGATTAAATTTTAACTTGGCTCTACCAACTAAACTAATTTCAACATTATGTAAATCAATCATAATAACTCACAAACATTTAACAGAATAAAAATAACACAATAGTTATTTAAATGCATGGACAAATCATTTCATTCAAGTAAGAAAATCACAAATATTGAAATTACACCATGAAAATGTTGATGTGGCTTGCCTTAGTGCAGATGAGGTTCACAAGCCTTTTGGTGATCCTCAAGACAAGCCTCACCCTCTGAAAATAAATTGAAACACAAAAAGCAAATATCAAGAACACTTCTGAAAATCACCAGAAATTCTAAACAGCTCAAAAAAATCTCATCTTTGGTGAGCTGCTAGATTTATTTTCAAAGAACACAATGCTAAAAGAATCAATTCATTTGGACTTATGGTTGAAAAGTTATAACTATTTGAAGCTCTCTGGAATTTAAGTGATTTTGAATTTAAATAAACAGCTGAGGGGGGTGACATCGAAGGCGTAAAACCTCAGGGCGCCACCACTCGTACCGCTTCACGCGTGTACAGAGTGTCTGACTAGCGGGCCCCGCTAGTCAGGTGGGGGAAGGGGGAAGAAGGAAACAGAGGAGGCCGCGGCTTCGCCGGAGCTCTCGCCGACGACGAGGGCTTCTTGGCCAAAACGAGAGGGAGGGATTTAGAGAGGGTACGGTGGCGCACCTGCCCGTACCCGTAGCGTGGCTAGGGGTGGTCGGACGGTGTCGGAATCAAGCTCACAAGCGGAGGCAGAACACAGTGGTTGTCGGAGTTGAGGAAGACGGCGAACGGAGGCCACTCCAGGGGCTCCAAGCGGGCGAGACAGCCTCACCGGAGAGAGGCGAAGGCCTTGGAGGGGTCGCCCAGGCCTGGGAGGGGCTGGAGCTACCGAGGCGACCAGAGGGGATCGCTGGCGAGCTCGAGCTCGGGGATGGCGGCCCGAGGCCTGCCCGGCCGGGCTACGGCTTCCTACGCGATTGTGGAGTGTGTGTGAGTGTTGGATGGTGCTCGAGGAGGCTGGGGGTGGCTCCATTTATAGGCGAGCGACGAGGGGGTTTCGGGCTCCACCGGTGGACACCTTTACATGGCGCCCGGCGACGAGCGGCGTCAGTGAGAGGGGGAGAAGGCGACTCAGGTAACACGGCAACTGTGGGCTGACGGAGACGAGCACAGGATCGAGGGGAAGGTGATGAGCACAGTGTGCTCCGCATTGTTGGGCTGGCCAGACCTTGCCCGTGCTCGCTGCAGCGAGCTCCGGCGTCGGCGAGCGCCAGAGGGAGGTTAATGGCGTTGAGACGAAGATGGTGGCACAGTTTGGCACTCTCGAGCAGGCGAGGGAAGCGAGCACCCGCGAACAGAGCGCTCGGCGGCAATCAGAGCGCGTCGACACGCATGCCAACACCCCTGGATGAACATGGTCACCTCGTGAACTATGACATCAGGTGGATCTAAGCATAAACTTCATGTCTGGCATGTTGTTCGTGGTAGTTTTGAGTGTTACCACGATTTGGTTTGGATCCAGGTGCAGTAGAGAGGTTTTTACAAGCCAGGTAAGTTTCTGATCAGTAACTTTGAACAGTTACTGTGGTCAAACGGCTGGGAGTTAGAGTCTATGCTTTGCAGGCTAGTCTTGAGTTACTAAGTTAAAGATGCACAAGAAAGTTCAGGTCAAATGGACCAAGTAAAATGGTAGTTGTTGTAGAAACCACCATTTCTGTCCAGAACAGAAAATATTTTCTGTAGCAAAAATATTCCAAAAAGTGATGAAATATTTTTGCTCAGGGAGGTGCCCTAGGGTTCACAGAATATTTGTGAATTATCTCAGATCTTTCTTAGCCATGAAAATTAGGGTTGCTTTGAAGCAAACTGATCTGGCTAGGGTTTTTGAGAGAAAATGAAAAATATTCCAAAGATTATTTTGGGTGGATCAGAAGAGAAATGATGATTTAGGAGGGAAGTGGAGCATTTGGGTGAAAGCCAAGATGCCCAAGTGTTTAAGTCCATATGAAAAGATTCAAGAGCTCAAAGTTTTAGAAAATTTTCAAATGAAGATCAAGCAAATAAGAGAGGGCAAAAACCAGGCTGTCACAAACCTCCCCACTTAGAATGAATCTCGTCCTCGAGATTCAGTTGCTTGGGAAAACCACTCTGGATACTGATCCCTAAGGAATTCTTCCCGTTCCCAAGTCGCTTCTGATTCTGTGCGATGCTCCCTCTGAACCTTGTAAACTTTTCTGACTTTACTGCGAGTGACCCTTTCCATCTGATCCAAAATTTTCAATGATCTCTCTTCATAAGTTAAATCTTTTGCCAACTCTATCTCAGCCATAGCAGTCCTTTTCGTAGGCGGGGATATGCATCATCTCAATTGAGAAACATCAAACACGTTGTGCACATCTGCTAATTCAGGGGGTAGTTCCAGTTGATATGCAACAGTACCCACTCGAGACATAATCGGGAATGGACCAATAAATCTGGGTGCCAGCTTTCCATGAGTCTGAAATCTCTTGACTCCTTTCACATGAGTGACTCGGAGGTATACGTGTTCTCTGGGTTCAAAACTGACATGTCGGTGCTTGGCATCACAATAACTCTTCTATCGAGATTCGGCCAGTTGCTATCTGTCTCTGATTTCTTTAACTTGTCTCTCAGCTTCCATCATGAGATCCGTTCCGAAGATACGACTGTCTCCAATTTGAGACCAATTTAAAGGAGTGCAACACTTACAGCCATACAGAGCTTCATATGGTGACATCTTTAGACTGGTCTGGAAACTGTTGTTATAAGAAAACTCGGCATATGGCAAGCAATCTTCCCATTTAGCTCCTTTGGCTAGCACACAGGCTTGCAACATATCTTTGAGTATTTAATTTACCCGCTCGGTCTGTCCATCTGTCTGGGGGTGATAAGCAGCACTCTATTTCAGTGTTGTCCCCAAGGCTTGATGGAGAAGGGACCAAAAAGCGGAGGTAAACAAGGAACCTCAGTCGGAAGTGATAGTTTGGGGTACTCCATGCAGACTGACTATTCTGGATACATACAGCTGTGCAAGTTCATTTGCCCTGTATCTGGTGCTGATGGGAATGAAGTGAGCGACCTTGGTTAGGGTATCCACTATAACCCAGATTGCATCCTTGCCTCGCTGAGTCTTAGGCAATCCTGTAATGAAATCCATGCAAACATCATCCCATTTCCATTGTGAAACCGGCAGCGGTTGGAGGAGTCTGGCTGGCTTCTCATGCTCTGCCTTTACCTTGTTGCATATATCGCAACAGGCTACGAAATAGGCAATGTCTTTCTTCATTCCATCCCACCAGAATATTTGTCTAAGATCCTCATACATTTTTGTACCTCCCGG
The DNA here is from genome assembly GCA_021605205.1 of Aegilops longissima. Taxonomy (NCBI): domain Eukaryota; kingdom Viridiplantae; phylum Streptophyta; class Magnoliopsida; order Poales; family Poaceae; genus Aegilops; species Aegilops longissima. Next base: position 742,817,094 of record CM038682.1, read on the forward strand.
GTGAATGGAATATGAGGATTTGTGTGCTTCTGACAGGATTTTCTTCTTCAAGTCCTGTTGATTGGGCACACAAACTCGTCCGTGGAATCGGAGGGTACCGAATTTGTCCTTGGAGAAATCAGGGGCCTGATCTGCCATCTGACTCTTGGCACGTCTTTGTAGCTTGGCGTCTGCAGACTGGGCCTTGCAGATCTCCATCTCAAGTGTGGGCGTAACTTCCAAAATATTAGCAAGGCCAGATTCCACTATGATCAAGTTGAGCTGAGCAATCTCCTCTTGGAGTTCGGGAGGCAATGATTTCAAGGTGACATTTAAGCTGACGGGCTTTCGACTGAGTGCATCTGCAACCACGTTGGCCTTACCCAGGTGGTAATTTATTCCAAGGTCATAATCCTTGACCAACTCTAGCCATCTTCGCTGATGGAGGTTTAGGTCTAGCTGAGTAAAGATGTATTTGAGACTCTTGTGGTCAGTAAAAATTTGGCACCTTTTTCCAATGAGATAGTGTCTCCAAATTTTTAACGCATGAACCACCGCAGCCAATTCCAAATCATGAGTAGGGTAATTTCCCTCGTGGGGTCGTAGCTGTCGTGATGCATATGCCACAACCTTGCTGTCTTGCATAAGTACGCAACCAATGCCTTACCTGGAGGCGTCACAATACACATCAAAACTGCGGTAAATGTCTGGAAGAGTCAATACAGGTGCGGTTGTTAGACGTATCTTTAACTCATTAAAACTTTTCTCACAGTCCTTTGTCCATTCAAACTTCTTATCCTTCTTGAGCAGCTCCATCATGGGTTTAGAAATCTTGGAAAACCCTTCAATAAAACGACGGTAATATCCCGCCAATCCGAGAAAACTCCGGATCTGCGTCACAGTCGTGGGCGGCACCCAATCGAGCACATCCTTTACTTTGCTCGGGTCCACGGCTATACCTTTGGCGGATAGTACATGTCCGAGAAATCCAACTTGCTAGAGCCAAAATTCGCATTTACTGCATTTGGCATATAGCTTATGGTCGCGGAGTCGTTGCAGCACTACTCGGAGGTGATCCTTGTGCTCTTCTTCACCCTTGGAGTAAATGAGGATGTCATCGATGAAGACTACCACGAATTTATTGAGGAAGTCCATGAATACTTTGTTCATCATATGCATGAAGAAAGCAAGGGCATTGGTGAGACCGAAGGACATCACGGTATATTCGTAAAGACAGTACCGAGTAGTGAATGCGGTCTTAGGGATATCCTCCTTTTTAATCTTGAGCTGATGGTATCCGGTCCGTAAATCGATTTTAAAGAATACCTTAGCCCCACTGAGATGATCAAACAGATCATCAATCCTTGGCAGCGGATATTTATTTTTGATGGTGACCTCATTCAGCTGGCGATAGTCTATGCACATGCGGAGACTACCATCCTTTTTATCCACGAAAATAGCAGGTGATCCCCATGGTGAAGAGCTGGGACGAATATAACCTTTCTGGAGCAATTCATCAAGCTGTTTCTTTAGCTCCACTAATTCTGATGAAGGCATCCGGTAATACTTCTTGTATAACGGTGCAGTTCCGGGCACAAGATATATTGCAAACTCCAGTTCCCGATCTGGTGGCATGCCCGGCAGTTCTTCTGGAAATACATCAGGGTAATCGCTGACCACAGGGATAAATTCCAATTCAGCCACAGCCGTGCAAACCAATTCTTGTTTGGGTATATTCTTGTGAGCATAGAATTAGGTATACTGCCCATTCAGACTGGTCAAAGTGACTTCGCGGGTTGCGCAGTTTATGCAAACTTGATATTTGGTCAGCCAATTCATACCCAATATAATATCCAACTTTTCAGATGCTATGATGATCATATAGGTTGGAAAGTAGAGTCCGTTGATATTGATTTCCAGATCACGGCAGACCAGATTGCTCTTGATTATAGATCCCGGGGTTTGTACCAGCATATTTTTGCCCAAAAGTGTGCAAGGAAAGTTGTTTTGGGCAGCAAAACTCCGATAAATAAAAGAATGGGAAGCCCCAGAGTCAAATAAAATTATGGCAGGTATGTCATTAACAGAAAACATACCAATGATGACTTCTGGCTTCTCTTGGGCTTCATCGGCGGAGATATGATGCACGTGCCCAGTGAAGTTTTGCTGGGTTGGCCATGACTCCATAAAGTTGACTTGTGGCCTACTTAGGGCATTCATCTTGTTGTTCTTGGGGAACTGTCTGGCATAATGTCCGTTCTGCCCACAATTGAAGCAAGAATTATTGCGCTGACGCTCCTCGTGTGTTGGGTTGGTTACGACATTCTTGACTTGAGTGGTGGTCTTGTTAACATTCTGCTGCCAATTTGGCTTATATTCCACCTGAGTCTGCTGCCAGGTACGAGCCTTTTGCGTGGGTTGCCCATCCTTCTTTGGCTCAAACTTACGCTTGTTGTCGTTGTTAACAGGCCTATTATCTGCTATAAGCTTGTGATCCCGTTCAGCAATGAAAGCCTTGTTCACCAGAGTTTGGAAATCTGGGAAATCAAGCATACTGAGAGTACACCGGAGTTGCGGATTTAGGCCTCCAAGAAATCTGTCAATCTTCTTTTCTTCGGTGGCCACGTCATAAAGAGAGTAATGGGCCAGATGATTGAATTTTTGCAAATATTCTGCCACAGACTGATTCCCTTGGACGAGTGCGAGAAATTCACGTTGCTTGGTCTTCATAACTCCAGCAGGGATATGATATTTTCGGAACTGGTCTTTAAACCTTTCCCAGGTGATTTCCTCATCAACCGGCCACATGGCTTTTGTATTTTCCCACCATATGGCAGCTGCGCCTTCAAGATAATGAGTTGCAAATGGAACTTTATCATTTTCTTCAGTACGAGCAATCTCAAGCTTTTTCTCAATGGTGCGCAACCAATCGTCTGCATCCAATGGGTCAACAATCTGACTGAAACTGGGTGGCTTGGTCCTTTGAAATCTGACAGCTTTGAGTGATGACCGTTCTGATTTCCATTCTGTCCAACCATAGCTTGCACACTTCTCAATATTTCGATCAGATCATTGTTCCTTCTTTCCTCAAACATACGCAGAATTTGCTCGGTGGAGGGCGGATTTGGCGGTGGAGGTGGTGGCGGAACATACGGTTCGGGAGAATGTCCTGCATGTCGTGCGGAACGACGAACAGGGGTTCCCTCACGAACGTTGCTACTTCTGCCTCCCCGCGTCATCCTATTGTGGATTTTTCCCAAGACAACGCAATCAAGATGAGAAACACCCAAGAATAAAATTGGGGAAAAGCCAGCGACAAATCCCAGAAGAAAACACAAGAGCGAAGAAAAAAAACGGCGAATAAAGTCTCAACATAATTATACATAGACTCATACATGAAAGATAAAAAACATGACTGGTTCAACTACTCTCATACATGCAACGAAACATCATGACTCGTACGTCTACATCCATACATCATCCAAACGACTGCGAATACTCAAAGATACTACTGCTCTGCTGGTGTTGCGGCGTCCTCCTTTGAAGCGGTCTTGGATCCCTCCGGGTTAAAGGTAACACGACGGCGCTGCCTCGAGGGCTCTCCCTCAGGGGCAGGGGTAGGATGAAGCATCGGGGCTACAGGAGTAGAGAGAAGTGAGACCCACTCGGCAGGAGTACTGAGAGGGTTCACGGCCAAGACGCCCGTGCTACTCGGAGGAGTAACCGGCGAAATAGGGGAGCTAGAGCTGACTGGAACATAAAGGGGTAAATCCCAGGGAAGATGGGGTAGTGGCGGATCTAGAGGTGACCAAAGTAGCGGCTAAAGCAGTATGGGCACGAGTCAGCTCTCGAGCCAGCTCGTGGATCATGAGATAGCTAGCAGTGACATAACGAGCAAGGTGGCTAGCAACACTATCAGACTCCAGATCAATGAGAGGGAGCAGACACACATCGTTGTCGTGCGTAGATGGGTAGTAATAGAAACTCAGGTGGTTCTGCATTCGGACCTCGTTGTAGCGAAGCTCGACAAGGACCTCGAATGCAGCAAACTGGACAGCCTGAGAAGCGGTGGGGGCGTAACCGCTCCGAGAAGTACGAGTGTAAGAGCTGAAATCGGAACTAGTGCGCAGAGTGACCACTGCGTGATACTCATACACTGAATCAGCTAGATGCTCCCGGTACACACGACAGACTGGGTCGTCTCCGAGAGGGTACAGCCGACGCCACACGTTGCGAAGGAGGTGCGGTGACGTGTACGGCATCAGCTACAACTGGCACGGATACGGCACCGGAGCCATCTACACCCACAACCATTAGCAGGTTAGCATAAAAATATATATAAACCGTATGCATGCAATGCAACAATCAGCACAAATTACTACTGGCACTCAACTTAAACTCGTATCTAACGTCCGGTTAACACGTCGCAGTCTAGCGCGGCCTACAGTCAGCGCAGCTCTGATACCAAGCGTTGTGGCACCTGGCTTAGAGCGACCGGTTTACCATGCATTGCCAGCCCAGAGACCATGTCTTCTGGGAACACACAACATCTTGGTACAGAAAATAACCACTTTATTGATGCTAGCGGAACAGAGTTTATATTACAACAGTTGTCGAGGCCAAGCGGCACACCCAGTGCGGCTGAACAATATGTACATTATTTAGTGAACATAAAGGGGCCTCGATCAGGACAACTACGTGGCAGTGGAATAACATCGTAGTGGAAGCTCCATATCATAGGGACACCGATGTGGACACGATCTAGACTCGAGCAGCGCTCCTCTCCAACGAGACTTTCCTGAAATCTGGCATGACACGCCAGGTCAGTACATTGAATGTACTTGCAAGCTCACAACAGGCATAATCATAATGGCAAACAATATCATGATACTTAACCAATTATTAATAATGCAACACTACATGTCAAACATGCTGTGATCATGCTCGAACGTCCCTCGGGACAACTTACCAACCGTGTTCATTTCCGGAACACAAACAAACCACCAACGTGGTATTAACAAGAGTAACTTGTGATCCTTATGGCGATCACAACCATGACCAATATCTGGTCCCGAATATCTCGATGGCCTTTCTGCCATCCTCAACAATGCAAAGTTCATAGCTTAGTGTTCAAATTTTATTAAACGTTGACTCATGGTGGGTGATACGTCCATTTTGCATCATGCTTTTATATCAATATTTATTGCATTATGGGCTGTTATTACACATTATATCTCAATACTTATGGCTATTCTCTCTTATTTTACAAAATTTACCATGAAGAGGGGGAATGCCGGCAGCTGGAATTCTGGCTGGAAAAGGAGCAAACGTTGGAAACCTATTCTGCATAACTCCAAAAGTCCTGAAACTCCACGAAACAACTTTTTGGATTTATTAATAATTTATGAGCGAAAGAAATAGGCCAGGGGACCACACCCTATCCAGGAGACAGGAGGGCACCCCCCCCCTGTAGGGCGCGGCCCCCTATCTCCTGGGCCCCTGGTGGGTCTCCGGCGTCCATCTTCTGCTATGTCATCACTTTTACCCTGGAAAAAATCGTGGGAAAGCTTACGGGACGAAACTCCGCGGCCACGAGGCGGAACCTTGGTGGAATCAATCTAGGGCTCTGGCGGAGCTGTTCTGCCGGGGACACTTCCCTTCGGGAGGGGGAAATCATCACCAACGTCATTACCAACGATCCTCTCATCGAGAGGGGGTCAATCTCCATCAACATCTTCACCAGCACCATCTCCTCTCAAAACCCTAGTTCATCTCTTGTATCCAATCTTGTATCAAAACCACAAATTAGTACCTATGGGTTGCTAGTAGTGTTGATTACTCCTTGTAGTTGATGCTAATTGGTTTACTTGGTGGAAGATCATATGTTCAGATCCTTTATGCATATTATTACTCCTTTGATTATGAACATGAATATGCTTTGTGAGTAGTTACGTTTGTTCCTGAGGACATGGGTGAAGTCTTGCTATTAGTAGTCATGTCAATTTGGTATTCGTTCGATATTTTGATGAGATGTATGTTGTCTTTCCTCTAGTGGTGTTATGTGAACGTCGACTACATGACACTTCACAATTATTTGGGCCTATAGGAAGGCATGGGGAAGTAATAAGTAGATGATGGGTTGCTAGAGTGACAGAAACTTAAACCCTAGTTTATGCGTTGCTTCGTTAGGGGTTGATATGGACCCATATGTTTAATGTTGTGGTTAGGTTTACCTTAATACTCCTTTTTGTAGTTGTGGATGCTTGCAATAGGGGTTAATCATAAGTGGGATGCTTTTCCAAGTTAGGACAGTACCCAAGTACCGGTCCACCCGCATACCAAATTATCAATGTACCGAACGCGAATCTTATGAACGTGATGAAAACTAGCTTGACGATAATTCCGAATGTGTCCTCGGGAGCTCCTTCTTCATATTAGAATTTGTCCAGGCTTATCCTTTGCTACATAAAGGATTGGGCCATCTTGCTGCACTTTATTTACTTTATTTACTTTTTGCTCGTTACTATTTATCTTATCACAAAACTATCTATCACCTACTATTTCAGTGCTTGCAGAGAAAACCTTACTAAAAACCGCGTATCATTTCCTTCTGCTCCTCGTTGGGTTCGACACTCTTACTTATCGAAAGGACTACGATAGATCCCTTATACTTGTGGGTCATCAAGACTCTTTTCTGGCGCCGTTGCCGGGGAGTGTAGCGCTTTTGGTGAGTGGAACTTGGTAAGGAAACATTTATATAGTGTGCTGAAATTTCCTGTTACTTGTCACTATGGAAACTAATCCTTTGAGGGGCTTGATTGGGGTATCTTCACCCCAACCAGAAGAGCAAAGAGATGCCCTCAACCTACTGAACTTTATGAAAATATTCACTTTGAGATTCCTTGGGGTATGATAGAAAAACTGCTAGCTAATCCTTTTGCAGGAGACGGAACATTGCATCCCGACTTACACCTTATCTTTGTGGATGAAGTTTGTGGATTATTTAAGCTTGCAGGTATTCCCGATGATGTTGTCAAAAGGAAGGTCTTCCCTTTATCTTTGAAGGGAGATGCAATGACATGGTATAGGCTATGTGATGATACGAGATCTTGGAATTATAAGCGATTGAAGTTGGAATTTCACCAGAAGTTCTATCCTATGCATCTTGTTCATCGTGGTCGTAATTACATATATAATTTCTGGCCTTGCGAAGGAGAAAGCATCGCTCAAGCTTGGGGGAGGCTTAAGTCAATGTTGTATTCATGCCCCAATCATGATCTCTCTCGGGAAATGATTATTCAGAATTTTTATGCTCGACTTTCTCTTGATAATCGCAACTTGCTCGATACTTCCTGTGTTGGTTCCTATATGCTGAAGACTATTGATTTCAAATGGGACTTATTGGAAAGAATTAAACGCAACTCTGAAGATTGGCGTTCCGACGATGGTAAGGAGTCAGGTATGACACCTAAGTTCGATTGTGTTAAATCTTTTATGGATACCGATGCTTTCCGTGGATTTAGCTCTAAGTATGGACTTGACTCTAAGATAGTAGCTACTTTTTTTCAAACTTTTGCTACTCACGTTGATCTCCCTAAAGAGAAGTGGTTTAAATATAATCCTCCTGTTGAAGTGAAAGTAGTTGCACCTATTACAGTCGAAGAAAAGACTATTACATAGAGTGATCCTATTATTCCTACCGCTTATGTCGAAAAACCTCCTTTTCCTGTTAGGATAAAAGATCATGTTAAAGCTTCGACTGTTGTTCCTGAGAGTAATACTAGGACTTATACACCTCCTGAGAAAATTAATGTTGAACCTAGTATTGCTATGGTTAAAGATCTCTTGGATGAGGATTTAGATGGGCATGTTATTTCTTTCTTGGGTGAAACTGCTAATATTGCTAGACCCGATACCAAGACACGTAGACCTGTCGTAGGCATGCCTGTTATTTCTGTTAAAATAGGAGATCATTGTTATCATGGCTTATGTGATATGGGTGCTAGTGCTAGTGCGATACCTTATGATCTTTATAAAGAAATTATGCACGACATTGCACCTGTTGAATTAGAAGACATTGATGTTACTATTAAGCTTGCTAATAGGGATACCATTAAACCTATTGGGATTGTTAGAGATGTTGAAGTTTTGTGTGGGAAGGTTAAATACCCTGCTGATTTTCTTGTTCTTTGGTCCCCACAAGATGATTTTTGTCCCATTATTTTTGGTAGACCCTTCTTGAATACTGCTAGTGCTAAGATTAATTGTGAAAATAATATTGTCACTGTTGGCATAGATGGTATGTCTCATGAGTTCAATTTTGCTAAGTTTAGTAGACAACCTCGTGAAAGGGAACCACCTAGTAAAGATGAGATTATTGGTCTTGCTTCCATTGCTGTTCCTCCAACTGATCCGTTAGAACATTATTTGTTAGACCATGAAAACGATATGTTTATGAAGGAAAGGGAAGAAATAGATGAAATGTTCCTTAAACAAGAACCTATGCTGAAACATAACCTTCCCGTTGAAATTCTTGGGGATCCCCCTCCACCCAAGGGTGATCCTGTGTTTGAACTCAAACTTTTACCTGATAATCTCAAGTATGCTTATCTTGATGAAAAAGAAATATATCTTGTTATTATTAGTGCTAACCTTTCAGAGAAAGAAGAAGAAAGATTATTGAAAACTCCGAAGAAGCACCGAGCTGCTATTGGATATACTCTGGATGATCTTAAGGGCATTAGTCCCACATTATGTCAACACAAAATTTCAGTGGAGAAAGATGCCAAACCAGATAGAGATCCTCAAAGACGATTAAATCCCAAAATGAAGGAAGTGGTAAGAAAGGAGATTCTAAAGCTCCTTGAGGCAGGTATTATTTATCCCGTTGCTGATAGTGAATGGGTAAGCCATGTCCATTGTGTCCCTAAAAAGGGAGGTATTGCCGTTGTTCCTAATGATAAAGATGAATTGACCCCGCAAAGAATTACTACAGGTTATAGGATGGTAATTGATTTTCGTAAGTTAAATAAAGCTACTAAGAAAGATCATTACCCTTTACCTTTTATTGATCAAATGCTAGAAAGGCTATCCAAACACACACATTTTTGCTTTCTAGATGGTTATTCTGACTTCTCTCAAATACCTGTGTCAGCAAAGGATCAATCTAAAACTACTTTTCCTTGCCCTTTTGGTACTTTTGCTTCTAGACGTATGCCTTTTGGTTTATGTAATGCACCTGCTACCTTTCAAAGATGCATGATGGCTATATTCTCTGATTTTTGTGAAAAGATTTGTGAGGTATTCATGGATGACTTCTCCGTCTATGGATCCTCTTTTGATGATTGTTTGAGCAACCTTGATAGAGCTTTGTAGAGATGCGAAGACACTAGTCTCGTCTTGAATTGGGAAAAGTGTCACTTTATGGTTAATGAAGGCATTGTCTTGGGGCACAAGATCTCCGAGAGAGGTATTGAAGTTGATAAAGCCAAAGTTGATGCTATTGAAAAGATGCCATGTCCCAAGGACATAAAAGGTATAAGAAGTTTCCTTGGTCATGCCGGCTTTTATAGGAGGTTCATTAAGGACTTTTCTAAAATCTCTAGGCCTCTGACTAATTTATTGCGAAAAGATATTCCTTTTGTCTTTGATGATGATTGTTTGGAAGCATTTGAAACACTTAAGAAAGCTTTGATCACTGCACCTATTGTTCAGCCATCTGATTGGAATTTACCTTTTGAAATTATGTGTGATGCTAGTGATTATGCTGTAGGTGTTGTTTTAGGGCAAAGAGTCGATAAGAAATTGAATGTTATCTAGTATGCTAGTAAGACTCTTGATACTGCCCAGAGAAATTATGCTACTACTGAAAAAGAGTTCTTAACAGTTGTGTTTGCATGTGATAAGTTTAGACCTTATATTGTTGATTCCAAAGTTACTATTCACACTGATCATGCTGCTCTTAAATATCTTATGGAAAAGAAAGATGCTAAGCCTAGACTCATTAGATGGGTTCTCTTGCTCCAAGAATTTGACTTGCATATTATTGATAGAAAGGGAGCTGAGAACCCCGTTGCAGACAACTGTCTAGGTTAGAGAATGTTCTTGATGACCCACTTGCCTATTAATGATAGTTTTCCGATGAACAATTAGCGGTTGTCAATGCTTCTCGTCTTGCTCCTTGGTATGCTGATTATGCTAATTACATTGTTGCTAAATATATACCGCCTAGTTTCACATACCAGCAAAAGAAAAGTTCTTTTATGATTTAAGACATTACTTCTGGGATGATCCACACCTTTATAAAGAAGGAGTAGATGGTATTATTAGACGTTGTGTGCCTGAGCATGAACAGGAACAAATCCTACGCAAGTGTCACTCTGAATCCTATGGAGGACACCACGCTAGAGATAGAACTGCACACAAGGTACTACAATCTGGTTTTTATTGGCCTACTCTCTTCAGAGATGCTCGTAAGTTTGTCTTACCTTGTGATGAATGTCAAAGAATAGGTAACATTAGTAGATGTCAAGAAATGCCTATGAATTATTCTCTTGTTATTGAACTATTTGATGTTTGGAGCTTTGATTATATGGGACCTTTTCCTGCCTCCAATGGTTATACACATACTTTAGTTGCTGTTGATTATGTTACTCGTAGAAGCTATTCCAACTAGTAGTGCTGATCATAACACTTCTATTAAAATGCTTAAAGAAGTTACTTTTCCGGGGTTTGGAGTCCCTAGATATCTTATGACTGATGGTGGTTCACACTTTATTCATGGTGCTTTCCATAAGATGCTTGCTAAGTATGATGTACCTCATAGAATCGCATCTCCTTATCAACCGCAGTCTAGTGGTCAAGTAGAGTTGAGCAATAAAGAGCTCAAATTAATTTTGCAAAAGACTGTGAATAGATCTAGAAAGAATTGGTCCAAAAAACTTGATGATGCATTATGGGCCTATAGAACTGCATACAAAAATCCTATGGGTATGTCTCCATATAAGATGGTTTATGGAAAAGCATGTCATTTACCTCTTGAACTTGAACATAAAGCATATTGGGCTATTAAAGAGCTCAATTATGACTTCAAACTTGCCAGTGAGAAGAGGTTGTTTGATATTAGCTCACTTGATGAATGGAGAACCCAAACATATGAGAATGCCAAGCTTTTCAAAGAAAAAGTCAAATGCTGGCATGATAAGAGGATACAAAAGCGTGAGTTTAACGTAGGAGATTATGTGTTATTGTTCAACTCTCGTTTAAGATTTTTTGCAGGAAAACTTATCTCAAAATGGGAAGGTCCCTACGATATCGAGGAGGTCTATCGTTCTGGTGCTATAAAAATCAACAACTCCGAAAGCACAAATCCGAGGGTGGTCAACGGTCAAAGAATTAAACATTATATTTCAGGTAATCCTATCAATGTTGAAACTAATATTATTGAAACCATAACTGAGGGAGTCCTAGATTAGGGGGTGTCCAGATAGCCGGACTATAACCTTTGGCCGGACTCCTGGACTATGAAGATACAAAATTGAAGACTTCGTCCCGTGTCCGGATGGGACTTTCCTTGGCGTGGAAGGCAAGCTTGGCGATATGGATATGTAGATCTCCTCCCATTGTAACCGACTCTGTGTAACCCTTGCCCTCTCCGGTGTCTATATAAACCGGAGGGTTTTAGTCCCTAGGACAAACAACAATCATACCATAGGCTAGCTTCTAGGGTTTAGCCTCTCTAATTTCGTGGTAGATCTACTCTTGTACTACCCATATCATCAATATTAATCAAGCAGGAGTAGGGTTTTACCTCCACCGAGAGGGCCCAAACCTGGGTAAAAACATCGTGTCCCTTGTCTCCTGTTACCATCCGCCTAGACGCACAGTTCGGGACCCCCTACCCGAGATCCACCGGTTTTGACACCGACATTGGTGCTTTCATTGAGAGTTCCTCTGTGTCGTCATCTTTAGGCCCGATGGCTCCTCCGATCATCAACAACGACGCGGTCCAGGGTGAGACTTTTCTCCCCGGACAGATCTTCATATTCGGCGGCTTTGCACTCAGGCCAATTCGCTGGCCATCCGGAGCAGATCGAAAACTACGCCCGCCATCAGGTCTGATTTGAAGTTTGAACTACACGGCTGACGTCCGCGGAGACTTGATCTTCGACGGGTTCGAGCCACAGCCGAGCGCACCGCACTTTCACGATGGGCATGATCTAGCTCTGCCGCCGAACAGTGCCCTAGAGGCTGCACCAGTGTCTGCTCCGATACTTAGCCCGGAGCCGACTGCGCCAATCGAGGACGGGTGGCTGGACACCGCCTCGGGGGATGCAATCTCTACGGCGATCGAGCCGAACACCAGCCTTGTCCTTTGCGAAGTGAAGGAAATATGCCCTAGAGGCAATAATAAATGTTATTATTTATTTCCTTATATCATGATAAATGTTTATTATTCATGCTAGAATTGTATTAACCGGAAACATAATACATGTGTGAATACATAAACCTACAGAGTGTCACTAGTATGCCTCTACTTGACTAGCTCGTTAATCAAAGATGGTTATGTTTCCTAACCATGAACAAGGAGTTGTTATTTGATTAAAGGGATCACATCATTGGTTGAATGATCTGATTGACATGACCCATTCCATTAGCATAGCACCTGATCGTATAGTTTGTTGCTAGTGCTTTTCTTCATGACTTATACATGTTCCTATGACTATGAGATTATGCAACTCCGCTTGCCCGAGGAACACTTTGGGTGCTACCAAACGTCACAACGAATCGGGTGATTATAAAGGTACATTACAGGTGTCTCGAAGGTACATGTTGGGTTGGCATATTTCGAGATTAGGATTTGTCACTCCGATTGTCGGAGAGGTATCTCTGGCCCTCTCGGTAATGCACATCACATAAGCCTTGCAAGCATTGCAACTAAATGTGTTAGTTGTGAGATGATGTATTACGGAACGAGAAAAGAGACTTGCCAAGAACGAGATTGAACTAGGTATTGGATACCGACGATCGAATCTCGGGCAAGTAACATACCGATGACAAAGGGAACAACGATGTTGTTATGCGGTCTGACCGATAAAGATCTTCGTAGAATATGTAGGAGCCAATATGGGCATCCAGGTCCCGCTATTGGTTATTGACCGAGAGGTGTCTCGGTCATGTCTACATAGTTCTCGAACCCGTAGGGTCCGCACGCTTAACGCTTCGATGATGCTTATTATGAGTTTTATGATGTTGATGTACCAAGGTTGTTCGAGTCCCGGATGAGATCACGGACATGACGAGGAGTCTCAAATGGTCGAGACATAAAGATTGATATATTGAAGCCTATGTTTGACTCGGAATCACTCCGGGTGAAATTGGGAATTTTATTGAGTACCGGGGTTACCGAACCCCCGGGAGTCAATGGGCCTTGATGGGCCTTAAGGGAAAGAGAAAAGGGGCCCTATGCTGGCGCAGCCTTCCCCTTCCCTAGTCCTATTAGGATTAGGAGAAGGGGTGGCCTCTCTCTCCTCTCCCCTTGGTCAAACCCTAGTTGGACTAGGATTGGGGGAATCCTACTCCCGGTGGGAGTAGGACTCCCAGCGCAGCCATAGGTGGCCGCCAGCCCCTCCCTTCCCTCCTTTATATACAGGGGCAGAGGGCACCCCATGACACACAAGTTGATCATTGAGATCGTTCCTTAGCCGTGTCGGTGCCCCTTCCACCAAACTACACCTCGAATATACCGCTGCGGAGCTTAGGCGAAGCCCTGCGCGGTGGAACATCATCATCGCCACCACGCCGTCGTCTTGACGAAACTCTCCTCAACACTCGGCTGGATCGGAGTTCGAGGGACGCCATCGAGCTGAACGTGTGCAGAACTCGGAGGTGCCGTGACGCTCGGTACTTGGATCGGTTGGATCGGGAAGAAGTACGACTACTTCCTCTACGCTGCGCCAACGCTTCCTTGCTGGTCTCACGAGGGCGTGAGACAACACTCTCATCTCGTTGCTATGCATCACCATGGTCTTGCGTGATCGTAGGAAAATTTTTGAAATTACTACGCTCCCCAACAAAGGTATCGAGCCTGGTTTTATGCGTTGATGTCATATGCACGAGTAGAACACAAGTGAGTTGTGGGCGATACAAGTCATACTACCTACCAGCATGTCATACTTTGGTTCAGCGGTATTGTGAGATGAAGCGGCCCGGACCGACATTACGCGACGCTTACGCGAGACTGGTTTCACCGCTGTGAGCACTCGTTGCTTAAAGGTGACCGGCGGGTGTCTGCTCTCTCACTTTAGTTGAACTGAGTGTGGCTACGCCCGGTCCTTGAGAAGGTTAAAGCGAGTCTATTTGACGAAGTATCGCTGTGGTTTTGATGCGTAGGTAAGAACGGTTCTTGCTCAGCCCGTAGCAGCCACGTAAAACTTGCAACAACAAAGTAGAGGACGCCTAACTTGTTCTTGCAGGGCATGTTGTGATGTGATATGGTCAAGACGTGATGCTATATTTTATTGTATGAGATGATCATGTTTTGTAACCGAGTTATCGGCAATCGGCGAGAGCCATATGGTTGTCGCTTATTGTATGAAATGCAACGCCATGTAATTGCTTTACTTTATCACTAAGGAGTAGCGATAGTCGAGAAGCAATAGTTGGCGAGACGACAACGATGCTACGATGGAGATCAAGGTGTCGCGCCGGTGACGATGGTGATCATGACGGTGCTTGGAGATGGAGATCACAAGCACAAGATGATGATGGCCATATCATATCACTTATATTGATTGCATGTGATGTTAATCCTTTATGCATCTTATTTTGCTTTGATTGACGGTAGCATTATAAGATGATCCTTACTAAATTATCAAGAAGTGTTCTCCCGAGTATGCACCGCTATGAAAGTTCTTCGTGCCGAGACACCACGTGATGATCGGGTGTGATAGGCTCTACGCTCAAATACAACGGTGCAAAACAGTTGCACACGCAGAATACTCAGGTTATACTTGACGAGCTATGCATATAAGATATGACCTCGAACACGGAGACCGAAAGGTCGAGCGTGAATCATATAGTAGATATGATCAACATATTGATGTTCACCATTGAAACTACTCCATCACACGTGATGATCGGTCATGGTGTAGTTGATATGGATCACGCGATCACTTAGAGAATTGGAGGATATTTTTCTAAGTGGGAGTTCTTAAGTAATATGATTAATTGAACTTTAATTTATCATGAACTTAGTCCTGGTAGTATTTTGCAAATTATGTTGTAGATCAATAGCTCGCGTTGTTGCTTCCCTATGTTTTTATATGTGTTCC
The DNA here is from genome assembly GCA_021605205.1 of Aegilops longissima. Lineage (NCBI taxonomy): Eukaryota > Viridiplantae > Streptophyta > Magnoliopsida > Poales > Poaceae > Aegilops > Aegilops longissima. The sequence goes on from CM038682.1 coordinate 742,832,405, forward strand.
TAGAGAAAATTGTATTGAAAGATGTTAGTAGCAATGATGCGGATTGGATCCGTGATCTGAGGTTTATCCTCATTGCTGCACAGAACGATTATGTCCTTAATGCACCGCTAGGTGACAGACCTATTGCAGGAGCGGATGCGACGTTATGAACGTTTGGCTAGCTCAATATGATGACTACTTGATAGTTTAGTGCACCATACTTAACGGCTTAGAATCGGGACTTCAAAGACGTTTTGAACGTCATGGACCATATGAGATGTTCCAGGAATTGAAGTTAATATTTCAAGCAAATACCCGAGTTGAGAGATATGAAGTCTCCAACAAGTTCTATAGCTAAAAGATGGAGGAGAATCGCTCAACTAGTGAGCATGTGCTCAGATTGTCTGGGTACTTCAATCGCTTGAATCAAGTGGGAGTTAATCTTCCAGATAAGATAGTGATTGACAGAATTCTCTAGTCACCATCACCAAGTTAGTAGAACTTCGTGATGAACTATAATATGCAAGGGATGACGAAAACAATTCCCAAGCTCTTCGCGATGCTAAAATCGTGAAGGTAGAAATCAAGAAAACATCAAGTGTTGATGGTTGACAAGACCACTAGTCTCAAGGAAAATGGCAAAGGGAAGAAGGGAACTTCAAAAGGAACGGCAAGCAAGTTGCTGCTCGAGTGAAGAAGCCCAAGTCTAGACCTAAGCCCGAGACCGAGTACTTTTGCTGCAATGGAACTGGTCACTGGAAGCAGAACTACCCCTGAATATTTGGTGGATAAGAAGGATGGCAAAGTGAACAAGGTTATATTTGATATACAGGTTATTGATGTGTGCTTTACTAGTGTTTATAGTAGCTCCTGAGTATTTGATACTTGTTCGGTTGCTAAGATTAGTAACTCAAACAGGAGTTACGTAATAAACAGAGACTAGTTGAAGGGAAGTGACGATGAGTGTTGGAAGTAGTTCCAAGATTGATATGATCATCATCGCACACTCCCTATACTTTCGGGATTAGTGTGGAACCTAAATAAGTGTTATTTGGTGTTGAGCATAAATATGATTTGATCATGTTTATTGCAATACGGTTATTCATTTAAGTAAGAGAATAAATTGTTGTTCTGCTTACATGAATAAAACCTTATATGGTTACACACCCAATGAAAATGGTTCATTGGATCTCGATCATAGTGATACACATATTCATAATATTGAAGCCAAAAGATGCAAAGTTAATAATGATAGTGCAACTTATTTGTGGCACTGCCGCTTAGGTCATATTGGTGTAAAGCGCATGAAGAAAACTCCATGCCGATGGACTTTTGGAATCACTTGATTATGAATCATTTGATGCTTGCGAACCGTGCCTTTTGGGCAAGATGACTAAAACTCCGCTTCTCCGAACAATGGAACAAGCTACCGACTTATTGGGAATAATACATACCGATGTATGCGATCCAATGAGTGTTGATGCTCGTGGCAAGTATCGTTATTTTCTGACCTTCACAAGATGATTTGAGCAGATATGGGTATATCTACTTGATGAAACATAAGTCTGAAATAGTTGAAAGGTTCAAAGAATTTCAGAGTGAAGTGGAAAATCATCGCAACAAGAAAATAAAGTTTCGCGATCTGATCGTGGAGACGAATATTTGAGTTACGAGTTTGGTCTTCAATGAAAACAATGTGGAATAGTTTCACAGCTCACGCCACCGGAACACCACAACGTTATGGTGTGTCCGAACGTCAGAATCGTACTTTATTTTGATATGGTGCGATCTATGATGATATCTTACCGATTTACCACTATCGCTTTTGGGGTTATGCATTAGAGACAGCTGCATTCACGCTTAATAGGGCAACCATCTAAACCGCTGAGATGACACCGTATGAACTATGGTTTAGCAAGAACCTAAGCTGTCGTTTCTTAAAGTTTGAGTTGTGATGCTTATGTGAAAAGTTTTCACCGATAAGCTCGAACCCAAATCGAGAAATGCGTCTTCATAGAATACCCAAAGGCAACTATTGGGTACACCTTCTATCACAGATCCGAAGGCAAGTTTTTCGTTGTTAAGATGGATCCTTTCTAGAGAAGAAGTTTCTCTCGAAAGAAGTGAGTGGGAGGAAAGTAGAACTTGATGAGGTAATTGTACCTTCTCCCTTATTGGAAAGTAGTTCATCACGAAATCAGTTCCAAGATTCCTACACCAATTAGTGAGGAAGTTAATGATGATGATCATGAAACTTCAGATCAAGTTGTTACCAAACCTCGTAGGTCTTCCAGAGTAAGATCCGCACTGAGTGGTACGGTAATCCTATTCTAAAAGTCATGTTACTAGACCATGATGAACCTACGAACTATGAGGAAGCGATGATGAGCCCAGATTCCGCGAAATGGTTTGAGACCATGAAATCTGAGATGGGATCCATGTATGAGAACAAAGTATGGACTTTGGTTGACTTGCCCGATGATCGGTAAGCCATTGAGAATAAATGGATCTTCAAGAGGAAGACGGACACTGATAGTAGTGTTACTATCTACAAAGCTCGACTTGTCGCAAAAAGGTTTTTGACAAGTTCAAGGTGTTGACTACAATGAGATTTTCTCAATTGTAGCGATGCTTAAGTCTGTCTCAATCATGTTAGCAATTGCCACATTTTATGAAATCTGGCAAATGGATGTCAAAACTACATTCTTTAATGGATTTATTAAAGAAGAGTTGTATATGATGCAACCGAAGGTTTTGTCAATCCTAAAGGAGCTAACAAAATGTGCAAGCTCCAGCGATCCATCTATGGACTGGTGCAAGCATCTCGAGTTGGAATAAACGCTTTGATAGTGTGATCAAAGCATATGGTTTTATACAGACTTTTGGAGAAGCCTGTATTTACAAGAAAGTGAGTGGGAGCACTACAAGATTTCGATAAGTATATGTGAATGACATATTGTTGATCGAAATAATGTAGAATTATTCGCAAAGCATAAAGGAGTGTTTGAAAGGAGTTTTTCAAAGAAAGACCTCGGTGAAGCTGCTTACATATTGAGCATCAAGATCTATAGAGATAGATCAAGACGCTTGATAAAGTTTTTCAATGAATACATATCTTGACAAGATTTTGAAGTAGTTCAAAATGGAACAGTCAAAGAAAGAGTTCTTGCCTGTGTTACAAGGTGTGAGATTGAGTAAGACTCAAAACCCGACCACGGCAGAAGATAGAAAGAGAATGAAAGTCATTCCTATGCATCAGCCATAGGTTCTATAAAGTATGTCATGTCTGTGTACTGATCTATTGCATACCCTACCACTAAGATTGGCAAGGAGTGCAATAGAGATCTAGGAGTAGATCAATGGACAGCGGTCAAAATTATCCTTAGTAGAATAAGGATATGTTTCTCGATTATGGAAGTGAAAAAGGTTCGCCGTAAAAGGTTACGCCGATGCAAGTTTTAACACTAATCTAGATGACTCGAGTCTCAATCTAGATACATATTGAAAGTGGGAGCAATTAGCTAGAGTAGCTCCGCAAGCGAGCATTGTAGACATAGAAATTTGCAAAATACTTACGGCTCTGAATGTGATGCACCCGCTGACTAAAATTATCTCACAAGCAAAACATGATCACACCTTAGTACTCTTTGGGTGTTAATCACATAGCGATGTGAACTAGATTACTGACTCTAGTAAACCCTTTGGGTGTTGGTCACATGTCGATGTGAACTATGGGTGTTAACCACATATAGATGTGAACTATTGATGTTAAATCACATGGCGATGTGAACTAGATTATTGACTCTAGTGCAAGTGGGAGATCAAGGAAATATGCCCTAGAGGCAATAATAAATGTTATTATTTATTTCCTTATATCATGATAAATGTTTATTATTCATGCTAGAATTGTATTAACCGGAAACATAATACATGTGTGAATACATAAACCTACAGAGTGTCACTAGTATGCCTCTACTTGACTAGCTCGTTAATCAAAGATGGTTATGTTTCCTAACCATGAACAAGGAGTTGTTATTTGATTAAAGGGATCACATCATTGGTTGAATGATCTGATTGACATGACCCATTCCATTAGCATAGCACCTGATCGTATAGTTTGTTGCTAGTGCTTTTCTTCATGACTTATACATGTTCCTATGACTATGAGATTATGCAACTCCCGCTTGCCCGAGGAACACTTTGGGTGCTACCAAACGTCACAACGAATCGGGTGATTATAAAGGTACATTACAGGTGTCTCCGAAGGTACATGTTGGGTTGGCATATTTGAGATTAGGATTTGTCACTCCGATTGCTCGGAGAGGTATCTCTGGCCCTCTCGGTAATGCACATCACATAAGCCTTGCAAGCATTGCAACTAAATGTGTTAGTTGTGAGATGATGTATTACGGAACGAGAAAAGAGACTTGCCAAGAACGAGATTGAACTAGGTATTGGATACCGACGATCGAATCTCGGGCAAGTAACATACCGATGACAAAGGGAACAACGATGTTGTTATGCGGTCCGACCGATAAAGATCTTCGAGAATATGTAGGAGCCAATATGGGCATCCAGGTCCCGCTATTGGTTATTGACTAGAGAGGTGTCTCGGTCATGTCTACATAGTTCTCGAACCCGTAGGGTCCGCACGCTTAACGCTTCGATGATGCTTATTATGAGTTTTATGATGTTGATGTACCAAGGTTGTTCGAGTCCCGGATGAGATCACGGACATGACGAGGAGTCTCGAAATGGTCGAGACATAAAGATTGATATATTGAAGCCTATGTTTGACTCGGAATCACTCCGGTGAAATTGGGAATTTTATCGAGTACCGGGGTTACCGAACCCCCGGGAGTCAATGGGCCTTGATGGGCCTTAAGGGAAAGAGAAAGGGGCCCTATGCTGGCCGCAGCCTTCCCCCTTCCTAGTCCTATTAGGATTAGGAGAAGGGGTGGCGCCTCTCTCCCTCTCCCTTGGTCAAACCCTAGTTGGACTAGGATTGGGGGAATCCTACTCCCGGTGGGAGTAGGACTCCCGAGCGCAGCCATAGGTGGCCGCCAGCCCTCCCTTCCCTCCTTTATATACAGGGCAGAGGGCACCCCATGACACACAAGTTGATCATTGAGATCGCTCCTTAGCCGTGTGCGGTGCCCCTTCCACCAAACTACACCTCGAATATACCGCTGCGGAGCTTAGGCGAAGCCCTGCGCCGTGGAACATCATCATCGCCACCACGCCGTCGTCTTGACGAAACTCTCCTCAACACTCGGCTGGATCGGAGTTCGAGGGACGCCATCGAGCTGAACGTGTGCAGAACTCGGAGGTGCCGTGACGCTCGGTACTTGGATCGGTTGGATCGGGAAGAAGTACGACTACTTCCTCTACGCTATGCCAACGCTTCGCTGCTGGTCTCACGAGGGTACGAGACAACACTCTCATCTCGTTGCTATGCATCACCATGGTCTTGCGTGATCGTAGGAAAATTTTTGAAATTACTACGTTCCCCAACACGAAGCTCGTAACTCCAAGGTGCCGGACTCCTCTCCGGACTCCAAACCTTCCGCGCCCCTGCGAATCGAATCCGATTGGGTGCCTATCATGGAGTTCGCCGCCGCGGACATCTTTCAGCACTCCCCCTTCGGCGCATCCTGAATTCACTAAAGTCTCTCTCTTTATCAGGAGAGCCCTGGCCGGACTATGGTCAACAAGGTTGGGATGCGTACGACGAAGAAATTCAAAGCTCACACACCACCCACTTCGTAGCCACTGTCGATGATTTAACCGACATGCTCGACTTCGACTCCGAAGACATCAACGGTATGGACGCCGATGCAGGAGACGACCAAGAACAAGCGCCTATAGGGCACTGGAAGGCCACCTCGTCATATGACATATACATGGTGGACACCCCAAAAGAAGGAAATGGAGATGGAACAACGGAGGATGACCCCTCCAAGAAGAAGCCTAAGCGCCGGCGTCAGCGGCACCACTCTAAATCCCGCCAAAGCAAAAACGGCGATTCCGGCACGGGAGATAATAACACCCCAGACAGTGCCGAAGACAACCCCCTCCTGCAGGATTCAGAACAAGAGGATGGAGAAGCCAGCCCTCATGAGAGAGCGGCAGACAAAGAGGTAGAGGACGATAATTACATGCCTCCCTCTGAAGACGAGGCAAGCCTCGACGACGACAAATTTGTCATGCCTGAGGATCCCGTCGAACAAGAGCGTTTCAAACGCATGCTTATGGCCACGGCGAGCAGCCTCAAGAAAAAACAGCAACAGCTTAGAGCTGACCAAGACTTGCTAGCCGACAAATGGACTGAAGTCCTTGCGGCCGAAGAGTACGAACTCGAACGCCCCTCCAAGAGCTACCCAAAGCGCAGGCTGCTACCCCGACTAGAGGAGGAAGCACCTAAACCTACATCACCAGCGCACGATGCGGCCGACCGGCCACCTCGCGGCCGCGACAGAGAGGCCTCTCGGCCCTCCACTCAAACCGCACCCCGGCGTCGCTCAAAAAATAACAAGGCACGGGGAAATGCGCCAGACCTACGAGATATATTGGAGGACAAGGCAAGGAAAACAACATCAATCTACAGATCGCGTGGGCGCCCCACGACACATGACGATAACCGTCATGCCGGATATACCAAATCCGGTCGGGCCGAACACAGCAGACAAAGCTCATTTGAGCTACGTCGTGATATAGCCCAGTACAGAGGCGCCGCACACCCACTATGCTTCACAGATGAAGTAATGGATCATCAAATCCCCGAGGGTTTCAAACCTGTAAACATCGAATCATACGATGGCACAACAGATCTTGCGGTATGGATCGAGGATTATCTCCTTCATATCCAGATGGCCCGCGGTGATGATCTACACGCCATCAAATACCTCCCACTCAAGCTTAAAGGACCAGCTCGGCATTGGCTTAACAACTTGCCAACAGAGTCAACTGGTTTCTGGGAGGACCTGGAAGCCGCATTCCTCGACAATTTCCAGGGCACCTATTTGCGACCACCAGACGCCGATGACCGAAGCCACATCATTCAGCAGCCAGAGGAATCGGCCAGACAATTCTGGACACGGTTCCTAACCAAGAAAAATCAAATAGTCGACTGTCCGGATGTAGAGGCCCTCGCAGCCTTGAAACATAACATCCGTGACGAGTGGCTTGCCCGGCACCTAGGACAGGAAAAGCTGAAATCCATGGCAGCCCTCACAACACTCATGACCCGCTTTTGCGCGGGAGAAGACAGCTGGCTAGCTCGTAGTAATAACATGACCAAGAGCCCTGGTAATTCGGATACCAAGGATAGCAATGGCAGGTCGCGTCGCAACAAGCACAAGCGCCGCATTAACGGCGACAATGCTGAGGATACGACAGTTAATGCCGGATTCAGAGGATCTAAACCCGGTCAGCGGAAAAAGCCATTTAAAAGAAATACTCCGGGCCCGTCCAGTTTGGACCAAATACTCGATCGCTCGTGCTAGATACACGGCACCCCCGAAAAACCAGCCAATCACACCAACAGGGATTGTTGGGTGTTCAAGCAGGCAGGCAAGTTAAATGCCGAAAACAGTGACAAGGGGCTGCATAGTGATGACGAGGAGGAGCCCCGGCCGCCGAAAAATAGGGGACAGAAGGGCTTCCCCCCACAAGTGCGGATGGTGAACATGATTTACGCAACCCACATACCCAAAAGGGAGCGGAAGTGTGCACTCAGGGACGTATATGCGTTGGAGCCAGTCGCCCCAAAGTTCAACCCATGGTCCTCCTGCCCGATCACCTTTGATCGAAGGGACCACCCCACTAGCATCCGCCATGGCGGATTCGCCGCGTTGGTTCTAGACCCAATCATTGACGGATTTCACCTCACTAGAGTCCTTATGGACGGCGGCAGCAGCCTGAACCTGCTTTATCGTGATACAGTCGAAAAATGGGCATAGATCCTCAAGGATTAAACCCACAAAGACGACCTTTAAAGGCGCCATACCAGGTGTAGAGGCCAACTGCATGTGCTCGCCACACTTGAGGTGGTCTTCGATCCCGGATAATTTCTGAAGCGAAGAGTTAATCTTCGACATAGTCCCGTTCCGCAGTGGCTATCACGCACTGCTCGGACGAACCGCATTTGCAAAGTACAATTCGGTGCCGCACTACGCATACCTCAAGCTCAAGATGCCAGGCCCTCGAGGAGTCATTACAGTCAATGGAAACACCGAACGCTCTCTTCGAACAGAGGAGCATACGGTGGCCCTCGCGGTGGAAGTACAAAGTAGCCTCTCAAGGCAATTCTCCAGTCCGGCTATTAAACGTCCAGACACCATCAAGCGTGCCCAGAGTAACCTACAACAAGAACGCCTGGCATGTTCCGAGCACGCGTAGCAATGCGGCCCCAACCCCAGCCCTCGCGAAATTGCAACCAGTACTACGCGTACATAATTACGCTCTGGAAATACCATGGGTATAGGGGGAGGGGCACGACCACGGCATGCCCAAAATGCGGCTCAACCGCACTAGGGGCTCCCGATTTTGTCATTCTTTTTTCTTACTTTCAGGACTCCACTCTCTGGAAGGCCTGTTCGGTAGTACAATCGCCGAACACACGATGCAACAGCCAGGGAGGCAGAAAGCTACATCGAATGTCAAGGTGGTCTCTATAACGAGCTAAATACCTCTCTTACATACCATCCCGCAGCTCGCCCCTGGAGGGGGACATATCAAATAGTCCAATCTCTTGCTTATCGCACTATTTGTATCGTTCTGCTTTTACCGCAGCCTTTTCGAATAAACAATACATAGCTTTTGTCTATTATTGCATTCCTTTTTTATGTGAATATGTTCAGTTATGACATTATGCAACCGTACACTTTGGTACGGCCAATACACCAGGGGCTTAAGTACCCCAGAATATGGTGTGAGAAGTCCGAACACTCTCACGAGTGCGGCACCCCCGAACTTATAGCATTATATGCATCGGCTCCGAATCATGTCTTGGGTCAATAGTTGGGTTTGCCCGGCTCCCAATGTTTGGTACCTTACGTTCCGTTATATCGGCTAAGGTAGCGCTGGGAGAACTACTGCGATTGTGCCCCGGTTGAGCTGGGTTAAGCACCTCAGTAGAGAAAGCTAAAACTGACCGTCATGATAGGGCGAGAGCTGGTCACTGTTCAAGAGGTTTCGAGTCCCTAAAGACTTATGTCGCTTAGAGCGAGGAGCCGGCTTTGTCCGGCCTAGGCGTGGATAGCGCCCCGAACTCGGTCTTCCGAATACTAGGGGCTTCACGAAATTTAAAATTATAGAATTCTATGGCTAGCGAGAGTGATAAAGCATTATAGTCCGATTGCCTTGTTCACAGTCTGAGCGCCTCCTCGAAGGACCCAAGAATGGGGACAAGAGTGCTCAGTTTATCCGTAACACCCCAGCACTGTGGCATGGGGGCGTGTTTACCACTCGCCATCTCTCAGATTTAATAAACGGACACATAGAAGGTAATGTTTTAAATTCTAAAAGCGTTGCTTAGCGCATATGAACAAGTTTTCAGCGCATAGGATCATCCGCCGCAAGGCGGGCACCCTTCAGGACGCCCTCATAATACATCTCGGGCTTGCGATGCTCCTTGCCCTGCGGTGGCCCATCTGTCACCAGCTTCTCAGCATCCATCTTGCCCCAGTGCACTTTAACACGGTCAAGGGCCCTATGGGCGCCTTTGATGCATACGGAGCGCTTGATGACTTCAAGTCATGGACAGGCATCCGCCAGCCGCCTCACCAGCCCAAAAGTAGCTCCCAGGCATGACCTCCCCAGGCCATAGCCGGACTATAAGGCCCTTCATGGCCTGTTCGGCCACCTTATGGAGCTCGACCAGCTGCTTCAGCTGGTCGCTCAAGGGCACTGGTGTCCGCCTCAAAGATACCGAGACCGAACAACTTCTCCGCTCAAGCTCCCCTCCTCGGCCCGGTAGTAGGTGGCAGTGTCGGACACAATGCGGGGAAGATCTGCGAATGCTCCTGGAGAGCTCTGGACTCGGGTAAGTAACAAGTAATTCACTTTCATGTGCTTGCTTTGCATAAAGAATGCCTTACCCGCCGCTATCTTCTTCATTGCCTCAATTTCCTGGAGGACTTTTTTGGCTTCGGCCTTGGCAGATTTGGCGCTCTCAAGGGAAGAGGCAAGCTCGGACTCTCGAGTCTTTGAGTCAAGCTCCAAACTCTCATGTTTTTTCACGAGAGCCTGGAGCTCTTGCTGCACCGCCGCCACCCGCGCCTCCTGCTTTTCTCGCTCGATGCGCTCCACGGCCGCATTTTCTTCGGCCTTGGACAGCGCTTTCTTCAGGGTTGCCACCTAGGTTGTGGCCCCTGTAATACTCACGTTGGTCCTGTCATTTTTTGCAACCACATCTTTTTATGTACTTACATAAGGTATTACTTACCTTCCTTGTCCTCGAGCTGCTTCTTGGCAAGGCCGAGCTCGTTCTCGGACCGCTCGAGGCTCTGCTTCAATGCACCGACCTCCGTAGTCAGTGCGGCAGAGGTCAGCAGCGCAGCCTTCATTCCCATATTGACATACTTATGTTAGACTCATGCGTATATCTTTTTGATCCTCAGTTCGGCTTTTCTTTTCGAACACCAAACTGAGCATCAGGGTCTACTGTCTATGCGGTAATATTTTTACATATCTTAAATACATACCTCAAAGCCTGTTAGTGTTGGAAATATGCCCTAGAGGCAATAATAAAAGCATTATTATTATATTTCCTTGTTCATGATAATTGTCTTTTATTCATGCTATAATTGTATTATCCGGAAATCGTAATACATGTGTGAATACATAGACCACAATACGTCCCTAGTGAGCCTCTAGTTGACTAGCTCGTTGGTCAATAGATAGTCATGGTTTCCTGACTATGGACATTGGATGTCATTGATAACGGGATCACATCATTAGGAGAATGATATGATGGACAAGACCCAATCCTAAGCATAGCACAAGATCGTGTTGTTCGTTTTGCTAGAGCTTTTCCAATGTCAAGTATCTCTTCCTTAGACCATGAGATCGTGTAACTCCCGGATACCGTAGGAGTGCTTTGGGTGTACCAAACGTCACAATGTAACTGGGTGACTATAAAGGTGCACTACAGGTATCTTCGAAAGTATCTGTTGGGTTGACACGGATCGAGACTGGGATTTGTCACTCCGTATTTCGGAGAGGTATCACTGGGCCCACTCGGTAGTGCATCATCATAATGAGCTCAAAGTGACCAAGTGTCTGGTCACGGGATCATGCATTACGGTACGAGTAAAGTGACTTGCCGGTAACGAGACTGAACGAGGTATTGGGATACCGAGATCGAGTCTCGGGCAAGTAACATACCGTCTGACAAAGGGAATAGTATACGGGGTTGCTTGAATCCTCGACATCGTGGTTCATCCGATGACATCATCGAGGAGCATGTGGGAGCCAACATGGGTATCCAGATCCCGCTGTTGGTTATTGACCTGAGAGCGTCTCGGTCATGTCTGCATGTCTCCCGAACCCGTAGGGTCTACACACTTAAGGTTCGGTGACGCTAGGGTTATTAGGAAGACTTGTATGTGATTAACGAATGTTGTTCGGAGTCTCGAATGAGATCCCGGACGTCACGAGGAGTTCCGGAAGGCTCCGGAGGTAAAGATTTATATATGGGAAGTTGTCAAACGGACACCGGAAAGTTTCGGGGGCATACCGGTATTGTACCGGGGCCACCGGAAGGGTTCCGGAGGTCCACCGGGAGGGTCCACCCTTCCCGGGGGGCCACTTGGGCTGCGTGGGGAAGGAGCCAGCCCCTAGTGGGCTGGGCGCACCCCCTCCCTTGGGCCCTTGCGCCTAGGGTTGAGGGAGGAACCCTAGAGGGGGCGCCCCCCTTGCTTGGGGGGCAAGTCCCCCCTCCCCTTGGCCGCCGCCCCCCCTCTAGATGCCATCTAGAGGGGCCGGCCCCCTTCTCCCTTCCCCCTATAAATAGAGGGGTGAGGAGAGGGCAGCCGCACCCAAGCCAAGGCGCAACCCTCCCCTCCCCAACACCTCTCCTCCTCCGCTGCATGCTCGGCGAAGCCCTATCGGAGTACTGCTTCTCCACCATCATCACGCCGTCGTGATGCCGGTGGAGCTGTCTTCCTCAACCTCTCCTTCCTCCTTGCTGGATCAAGACGGAGGAGACGTTGCCCGTACCGTACGTGTGTTGAACGCGGAGGTGCTGTCCATTCAGCACTTGGTCATCGGTGATCTGAATCACGTCGAGTACGACTCCATCATCACCGCTCCCTCGAACGCTTCCGTACGCGATCTACAAGTGGTATGTAGATGCAAACTCACTCCCTTGACTCTTTGCTTAGATGAACTCATAGATGGATCTTGGTGAAACCGTAGGAAAATTTTAATTTTCTGCAACGTTCCCCAACAGTGGCATCATGAGCTAGGTCTATGCGTAGTTCTCTATTGCACGAGTAGAACACAATTTGGTTGTGGGCGAGATCTTGTCAACTTGCTTGCCGCTACTAGTCTTATCTTGCTTCAGCGGTATTGTGGGATGAAGCGGCCCGGACCAACCTTACACGCACTTCACGTGAGACCGGTTCCACCGACTAACATGCACTAGTTGCATAAGGTGGTCTGGCGGTGTCTGCTCTCCACTTTAGTTGAAGTGGATTCGATGAAAAGGGTCCTTATGAAGGGTAAATAGAAGTTGACAAAATCACGTTGTGGTTATTCGTAGGTAAGAAAACGTTCTTGCTAGAACCCAATTGCAGCCACGTAAAAGATGCAACAACAATTAGAGGACGTCTAACTTGTTTTTGCAGCAATTGGAATGTGATGTGATATGGCCAGAAGTTGTGATGAATGATGAATGATATATTGTGATGTATGAGATCATGTTCTTGTAATAGGAATCACGACTTGCATGTCGATGAGTATGACAACCGGCAGGAGCCATAGGAGTTGTCTTTATTTTGTATGACCTGCGTGTCATTGAAGAACGCCATGTAAACTACTTTACTTTATTGCTAAACGCGTTAGTCATAGAAGTAGAAGTAGTCATTGGCGTGACAACTTCATGCAGACACGATGATGGAGATCATGATGATGGAGATCATGGTGTCATGACGGTGACAAGATAATCATGGAGCCCCGAAGATGAAAATCAAAGGAGCTATATGATATTGGCCATATCATGTCACTACTTTATATAATTGCATGTGATGTTTATTATGGTTTATGCATCTTGTTTACTTAGAACGACGGTAGTAAATAAGATGATCCCTTACAAAATTTCAAGAAGTGTTCTCCCCTAACTGTGCACCGTTGCTAAAGTTCGTCGTTTCGAAGCACCACGTGATGATCGGGTGTGATAGATCCTTACGTTCACATACAACGGGTGTAAGACAGTTTTACACATGCAAAACACTTAGGGTTAACTTGACGAGCCTAGCATGTACAGACATGGCCTCGGAACACGGAGACCGAAAGGTCGAACACGAGTCGTATAGAAGATACGATCAACATGAGAATGTTCACCGACGATGACTAGTCCGTCTCACGTGATGATCGGGCACGGTCTAGTCGACTCGGATCGTAACACTTAGATGACTAGAGGATGTCAAATCTGAGTGGGAGTTCATTCAATAATTTGATTAAGATGAACTTAATTATCATGAACTTAGTCTAAAACTTTTGCAAAATATGTCTTGTAGATCAAATGGCCAACGCCATGTCAACATGAACTTCAACGCTGCTCCTAGAAAACCAAGCTGAAAGATGATGGCAGCAACTATACGGACTGGGTCCGAACCCGAGGATCATCCTCATAGCTGCCAAGAAGGCATATGTCCTAGAAGCACCGTTAGGTGACCCACCTGCTCTCCCAAAGACTGCAAGACGATTTGAACGCTTGGCGGACATATCGATGATTACTCCTCGTTCTCAAAGCAGCATGCTTTACAGCTTAGAACCGGGCTCCAAAAGCGTTTTGAGCAACACGGAGCATATGAGATGTTCGAAGAGCTGAAACTAGTTTTCCAAGCTCATGCCCGGGTCGAGAGATATGAAGTCTCCGACAAGTTCTATAGTTGTAAGATGGAGGAAAACAGCTCTGTCAGTGAGCACATACTCAAAATGTCTGGGTTGCACAGCCGCCTGTCCCAGCTGGAAATTAACCTCCCGGACGAGGCGGTCATTGACAGAATCCTTCAGTCGCTCCCACCAAGCTACAAGAGCTTCGTGATGAACTACAATATGCAGGGGATGGTGAAGACCATTCCTGAAGTATTTTCAATGCTGAAGTCAGCAGAGGTTGAAATCAAGAAGGAACATCAAGTGTTGATGGTCAATAAGACCACTAAGTTTAAGAAGGGCAAGGGTAAGAAGAACTTCAAGAAGGACAGCAAAGATGTTGCCGCTACCGTAAGCCAGCTTGCCGGAAGAAGTCAAAGAATGGACCCAAGCCCGAGACCGAGTGCTTTTATTGCAAGGGAAGGGTCATTTGAAGCGGAACTGCCCCAAATACTTAGCGGATAAGAAGGCCGCAACACCAAAGGTATATTTGATATACATGTAATTGATGTGTACCTTACCAAGACTCATAGTAACTCCCGGTATTTTATACCGTGCCGTTGCTCATATTTGTAACTCACAGCAGAGCTGCGGAATAAGCGGAGATCGGCGAAGGGACGAGGTGACGATCGGCGTCGGGAATGGTTCCAGAGTCGATGTGATCGCCGTCGGCACGCTACCTCTACATTTACCTACGGGATTAGTTTTGAACCTTAATAATTGTTATTTGGTTCCAAGTTTGAGCATGAACATTGTATCTGGATCTCGTTTAATGTGAGATGGCTACTCATTTAAATCCGAGAATAATGGTTGTTCTATTTATATGAGAGATATGTTTTATGGTCATGCTCCAATGGTCAATGGTTTATTCTTAATGAATCTCGAGCGTAATGTTACACATATTCATAGCGTGAATACCAAAAGATGTAAAGTTGATAACGATAGTCCCACATAGTTGTGGCACTGCCGCCTTGGTCACATTGGTGTCAAGCGCATGAAGAAGCTCCATGCTGATGGACTTTTGGAGTCTCTAGATTATGAATCATTCGACACATGCGAACCATGCCTCATGGGCAAGATGACCAAGACTCCGTTCTCCGGAACAATGGAGCGAGCAACCAACTTGTTGGAAATCATACATACCGATGTGTGCGGTCCAATGAGCGTTGAGGCTCGCGGAGGATATCGTTATGTTCTCACTCTCACAAATGATCTGAGTAGATATGGGTATGTCTACTTAATGAAACACAAGTCTGAGACCTTTGAAAAGTTCAAGGAATTTCAGAATGAAGTAGAGAATCAACGTGACCGAAAGATAAAATTCTTACGATCGGATCGTGGAGGAGAATATTTAAGTCACGAATTTGATACACACTTAAGAAAATGTGGAATCGTTTCACAACTCACGCTACCGAACACCTCAACGTAACGGTGTGTCCGAACGTCGTGTCGCACTCTATTGGATATGGTGCGGTCTATGATGTCTCTTACTGATTTACCGCTATCATTTTGGGGATACGCCTAGAGACAGCTACATTCACTTTAAATAGGGCACCGCCTAAATCCGCTGAGACGACACCGTATGAATTATGGTTTGGGAAGAAACCTAAGCTGTCGTTTCTAAAAGTTTGGGGATGCGATGCTTATGTCAAGAAACTTCAACCTGAAAAGCTCGAACCCAAGTCGGAAAAATGCGTCTTCATAGGATACCCTAAAGAAACCATAGGGTATACCTTCTACTTAAGATCCGAGGGCAAGATCTTTGTTGCCAAGAACGGATCCTTTCTGGAAAAAGAATTTCTCTCGAAAGAAGTAAGTGGGAGGAAAGTAGAACTCGATGAGGTACTACCTCTTGAACGGGAAAGTAGTGCAGCTCAGGAAAATGTTCCTGTGATGCCTACACCAACTCAAGAGGAAAATAATGATGATGATCAAGGTACTTGGATCAAGTTGCTACTGAACCCAGAGGTCCACAAGGACACGCCCGCACTGCAGTGGTACGGCAACCCTGTCCTGGAAATCATGTTGTTAGACAACGGTGAACCTTTGAACTATGAAGAAGCGATGGCGGGCCCAGATTCCAATAAATGGCTTGTAACATCCCAAATTCCCTATTTGGAATGTTTTACAATTATAGCTAAGCACCTAATGCATTCTGTTTGAATTTGAGTGCCATTTGAAGTTTCAGAGTTTTTTGAGTTTTCAAATTTGAGTTCAAACTATGGCAAGTGCAAATCATTTCAAAAACTATGCCTGATAAATACTTGAGCAAAAGTATGAGAGGAGTAAACATGACACTCCAAAAATATCATAGGAAAATAATGCCAAAAGTTTTTGAATTCAAACTTGAGTTTTATTTGAATTTGAAAAAAATGAATTTTTATAAAGTTTGGATTTTTCCTTTGGAAAAATGTTCAAATGATAGGGAATATTCCCCTGATCATTCTGGTATATATATGTCCTATATAAAATATTTATATTTTATAAGTTATCTATGTTTTTGTTTTTATTAAAAAATAAATTAAAAAAAGAAACCCCCAGCGCGCCACCAAAGCCATCGCCCAACTAGCCCACTAGGCGGCCCACCGCCAGGCCAATGAGCCAGAGCCAGCCGAGCCGCCCAGCAGCGCCAACCGACGCCTTCGAAACCTTCCGCGTGGTCGCCTGACCGCACCGCACCCCTCTCTCTCTCTCTGCCAGCGGACCCCACCCCGTCTTTCAACCTCGCCCACGCCTCGCCCGCGCTGCCGATCGCGGATCCCGACGAATCCGGGATTCGATCCTCCCGATCGCCCACCTCGCCAAGGTGAGACCCCGCCTATAAAGCCCCTCCCGCACCCCATTCCCCCCTTGCCCCTCATGAACCCTCCTCCTCACACGCGTCACGGAGCCCGAGCTCATCTCCGCCGCCTTTAGCCTCGCCGCCGTCGCCCTAGACCCCCGAGCCTCGTCGACTCCACCAAGACCCCCACGCGCCCAAGACTCACGGACGACTCACGACCTCCCGACGACCGGAGAGGCTAACGACTCGCCACCGCCCGCCGCCGCCGCCGAGCTCCGGTAAGCCACCGAGTTACCCTCCTCCGTCTCGATCTCACATCTACGGTGTAGATTAGAACACCCCAAGGGGTAAGTTCTTTAGATAAAACCTGTTCGACCGGTTTAGTCCGTTTAATTTAAGTTAGGGTTTATTTTATTTAGCCCGCCCACTCGCTTAAACCCTAGGCCCATTTTAGTTATATTACGCTCGGTGTAGGTTAGCCCATTAGGCCATTTTTCTTTATTTTCGTTTTTCTGTTTTAATGTAATAGTTTCAGATTTGAAAAATTCATATCTTTTATTCTACTTAATATTTTTAGGTGATTCTTTTTTGTTGGTTTGCAAATTTCCTATAGTTTCTGTAGAAAATATTATTGGCTATGTTAAAATTAATTTAAATTGCTTTATTTTAGATTTAGTCAGAATAGTAAATCTGCCATAAAATGAGTTAGGAAAATTATTTTTGGATGATTCTTTTGTCCCAACTTTGTTTTGACATTTCCTAACCATAGGAATTAAATTGGGAATTTTAGGATTAATAAGAAAATAGTTTTAAGCAGAATCTTGTTAATCCTAATTAATTAACTAGCTACTGTTTTCCTATCATTTAAATTAGTAAATAAATTTATTTTTCACATGTGATTGATTATTCTAGGATAGTTTCTGTCACTTAATAGGATGAACTTTTATTTATAATAAATAAAACATTTATTTTATTTTCCTTAATAGAAAATGAATTAGGCCTAATAGGAGTTTCATAATAGATTTTAAGTTAATTCTTTTTGCTCCTAATTGCTTAATGCATTCTTTTCTGTTAAGTTAACAAAAACTCATGCTTAGGTTATGTTGAGAAATTTTTTGTTATATAAAACTATTTTTAGTTGTTGCTTGAAGTAGGAAAAACTTGAGTTGGTTTTTCTTTGAGTTTTCCCTTTGGGTTTTGATTTGTTTGTTTGGGGTGTGTCATGTTACTATGCTATTGTATTATGTGATCCTATGCTATATGCTTATTGTGATTATTGTTTGTCTCGGTAGAGTTTCCGGAGTGCGAAGCTTGTTACCACGAGTCTTTAGCTTACGAGGATCATCAGCAAGGCAAGTCTTGATCATGTTATTTTCAATACCTATGATTTTGTGCATTAGAAATTATACCACCCCCACCATGCATGCAGTAGTTGAAATTTTGAAGTTATTAATCTTGAGTAGTATCATGTGGTAGGATGAACCAATCCCTTGTTACCATGACCCGGGACGAAGTAGTTTACTTTGCTATGCTCAGAGACGGGTTTTGGTTGAGTGAAATTCATAAGCAAGATGTGAGAGTCAATGATGATGACAACCCCATGAACTACAAGAATCAAGATGGACTTGAATTCACTCTCGGGTGGAGGATTTGTTGACGGCACCCCGGAGAACCCAAAGGTTGGCCGGGATGCATGGAGAAGTGCCATGACATCTTGCGAAAGCTTCACCCAGCCACGAAGAGACGGATGGATGCCCCATTGACCGGAAGCTTACCTGTGCAGCCGCAAGCCATTATGGGCTCTGGCTGGGTCAACCCTAGTAGTGACGCTGGCTGGACGGTACTACGAGATGTAGAAGAACGGTAGGATTGGATGGTTACCGGCAGTAGCCAGAAGAACTCTTTGGAAGACCCTGTTTCATTCATCCCGTCTTCAAACACCATGAAGTGCGAAGACTTAAAAGGAGGGAATGATTCTTGCGGGTAAAGTGCGCAAACCTCTGCAGAGTTAAAGATCTAATCGATTAGCCGTGTCCTCGGTTACGGACAATTTGAGCCTCTGGAACTTGGAAGTATTCAGAAATCTCAACACTAAAACTAATAAGTTAATTTGAGGGGGTTATGACTAAATAATTTGGGAATGAGACATTGGTTGGCGGAACCATCTCAATAACTACCAACAATTTGTAGAAATTTCAAGCAAGCCCACTGTAGTAGGGAAAAACTGGCTTTTCGCAAAAATGATGAAACTTAGAGCTCCACAGCCAAATTGCATATAGTGTTAGTAATTATTATTGTTATTCTCTTCATGACTTGCCAGCTTATTCAAAAAAAGCTGACCTACACGGCTGCAACGTCTTATGTTGCAGAGATTTATTCCGATCAGGAGTGAGGTTACGCTCCGCGCTTGGCGATTGCCCTTTGGAGTCGGATGGACTCGCTTTATCTTCTATGCTTCTGCAGCATTAGTAGTTTATTTCTCATGAGTTGGCCTTGAGCCGAATTTATTCTCTTGTAATAAAGACTCTATATGAGAATCGTAATAAATTCAGGTGTGATTGAACTTTGATTATTTCATCGATGTACCGTGAGTACCAAAGATGATCTTGGGATGGTATGCATACGTAGATTTGACCGATTTTGGGTCAGGTCGCTCTGAGATGGTATCGAGAGCCCACACCGACCGTAGGATCGTAACCCCTAGGATCGGAAAGCCATAGGAAGAGACCATTTACTTTATATCCTTATCATTCCATAATTCTCCCCTGTACAATTCTGACTCTTCTCCGATTTTCAACATTCTAGATGGCCGTCGAGTTCACCCCAGTTTTGCTACCGGAGTTTTGCCAGCCCGATGAGACGATGCCCTTCGGCAGGAAGCTGGTCCAGATGGTGAAGAAGCTGAAGATTGCTCTGCCCTCGATCACCGGTAAGCCAACCAATGCACTTCCGACGGACACCCGCTACCGGATTGAAGTGCACATTCCAGGGAGAACTTTCGGAGGACACACGGAGCCTATTGACTTTGAGTTCACCGATTTCAACTGGATCATCGGAAGGGACATGGCGATCTATCGTGCACTTGGACATCTCCGAGAAGAGTACAGGGCCGAGCTCGATCCATCAGACCTCGCCATGGTTTCTCGCAGAGCAAGGAATGGAGATATCATCTGCACCGTAGAGGACGACTCCACTCTCTCTTATATCCAGGACTTGGAGTGTCTCCTCAGGAAACGGGAGATCCAGACTCGCCGTAACTCGAAGGTTCACAGGAGGTTGTTGTTCCATGAACTGGAATTGGAGGAGAAGGCACACGCAGACTTCCTTAACCATGAGGAAGAAGTCGCGAACTTCATGGAGAGAGTCGACGACCTGAAGATGAAGCTTGCCGCAATAGAGGAAAAGATGGACTTGGGAGAGGACCTTTTCCCGAGTGGAGATGATGGAACTCTCGTGAGCAATGATCAGGACTATGAAGGGAGTTCCACTGGAGGAAGCCGCAAGAGGAGGCGCCACAACAGAGGACATTGCACCAGAGGACGCAAGGATTATTGATGAAGACATTTAGTCGACCACCATGTTATTTTACTTTTTCGTCGATCAGTTAGGCCGATATTTTCGATTAGTCATGAACTTTTGTAATCGAGTTTGAACCATGTTTGAGTGGAATGAATAAATGATTGGTGTGTCTATGATTGTGCATTCATATGGGTAGTGTTATTTCTCATTAGACCATTGTTCTATTCTAATTTTCTCATCCACCCCAAAACACCAGATGCCTCCGAGACGTGACCCGGTCTCAACTTCCCGCCGAGCTCACCCAGCTGCTTCAAAGAGCAGAATGCCATTATGCGATGCTCATCCGTAATCGAACAACAACAAAATCCACCGCAACCACCACCCCCTGTTGACAACTTGACTCGATTCCTGAGGCTGAATCCGCGGTGTTCTCTAGCAGCACTGAGCCGATTGTGGCCGACGATTGGCTCCGCAAGGTCGGAAGAGAGCTAATCACTATTGGATGCACCGATGCGAGAAGGTGCGCTTTGCAAGACATCAACTTGATGGACCTGCAGCTTCTTGGTGGGAGAACTACACCACCACTTATCCCATCGGCACCATCACATGGGATCAGTTCCAGCAGCCTTCCGCACCGCCATGTTTCAGCTGGAGCCATGAGTCTGAAGAAGCGTGAGTTCCGCAACTTACGCCAGGGGAACCGTACTGTGGCACAGTACGTGGATGAATTCAGCAAGCTAGCTCGTTATGCCCCGGATGATGTGGCCACAGATGCCGCAAAACAGGAGAAGTTTCTCGAGGGACTCAACGATGAACTGGGCATGCAGCTTATGGTGGCTACTTTCGCCAACTACCAGCAGCTGGTAGACAAGGCCATCGATTTGAAGGCAAGCAGCAGAGATTGAAAGCATAGCGAAAGTACAGCCAGGGAAGCACAACTCAGACCTCAGCAGAAGCCCGTTATGCACCATACTCAGGAGGGCACACCCATCATAACCATGGAGGACATAACCATGGAGGCAATGGGAACAACCGCAGCCAGGACAACAGGTCGTGCAATGGAAATGGCAATGGAAACGTAATGGAAACCAGCACCGCCCTGCCCGACTCCAAGGATCTGAGCCACATCACCGCTTCAAGTGCCGTAAGACAGGCACTATGCCACCGACTGCCCGGAGGCCAAGCAGAGGAATGGAAACGGCAATGGAGGCTTAGCGAAGAAGCCCAACCCTTTCCTCGTGCTCGGGTGAACCACATTGACGTGGAGGACGCCTATGATCAGCCGGAATCGTGGTTGGTAAGTTTTATTGAATTCACGCTCAGTTTTGGTACTCTTTGATTCGTGCAACACATTCATTCATATCAAGGGTAGTTGTGGAAAAGTACGGGTTGCCCACTAAAACCCTTAGAAACCCCTTCGTCGGGCCGCAGGAGGAGAAATGATGGCAGGCTTAGGCTGTCATGCAACCCTCAACATCGGGAACCATAAATTTCCGCAGACCTCATAGTGTTGGAAACCCGGACCTTGGATGTAATCCTAGGCATGGATTGGTTGACGGTTTGAAGGAACATAGATCTGTGCCCAAGAAGTCTATTCTGCTCACCACCCCGGAGCGTAAGAGGATCAAGTATGTAGCCAGCACAGCCGGATGAAGAATCAGTGAATTCCCTCACGGAGTTGTTCAGAGGAAGTGCCATGAGTGCAAGACTTTCCGATGTTTTCCTGAGGAATTACCAGAATGCCACCGGACAGAGACATTGAATTTCTGATTGAGTTATTGCCCGGCACAGCCCCAATATCCAAGAGACCTTATCGGATGCCCCCGAATGAGTTGAAAGAGATCAAGGATCAAATTAATGAGTTATTGGATAAAGGTTATATTCGGCCAAGCTCATCACCTTGGGGAGCCCTAGTTCTTTTGGTAGAGAAGAAGGATGGAAGCTTGAGGATGGTTGTGGATTATCGTGCGTTGAACGAAGTAACCATCAAGAACAAGTACCCTCTGCCGATGATTAATGATCTGTTTGATCAGCTTAGTTGGAGCCAAGGTATTCTCCAAGATCGATCTTCGATCGGGTATCATCGATTGAAGATCCGTGAAAAGGATATACCCAAAACAGCATTCACTACTGGTATGGTTTATATGAGTATACCGTCATGTCATTTGATTGACTAATGCTCCTGCATACTTCATGAATTTGATGAACAAGGTGTTTATGGAATATCTGGACAAGTTTGTCGTGGTGTTCATCGATGATATACTGATTTTCTCCAAGAGCGAGGAAGAGCATAAGGAACATTTATGCCTAGTTCGAGAAACTTCGAGAACATCAGTTGTATGCCAAGTTCAGCAAATGTGAATTTTGGCTGAAGGAAGTCGGATTCCTCGGACATGTTATTTCAGGAGAAGGAATAGCAGTTGATCCCGCCAAGGTTGAATCAGTCACCGATTGGCAGTCACCCACCTCAGTCAAGGAGATCCGCAGTTTTCTCGGACTCGCAGGATATTATCGGAGGTTTATTGAGAACTTCTCAAAGATTGCTAAACCCATGACTGAGTTGTTGAAGAAGGAAGCCAAGTATGTTTGGATCGAGGATTGTGAAGCAAGTTTTCAGGAATTGAAGAAACGTTTGGTTACAGCCCCAGTACTAATTTTGCCGGACATACACAAGGAATACCAGGTTTATTGTGACGCTTCTCGTCAAGGACTCGGAGGAGTACTCATGCAGGAAGGAAAAGTTGTAGCTTATGCCTCCAGACAGCTACGACCTCACGAGATGAATTATGCCACACATGATCTGGAGTTAGCAGCCGTAGTGCATGCACTCAAGACTGAGACATTTCCTCATCGGAAACCGCTGTGATGTTTACACGATCACAAGAGTTTGAAGTATATTTTCACGCAGAAGAGTTGAACCTCGTGCGGAGGAGATGGCTAGAGTTAATCAAGGACTATGACATGAGATTGCATTACCACCTGTAAAGCTAATGTTGTAGCAGATGCTTTGAGCCGTAAGAGTTATGTGAATACTCTTACAACAGGAGGATTACCCAGTGAGTTAGTCGATGACCTCGAGAGATCTCCGATCGGAGATAGTTCCAGAGGATTTGTTGCAACTCGAAGTTCAGTCCACTTTGGCGAAAGGATTCGTGAAGCCCGAAGTCGGACAAGGAAATTGATGAGATAAAGCAAAAGATGAATGAAGGTAAAGCTAAAGGATTCCGTAAGGATGAACACGGAACTATATGGTTCGAGGATCGATTTATGTGCCCAATGATCCCGAACTCAGGAAGCTAATTCTTCAGAGGCTCATGATTCTCCGATTGATTCACCCGGTAACACCAAGATGTACCTGGATTTGAAGGAAAGTTTCGTGGACAGGTATGAAGAAAGATATTGCCGAGTGCGTAGCGATATGGCGTTTGCCAACGAGTAAAGGCGTAACATCGAAGCCAGCAGGGTTACTTCAACCTTTGCCGATTCCCGATTGGAAATGGGAGAAACTTGGAATGGATTTTATCACAGGATTACCCAGGACTCGTTCAGGTTATGATTCTATCTGGGTAGTGGTTGATCGTTTAACCAAGGTAGCTCATTTCATTCCCGTGAAGACTACCTATACCAGTGCTAAGTTGGCCAAGATATACATGACCAGGATCGTATGTCTGCATGAAGTTTCGAGGAAAATCGTGTCAGATAGAGGAACACAGTTTACCTCAAAGTTTTGGAATCAGTTGCATGAAACTTTGGGTACGAGGCTGGAATTCAGTACAGCTTTTCATCCGCAGACAGATGGATGACCGAGAGAGTCAACCAGATTCGGAGGACATGTTGAGAGCTTGTGTACTAGACTATGGGTCTAGCTGGGATGATAATTTGCGACGCAGAGTTCTCATACAACAACAGTTATCAATCCAAATCAAGATGGCCCTTTCAAGCTCTATACGGAAGGAGGTGCGAAACACCATTGTTTGTGGGATAGTGTTGAGATCGATCACTTTTCGTTCCGACCTTATCGAGGATTCCAAGAGAAAGTCAAGCTGATTCGAGACAGAGTCAAGATAGCACAATGAGACAAGAGTTATGCCGACAAGAATCAAGAAGGAAGTGACTTACGGCGGGAGACCGAGCATATCTTCGTGTGTCTCCACTTCGTGGAATCAAGAGGTTTGGTGTCAAAGGAAGTTAGCACCCGATTCATTGGCCCTACAAAATCCTCGAACGTCGTGGAGAAGTTGCTTACAAGTTGGAATTGCCGAAGGATTGTCCGGAGTTCATGATGTCTTCCATGTTTCTCACCAAGAAGTGTCATGCCGACATGGCCGATATACCGTTGAGAGACACAAGGCCCTAGAGGCCATACAGCTTGACAAAGATCTGACCTACAAGGAGAAACCCGTCCGATTTCTCGAGATCATGCAGCAGAGTCACCCGCAGAAGGTCATCAAGTTTTGTAAGGTGTCAGTGAGTCACCACTCCGAGGAAGAAGCCACTGGGCGCGCCAAGAAGACCTTCTTCGAGACCACCCGCACCTATTTGTTAGTTAACCCAATCTCGAGGGCTAGATTCATCTTAAGGTGGGTAGGTTTGTAACATCCCAAATTCCCTATTTGGAATGTTTTACAATTATAGCTAAGCATCTAATGCATTCTGTTTGAATTTGAGTGCCATTTGAAGTTTCAGAGTTTTTGAGTTTTCAAATTTGAATTCAAACTATGGCAAGTGGAAATCATTTCAAAAACTATGCCTGATAAATACTTGAGCAAAAGTATGAGAGGAGTAAACATGACACTCCAAAAATATCAGAGGAAAATAATGCCAAAAGTTTTTGAATTCAAACTTGAGTTTTATTTGAATTTGAAAAAATGAATTTTTATAAAGTTTGGATTTTGCCTTTGGAAAAATGTTCAAATGATAGGGAATATTCCCCTGATCATTCTGGTATATATATGTCCTATATAAAATATTTATATTTTATAAGTTATCTCTGTTTTTGTTTTTATTAAAAAAATAAATTTAAAAAAAGAATCCCTCAGCGCCACCAAAGCATCGCCCAGCCAGCCACCCAGCGCCCACCACCACCAGCCGAAGCCAGCCAGCCAGCCGAGCCCGCCAACCGACGCCTCGAACTCCTTCCGCGTTGTCGCCTCGACCGCACCGCACCTCTCTCTCTCTCTCTCGCCAAGGACCCCACCCCATCTTCAACCTCGCCCACGCCTCGCCACGCGCCGATCGCGGGATCCCGACGAATCCGGATTCGATCCTCCCGATCGCCTCGCCAAGGTGAGACCCCGCCTATAAAAGCCCCTCCCGCACCCCATTCCCCCCTTGCCCCTCGCCGAACCCTCCTCCTCACACGCGTTCACGGAGCCCGAGCTCATCACCACCGCTTCGCCTCGCCGCCGTCGCCCTAGACCCCCCCGAGCCTCGTCGACTCCACCAAGACCCCCCTCGTCAAGACCACGCGGAGAGGCCAACGACTTTTCGCCACCGCCGCCGCAGCCGCCGTCGAGCTCCGGTAAGCCACCGGAGTTACCCTCCCCCGTCCGATCTCACATCTACGGTGTAGATTAGAACATCCCCAAAGGGGTAAGTTCTTTTAGATAAAACCCGGTTCGACCGGTTTAGTCCGGTTTAATTTAAGTTAGGGTTTATTTTATTTAGCCCGGCCCGACTCGTTTAAACCCTAGGCCCATTTTAGTTATATTACGCTCAGTGCGTAGGTTAGGCCCATTAGGCCATTTTTCTTTATTTTCGTTTTTCTGTTTTAACAGAATAGTTTCAGATTTGAAAAATTCATATCTTTTATTCTACTTAATATTTTTAGGTGATTCTTTTTTTGTTGGTTTGCAAATTTCCTATAGTTTCTGTAGAAAATATTATTGGCTATGTTAAAATTAATTTAAATTGCTTTATTTTAGATTTAGTCAGAATAGTAAATCTGCCATAAAATGAGTTAGGAAAATTATTTTTGGATGATTCTTTTGTCCCAACTTTGTTTTGACATTGCCTAACCATAGGAATTAAATTGGGTATTTTAGGATTAATAAAAAATAGTTTTAAGCAGAATCTTGTTAATCCTAATTAATGAACTAACTACTGTTTTCCTATTATTTAAATTAGTAAATAAATTTATTTTTCACATGTGATTGATTATTCTAGGATAGTTTCTGTCACTTAATAGGATGAACTTTTATTTATAATAAATAAAACATTTATTTTATTTTCCTTAATAGAAAATGAATTAGGCCTAATAGGAGTTTCATAATAGATTTTAAGTTAATTCTTTTTGCTCCTAATTGCTTAATGCATTCTTTTCTCGTTAAGTTAACAAAAACTCATGCTTAGGTTATGTTGAGAAATTTTTGTTATATAAAACTATTTTTAGTTGTTGCTTGAAGTAGGAAAAACTTGAGTTGGTTTTTCTTTGAGTTTTCCTTTGGGTTTTGATTTGTTTGTTTGGGGTGTGTCATGTTACTATGCTATTGTATTATGTGATCCTATGCTATATGCTTATTGTGATTATTGTTTGTCTCGGTAGAGTTTCCGAGTGCTGAAGCTTGTTACCACGTAGTCTTTAGCTTACGAGGATCATCAAGAAGGCAAGTCTTGATCATGTTATTTTCAATACCTATGATTTTGTGCATTAGAAATTATACCACCCCACCATGCATGCAGTAGTTGAAATTTTGAAGTTATTAATATTGAGTAGTATCATGTGGTAGGATGAACCAATCCCTTGTTACCATGACCCCGGACTAAGTAGTTTACTTTGCTATGCTCAGAGACGGGTTTTGGTTGAGTGAAATTCATAAGCAAGATGTGAGAGTCAATGATGATGACAACCCCATGAACTACAAGAATCAAGATGGACTTCGAATTCACTCATCGGGTGGAGGATTTGTTGATGGGCACCCCGAGAACCCAAAGGTTGGCGGGATGCATGGAGAAGTGCCATGACATCTTGCGGAAAGCTTCACCCAGCCACGAAGAGACGGATGGATGCCCCATTGACCGGAAGCTTACTGTGCAGCCGCAAGCCATTATGGGCTCTGCTGGGTCAACCCTAGTAGTGACGCTGGCTGGACGGTACTACGAGATGTAGAAGAACGGTAGGATTGGATGGGTACCGCAGTAGCTGAAGAACTCTTTGGAAGACCCTGTTTATTCGTCCCGCCTTCAAACACCATGAAGTGCGAAGACTTAAAAGGAGGGAATGATTCTTGCGGGTAAAGTCGCAAACCTCTGCAGAGTTAAAGATCTAATCGATTAGCCGTGTCCCGATTACGGACAATTTGAGCCTCGAACTTGGAAGTATTCGAAATCTCAACACTAAAACTAATAAGTTAATTTGAGGGGGTTATGACTAAATAATTTGGGAATGAGACATTGGTTGGCGGAACCATCTCAATAACTACCAACAATTTGTAGAAATTTGCAAGCAAGCCCACTGTAGTAGGGAAAAACTGGCTTTTCGCAAAAATGATGAAACTTAGAGCTCCACAGCCAAATTGCATATAGTGTTAGTAATTATTATTGTTATTCTCTTCATGACTTGCCAGCTTATTCAAAAAAAGCTGACCTACATGGCTGCAACGTCTTATGTTGCAGAGATTTATTCCGATCAGGAGTGAGGCTACGCTCCGCGCTTGGCGATTGCCCTTTGGAGTCGGATGGACTCGCTTTATCTTCTACGCTTCCGCAGCATTAGTAGTTTATTTCTCATGAGTTGGCCTTGAGCCGAATTTATTCTCTTGTAATAAAGACTCTATATGAGAATCGTGTAATAAATTCAGGTGTGATTGAACTTTGATTATTTCATCGATGTACTGTGAGTACCAGCATGATCTTGGGATGGTACAGACACAGAGATTTGACCGATTTTGGGTCAGGTCGCTACATGGCTAGAAGCCATGAAATCCGAGATAGAATCCATGTATGAAAACAATGTATGGACTTTGACACACTTGCCCGATGATCGGCGAGCGATAGAAAACAAATGGATCTTTAAGAAGAAGACGGACGCGGATGGTAAAGTCACCATCTATAAAGCTCGACTTGTCGCTAAGGGTTATCGGCAAGTCCAAGGGATTGACTACGATGAGACTTTCTCTCCCGTAGCGAAGCTTAAGTCCGTCCGAATCATGTTAGCAATTGCCGCATACTATGATTATGAGATATGGCAGATGGACGTCAAAACGGCATTCCTTAACGGGCATCTTAAGGAAGAACTGTATATGATGCAGCCGGAGGGTTTTGTCGATCCTAAGAATGCTAACAAAGTATGCAAGCTCCAGCGATCCATTTATGGGCTGGTGCAAGCATCTCGAGTTGGAACATTCTCTTTGATGAGATGATCAAAGCGCTTAGTTTATGCAGACTTATGGAGAAGCCTGCGTTTACAAGAAAGTGAGTGGGAGCTCAGAGCATTTCTCATATTATATGTAGATGACATACTTTTGATGGGAAATGATATAGAATTCTTGGACAGCATTAAGGCCTACTTGAATAAGTGTTTTTCAATGAAGGACCTTAGAGAAGCTGCTTATATATTAGGCATCAAGATCTATAGAAATAAATCGAGACGCCTCATAGGTCTTTCACAAAGCACATACCTTGATAAGATTTTGAAGAAGTTCAAAATGGATCAGTCCAAGAAGGGTTCTTGCCTGATTGCAAGGTGTGAGATTGAGCTCGGCTCAATGCCCGACCACGACAAAAGATAAAGAAGAGATGAGTGTCATCCCTATGCTTCAGCCAAAGGATCTATTATGTATGCCATGCTGTGTACCGACCTGATGTAAACCTTGCCGTAAGTTTGGTAGGAAGGTACCAAAGTAATCCCGCAAGGAACACCGGACAGCGGTCAAGAATATCCTAAAGTACCGAAAAGGACAAAGGACATGTTTCGTTTATGGAGGTGACGAAGAGCTCGTCAGAAGGGTTACGCCGACGCTAGCTTCGACACAGATCTGGATGACTCTAAGTCACAAACCGGATACGTGTATATGTTGAATGGTGGAGCAAGAGCTGGTGCAGCTGCAAGCAGAGCGTCGTGGCGGGATCTAAATGTGAAGCGGAGTACATGGCAGCCTCGGAGGCAGCGCATGAAGCAATTTGGGTGAAGGAGTTCATCACCGACCTAGGAGTCATACCCAATGCGTCGGGGCCGATCAAACTCTTCTGTGACAACACCGAGCTATTGCACTTGCCAAGGAGCCCAGGTTTCACAAGAAGACCAGGCACATCAAGCATCGCTCAACTCCATCCGTGAAAATGTTCAAGATGGAGACATAGAAATTTGTAAAGTGCATACGGATCTGAATGTCGCAGATCCGCTGACTAAACCTCTTCCATGGGCAAAACATGATCAACACCGTAACTCTATGGGTGTTCGATTCATCACAATGTAACTAGATTATTGACTCTAGTGCAAGTGGGAGACTGTTGGAAATATGCCCTAGAGGCAATAATAAAAGCATTATTATTATATTTCCTTGTTCATGATAATTGTCTTTTATTCATGCTATAATTGTATTATCCGGAAATCGTAATACATGTGTGAATACATAGACCACAATACGTCCCTAGTGAGCCTCTAGTTGACTAGCTCGTTGGTCAATAGATAGTCATGGTTTCCTGACTATGGACATTGGATGTCGTTGATAACGGGATCACATCATTAGGAGAATGATATGATGGACAAGACCCAATCCTAAGCATAGCACAAGATCGTGTTGTTCGTTTTGCTAGAGCTTTTCCAATGTCAAGTATCTCTTCCTTAGACCATGAGATCGTGTAACTCCCGGATACCGTAGGAGTGCTTTGGGTGTACCAAACGTCACAACATAACTGGGTGACTATAAAGGTGCACTACAGGTATCTTCGAAAGTATCTGTTGGGTTGACACGGATCGAGACTGGGATTTGTCACTCCGTATTTCGGAGAGGTATCGCTGGGCCCACTCGGTAGTGCATCATCATAATGAGCTCAAAGTGACCAAGTGTCTGGTCACGGGATCATGCATTACGGTACGAGTAAAGTGACTTGCCGGTAACGAGACTGAACGAGGTATTGGGATACCAACGATCGAGTCTCGGGCAAGTAACATACCGTCTGACAAAGGGAATAGTATACGGGGTTGCTTGAATCCTCGACATCGTGGTTCATCCGATGACATCATCGAGGAGAATGTGGGAGCCAACATGGGTATCCAGATCCCGCTGTTGGTTATTGACCTGAGAGCGTCTCGGTCATGTCTGCATGTCTCCCGAACCCGTAGGGTCTACACACTTAAGGTTCGGTGACGCTAGGGTTATTAGGAAGACTTGTATGTGATTACCGAATGTTGTTCGGAGTCCCGGATGAGATCCCGGACGTCACAAGGAGTTCCGGAAGGGTCCGGAGGTAAAGATTTATATATGGGAAGTTGTCAAACGGACACCGGAAAGTTTCGGGGGCATACCGGTATTGTACCAGGGCCACCAGAAGGGTTCCGGAGGTCCACCGGGAGGGGCCACCCCTCCCGGGGGGCCACTTGGGCTGCGTGGGGAAGGAGCCAGCCCCTAGTGGGCTGGGCGCACCCCCTCCCTTGGGCCCTTGCACCTAGGGATGAGGGGGGAACCCTAGAGGGGGCGCCCCCCTTGCTTGGGGGGCAAGTCCCCCCTCCCCTTGGCCGCCGCCCCCCCTCTAGATGCCATCTAGAGGGGCCGGCCCCCTTCTCCCTTCCCCCTATAAATAGAGGGGTGAGGGGAGGGCAGCCGCACCCAAGCCAAGGCGCAGCCCTCCCCTCCCCAACACCTCTCCTCCTCTGCTGCGTGCTCGGCGAAGCCCTGTCGGAGTACTGCTTCTCCACCATCATCACGCCGTCGTGCTGCCGGTGGAGCTGTCTTCCTCAACCTCTCCTTCCTCCTTGCTGGATCAAGACGGAGGAGACGTTGCCTGTACCGTACGTGTGTTGAACGCGGAGGTGCTGTCCGTTCAGCACTTGGTCATCGGTGATCTGAATCACGTCGAGTACGACTCCATCATCACCGCTCCCTCGAATGCTTCCGTACGTGATCTACAAGTGGTATGTAGATGCAAACTCACTCCCTTGACTCGTTGCTTAGATGAACTCATAGATGGATCTTGGTGAAACCGTAGGAAAATTTTAATTTTCTGCAACGTTCCCCAACAGTTAGAAGGCTGGCACAGGCTTCAGTCAGCCTGCTCTTGGCGGACTGAACCTTCTGGATCACCGCACTCATAATAGTGCGGTGCTCCTCGTCGATGAAGGTGCCGTTAAGCACCTCCAGCATATTATCCAGTGCCTCCGGTTGGACGGAGGTCACCGGCGTTGTAGGCTTGCCTTTCTTACTAGGGGAGCGCTTGCCGGACTCCGGAACCACTGAAGCCCTCGGGCCCATGGCCAGACTTGGAGCCCTCGGGGGTTTTTTCCCCTTTGCACCTGGAGTCCGGGAGGTCGCCTTGCGGCTCCTCCGGGACCACCTCCTCCTGGCTTGGACCCTTTTGGGACCCCACCTCGACATCATCCGCAACGCGAGGGGAGGAGGCGGCCGGAAGTGAAATGCTATTCACATCCGACGAGCTTAAGGAGCCTCTCGACGACACGCTGAGCTCGGCTCGGGGCGGACTGCATGATTATATTCGGCGTCAGAAGATACTGTGCAATAAAGGAACGCCATGAGTTATTCTGGTATCCGGATACTTACGATTTTGCCAGGGGCTTGGCCCTGGATGGCCACTCCTCTTCGCCGTCGTCGGCGTTGGTGGAGTAGTCCGGAGGAAGGGTCCTTCCCTTCTTGGACCCTCCGCCCCAGTTGGGGCGGCCTTTCTTTTCTTCTCTCCCCCCGCTGGGGGAGAGACTTCTCTTTCCTCCTGCTCGTTTTCGGGGGAGGAGTCCGCCTCGGAGTCATCGGACGATGAGTCCGACACCACCAGGCGCCGGGAACTCTTTTGAGTTCCCGTGGCCTTCTTCTCTGGCACCACTAAGGCGCCGGAACCAGCATCCCCGTCAAGCGGGCGTCCACTGGGTCTTCGGGCAAGGGAGCTGGATAGTTG
The DNA here is from genome assembly GCA_021605205.1 of Aegilops longissima. Taxonomy (NCBI): domain Eukaryota; kingdom Viridiplantae; phylum Streptophyta; class Magnoliopsida; order Poales; family Poaceae; genus Aegilops; species Aegilops longissima. The sequence goes on from CM038682.1 coordinate 742,864,851, forward strand.
ATCTTCCCGGACGTCTTCTGCCAATCCTGTCAAAGGTAAGGCAGTTTAGATCCCGCATAGAGTTAAACTATGAAAAACAAGTATCCCATAAAGGGTAAAATAGCTTACCGCGTTGGCCTGATGCTGCGCGCTGAATCCGCGATCCTCGGTAGCGGATGTGGGAGCCTCGGCGCCCTTGAACAGCACCTTCCAGGAGTCTTCGTACGTAGTGTCGAAGAGCCTGCTCAAGGTTCGGTGTTGTGCCGGATCAAACTCCCACAAGCTGAAAGCCCGTTATTGGCACGGGAGGATATGGCGGATGAGCATGACCTGGACTACGTTGACGAGTTTGAGCTTCTTGCTCACCAGGTTTTGGACGCAGGTTTGGAGTCCGGTCAGCTCTTTCGAATTACCCCACGACAGGCCCTTCTCTTTCCAGGAAGTGAGCCGCGTAGGGATGCCAGATCAGAATTCGGGGGCTGCTGCCCATTCAGGGTCGCGCGGCTCGGTGATGTAGAACCACCCCGATTGCCACCCCTTTATGGTCTCTATGAAGGAGCCCTCGAGCCATAGGACGTAGGGCATCTTGCCCACCATGGCACCTCTGCACTCCGCTTGGCGGCCGCCCACTACCTTCGGCTTGACATTGAAGGTCTTCATCCATAAGCCGAAGTGGGGTTGGATGCAGAGGAAGGCCTCGCACACGACGATGAACGCCGAGATGTTGAGGATGAAGTTCGGGGCCAGATCGTGGAAATCCAGGCCGTAGTAGAACATGAGCCCCCGGACAAATGGGTGAAGTGGGAAACCTAGTACGCGGAGGAAATGGGTGAGGAACACCACCCTCTCATGGGGCCTGGGGGTGGGGATGAGCTGCCCCTCGTCTGGGAGCCAGTGCGCGATGTCATTGGACAAGTATCCGGCTTTCCTCAGCTTCTTGATGTGTCCCTCTGTGACGGAGGAGACCATCTACTTGCCTCCCACTACGGACATGGCTGGAGAAGGTTGAGGTGGGATGTGCGGACTTGGGCGCTGGGGCTCGAGTGCGCGAAAATGGATAAGCAAAGGAGGAAGAAGGCGTAGATGGAAAAGGCGGATCCTTATCCCCTTATATGGGCGAAACTACTGCCCCCACCAGCCTGGTAAAACTCGCTTATCCCCAAGCGCCAGAATTAATGGCACGGTTGGGTTACCCACGCCCGTATTGATGAGAATCCCGGAATAAGGGGACACGATCTCTGCTTCGACAAGACGTGCCAAGGAAATCGCCTCGCTAAATGCGCTAAGGTGGGACAGTAAAACGATTCGAATAAAGGCTTGGCCGCGGTGTGGTGTCACACTGCGGAATACGTCAGCAGATTGGATTTGTGTAAATATTATTCTCTCTATGGTGGTATGTGGAACTTATTTTGCAGAGCCGGACACTATCCTTGTGTTCAAAATCTTCTATGAAGTATTCGAGGAGGAACCCGCCTTGCAATGCCAAGACAATCTGCGCTACTGGACTGCTCGTCATTGAAGCCTGGTTCAGGGCTACCGAGGAGTCCTGGATTAGGGGGTGTCCGGATAGCCGGACTATAACCTTTGGCCGGACTCCTGGACTATGAAGATACAAGATTGAAGACTTCGTCCCGTGTCCGGATGGGACTTTCCTTGGCGTGGAAGGCAAGCTTGGCGATATGGATATGTAGATGTCCTCCCATTGTAACCGACTGTAACCCTAGCCCTCTCCGTGTCTATATAAACCGGAGGGTTTTAGTCCGTGGGGCTAACAACAATCATACCATAGGCTAGCTTCTAGGGTTTAGCCTCTCTGATTTCGTGGTAGATCTACTCTTGTACTACCCATATCATCAATATTAATCAAGCAGGAGTAGGGTTTTACCTCCACCGAGAGGGCCCGAACCTGGGTAAAAACATCGTGTCCCTTGTCTCCTGTTACCATCCGCCTAGACGCACAGTTCGGGACCCCCTAACCGAGATCCGCCGGTTTTGACACCGACATTGGTGCTTTCATTGAGAGCTCCTCTATGTCGTCATCTTTAGGCCCGATGGCTCCTCCGATCATCAACAACGACGCGGTCCAGGGTGAGACTTTTCTCCCCGGACAGATCTTCATATTCGGCGGCTTTGCACTGTGGGCCAATTCGCTTGGCCATCTGGAGCAGATCGAAAACTACGCCCCTGGCCATCAGGTTAGATTTGGAAGTTTGAACTACACGGCTGACGTCCGCGGAGACTTGATCTTCGACGGGTTCGAGCCACAGCCGAGCGCACCGCACTGTCACGATGGGCATGATCTAGCTCTGCCGCCGAACAGTGCCCTGGAGGCCGCACCAGTCTCTGCTCCGACACTTAGCCCGGAGCCGACTGCGCCAATCAAGGACGGGTGGCTGGACACCGCCTCGGGGGCTGCAATCTCTACGGCGATCGAGCCGAACACCAGCCTTGTCCTTGCGGCTCAGAATCTCAAGGTGCCGGACTCCTCTCCGGACTCAACCTTCCGCGCCCGCTAATCGAATCCGATTACGCCTATCATGGAGTTCGCCGCGCGGACATCTTTCAAAGACTCGCCCTTCGGCGACTTCCTGAATTCACTAAAGTCTCTCTTTATCGGAGAGCCTGGCGGACTATGGTCAGCAAGGTTGGGATGCGTACGACGAAGAAATTCAAAGCCCACCCACCACCCACTTCGTAGCCACTGTCGATGATTTAACCGACATGCTGGACTTCGACTCAGAAGACATCAACGGTATGGACGCCGATGCAGGAGACGACCAAGAACCAGCGCCTATAGGGCACTGGAAGGCCACCTCGTCATATGACATATACATGGTGGACACCCCAAAAGAAGGAAATGGCGATGGAACAACGGAGGATGACCCCTCCAAGAAGAAGCCTAAGCGCCGGCGTCAGCGGCGCCGCTCTAAATCCCGTCGCGGACATCTTTCAGCACTCGCCCTTCGGCGATATCCTGAATTCACTAAAGTCTCTCTCTTTATCAGGAGAACCCTAGCCCTCTCCATTGTATATATATACCGGAGGGTTTTAGTCCGTAGGACGAACAATAATCATACCATAGGCTAGCTTCTAGGGTTTAGCCTCTCTGATCTCGTGGTAGATATACTCTTGTACTACCCATATCATCAATATTAATCAAGCAGGAGTAGGGTTTTACCTCCACCGAGAGGGCCTGAACCTGGGTAAAAACATCGTGTCCCTTGTCTCCTGTTACCATCCGCCTAGACGCACAGTTCGGGACCCCCTACCCGAGATTCGCCGGTTTTGACACCGACAATAACCCCTGAGGAATACATAAGAGACACTTTCTAGAACGTTCCAGACTCCGAAAAGGCATAGGTACGTGGTACGGTAAGTAAACCGAATCCAAAACAACTCTAATGGCATTTTTATCAGTTTTGGATTATTTAAGAATTTTAGGAAGCAATAAGTAGTCCGAAAGGGACACAAGGCTCTCACGAGAGAGGAGGCCGCGACCCCCCCCCCCTGTAGGGCGCCCCCCTGTCTCGTGGGCACCTCGTGTGCCTCCCGGACTACGTTTTCTTGTATGTTACGTATTTTGGTCAGTAAAAATTCATTATATATACTCCCACAGGTTTTGACCACCGTATCACACAAATATCCTCTGTTTTTGTTTCGAGCTATTTCTGTTTCAGATCTAGAGCATCATGTCGTCTCCAAGCGCTCCCAGGGACAAGTTTTTCGAGAGAGTTATCAACCCCTATCTCGCGGAGGTGCTGCATCATCCTCAAACCATTGAGATGCGTGAGGGGGTGCTGCACATCCGCGATGTGGAGGGACCAAGGCGTACTGGGAGCGTGGAGACAAATCTCGAAGCCGTGGAGCAAGAAGTTTCCAAGTGTCAAGGGATGGTGGAGCGTGGACTCAATGCCAACCAGATGATGATCACGGAGTTCACCAACAACCACAAGCTGGATGCCAAAGTCATCGGGGAGACCATCTTCAAGCTTCAAGAGAAAATCGAGCACCTCCAAGCCCAGATTTATGACCTGCAAAACCAGAACTGTGAGTATGAATATAGATTCAAAAGGATGAGTTTGGCTGCAGATTTAAGGATCCTGGAGACTCGATCATCCTTTTATGATGGAGAGCCTATGCATTGGAAGACGGACGACAAGCCTGCATCATCAACAACTCCTACTTCACCACTTCTGAAGAAATAATCACATGGGTATGGGCACTCCCCTTGGCAACTGCCAAGCTTGGGGGTGCCCCAGTATCGTATCACCATCACACTCTTATCTTTACTGCTTTATTTAGTTCGATCCTTTTAGTAGTATCTTGATCTAGTAGATTGAAGTTTTGATATCAAGTAGTTTTGATTCTTGCATTGTCATCTCTTTATGTATTCGAGTCCGTGTGCTATCTATAATAAAGATTAGTGTTAAGTCAAGGGCTTTGCTATGTTGCTATGATCTTGAGAAGGTAGAAAGAACAAAAGAGTTCATATTGATCTTATGGATAGTGGTAACTTCACACATAGAAAGTATGAGGCATAAAAATTGTTGAGAGTTGATGAACGTAGCCTTGGTCATCGTTGCAATTAATAGGAAGTGATAAGGAAAGAGGGGTTCACATATAAATATATTATATTGGACATCTTTTATGATTGTGAAGCACTCATTAAGTATGACATGCTAAAAGAGTTGACGTTGGACAAGGAAGACAACGTAATGGTTTATGATTTCCGACATCTCAGTTAAAGTATATTGTCATTGACCTTCCAAACATGTTGAGCTTGCCTTTCCCCCTCATGCTAGCCAAATTCCTTGCATCAAGTAGAGATACTACTTGTGCTTCCAAATATCCTTAAACCCAGTTTTTCCATGAGAGTCCACCATACCTACCTATGGATTGAATAAGATCCTTCAACTAAGTTGTCATCGGTGCAAGCAATAAAAATTGCTCTCTAAATATGTATGACTTATTAGTGCAGAGAAAATAAACTTTGTACAAACTTGTTGTGGAAGTAATAAAAGCGACGGACTGCATAATAAAGGTCCACATACAAGGGGCAATATAAAGTGACATTCTTTTGCACTAAGACTTTATGCATCAACCCTAAACGCGCATGACAACCTCTGCTTCCCTCTGTGAAGGGCCTATCTTTTACTTTATGTTTTACATTATGCTTGAGTCAAGGTGATGCTCACCTTTCCCTTTTTATTTTTATCCTTTCGCAAGCTCCTCGTGTTTGAAAGATCATGATACATATATCCAATTGGATGTAAGTTAGCATAGGCTATTATTGTTGACATCACCTAAAGGTGAATACGTTGGGAGGCAACACAATAAGCCCCTATCTTTCTCAGTGTCCGGCTGAAACTCTATAACCACAAGTATTGCGTGAGTGCTAAACAATTATAGGGGACTACGAGATAGTTGAGTATGTGAGCTTACTGAAAAGCTCTATTATTGACTCTTTCCGATGTTACGATAAATTGCAATTGCTTCAATGACTAAGATTATAGTTTGTTAGTTCCCAATGAAGTTTTTGAACCATACTTGACATTGTGAATTGCTTATTACTTGAGCATAGGAAATCATATGACAAAATCCATATATGTTGCTGTTATTAGAATGATCATGATGCCCTCATGTCCATATTTTATTCTTATCGACACCTCTATCTCTAAACATGTGGACATATTTTTCGATTTCGGCTTCCGCTTGAGGACAAGCGAGGTCTAAGCTTGGGGGAGTTGATACGTCCATTTTGCATCATGCTTTATATCAATATTTATTGCATTATGGGCTGTTATTACACATTATATCTCAATACTTATGGCTATTCTCTCTTATTTTACAAGGTTTACCATGAAGAGGGGAATGCCGCAAATGGAATTCGGCCGAAAAGGAGCAAACGTTGGAAACCTATTCTGCATAACTCCAAAAGTCCTAAAACTCCACGAAACAACTTTTTGGATTTATTAAGAATTTATGAGCGAAAGAAATAGGCCAGGGGGCCCACACCCTGTCCAGGAGACAGGAGGGCCCCCCCCCTGTAGGGCGCGGCCCCCTATCTCCTGGGCCCCCTGGTGGGTCTCCGGCGTCCATCTTCTGCTATACCATCACTTTTACCCTGGAAAAAATCGTGGGAAAGCTTACGGGACGAAACTCCGCCGCCACAAGGCGGAACCTTGGCGGAATCAATCTAGGGCTCTGGCGGAGCTGTTCTGCCGGGGACACTTCCCTCCGGGAGGGGGAAATCATCACCAACGTCATCACCAACTATCCTCTCATCGAGAGCGGGTCAATATCCATCAACATCTTCACCAGCACCATCTCCTCTCAAAACCCTAGTTCATCTCTTGTATCCAATCTTGTATCAAAACCACAAATTGGTACCTGTGGGTTGCTAGTAGTGTTGATTACTCCTTGTAGTTGATGCTAATTGGTTTACTTGGTGGAAGATCATATGTTTAGATCCTTTATGCATATTATTACTCCTCTGATTATGAACATGAATATGCTTTGTGAGTAGTTACGTTTGTTCCTGAGGAAATGGGTGAAGTCTTGCTATTAGTAGTCATGTGAATTTGGTATTCGTTCGATATTTTGATGAGATGTATGTTGTCTTTCCTCTAGTGGTGTTATGTGAACGTCGACTACATGACACTTCACCATTATCTGGGCCTAGAGGAAGGCATGGGGAAGTAATAAGTAGATGATGGGTTGCTAGAGTGACAGAAGCTTAAACCCTAGTTTTTGCGTTGCTTCGTTAGGGGTTGATATGGACCCATATGTTTAATGTTGTGGTTAGGTTTACCTTAATACTCCTTTTTGTAGTTGTGGATGCTTGCCATAGGGGTTAATCATAAGTGGGATGCTTTTCCAAGTTAGGACAGTACCCAAGTATCGGTCCACCCACATATCAAATTATCAAAGTACCGAACGCGAATCTTATGAACGTGATGAAAACTAGCTTGACGATAATTCCCAATGTGTCATCGGGAGCTCCTTCTTCATTATTAGAATGTGTCCAGGCTTATCCTTTGCTACATAAAGGATTGGGCCACCTTTCTGCACTTTATTTACTTTTTGCTCGTTACTATTTATCTTATCACAAAACTATCTATCACCTACTATTTCAGTGCTTGCAAAGAAAACCTTTCTGAAAACCGCTTATCATTTCCTTCTGCTCCTCGTTGGGTTCGACACTCTTACTTATCGAAAGGACTACGATAGATCCCCTATACTTGTGGGTCATCAGTGGGACCTACTACGAGGTGTCTGTGACCGTGGACTCGGCTATTGATAGGTTATACACTCTGCAGAGGTAGCACACTGTACCCACACCACGGAACCCATGGCCTCGCACTCCCATTCGGGTGGACCAACGACATTCCGACAAAACCCTTCCATTGCCATGACACTCTCCCGGCCACTCCGACCCAATCCCCAACGGGCTAGTCCTGGGTGGCCCCGTGTCTACCAAAGACACACCGACCATCGTAGTGGCCAAAACAATTCCACTCGGGGACCCGGTACCATAATCTCAACAACGGGCACACAAGGTTATGCCTGCTTACCGGGCCAGGGTGAGCACGACACAACCTTCCCTAGTTGGAGGCACCGACCAGAGGCAATATCGATGGACCGAATCAAGGCGTTCCCAAAAAGGCAAATGTGGTTGCACTGGGAAAAACTCAATTCAGCGGCGCCATGACCCAGTCAACATTATATTCAAGTTGAGTTATAATCAGGTTCAACTTAAGATGAAAATGACCGGTGTCATAGCATGCCATGAAATGCAAAACTACACATGCAACACTTAATAACAGAAAAAAAAGACCGATTGTCATCCGTATACACACTAAGCATAAATATCAACAACTCATATTACTTTGCTGATCAATATAGCTCACATATTAACCAAAATATTTTGCAGCAAGTTTTATTATTTTCTCATGCAAGAACGTAACTCCGATTAATTTCTCATGTGATTAATAAAGATTTTCCCACAAACAATTCCCAATTTCTTTCTCATCCAAGTTAGGTTCAAACATTCTGCAAGTCAAGTAAAATGACTAACCAAGCACTTAACAGAATATTTTCTTAGAAAATTTTTATCATTTTATTTAAGGCAAGAGAATAACTTTAAATAATTACTAACATGCATAACAAAATCATTTCTATCATCACCGCGATTAAATCTTAACTTGGCTCTACCAACTAAACTAATTTCAACATTCTGTAAATCAATCATAATAACTCACAAACATTTAACAGAATAAAAATAACACAATAGTTATTTAAATGCATGGATTAATCATTTCATTCAAGTAAGAAAATCACAAATATTGAAATGACACCATGAAAATGTTTTTGTGGCTTGCCTTAGTGCAGATGAGGTTCACAAGCCTTCTGGTGATCCTCAAGACAAGCCTCACCCTCTGAAAATAAATTGAAAAACAAAAACCAAATATCAAGAACACTTCTGAAAATCACCAGAAATTCTAAACAGCTCAGAAAAATCTCATCTTTGGTGAGCTGCTATATTTTTTTTCAAAGAACACAATGCAAAAAGAATCAATTCATTTGGACTTATGGTTGAAAAGTTATAACTGTTTGAAGCTCTCTGGAATTTAAGTGATTTTGAATTTAAATAAACAGCTGAGGGGGGTGACGTCGAAGGCGTAAAACCTCAGGACGCCACCACTCGTACCACTTCGTGTGCGTACAGAGTGGCTGACTAGCGGGCCCCGCTAGTCAGGTGGGGGAAGTGGGAAGAAGGAAACAGAGGAGGCCGCGGCTTCGCCAAAGCTCTCGCCGGCGACGAGGGCTTCTTGGCCAACACGAGAGGGAGGGATTTCGAGAGGGGACGGTGGCGCACCTGCCCGTACCCGTAGCGTGGCTAGGGGTGGTCGGACAGCGTCGGAATCAAGCTCGCAAGCGGAGGAAGAACACGGTGGTTGCCGGAGTTGAGGAAGACGGCGAACGGAAGCCACTCCAGGGGCTCCAAGCGGGCAAGACGGCCTCACCGGAGAGAGGCGGAGGCCCTGGAGGGGTCGCCCAGGCCTGGGAGGGGCTGGAGCTACCGAGGCGACCAGAGGGGATCGCCGGCGAGCTCGAGCTCGGGGACGGCGGCCCGAGGCCTTCCTGGACGGGCTACGGCTTCCTACGCGGTTGTGGAGTGTGTGTGAGTGCTGGAAGGTGCTCGAGGAGTCTGGGGGTGGCTCCATTTATAGGCGAGCGGCGAGGGGGTTTCGGGCTCCGCCGGTGGACACCTGTCCATGGCGCCCGGGGACGAGCGGCGTCAGTGAGAGGGGGAGATGGCGACGCAGGTCACGCGGCAAATGTGGGCGGACGGAGACGAGCACAGGATCATGGGAAAGGTGACGAGCACAGTGCGCTCCACACTGTTGGGCTGGCCGTGCCTTGCCGTGCTCGCTGCGGCGTGCTCCGGCGTCAGCGAGAGCCATAGGGAGGTTAATGGCGTTGAGACGAAGATGGTGGCGCGGTTTGGCACGCTCGGGCAGGCGAGGGATGCGAGCACGCGTGAACAGAGCGCTCGGCGGCCATCAGAGCGCGTCGACACGCATGCCAACACCCCTGGACGAACGTGGTCACTGCGTGAACTATGACATCAGGCCGATCTAAGCATAAACTTCATGTCTGGCATTTTGTTCGTGGTAGTTTTGAGTGTTACCATGATTTGGTTTGGATCCAGGTGCAGTAGAGAGGTTTTTACAAGCCAGGTAAGTTTCTGATCAGTAACTTTGAACAGTTACTGTGGTCAAACGGCTGGGAGTTAGAGGCTGTGCTTTGGAGGCTAGTCTTGAGTTACTAAGGTAAAGATGCACAAGAAAGTTCAGGTCAAATGGAGCAAGTAAAATGGTAGTTGCTACAGAAACCACCATTTCTGTCCAGAACGGAAAATATTTTTTGTAGCAAAAATATTCCAAAAAGTGATGAAATATTTTTGCTCACGAAGGTGCCCTAGGGTTCACAGAATATTTGTGAATTATCTCAGATTTTTTTGAGACATAAAAATTAGTGTTGCTTTGAAGCAAACTGATCTGGCTAGGGTTTTTGAGTGACAATGAATATTTTTCATTTAAGAAAAATATTCCAAAGATTATTTTGGGTGGATCAGAAGAGAAATGATGACTTTGGAGGGAAGTGGAGCACTTGGGTGAAAGCCAAGGATGCCCAAGTGTTTAAGTCCATATGAAAAGATTCAAGAACTCCAAGTTTCAGAAAATTTTCAAATGAAGATCAAGCAAATAAGAGAGGGCAAAAACCAGGCTGTCACATGTCGGGGCGTGGCCTGTGACGTGTATTGGGAGGTCGGTGCGCAAACCGGGCACATGGAGTGAGAGGCGACGGTGCGGGGCGAGGCCACGGTGAGCGTGGGCCTCGGTGTCCAAAGCAGGGGGAGGCGCACAGCGTCAGGAAAGTGCACAAGCCTTGCGCCTGTGAGTGGTGGGCGGTGGCCATACGGGAGGATGGAAAGGAGGATAGGAGGGGGTTCCTCACATGGGAGCTGCAGGGGGAAGACAATGGGCTCTGGGAGGTGGTGGCAGTCTCGCAGGCGATGGGGGTGGCGGAGGGCGACGCTGTTCGGGGGAGGTGCCGACGTCGGGGTCGAGCGGCTCCGGGCTCAGGCGATCCAGTGGGGAAGAGGACAAGCAGGTGCTCCGGCGACAGGGTGACTCCGGCGAAGGTGTGGCGGGATGAGGCCGCGATGGTGTGCGGCGGCGGCGTCAGGGACGATGGGGTCGGGGTGGTTTGCCCCGATCTAGAAACCGAGGGGAGTGGGGGAGCGAGTGAGATAGAGTGGGGGTCGGGGGTAGTGGGGGAGTGGGGCTAGGGGTTTCGGCCGATAGGGGGATATGGATAGTGGGGTGGGCCAGTCGGGCCAGGGTGGGAGTTGGGCCGGGTGGCCCATTTGGCCTGGGGCTTTCCCCCTCTTTTTACTTTTTTTTTTAGTCTCTTCCCTTTTCTTATTTTTCTTTTCTGTTTTAACTTTATTACCCAAATTGCTTTAGTTTTGTAAAACATCCAATTAGCACCTAAAATAGTAGCAATAATTATACCACAACCACAATAACTTTGGCACCTAGCTAAAATAGTTTAGTATTTTGTAAAATACAATAGGAGTATAATTAATTGTTTTGCTGTTGTTCTAATCACTTTAGGGTATTTAATTATTTTATAAAGATGTTGTTTCTTCACCAATTTTATCCATGATTTATTTTTCACATTAATAACATTATAGTTTTGACTTTTGAAAACTTTAATTGTTTGACTTGATTTTGAATTTGAATTTTGAATAGGTTTTAAACTAACGCGAGATTAGCAATAGTAACCGAGGTGACATGGCATCCTCAGCATGGAATTACTGTAGCTTAATTATCCGGCGTCACACTAATATTCATGATCATAGAGCTAAAGTGTTAGCCACTATTAACCGGATGAATGAATTTGATTTTATAATGAGAAAAAGTAGGGATATTTTTTCTTTCTATAAAATTAATCGTGAATGTCCTCCTATAGAAGAAACTCTTCGTGATCAAGATGTTATGCGTAGAATGAAATCTAATGAATATAGTGCTTTTGGGGAGAATGCTAGAAAAAGAGTCCCACCTTCAGTTCTAGTTCAGAATTTGTTTGAGCATGCTAATGATAAATTTGAATGAATTTCTAGAGGGATTGTTGATGGATTTTCCAAAGATTGGTTTAAGTATACCTCTATAAATCCCATAGAGGATAAAATAACTATTATGTATGAGGGATTTTATGGAGATGATCCACCCCCATGATAATTTGATTTCATGAATGTCAAAATTACTAAATATCGCCCATTTACTATTTATGCTTGCCTGCTAAAAAATTTGCTACAAAAAAGAGGGACTTTCTAAGATAAGTTTATGATGGTCCATCTGTTGGGGAAAGCAGTATTTCAAAAGTTTTACCTTCGATCACGCAAGGTCTATCTATGTGATGCATAGCAATGAGCGGGAGAGTATGTCCATGTACCCTCGTAGATCGAAAGCGGAAGCGTTAATTAACACGGTTGATGTAGTCGAATGTCTTCGCGATCCAACCGATCAAGTACCGAATACACGGCACCTCCGCGATCTGCACACGTTCATCTCGGTGATGTCCCTCGAACTCTTGATCCAGCTGAGGTCGGGGGAGAGTTTCGTCAGCACGACGGCGTGATGACGGTGATGATGAAGTTACCGACGCAGGGCTTCGCCTAAGCACTACAATGATATGACCGAGGTGGAAATTTGTGGAGGCGGGCACCGCACATGGCTAAACAATCAACTTGTGTGTTTATGGGGTGCCCCCCTCCCCCGTATATAAAGGAGTGGAAGAGGGGGAGGACGGCCTCCTATGGCACGCCCCAAGGGGGGATTCCTACTCCTACTAGGAGTAGGTTTCCCCCCTTTCCTAGTCCAACTAGGAGGGGTAAGGAAGGGAAGAGGGAGAGAAGGAAAGGGGGGCGGCCTGATAATCCCCAAGTGCAGGGAATCATCATAGCAACTCCCAAAGGTGTAAGTGATAAGTATGGAGTGTCGAACCCACAAGGAGCTAAAGGTAAGATCAATATTCTCTCAAGTCCTATCTACCACTGATACAACTCTAAATACACCGAACGTTTGCTTCCAACTAGAAACGAGAAATAAAACTACGTTGTGAGTATGAAGAGGATAACTTTGCATGGTATCCGAGAGCTAAAACATAAAAGTAGGTGATGTTATCATAAAGTTAGAATATATTACTAAATATTATAAATAGGGAGTGTGGAATAATGATGGGTCGGTGTGCGGAATTATCCTAGGCAATTTTTAACAAGACTGGTAGTCGTCATTGCAATTTCATATCAGGGAGAGGCATAAGCTAACATACTTTATCTTCTTGGATCCTATGCACTTATGATTGGAACTCTAGCAAGCATCCGCAACTACTAAAGATCATTAAGGTAAAACCCAACCATAGCATTAAAGCATCAAGTCCCCTTTTATCCCATACGCCACAACCCCCTTACTCGGGTTTATTCTTCTGTCACTCAAGCAACCCACTATAAGCGAATCATGAACGTATTGCAACACCCTACAGCGGGAATCCCTCACGCTTGCGCGACACAGATGGCACAATAGGATAGCACCAAAATAAAACATACAACTCATACCAATCTAGATCATCAATCAACCCAAAGACAAAGGATATCTACTCCAAACATCATAGGATGGAAACACATCATTGGATCATAATATGTGGCATAAACCACCATGTTCAAGTAGGGATTACAGCGGGGTGCAGGAGAGTGGACCACGTAAAATAGATGAGGATGGTGATGTTGATGAAGACGATCACCGCGGTGATGATTCCCCTCCCGATGGCACTCCAGCGACACTGAGAGAGAGGAGGAGAGGTTCTCCCCCTTGTGCTTCCTCCTCCATGGCCTCCTCCCTAGATGGGGAGAGGTTCTCCCTCTGGTCCTTGGCCTTCCTGGCGATGATGACCCCTCCGGGATCCTCCTCCATGGCCTCCGATGATGATGGCCCCCTCCGGCAGGGTGCCAGAGAGGGCCTAGATTGATTTCTCGTTGTTACAGAGGCTTGCGTCGGCGGAACTTCCGATCTAGGTTATTTTTTGGGGGTTTATGTATTTATAGGAATTGTTGGCGTTGGTTTCACGTCAGGGGGGTCTCCGAGTCGTCCACGAGGCAGGGGCCCACTCCCAGGACAGCTAGGGACTCTTCTGGCCCAACTCTTTTACTCCAGGGGCTTCTTTTGGTCCATAAAAAATCATCAAAAATTGGCACGTCAATTGGATTCCGTTTGGTATTGCTTTTCTGTAAAACTCAAAAACAAGGAAAAAACAGAAACTGGCACTGGACTCTAGATTAATAGGTTAGTCCCAAAAATCATATAAAATATCATATAAATGCATATAAAACATCTAAGATGGATAATATAATAGCATGAATACTTCATAAATTATAGATACGTTGGAGATGTATCACGGTCCCCTCCCCAATTCCGATTGGGCTTGGGGGTGCGCCTCCCACTTAGCCTCCTCCTCCTCTCTTCCACTAAATCCCATTAAGGCCCATTAACACCCCGGGGGGTTCCGGTAACCCCCCCCCCCCCTCGGTACTCCGAAAAATGCCCCAACTCATCTGAAACCTTTCCGATGTCCAAACATAACCTTCTAATATATCAATCCTTATGTCTCGACCATTTTGAGACTCCTCGTCATATCTGTGACCACATCCGGGACTCCGAACAACCTTTGGTACATCAAAACACATAAAGTCATAATACCGATCATCATCGAACGTTAAGCGTGCGGACCCTATGGGTTTGAGAACTATGTAGACATGACCGAGACTCATCTCCGGTCAATAACCAATAGCGAAAACTGGATGCTAATACTGGCTCCCACATATTCTACGAAGATCTTTATCAGTCAAACCGCATAACAACATACGTTGTTCCCTTTGTCATCGGTATGTTACTTGCCCGAGATTCGATCATCGATATCTCAATACCTAGTTCAATCTCGTTACTGGAAAGTCTCTTTACTCGTTCCGTAATGCATCATCCCGTAACTAACTCATTAGTCATATTGCTTTCCAGGCTTATAGTGATGTGCATTATCGAGAGGGCCCAGAGATACCTATCCGACAATCGGAGTGACAAATCCTTATCTTGATCTATGCCAACTCAACAAACACCATCGGAGACACCTGTAGAGCATCTTTATAATCACCCAGTTACGTTGTGACATTTGATAGCACACTAAATGTTCCCCCGGTATTCGGGAGTTGCATAATCTCATAGTCAGAGGAACATGTATAAGTCATGAAGAAAGCAATAGCAATAGAACTTAACGATCATTATGCTAAGCTAACGGATGGGTCTTGCCCTTCACATCATTCTCTAATGATATGATCACGTTCATCAAATGACAACACATGTCTATGGCTAGGAAACTTAACCATCTTTGATTAACGAGCTAGTCAAGTAGAGGCATACTAGGGACAGTCTGTTTTGTAAATGTATTCACACATGTATCAAGTTTCCGGTTAATACAATTCTAGCATGAATAATTAACATTTATCATGATATAAGGAAATATAAATAATAACTTTATTATTGCCTCTAGGGCATATTTCCTTCATTCTCCCACTTGCACTAGAGTCAATAATCTAGTTCATATCGCCATGGTATTTAACACCAATAGTTCACATCGTCAAGTGATTTAACACTCTATAGTTCACATCGCCATGTGACCAATACCCAAAGGGTTTACTAGAGTCAATAATCTAGTTCACATCGCCATGTGATTAACACCTAAAGAGTACTAAGGTGTGATCAATGTTTTACTTGTGAGATAAGTTTAGTCAACGGTTCTGCCACATTCAGATCCGTATGTATTTTGCAAATTTCTATGTCTACAATGCTCTGTACGGAGCTACTTTAGCTAATTTCTCCCACTTTCAATAGTATCCGGATAGTGAGTTAGAGTCATCTAGATTGGTGTCAAAGCTTGCATCGACGTAACTCTTTACGACGAACTCTTTATCAGCTCCATAACCGAGAAAGATTTCCTCAGTCCTCTAAGGATAATTTTGACCGCTGTCCAGTGATCGACTCGTAAATCAAAATTTTACTCCCTTGACAAACTCAGGGCAGGGAATACAATAGGTTTAGAACACAACATGGCATATGAGGGAGTCCTGGATTAGGGGGTGTCCGGATAGCCGAACTATCACCGTTGGCCGGACTCCTGGACTATGAAGATACAAGATTGAAGACTTTGTCCTGTGTCCGGATGGGACTTTCCTTGGCGTGGAAGGCAAGCTTGGCGATACGGATATGTAGATCTCCTACCATTGTAACCGACTCTGTGTAACCCTAACCCTATTCATGTCTATATAAAACAGAGGGTTTTAGTCCGTAGGACGAACAACAATCATACCATAGGCTAGCTTCTAGGGTTTAGCCTCTCTGATCTCGTGGTAGATCTACTCTTGTACTACCCATATCATCAATACTAATCAAGCAGGAGTAGGGTTTTACCTCTATCGAGAGGGCCCGAACCTGGTTAAAAACATCGTGTCCCTTGTCTCCTGTTACCGTCCGCCTAGACGCAGATTCGGGACCCCCTACCGAGATCCGCCGGTTTTGACACCGACATTGGTGCTTTCATTGAGAGTTCCTCGTATCGTCATCCTTAGGCCTGATGGCTCCTTCGATCATCAACAACGACGCAGTCCAGGTGAGACTTTTCTCCCGGACAGATCTTCGATTCGGCGGCCGCAGACTGCGGGCAATTCACTTGGCCATCCGGAGCAGATCGAAGCTACGCCCCTGCCATCAGTCAGATTCGGAGTTTGAACTACACGGCCGACATCCGCGGAGACTTGATCTTCAGCGGATTCGAGCCACAGCCAAGCGCGCCGCACTGTCTCGATGGGCACGACCTAGCTCTGCCGCAGAACAGTGCCCTGGAGGCCACACCAGCGTCCGCTCCGACCCTTAGCTCGGAGCCGACGCCGCCGATCGAGGACAAGTGGTTGGACACCGCCTCGGGGGTTACGATCTATACGGCGATTGAGCCGAACTCCATCCCTGTCCTTTGCGAAGACCGTGACTCCAAGGTGCCGGACTCCTCTCCGGACTCCGAACCCTCCGCGCCCCTGCCAATCGAATCCGATTGGGCGCCGGTCATGGAGTTCACTGCCGCGGACATCTTTCAGCAATCGCCCTGTGGCGACATCCTAAATTCACTAAAGTCTCTCTCTTTATCAGGAGAGCCCTGGCCGGACTACGGTCAGGAAGGTTGTGATGCGGACGACGATGAAATTCAACACCCACCCACCACCCACTTTGTAGCCACTATCGATGATTTAACCGACATGCTCGACTTCGACTCCGAAGACATCGACGGTATGGACGACGATGCTAGAGATGACCAAGAACCAGCGCCATGAGGCACCGGAAGGCCACCTCGTCATCGACATATACATGGTGGACATCCCAAAAGAAGGAACGGCGATGGAACAGCGGAGGATGACCCCTCCAAGAAACAGCCCAAGCGCCCGGCGTCGGCGCCGCCGCTTAAATCCCGCCACAGCAAAACGGTGATTCCGCACGGAGGTAATAACACCCCGGATAGTGTCAGAGACAACCCCTCCGGCAGGATTCAGCACGAGGAGGAGGAGAAGCCAGCCCTCATGATAGAGCGGCAGACAAGGAGGTGGAGGACGATAATTATATGCCTCCCTACGAAGATGAGGCAAGCCTCGACGACAACGAATTTGTCGTGCCCGAGGATCCCGCCGAACAGGAGCATTTCAAACGCAGGCTCATGGCCACGGCAAGCAGCCTCAAGAAAAAGCAGCAGCAGCTTAGAGCTGACCAAGACCTGCTAGCTGACAGATGGATGAAAGTCCTTGCAGCCAAGAGTCTGAACTCAAACGCCCTCCAAGAGATACCCAAAGCGCAGGCTGCTACCCCAATTAGAGGAAGCAGCACCCAAACCTACATCACCAGGCATGATGCGGCCGACCGCCACCCGTGGTCGCGACAGAGAGGCCTCTAGGCCCTCCATTCAAGCCGCACCCCGGTGTCGCTCGAAGAGTACCAAGGCACGGGGAAACGTGCCAGACCTGCGAGACATATTGGAGGACAAGGCAAGGCAAACAAGATCGATCTACGGATCGCGTGGGCGCCCCACGATACACGATACAGCAATTCCGGCCGGGCCGAACACAGTAGACAAAGCTTGAGCTGCGTCGTGATATAGCTCAGTACAGAGGCGCCGCACACCCACTATGCTTCACTGGATCATTAAATCCCGGAGGGTTTCAAACCCGTAAACATCGAATCATACGATGGCACAACAGATCCTGCGGTTTGGATCGAGGACTACCTCCTCCGTATCCACATGGCCCGCGGCGATGATCTACACTGTCGGGGAAGCTGATCGGACCCACGAACACCTATGGGACCGGCGGACCGAGCCCCTTTCGGTTCGGTGGGGGGCGGAGGTCGCACGAAGAGCAGATCGAGGCAAAGCACACGAGCAGATTTACCCAGCTTCGGAGCTCTCCGGAGATATAATACTCCTACTGCTGCTTGTCTGATTGTATTGTGTTCTTGCTAGGGAGCGCTGAGAGCTACAAGACCGAGCGTGAGTGTTCTCTGGCTTCGAATGAGATGAACCCTCTCCTACGTTGCGCATGGGCCTCCTTTTATATGCTCAAGGGGTCACCGACAGGTGGCAACGTAAAAAAAGGGAAAATGAGTTGCGGTTGGTACAGCTACTTGTACAGTGTATCCTACCTAACCCTGACGGCAGGGGACAAAGGCATTAAATGCCCATCTAAGTCGACTAAACAGTGTAGAAAAGGACCGTCGGCGCCACTGTTATACGATGGCAATCTTGTCAAGACACCGCTTGCCACGCGCCCGCTTAGCTGCACAGCCTCTTGCCACGCAGCTACCGAAAGGTCCCATGGCGACACGTTGGTGGATGAGCTGGAGCGGAGGAACGGAGTGGTAGTTCGCGTGACAAGCGCCTTGCATGATTGTTGCCTTTGTCGCGTCCGGAAGCTTGTCGCTCACCGGGCCGCCCCGGCAAGCTCCTCTTGCAGGGGCCTTGTCTTCTAGGTGCCTTGAGACCTCTTGCCGGGGTCTTGTCTCTTTGACTTAAATACTTTGTTCTTGAACGACTCCAATGGAGCCGCGGAGGACCTTGACGGATACCAGGCAAGCCTTGCCGCGGGGTGCTGCAACTGCCCGTGCACGAGTTTGGGATACTAGGGGACCCCTACTCTACACCGACAGGAGCCCCCGGGCCTGGGCCACGCACGGTGCCGAGCGCTGTTGGGCCAGGCCCA
Source organism: Aegilops longissima (assembly GCA_021605205.1). Lineage (NCBI taxonomy): Eukaryota > Viridiplantae > Streptophyta > Magnoliopsida > Poales > Poaceae > Aegilops > Aegilops longissima. The sequence goes on from CM038682.1 coordinate 742,883,743, forward strand.
AAACAGTGCACGGACACGCGCGGCCTAGGTCACGCCGTAACTTGCTCCGGACCCACCACGTCCCCCACAGACAGCACGTCGAGCAGCGCGTCGTGGGAGAGATCGTGGGGTTTCTTTATTCGAAAAGCGGGCGTCCGCCCCTCTCTCTCCTTATAAACAGGGGAAACAGGGGCAGTTCGCCCACCTCGCCATTTGCTGTCTAATCTCGAAAACCACCGCTGCTCCCCCCTTCCTCCCAAGTCTGAAGAGAGCAGTGCTTCGCTCCCCATCGCCACCAGCACCACCAACGCCGTCCGGCTCCCCCACCACCTCCGCCATGGCTCCGAAAGCCGACAAGGGGAAGGGCGTGAAGTCGGCCGAGGCGCAGTGCCTCATGACATCGCTGAGGAGCGGACTATCTCCCCAGCTCGCCGGAAGGGAGCTGAGAGAGAACTACTACCTCTTCTCGTCGCCGGGAGACGCCTTGGCGCATCCAGCGACGAAGGTACTCCCAGCCGCTGCTTGAACTAGCCCCAACTGGGTACCCTTTCTTCGCCTTTGTTCTTCTATTGCGGGCTCTGCCCGCCCTTCTCTAATTTTTCTGCGATATCATGAACACCTACGGGTTCCGCCTCCTTGATTTCACCCCAATGCTGTCGACCATGGCAGTTTCGCACATCTCTGCGAAAACTTTGTGGAGTCCATCCCAACGTAGCCCTCTTCCGCCACTTCTTCATGCCCCGAGTCGAGAGAGAGAGCCACTTGCGGAGGAATTGCTTGGATCTCAGGATCGGCAGAAGGAGGCCTATCTGGAAGGAGAGCTCCGTAGCAAGTGGGAGGTGGAGGGCAGATTGGTGTTGGATTGTAGAGGAGAACCCGCAGCCCTTCCGCCCAGCGCCAAACCCCAATAGTGCGGCAGCGATTGGAGCAACTTGGCGCCGGAAGATGCTAGATTGAAGATTGCTGTGACCCGGATCCTGCGTCTCAGGCTTGCCGGACTCACTGTAGGCGCCGTTGGTGCAGACTTCCTTCGCCGCCGCATCGCCCCCTTGCAGGAGAGGAGGAGACCTGCTTGGGAATTCCAGAATGCGGCGGATATCATGAGGCTGCGCCCGGGCCTCAACTTCAACTTCACCGTCTTGGAGTCGGATGAGATGCTCCTGGAGCTGTTCAAGCACGACGCCGATCACCCCGAATGGTTCAGGTTGCCGAGGGGAGTCGTTCCATTGTGCAACAATTCCTCGCTCGACCGCATCCGTGCAATGATGTCATTGTGCGACTCGCATGGAATTGTTCCAACCTGGCAAGAGCCTGCGGACGACGTCGTGCGGGTGTTCTTCGACAGCTTGGAAGAAGTGTCGATCCGTCCCGATGAGCAGAAGGGCCTCACCCGTGACACCACTGACGACGAGATGCAGCGCATCGCCTCCAGGCTGGAAGAGGCGGCAGCAGCTGCTGCCACCGGCGGTGGGTTCACCGTGGAGGCGAGAGGCAGCAGAGGCGGCAAGCCTTGTCGGCGAAAGGAGTTTGCCGGCGAGGAGGAGCTTGCGAACCTGAAGCCGAGTAGAGCGAACCCGCCGAGGGCGCCTCCTCCCCACCATCTAGTAGCTTGCCGCAAACGGAGCCCCCATCCCCACCAAGAAGGCGTCTTGGCTGGAGGCAAGCAGGCGGCAGACGGACCAACAGCCGCCCGCGCCATGACTGCTGCTCCACCGCTGCAAGCACTTGTGCAGCGGGAGCACCTCACGCCCGCTGCAGCAAGCTGGGCGGGGCCCTCCCAGCCACCGCTGCTACTCCCGCCAAGCGATCAAGGGAACCCTCCTCCGCCTCGTCGCACCGGGGCGAGCCAGAATGATCTCTCCGCTCAGCTCGGACGAGGAAGAAGAAGAGTAAGCTTACGTGTTGTACTTGTATTTCTTCAATTTTGTTGCTTTTTCGTATTTGATTTGCTTCATTCGAACCCTTTCCTTTTCAGGGCCTGGCCCAGAGCGTCGAAGAGAGCTAAGACCCGGTGGTTGTCATCGAGGCGATCCCCGTCGCAACAGAGGCGCGTCCGAGACCCCCTGCGGACCCGCAACCCTTCCTCAAAGCAGCCCCAGCGAGACCCCATCGTAAGTATATGGTTTACTTCTTGCTGTTAGGCGCGCATGGGTGCTCTTTCTTCTTGATATCATTGTTGGTTTGTGTAGGAGCAGAGCAGCCTCACCAAGAGTGCCGGAAGCCGCTCTGAAATGCCATCTGCTTGACTACACGCCAAGGGAGGATTCCCGGCAAGGGCGTTCTCGGCAAGGGAGACTTCTCCGGCAAGGGGCGAGTCCTCCGGCAGAGATAGCACCAGCGACTCTCCGGTGGTTGAGACCACGACTGCAGATCCTAGCGCAGGTAATCCTCTTGCCTGAAAACTTCCCTTGTGTTCTTCTTCTCCTGATTTTCTTTTTGAACATTTGCTTGACTGTTCTTTCTTTTTCTGGTCGTCAGATCCATCCGCCGTAGAACCGATGGAGACTGAGGTCGCCGGCGAGGAGGACGTGCGCGGCAATACTGACGATGCCGCCACCATGGAGGAAGAGGCTGGCGTCGATGAGTCCGCCGGCGAAGAGGCCGCCAAGGCTGCTGCCGCAAAGGCTGGCGAGGGGTCTGGCGATTGCACTGACGGCCCTGAGGCCGCAGGAGCGCAAGGCGCTACGCCGACCGCCGATCCCTCCGCCACTGCTGCAGCGTTAGGCTCCGAAGAGCCCCAGCCCGGCGCCTATCTGAGGGCCGGCGATGGCGTCTTCATCAAGCTCCCACAGGCGTCGAGCTCGAGGCGCCCGGTCAGTAGAAACCTTTGGCGAAGAGCTGCTCGCCTCCGCTGGGTTGACGCTGGTCGTCGGCAAGCAGCAGCAGCAATGGCGAAGTCCGAGGAGGAGCAGCTGTTGCGGAAGCTGTTGTCGCTCTACCGCACCCGACAAGCCAAGCTGGAATCCGGGAAGCGCTTGTCAAAGCGGAGCAGACATAGAGAGCGCACGGAGGAGCTCCGAGGATCAATCGAGGAAGCTCTCCGGTCCTTGGCGAGAGGCGGGAGCAAATCGTCGAGGCGCGTAAAGCCTTCATCCTCGAGAAGGCTGAGGTTGAAGAGCAACAAAGGCTTGCCGCCGAGAGGCTATCTGTGCAGGAAGGCGAGATGGCACAGCGGAAGATCAATCTTGACAGCCATGAGGAGGAGCTTGTCGTGCGCGAGGAAACACTTGGCGGAGCCCTCAAGGAAGCAAAGGATGCCGCCGCAGCTGCCGAGGCCGCCAAGAAGGAGTTGGAGACGAAGGTGACGCACTTGGAGGCCAGTCTAAAGAAGGGCGGCGAAGAGCTTGCTGCACTCAAGCATGAGCGAGAGAAGGACGCCTACACTCTTGGCGAGCTGCAGGGCCGTCTCGCTGAGAGGAGCAAAGAGCTCAGCGCCGCCAAGGACTCCAAAGCAGATCTCGAGTTGAAGCTGACCACCTTGACTCAGACGCTGGAAGGCGCCAGGGAGCGGGAGGTGGCCTTGTTGGAGAAGATCAAAAACGACGAGGCGCTGCTGGCGAGTGTTGTTGCCGCCTAGAACACCTTCAGAGAGAATGTGGAGCACTGGACCGAGGGTCTCGTGAATGTTGCCGCCGCCATCGACAAGGAGCTGACGGAGCTGGGGATGGTGGATCTCGGGTACTCCTCCGACGAGCACCTCCAACCCAGCGCCAAGCTCAGCTTGTTCTTCAAGGGCGTGGTGATGGCTCTCCAGCGACTCCGGGAAGAGATCCCAAAGCAGCTGGCCGAGGAATCGCGCCCGAGATCTGTGTGGGAGCTCTCGGAAAATCTTGATGAAGGTGGCCTTCCGCAATCCAGGCCTCAACCTCACCGGCGTCCTCAAGTCCTTGCCGCCGGATGCTGATGTGGAGGCACTCAAGGCCCTTGTCGCACCCATTGTGGACAAGGTGGGCAAGATCAAGAGGGTTGATGGCGACCGCGTAGATTAGGCCGCCAATTTTATCTTTTCCTTGTCGCTGCTTTGGTCATGTTAGGAGAACAATCTATTAGAGCCGCGACAAGCTATTTTGTAATATAACTCTATCTTGGGCAATGATTGCAATGTTATTTCCTTTACTCGATTCCTTCCTTTGTATGTTTTGCCCTCGCTTTTAGGGAACTTGTCGGTATGAGCACCTTTGCCATGAGCCGAGTGCGAACGTCGACGAGCCTGGCGGTGCCGCTTCCGACAAGCAACCTTGTCGCAACTAGTTGCAGCCCACTTAAGCTGTTGAGCGGACTCGAAACAAGGTAAGGGCGCAACTAGCTACGAGTTGGTTCCTCCGCGCACAGGTTTTCCATACAAAGTACTGTCGTTCGAGGAAGATAACTTAAAAAAATTTAAAAGCTGATTGCTCAAACTTTAACAACTTAGCTTTTACATCGTTTGCTTCGGTAAGGCGAAACTTCCTCGAGCGACGCTTGGTGGCCCACCATTATCTTCTCCTTCCCCGGATAACTTGTGGGCGAGGAACCTTCCTTTCTTTGAGAAAGAGAAAGAAGAGAAAATAAAGTTATGGAGCCTTGTGGCTCGTTATTGCTACGGGTGTATGTGCTGCACAAAGTGTCAGATAACGCATGCAATAAAATGATGAAAGCATGAAATTGACAAGTTGTGCGAAACATATGAACTTTACTTATGCATGGGATCTGCGCCCAGCTTTGTACAAAGGATTACATGCAACATTGGCAAGACTTGTACAAAGGTGGTTGCCGGAACAGGTTCCGCAACCGCGCTTCTGGGTAAAACTTACGAAGATGCTCGATGTTCCAGGAGTTGCTCACCGGATTGCCATCTTCGGTCTCAAGGCGGACAACGCCAGGCCTAGTGACACGTTTCACCCAATAAGGGCCTTCCCACTTCGGCGTCAACTTGTTGGAATTCTTGGCGGACTGAACGCGCCGAAGAACAAGGTCGCCTTCCTCGAGACTCCTAGCATTAACTTTGGGGCTATGGTAGCGGCGCAAAGCTTGCTGATAACGAGCAGCTCATACAGCGGCCTGAAGACGGTCCTCCTCAAGGAGCAGTGCGTCATCTTGTCGCAGCTGCTCTTGCTCAAGCTCATCATAAGCGAGTACTCGAGGTGACCCGTATATGAGTTCCGTGGAGAACTGCCTCTGCTCCATAGACTAGAGCGAAGGTGTCCGGCCGTGGCTCGATTTGGCGTCGTCTGATCGACCAAAGAACCACCGCAGCTCCTCAATCCAGTTTCTTCCGCACTTGTGCAGCCGATCGAAAGTTCTGGTCTTGAGCCCACGCAGCACTTCAGCATTTGCCCTCTCCGCTTGACCGTTGCTTCTCGGATGAGCAATGAAGTTAAGCAGACCTTGGCGCCAAGATCTTGGACGATTGCATGAAGGTGCGGCTCATGAATTGCGTGCCGTTGTCGGTGATGATCCTGTTAGGAATCCCAAACGGCAAACAATCGACCAAGAACTTGATCGCCGACCGTCTGTCACCTTCCTCATCGCTTCCACTTCCGGCCACTTTGTGAACTTGTCGATTGCAACGCATAAGTACTCAAAGCCCCGACAGCTCGGGGAAAGGGGCCGAGGATGTCGAGCCCCGGCACCGAAAATGGCGGATAAAGGGATCGTCTGAGAGCTTGAGCTGGCTGGTGTATCTGCTGGAATGGAACTGCACGCTTCACACTTGGTTACTTGTGCGGTTGCATCCGGAGGGCTGTCGGCCAAAAGAAACCTTGCAGGAAAGCTTTGCCGGCAAGTGCTCTTGCGCCAATGTGGTGACCACATATGCCTCCATGTATCTCCGCCAACAGCTTCTGTCCATCTTCCCGATGAATACACTTCAATTTCACACCGTTGAGTCTTCTTCTGTACAGTGTGCTATCTACAAACTGGTACATACTTGACTGCCGGGCTACTCTTTCCGCTTCTTCTTGCTCTTCGGGAAGTTCTCCTGTCTGAAGGAAATGGACAATCTGCTGTGCCCATGCCGGAGCTTGCGGCTCGACAACAAGGACTAAAGGCATATCTGCTGCTGCAGGAACATCCGCTTCTACGGCAAGAACCTACTGCTCAGCAGGAGCTTGATGTTCCTCGGCAAGTTTGCCGGAGCAAAACTTGTCGGGGGCGCCTGCTTCAACGAAACAAACCCTAGGGCTTGTCGGAGCAGACTGCTCCTCAGCACTCTTGGTGTTGATCTTGGGGACCTCCTTGGCGGCGGCTTCGGGAAGCTCTGCCGGAAAATAGTCACCAGAAATCAACTTCCTCTTCTTGTTCTGTCCAGTTGATGGCGTTAGAGTCGGCTGAGTCAGCTTGAGCACAAAAATCCCTGGTTCCACAGGTAACTTGAGTGCGGTGCACTTTGACAGGCCATCAGCAATATCGTTCTGAGCTCTTGGAACATGTTTCATTTGTAGGCCGTCAAAGTGTTCTTCTAGCTTTCTCACTTCATCAACATAGGCTTCCATCAACGGACTCTGATAATCTTTGTTCACTTGGCGGACGACAAGCTGCGAGTCACCCCTGACAATGAGCTTCTTTATCCCAAGGTCTACTGCGATCCTGAGACCGGCAAGCAAACCTTCATACTCTGCAGTATTGTTTGTTGCTTGCTCCTTGGGAAAGTGCATCTGGACTATGTACTTGAGGTGCTCTCCGGTGGGTGCGACAAGCAACACGCCAAAGACCGGCGCCTTTGCAGCGAGAAGGCACCATCAAAGTACATCAGCCACTCTTTGCTTGCCTCCTTGACGGGATGCTCGTCTCTGGAATTTCTTCATCTTGCGTTGGCGTCCATTCTGCTATGAACTCTGCCAGTGCTCTGCTTTGGATAGTTGAAGTGCTTTCAAACTTGAGGCCAAAGCTTGACAGTTCCAGAGCCCACTCGACAATCCTGCTTGTTGCTTCTGGATTTTGCAATATCCTCTTCAGCGGAAAGCGAGTGGCGACTGTTATCTCATGTGCTTGGAAGTAATGGCGCAACTTTCTCGAGGCCATAAGGAGGCCGAAAAGCAATTTCTGCACACCAGAGTACCTTGACCTAGCCCCTGCGAAGGGAACCGACAAAAGTAAACTGGCGCTGCACCATCCTTTTCTCGCATCTTCTCGCACGTCTGCGCAGATCTATCCTTGTCGGGACCAGAGCTTGCGGTGAAGCCCCTGCTTGTCGCTGGATGTCTCTCGCCGTGGTTGCTAGCTCATCATCCGCCTCCTCCCGCTACTAACGCAGCACTAACCACTTGATTGGTTGCCGCTATATATAGCAGCAACTTCTCTTGCGGCTTAGGTGCGACAAGTATTGGAGTGGAGGACAGGTATCTCTTTAAATCCTGCAGCGCAGCCTCCGCCAGAGTCCATTTCATTGGACCTGCCTTTTTCAAAATTTTGAAAAGCGGCGAGGCGCGCTCAGCAGATCTAGAGATAAACCTGCTTGAGAGCAGCCACGCAACCGCAAGTCTTCGTACATCCTTGACGCTTTGGTGCTTCAATCTGCTCAATGGCCTTGATCTTGTCGGGATTGGCTTCAATTCCCCGCTGAGACACGAAGAACCCGAGAAGCTTGCCGGAAGGGACTCCAAACACACACTTCTCGGGGTTGAGCTTGAGGTTGATCTTGCGCAGATTTGCAAAGGTCTCGTCTAAATCTTGAACCAGAGTTGTCATGTCCTTGCTTTTGACCACTATGTCATCCATGTAGGCTTCTACATTTCTGTGCATTTGTGGCTCAAAAGCGTCATGGACTACTCTTGCAAATGTTGAACCAGCATTCTTTAAACCGAAAGGCATCCGTATGAAACAGTATGTGCCACATGGGGTGATGAATGCGGTTTTCTCCTCATCCTCTTCTGCCATGAAGATCTGATGATATCCTGAGTATGCATCAAGAAATGAAAGCAAATCACATCCGGCCGTGGAGTCAACAATCTGATCGATGCGCGGCAAGGGAAATGGGTCTTTGGGACAAGCTTTATTAACATCTGTAAAGTCGATACAAAGCCTCCATTTTCCGTTTGCCTTACGCACGACTACAGGATTGGCCAACCACGTGGATGGAGCACTCCTCGACAAGGCCTCTCGCTTCCAATTTCTTGATCTCTTCTGCGATGAACTCTTGGCGCTCCACGCTTGCTTCGACTTTACGCTTGGCGGGCGCATGAGGACAGACGGCAAGATGGTGCTCAATTACTTTCCTAGGAACACGGGGATGTCGGGCGGTTGCCATGCAAACACGTCAGCGTTAGCCGCAGGAAAGCAACGAGCGCCTTACTATTTAGGGTCGAGAGTGGCACCGATGGTGAAGGTACCACCGGTGCCGTCCTCCTTGGCGGACACCTTCTTGGTCTTTGGTGGAGCTGCCATCGTCTTCTTGCACTTGCGGTGGAGCTCGATGGTGCGTCCTCGACGGTAGCGCAGCACTCCGAAGAGGTGCGCTTGCCGGAGTGGGCATCAGAGCTCTTGCCGGACTTGGTCTTCTTCTTCTTCCCCTCGGGAGCTTCAGCGGCAAGTGACTTTCTATCTGTTGCGGCTGCTGCTTCCCGGTAGATCTTGTCGGCGCAGATAAGAGCATCCTTCTTGTCGCCAGGGACAGAGATGAAACTTATCGGGCCTGGCATCTTGAGCAAGTTGTATGCATAGTGAGAGGCTGCCATGAACTTGGCGAGTGCTGGGCGGCCAAGTATCCCATTGTAAGGCAATGGAAAATCAGCAACATTAAAAGTGACCCTCTCAGTCCTGAAGTTCAACTCACTGCCAAACGTCACCGGCAACGTGATCTTTCCCTTCGGCTTGCTCCTTCCCTGATTGATTCCTTGGAATGTGTCGGTCTCTTCAAGCTCGCCATCAGGGATCTGAAGCTTTTGGAGTACCGCGGAGGAGATCAGGTTTAAGCCGGCCCCGCCGTCAACTAGCATCTTGGTGACCTTGAGGTTGCAGATAGTTGGTGAGACCAACATCGGTAAGCACCCGACCGCAGTTATGCGATCAGGGTGGTCCTCAATATCAAAGATGATAGGCGTGCTGGACCATTTCAGAGGCTTGCGTGACTCGATGGATGGTTATGCCGCATTAACTTCTCGCATCCACTGCTTGAGTTGGCGATGTGAAGTATGCAGAGAAGCACCACCGTCAATGCAAAGGACCTATGTGGCTTGCTGGAACTCCTGCTCATCAGTCTCATCATCATCCATGTCTTCATCGTCGTCGTCATCTTCATCCTTGTCGCGGCCACGAGGAGGTCTGTCTCCTTGCCGCTGCTTGGCCTTGCCGCGGCGTCCTCCCCGGCCGGGGCGTTTCTTGCTAGGTCCTCCAGCACCTTCCTGAGCCTTCTCCTTGTCTCGCCGCTCATATTCAGCCTTCTGCTGCTCAACAAGCTGCTCGACCTTCTTGCAGCTCTGGAGGTCATGGCCCTTGGTGCCGTGGATCTTGCAATACTGCTTGTTGGAGCCGTCCTGCTTGTCGGCGACCGCCACAGCCTGGCAGTTGGTGTCTGCGGCAACCTCCTTGCCGGAGCTACCAACTTTGGCTTTCTTGGCGCCACCTCTGTTGCCGGACTGCTCGACAACTAGCACATCTCTGCCTTTTTTCTTTCTGTTGCTCCGCTTGGCTTTTCTTTGCCGGGCGGACCCCTCACTATCGATCCTGCTGCATCCACATTCTCTCCGGGGAGTCTCCTCCCTTCTTCAGCACGTGCACACTTGTCGGCCAGGGCATATAGCTCACTGACATCCTTGATTTTGTACATCGCCATTTCCTCCCGCATCCTGCGGTTCCGCGCGTTCGATGGAACGCTACCGATCTGTGGCAGGGTGGACATTTGGGATGTTGTGCTGTACACGGCTGAATCTCTGAATGAACTTGCGCAGGGGTTCTCCTTCCTTCTGGGCGAGCAGATGAAGGTCGCTCTCTTGGCCATGAGGTTTGTGGCCGCCTGTGAAGGCGCCAACAAACTGATGGCATAGATCCGCCCAAGAGGATATGGAGTTGTCCAGCAAGTGCATGAGCCAAGATCTGACATTGGGCATGAGTACCAATGGGAAGTAGTTGGCCAGGATCTTGTCGTCTCGTCCCCTGGCAGCTTGCACCGCAATGGTGTAGATGCTGAGGAACTCCGATGGATGCGTCTTGCCGTCGTACTTCTCTGGTACATCTGGCTTGAAATTCTTCTTGCTGGGCCACTGGACTTGCCGCAGCTCACGAGTGAACGCAGGGCAACCTACCGCGTACGGCAAGTCGCCTGGTTCCCCTGGCGCATGCATGTCGACAGAGGGCCCAGCGCGCTGGTCGGATTGACGCCGCGCTTCTCTTCGGCGCTCGATGCGAGTTCGAGCGTCTTCTTGTTGTCGTTCGTGAAGAACTTGGCGCTGATCGCGACGAGCTCGCGGATCTGATGACGCGGTGGAGTCGCTGTCGAGGTGGATCCGGCGAGTCGGCGATCTTGGCCTTCGGGGTGGAGAGTGCATGGTGGTTGCACCCCACAGGTTTCGCCGCCACCGTTTGTGCCTTTGTCGCCTTGCCGCGCAGCGATAGTAGTAGGTTGCCGCGAGTGTCGCCGCTGGCAAAGCCGATGAGACTCGATGGTGGCCTCCATTCATCGACCTTGTCGGCTGTTGGAGGGTAATCTAGGAGCAGCTTGAGCTCTCGCCAAAGCTTCGCTGGAGTGGTGGGTGGCGAGGGCGAATGGCGCGAGGAGCGGATATGCTCGGACTTCTAACTATGTTAGAAGGAGCAGATCCCGCCCAGCGACTGCGTGCCTCACTCGTGCCAGCATGTTGGCGTGCATGCTGGTCTTGAGGGCCTCGGGATCCACCAGCTCGATCTTGATCCAACGAGCGTATGGTACTATGAATACCATGACGCTGTCGGTCCCGCGCCTCCTGAGATGGGCGCGGTGCGTGTACGGACGCCGAGGTCTGCGCGGCCTTGTCCTTGGACTTGGCAGCATCATTAGCTCCCTCACCGACGCCCATTCTTCCGCCAGTGTCTACCCCACCACCCATTTGCTCCAGTGGCGGTGGGATCGACGTGGACGGCTCTGCTGCCGCCGAAGCCTTCTTCTTCGGTGGCATGTCGATGAAGATGATGAAGATGTAGCTCGTGTGAATGCCGGATCGGGTTCACACAGCCTCGACGCCCCCTACCTGGCGCGCCAAAGATGTCGGGGAAGCTGATCGGACCCACGAACACCTATGCGACCGGCGGACCGAGCCCCTTTCGGTTCGGTGGGGGACGGAGGTCGCACGAAGAGCAGATCGAGGTGAAGCACACGAGCAGATTTACCCAGCTTCGGAGCTCTCCGGAGAGATAATACTCCTACTGCTGCTTGTCTGATTGTATTGTGTTCTTGCTAGGGAGCGCTGAGAGCTACAAGACCTAGCGTGAGTGTTCTCTGGCTTCGAATGAGCTGAACCCTCTCCTACGTTGCGCATGGGCCTCCTTTTATATGCTCAAGGGGTCACCGACAGGTGGCAACGTAAAAAAGGGAAAATGAGTTGCGGTTGGTACAGCTACTTGTACAGTGTATCCTACCTAACCCTGACGGCAGGGGGCAAAGGCATTAAATGCCCATCTAAGTCGACTAAACAGTGTAGAAAAGGACTGTCGAGGCGCCACCGTCGCCACGATGGCAATCTTGTCAGACCGCTTGCCACGGCTACCGCCGGCTGCACAGCCTTCTTGCCACGCTACCGGAAAGGTCCCATGGCGACATCGCTGGTGGATGAGCTGAGCGGAGGAACAGTGGTGGTTCGCATGGCAAGCGCCTTTGTCATGCGGTTGTTGCCTTTGTCGCGTCCGGAAGCTTGTCGCTATTGGCCGCCCGCAAGCTCCTCTTACCGGGGCCTTGTCTTCTAGGTGCCTTGAGTGGCCTTCCTGGCAAGCTCCTCTTGCCGGGGTCTTGTCTCTTTGACTTAAATACTTTGTTCTTGAACGACTCCAATGGAGTCGTGGAGGACCTTGGCGGTCACCAGGCAAGCCTTGCCGCGGGGTGCTGCAACTGCCCGTGCACGAGTTCGGGATACTAGGGGACCCCTACTCTAGTACACCGACATACACGCCATCAAATACCTCCCACTCAAGCTTAAAGGACCAGCTCGGCATTGGCTTAACAGCTTGCCAGCAGAATCAATTGGTTGTTCGGAGGACCCGAAGCCGTGATTCCTCGATAACTCCTGGGCACATACGCATGCGACCACCGACGCCGATGACCTCAGCCACATAATTCAGCAGCTGTAATAATCGCCGGATAATTCTGGACACGGTTCCTAACAAAGAAAAATCAAATCGTTGATCGTCCGGATGCAGAGGCCCTTGCAGCCTTCAAACATAACATCCGCGACGAGCGGCTTGCCCGCACCTTGACAGAAAAGCCGAATCCATGGCTGCCCTCACAACGCCATGACCCGCTTTTGCACGGAGAGGACAGCTGGCTAGCTCAGAGTAACAACTTGACCAAAACCTGGTAGTTCGGATACCAAGGACAGCAATGGCAGGTCGCGCCGCAACAAGCACAAGCGCCAGATTAACGGTGATAATGCTTGAAGATACGGTAGTCAATGCCGGATTCAGAGGCTCTAAACCCGGTCAGCAGAAAAGCCATTCAAAAGAAATACTCAGGTCTGGCCCAATCTGGACCGAATACTGATCGCTGTGCAAATACATGGCACCCCAAAAACCAGCCAACCACACCAACAGGGATTATTGGGTCTTCAAACAGCAGGCAAGTTAAATGCCAATTCAATTACAAGGGGCTGTATAGCGATGACGAGGAGGAGCCCCGTCCGCCGAACAATAGAGGACAGAACGGCTTCCCCCACAAGTGCGGACAGGAACATGATATACGCAACCCACATACCCAAAAGGGAGCGGAAGGCACTAAGGGACGATATGCGATGGAGCCACGCCTGAAGTTCAACCTATGGTCCTCCTGCCTCGATCACCTTTGATCGAAGGGACCACCCCACTAGCATCCGCCACGGCGGATTCGCCGCATTGGTTCTTGACCCAATCATCGACGGATTTCACCTCACTAGAGTCCCGATGGACGCGGTAGCAGCCTAAACCTGCTTTATCGGATATACGGTCGCAAAATGGGCATAGACCCTCAAGGATAAACCCACAAAGACGACCTTTAAAGGCGCCATACCAGTGTAGAGGCCAATTGTACAGGCTCGCTTACACTCGAAGTGGTCTTGGATCCCGGATAACTTCCGCGAAGAGTTAATCTTCGACATAGTCACGCTCTGCAGCCGCTATCACGCGCTTTGCTTGGACGAACCGCTTTGCAAAGTTCAATGCGGTGCCGCACTACGCGTACCTCAAGCTCAAGATGCCAGCCCTCGAAGAGTAATCACGGTCAATGGAAACACCAACGCCTTCTCCGAACGGAGGAGCACACGGCGTCCTCGCGGCGGAGGTGCAAAGCAGCCTCTCACATCAATTTTGAGTCCGCTATTAAACGTCCGGACACCGCTGCGCGCACGGAGTAACCTACAACAAGACCGCTCGCACGATCCGAGCATCGCCAGAGTAATCCGCCCCAACCCCAGCCCTCGCAAAAGCGTGAAGCCAGATTACGCGCATATAACTACGCCCGGAGATACCATGGGCATAAGGAGGGGCACGACCACGACGCCTGCACGCGCTCAACCGCACTGTGGGCCCCCTATTGTGTCATTCTTTTCTTTCTTCTTTTTTTCTTACTTTCAGACTCCGCTTCCGTAAGTCCTGTCCGCACTAGAATTGCCGAACTCACGATGCAACAGCCAGGGAAGTAGTTACGCCGAGTGTCCAGGTGGTCTCTACTACGAGCATTATACCTGTTTTACATACCATCCCGCAGCTTACCCTTGGAGGGGGACATGTTAAATAGTCCCATCCCTTGCTTAATGCACTATTTGTACCATTCTGCTTTCATTGCACTACCTTTTTGAATAAACAATACATAGCTTTTGCCTATTATTGCACTCCTTTCTTTATCTATATATATGTTCATTTATGACATGTTGCACCCGTACACTTTGGTACGGCCAATACACCAGGGGCTTAAGTACCCCAAAAATATGGTGTGATAAGTCCAACACTTTCACAAGTGCGGCACCCGAACTTATAGCATTATATGCATCGGCTTCAATCATGTCTTGGGTCAATAGTTGGGTTTGCCCAGCTCCCATGTTTTGGTACCTTACGTTCCGCTATATCGGCTAAGGTAGCGCTGGGAGAACCACCGTGATTGTGCCCGCTGAGCTGGGTTGAGCACCTCGGTGGAGAAAGCTAAAACTGACCGCCATGATAGGGCGAGAGCCGTCGCTATTCGAGAGGCTTTTGGGTCCCTAAAGACTTATGCCGCTTAGAGAGAGGAGTTGGCATTGTCCGCCAGGCGTGATAGCGCCCGAACTCGGTCTTCCGAATACTAGGGGCTTCACGAAATTTAAAATTATAGAATTCTATGGCTAAGTAAGAGTGTTCAAGCACTATAGTCCGTTGCCTTGCTCGTTGCGCTGAGCGCCTCAAGGACCCAAGAATGGGAACAAGAGCGCCAAGTTTATCCCGAACACCCCAGCACTGTGGGCATGGGGGCTAAAGCCAACGACTTGCCATCCCTCAAATTTGATAAACGGCCGCACAGAAGGTAATATTTTAAATTCACAAGTGTTGCTTAGCGCATATGAACAAGTTTTCAGCGTACAGGATAACAAATGCGAGTCTATTTAAAAATTACATCTTTGGAGCATTCACCCACGATAAGGCGGGCACCCTTCATGACGCCCTCATAGTACATTTCGGGCTTGCGATGCTCCTTGCCCTTCGGTGGCCTGTCCGTCACAAGCTTCTCCGCATCCAGCTTGCCCCAGTGCACTTTAGCACGGGCAAGGGCCCGACGGGCACCTTCAATGCAGACGGAGCACTTGATGACTTCAATCCATGGACAGGCGTCCACCAGCCGCCGCACTAGCCCGAAGTAGCTCCCAGGCATGGCTTCCAATGGCCACAGCCGAATTATGAGGCCCTTCATGGCCTGTTCGGCGACCTTGTGGAGCTCGAGCAGCTGCTTCAGCTGGTCGCTCAGGGGCACCGGATGTCCGGCCTCCGCATACTGAGACCAGAAGACCTTTTCTGTCGAGCTCCCCTCCTTGGTGCGGTAGAACGCTGCAGCATCAGACACACTACGGAGCAGATCTGTGAACGCTCCTGGAGAGCTCCGGATTCTGGTAAGTAATAGGTAGTTCACTTTCACATGCTTGCTTTGCATAAAGAATGCCTTACACGCCGCTATCTTCTATAATGATTCAATCTCTTGGAAGGCTTTTTGGGCTTCGGCCTTAGCGGCTTTGGCACTCTCAAGAGCCGAGGCGAGCTCAGACTCTCGAGTCTTCGAGTCACGCCCCAAACTCTCGTGTTTTTCCATGAGAGCCTAGAGCTCTTGCCGCACCTCCGCCACCCACGCCTCCTGCTTCTCTCGCTCGCAGCGCTCATGGACGCTTTGCTTCGGCGCATGGACACCGCTTCCTTCGTGGTCGACACCTCGCTCGTGGCCCCTACAATACCCACGTTAGTCCTGGCTATTTTGCAACCAAATCCTTTCTATAAGGTATTTCTTTAATAAGGTATTACTTACCTTCCCTGTCCTCGAGCTGCTTCTTGGCAAGGCCGAGCTCGTTCTCGACCGCCAAGGCTCGCTTCAATGCATTGACCTCCGCAACAAGTCTGGCAGAGGTTAGCAGCGAGCCTACATTCGCATATTGACATACTTATGTTAGACTCCTGCATGATATCTTTTTAGATCCTTAGTCCGCTTTTATTTCCGAACAACGAACTAAGCATCGTGGGCTACTGTCTATGCAGTAATATTTTTACATATTCTAAACTTACCTCAAAGCTCGTTAGAGGGCTGGCATAGCTTGACCAGCCCGCTCTTGGCGGACTGAATTTTCTGGATCACCGCACCCATAATAAAGGCGGTGCTCCTCGTCGATGGAGGCGTTAAGCGCCTCCAGCAAGCTATCCGGTGCCTCCGGATGGACGGAGGTCATCGGCGTCGCAGTCTTACCCTTCTTACGAAGGGGCCGCTTGCCGGACTTCGGAACCACTAAAGGTTCCGGTACGGAGTCCGGCACAGGGTCGGACTTAGAGCCCTCTGGGATTTCGCCCCCTTTGCGCCCGGAGTCCGGGAGGTCGCCTTGCGGCGCCTCCAGGACCACCTCCTCCTAGCTGGGCCCCTTTTGGGACTCCATCGTTGTGTCGTCTGCGTCACGAGGAGAGGAGGCGGTCGGAAGTGAAGTGCTATTCACATCCGACGAATCCAGGGAGCCGCTCGACGAAGCAGCGAGCTCGTCCTTGGGCGGCCTACATGGTTATATCCGGCGTTAGAAGACACTATGCGACAAATAAAAAGTCATGAGCTATTCCGGAGTCCGGACACTTACGATCTCGCCAGGGGCTTGGCCCTTGGTGGCCACTCCTCCTCGTCGTTGTCGGCATTGGTGGAGAAGTCCGGAGGAAGGTTCCTTCCTTTCTTAGACCCTTCGGCCTCCCCAGTCGGGGCGGCCTTCCTTTTCTTCTCTTCCCCCGCTGGGGGAGAGGCTTCTTTTTCCTCCTCCTCGTCCTCAGAGGAGGATTCCGCCTCAGATTCGTCGGACGATGAGTCCGACAACACCTGGCGTCGGGCGCTCCTTCAAGTCCCCGTGGCCCTCTTCTTGGCCTTCTTCTCCGGTACCACGTGAGGTGCCGGAGCTAGCAGCCCCGTCAAGCGGGCGTTCGCTGGGTCTTCTGGCAAGGGAGCCGGACATTTAACCTGCCCGGACGTGTTACGCCAGTCCTGTCAAAGGTAAGGGAGTTTAGATCCCACATAGAGTCAAACTATGAAAAACAAGAGTCCCGTAAAGGGCAAAATAGCTTACCTCGGTAGCTTGGCCCTACGAGCTGAATCCGCGATCTTCGGTAGCGGATGTGGGAGCCTCGGCGCCCTTGAACAGCACCTTCCAGGCATCTTCGTATGTAGTGTCGAAGAGCCTTTTCAGAGTTTGGTGCTGTGCCGGATCGAACTCCCACAAATTGAAGGCCCATTGTTGGCATGGGAGGATCCGGCGAATGAGCATAACCTGGACTACATTGACAAGCCTGAGATTCTTGTCCACCAGGGTTTGGACGCAGGTTTGGAGTTCGGACAGCTCTTCCGAATCACCCACGTCAGGCCCATCTCTTTCCATGATGTGAGCCGTGTGGGGGAGCCAGATCGTAATTTGGGGGCCACCGCCCATTGAGATTCACGCGGCTCGGTGATGTAGAACCACCCCGATTGCCACCCCTTTATGGTCTCCACAAAGGATCCCTCGAGCCATAGGACTTTGGCCATCTTGCCAACCATGGCACCTCCGCACTCCGCTTGGCGGCCGCCCACTACCTTCGGCTTGACATTGAAGGTCTTCAGCCATAAGCCGAAGTGGGGCTGGATGTAGAGGAAGGCCTCGCACACGACGATGAACGCCAAGATGTTGAGGATGAAATTCGGGGCTAGATCGTGGAAGTCCAGGCCGTAGTAGAACATGAGCCCCCGGACAAATGGGTGAAGTGGAAAACCTAGTCTGCGGAGGAAGTGGGTGAGGAACACCACCCTCTCATGGGGCATGGGGGTGGGAATGAGCTGCCCCGCGTTGGGGAGCCGGTGCGCGATGTCGCTGGACAAGTATCCGGCCTTCTGCAGCTTTTTGACTTGTCCCTCCGTGATGGAGGAGACTATCCACTTGCCTCCCGCTCCGGACATGGCTGGAGGAGGTTGAGGAGGGATGTGCGGACTTGGGCATTGGAGCTCGAGTGCGCGGAAATGGATGAGCAAAGGGGGAAGAAGGCGTAGGCGAAAAGGTGGATCCTTATCCCCTTATATGGACGGACGAAGCTATGCGTCCCCCGCCAGCCTGGTAAAACTCGCTTATCTCCCAAGCGCCATAATCAATGGCGCGGTTGGGTTACCCACTTCCGTATTGATGAGAATCCCGGACGGATCGTTGGAGCTTTGCACACTTTGTTAGCACCTTTAGGATTGACAAAACCTTCTGGTTGCATCATATACAACTCTTCTTTAAGAAATCCATTAAGGAATGCAGGTTTGACATCCATTTGCCAAATTTCATAAAATGCGGCAATTGCTAACATGATTCGGACAGACTTTTAAGCATCGATATGTGACGCCCGGATAATCAAGCTACAGTAAACCTCTGCTAATGGTGCCACGTCACCACGATTACTGTTGCTAGCCTCGCTAGTTCGAAACCGATCCAAGTTCAAATTTGAATTAAATGCAAACATCAAAAGTTTTCAAACATTAAAACTAAAATGTTCAAGCTGGGCCAAATAAATCCTATGTAATAATGGTGGAGAAACCACACTTTTATAATGCGTTTAAATGCACTATAATAAATAAATAGTGACAAAACAGTTATTCAAATGCTTTAAAATAATAAACAATTTAAAACTATTTTATTTTAGTGCTAAACGGTTTGTGGCAGTGGCATAAGTTGTAACAATATTTTAGGTGCCACTTTTGTATTTTTGGAAACTAAAATAAAACAAATAGGAACTAAAAGAATAAATAAAAGAAAAGAGAAAATAAACAAAAAATAAAAGAGACAAAGACCCCCACCCCTCGGGCCGTTTGGCCCACTGGCTAACTTTCTGACCGCCCAAGCCGCCACCCTACTTCCTTTAACCCCCGAGACCAACCCTAACCCAGAATCCCCACTTCCCCATCGCTCCCACAACCCCCACTCGCTCCTCCCTCTCTCCCGACCGATCGGGATCGAGCGACTCCGCCCCCATCGCCACACCGTCGCAGCCACCTCGTCGACGCCTTTGAGGACCACCTCGCGGACCTGCATCCCGTCTCCCCTCGTCTCGCCCCCCTCCCCCGCCCCATCTCTCGGTCCTGATTCGATCGGGATGGGGAACGAACCAGCGCCCCTCGCCGCCTACTTCATCGCCGCTTGTCACCGACCGCCACCCGACGCTGCCTGCCGGGCGCCCGTCCCGTCTTCCTCCCGAGCACTGCTGTTTAGACCCCACGTCCCGTGGTGAGGCCCCTGCATCTCCTCCTCCTCCCCTCTCCGGCAACTCGCCATGGCTCGCCACCGGCGCCCGCCGACGCACCGCCGCCCTGCCGCATCCCGCCTCGCTTTATCGCTGCTGGTGCCGTTGCTTGCTGCCACCCTGCTCGACCCCGCTCGCCACCGCTGCGAGTCCTGCTGGCCTCAACCGCCTACAACGTGCGGCGCCCTGTGGTGGCCTCGCAACTGCCGCCTCAGGCGGGCGGCCTTGCCGTGCCGTGGTCGCCCCCCCCCCCCTTTTGATCTGGGCGAATGCCCAATCGGGTTAGGCGCCGTGCGTAAATCTGCGACGCCCTTCGCCTGCGCCCAGAACCGCTGTGCGGCGCCGTTAAGGCCCACGTGTTTATGACATGAGGGGCCCACAGCCCCAGAACAAAAAAAGTAATAAAAATAAATAAATAAAAATGTTAATTAATTAACTAACTAAATTAATTAATTCTGTTTAGACTAACCTAATCACTAGTTAAACTAATTAAACCTGTTTAGTTATCCTTAGACAATGACATGTGGGACCGAGTGGTCTGTTGACTAGTCAAAGTCCACAGTTGACCGTTGATGTCATGTTGACATCATGATGATGTGATAAAATGATTTTCGGTTTAATTAATTCTGTTAATTCTAAAAATGATATAAAACTTTAAAAAATTAATATAAAATAATCCGTAACTCGGATGAAAATACTTTGTACATGAAAGTTGCTTAGAACGATGAGACGAACCCGGATACGCAACCCGTTCATCCACCACACCCCCCTAACCTATCGAGCTCGCAACTTTCCCCCTCCGGCTCCTCTGCCCGAAAACGTGAAACACCGGGAATACTTTCCCGAATGCTTCCCCCCTTCACCTGTATCACCTCATACCGCGTTAGGGCACCTCTAGCACCGATACTTGTCATGTCATGCATCGCTATGCACCTGCTTGCTTAAATATTTATTGTTACTTCCCCCTCTTCTTCCGCTAGACACCGAGACCGACGCTGTTGCTGCCCAGTACGACTACGGAGTTGACGACCCCTCTCTCTTGCCGTGAGCAACCAGGCAAGCCCCCTTTGATCACTGGATATCGCCTACTCTTCTCTATACTGCTTGCATTAGAGTAGTGTAGCATGTTATCGCTTTCAGCTAATCCTATACTTGCTGCATAGCCTGTCCTTGCTACTCTTGTTGTTACCTTTACTGTTATCCTCTTGCTTAGTATAAGATGCTAGTGTTCCATCGGTGGCCCTACATTCTTGTCCGTCTCGCCATGCTATACTATCGGGCTGTGATCACTTGGGAGGTGATCACGGGCATATACTATATACTTTACACTATTACATTACCTGTGGTACTGTTCGAGATGGGGCTGAAAGGACAGGTGGCTCCATCCCGGTAGAGGTGGGCCTGGGTTCACGGCCCCCGATTGTTACTTTGTGGCGGAGCGACAGGCAGGTTGAGACCACCTAGGAGAGAGGTGGGCTGGCCTGGTCGGCGTTCATGGATACTTAACACGCTTAACGAGATCTTGGTATTTGATCCGAGATCGCCATTTGGTCTATACGCACTAACCATCTACGTGGGAGTAGTTATGGGTATCCCGACGTCATGGTATCAGCCGAAGCACTTCGTGACGCCAGCGACGGAGCGGCGCGCGCAGATTGGACTGAACGCCGCTAGGCTAGGTCTGCTTCGCCACCCTGCAACGTCGTGTGTGTGCTATGGGCGATGGGCCCGCACTTCGTGCGCTTAGGTTTAGACCGGCGGTTGACCTCTCTGTTGTGCCTAGGTGGGGTGCGACATGTTGATCTTCCGCGGCGGGCATGACCCAGAAAGTGTGTCCGGCCAAATGGGATCAAGCGTGTTGGGTTATGTGGTGCACCCTGGGAAGTTAATCTATTCAATAGCTGTGATCTTGATAACAGGGCGACTTGGAGTTGTACCTTGACCTTATGACAACTAGAACCGGATACTTAATAAAACACACCCTTCCAAGTGCGGATACAACCCGGTGGTCGCTCTCTCTCGTGGCATTAAGGAGGGATCGCGGGTAGGATTATTGCTATGTGATGCTACTTGGAGGACTTCATCTACTCTCTGCTACAAGCTGCAAGGCGGAGGCTGCTGCGTAGTCTTCGACGGTGATTAGCTATCCCCTCTTATTACGGCATTCTGCAGCTCAGTCCACTTGATATGGCCCTTTACACATATATCCATGCATATGTAGTGTAGCTCCTTGCTTATGCAGTACTTTGGATGAGTACTCACGGTTGCCTTGTTCCCCCTTTTTCCCCCTATCTCTACTCGATTGCTTCTACCAAACGATGGAGCCCAGGAGCCAGACGCCACCATCGATGACGACTACTACCCCGGAGGTGCCTACTACTACGTGCAGCCCGCTGACGATGACCAGGAGTAGTTAGGAGGATCCCAGGCAGGAGGCATGCGCCTCTTTCGATCTGTATCCCAGTTTGTGCTAGCCATCTTATGGCAACTTGTTTAACTTATGTCTGTACTCAGATATTGTTGCTTCCACTGACTCGTCTATGATCGAGCACTTGTATTCAACCCCTCGAGGCCCCTGGCTTGTATTATGATGCTTGTATGACTTATTTATGTTTTAGAGTTGTGTTGTGATATCTTCCCGTGAGTCCCTGATCTTGATCGTACACATTTGCGTGCATGATTATTGTACGATTGAATCGGGGGCATCACAAGTTGGTATCAGAGCCGACTGCCTGTAGGAATCCCCCTTCCATACTCCTTGGCCGAAGTCGAGTCTAGTCATTGCAAAACTTTTACTAACATGGCTGTGTGCCTTACGGGCCCACGTCGCCATTGGGTGTTATTAGGATCTTTTACTCCTCGATCTTTACTCTGGGATTCTGAACTCTCTTCTATTCGGGTTAAACGGTTTTTACTAAAACCTAACTTTAGGATCTCGTTACTACTTCCTCCCGGAGAATCCCTCACTACAGGTGATTTCTCCGTGAACCAGAAGAATTTGAAGATACTCTCCGATATTCTCTCGAGACCTTGTGCCTGACACTTTTGTAATTCCCTACCACCGAAACATCCCTATGGATAAATACTTACGCCTTTCGTTCTTACTTTTATTCCCAGTTAATATTGTTATTACAAGATACCCCGAAATTCTCTCTAGTGTTCCGAGAATAATTTGCGCCTATTTCCTTGCAGTTCTTTGCTACATGAATACCCCTACGGATCATTTCTCGCACTTACCGAATATCCGCTCATCCCCAGTTGATTCATGTATGTCACCAATCCTCGAAAAACCATTCGATCTTCCAAAAATCCTGAGCATCCTATTGCTCTCGAAATTCTTGATTACTTGCATTATGGTTAATCCCATAAGTCTAGTAATCTTGTTGGCATCCATTGTCATTATTATTTTGAGTCCATTGATTCGATTTGTTGCGAATGCTCGCAATCCTCAAACAGATCCTAGATTTCATCCTTCCGCTCGACGCGTCATTTTAAACATGAGCTGGCTATCGACCAATCAAATTGCCGTCGATTGTACCCTAAGTCTATTCAGCTTATCCATCCTTGATCAGAGCATTTGCTCCTGATCCCTTGATTTGAAAATCATAATTACATTGCTAATTAAGCGTTGAACTATTCAGATGTTCTATAAACCGATGCATTTGCAATCTTTCTTCCTCGATTGGGTATCGATACTCATATCAGCCCCATTGTGGATCGCCATATCCTTTGTTGGATTATTATCCGACGATTGTGCTTCATAATTAATCACTTTGTGAGTTCTTTCTCCGATACATAATGCCTTTGGTAAATTGTATCCTTTCCTTTTGTCAACCATGCTCTGCTTTCGAGCTGGTGATATTTACTCTTGAAGCTTATGGTATATGTTCGTAAGAAGCCCCGTTGGGATTGAACCAACGCCTTCCCTCATCGGTGTGAACCCGAAAGATTTCACGAGTCATACTTATTTGGTATTGCACCGGTAAAACTTTCAACAACTAATGTCATCTTGAAATCGAGAGGTGAATGGAAGATTATGCATTGAGGAAGTGGAGTCGACCTTGAACTTTGTGTTCATGCCCATGGACGCGATGTATATCCTATCATGGAAGCTTCTTGTAATAATAACTATTTCCTTGATAGCTAACATATGGTATCTGTGAATTGATCCCTTGCAACCGTGGTTCCGACCATGATTGTTCTTCTTTGATTCCATTTCTCGGACAAGTTAAAACAATTGTCTTCTATGGATCAATACACCAGTCCAACCTTTACTTTGATCTTGTGTCGAGTATTACCCCCCTGGTATCTCGAGATTATCATGGAACTGCATAACTTCTTATGAGTTCTTCATCAAGTGCTACCTTCCCACTGATTCCAATTTTTCACGGGCTCTGAGTTATTAAACACTCAAAGACACCGATAACTGAACCGAGTCCGCTCTACGGTTCAACAACTCTTCAGTAAGCTTCTATAAGTATGAGTTTGTACCCGATCACGCCATTCCTAGCCTGATCGGCTATATCATTACCGTGCTAAATTTTAACTGTGCTACCTGGTCCTTCTTCCCGGAGCACGATTCTCGACGATGAACTAACCTTACGTCGATCCTCATCGTCATATCATTTCGCCTTGAACAACAAGCTTGGTTTCAAGTTTGTGCCCTACCCATGGTTCCAATAACCTTCCGCTTCATCATTCCTTTGACTTGATGTCGTTGCTGATTGATTACATCTTCATGAAATCTATCGACAAATGTGTCGTGATCATCATCAACCTTATGAGCTCTTCTAGGATATCAATTGAGTTCATGATGAGAAATACCATCCTTGCCCCCGATGATTTGTGTTATCTTTGACCACTTTATTGCCTTCCGTTCAACACAAACTTGTTCGTGTTTTGTGTTATACCTTGAGCTCCCTGCTATCCAGCATTTGTTCTTCTTTACCTTGGAGTATTACCATCTTTTAATATCAAGGATGTTGTGAGGACTGCTCCACCTCTTAAGTAATTGTTGGTATTGAGATGCTTCTCACCATCACCATTCTTTCTTGGTCCCCGTGTTGCTTCCAACCAGTGTACCAACAAGTGAACGGTGCTGTTTGAATTCTGCCCTTCTAGCAAGCCTCTTGCTTTGAAGTTAATGGTCGGCCGTTCATTCTTAGACTATTGATTATTGAATCATCATTCCGACTTTGGTCGTGCAACCCAACCCATATACCGGGTGCACCTCTCATCCAATGTTTAACTGTGTATGTTCTCCTCGAGCATACACCATTTTATCATTTGATCCGACAAATGTTATCTCCTTGATCACATAACTATGGGAATCCATCTTTTATTAATCTCGATGAATTGCCGCTGATTCCATCAGCCACCCCCTCATCCTCTCCTTGGTTTAATGATGATGAACCCTTGTCTCGGAACTCACTCCCATAGTCATTTCCCGAGAATCTTACATTGTCATCTCGTCAGTTGGCGTTGCACCTTTTCATCTCAGGCATCCTGAGTCTGAGGTATCCTGACACCAATCAGATCTGAATCCCGGTCAGATATGGTGGTTGAAACATATTTCCAAGAGTTTTAACATTGGTCTATATATCTCTCGGTAAGGTGATGTCATGCCTAGCACACCTGGCCGGAGGACCTATTGTTAATGTTTCCTTTTTAGCAAGGTTATCCATTCTTCCCTGAGGAAATTATAAGAATTATTCTACAAGTTATTCCTGATGGATCCTTTGTGTTTCCAAAGTCTGATCCTCACCTGAAGACCATGTCAATGATATCTCGAAGCATGTCAATGGTACTCCGATTTTCAACAGGAACATTTGAAGCACGATGCTAGATTTTATTTATCATTTATCCTAACACCGTTGTATGGGTAATATCATGAGATTCCTCCCCCCTTACCTAAATGGTTTTCTACTTTATATCCTGTCTTGGATATCATCCTCTGCTTGACTTTGGGGAGGATATACCCCTGATATATGTGTTTAAACACATTTTCCTTTCCATTGTTCTGATTAATTTGATAATCATATTATCCTTTCCATTGTTTAGTTTAACCTTTCTTGAGGTTTATATGATCTAAGCATAATATTTTCCTGCTTACGAAAACACCTCGGTGTACCACCTTATCACGAGACCACTGTTACTATTGTTGATGACATTTGGTAACCACCGATGGACAGAACTTTGCCTATTGGTCCGCCTCGCTCAACGAGCAGGAAAATGGTTCTCTTCGTCCCTCTCCTTGGTATCGATGTTGTTGCCGACATAACTAACAGGCTACCCTCTGGCATGCCTTGCTATTGTGACCGTGCAAGATGTCAACCCCCCTTCCTACCTTTAACCCACATGGTGGGCCCATAACCCACAGTTCCACAGGATCGAAACCTGACTCCCTATACACCCTGTTATCAAAGTTATTCCTCGCACTTGACTTTGTAAGTAATTCACGGGCCGCTTGCCCGGTGATCTATTCTGTATCGATGCGAAGCTTATTCACATTGCTCTAAACCCCTTCAACACTTCGTTTCAGGCATCGAACGGTTGCCTGCCCGCTCGAAACTTCCCATGAAACCTCATTACTTGCTCTCGATATTTACTTAAGTTTCAATTCGAGAGTTACTTTCCGCCACCTTCCCCGATGTTATCGACCAGATAGTCAACCTTGTAGAGGTTCGTTCTCCCGGAATAACCCCCTTACTCTTTCGTAAGTACGATGGAACCCCCAAAGAAAGGATGTTGACTTCATCTTGATGACCTGAAGCAGAAAAATGGAGACATCAACATAATGGATCGACCGCTTCGAGAAGAGCAACCAAGATCGAGAAGATCCGTTAGAATACCGTAACCATAACTTTCCCCCTTACTCCCCTCTTAAATCTCGGGACGAGATTTCTTGTAGTGGAGGAGAATTGTGACGCCCGGATAATCAAGCTACAGTAAACCTCTGCTAATGGTGCCACGTCACCACGATTACTGTTGCTAGCCTCGCGTTAGTTCGAAACTGATCCAAGTTCAAATTTGAATTAAATGCAATGATCAAAAGTTTTCAAACAATAAAACTGAAATGTTCAAGCTGGGCCAAATAAATCCTATGTAATAATGGTGGAGAAACCACACTTTTATAATGTGTTTAAATGCACTATAATAAATAAATAGTGACAAAACAGTTATTCAAATGCTTTAAAATAATAAACAATTTAAAACTATTTTATTTTAGTGCTAAACGGTTTGTGGCAGTGGCATAAGTTGTAACAATATTTTAGGTGCCACTTTTGTATTTTTGGAAACTAAAATAAAACAAATAGGAACTAAAAGAATAAATAAAAGAAAAGAGAAAATAAACAAAAAAAATAAAAGAAACAAAGACCCCCCCCCCTAGGCCGTTCGGCCCACCGGGCTAACACTCGACCGGCCCAAGCCGCCACCCCACTTCCCCTTAACCCCCCTGGAGACCGAACCCTAACCCGTAACCCCCACTTCCCCCCATCGCTCCCCACAACCCCCACTCGCTCCTCCCTCTCTCTCCCGACTGGATCGGGATCGAGCGACCCCGCCCCCGTCGCCACACCGTCGCAGCCACCTCGTCGACGCCGCCTGGAGGACCACCTCGCCGGACCTCGCATCCCCGTCTCCCCTCGCCCGCTTCCCCCTCTCGATCTGATCTGGATCGGGATGGGGAACGAACCCGGCGCCCCTCACCGCCTCGCCCCCATCGCCGCTTGTCACCGACCGCCGCCCGACGCTGCCTCGCCTGCGCCCGTCCCCGTCTTCCTCCCCGAGCACCGTTGCCTAGACCCCACGTCCCCGTGGTGAGGCCCCGGCATCTCCTCCTCCTCCCCTGCTCCGGCAACTTCGGCCATGGCCTCGCTCACCGGTGCCCGCACGTGCACCGACCGCCCCGGCCGCATCCCGCTCCCCTGCTTTACTGCTGCTGGTGCCGTTGCTTGCTGCCACCCTGCTCGACCCCGCTCGCCATCGCTGCGAGTCCTGCTGGCCTCAACCGCCTGCAACGTGTGCCACCCTGTGGTGGCCTCGCCACTGCCGCCTCAGGCGGGCGGCATTGCCGTGTCGTGGTCGCCCCCCTTTCGATCTGGGCGAATGCCCAATCGGGCTGGGCGCCCGTGCAGAATCTGCGCGCTTCGCTGTTGCGCCAGAATCTGTGCGGTAGCCGTTAAGATCCTCAGCCTATGACATGAGGGGCCCACAACCCCAGAACGACGCTGCTGCTGCCCAGTACTACTACGGAGTTGATTTAATCTCTCTTGCCGAGCAACCAGGCAAGCCTCCCTTTGATCACCAGATATCGCCTACTCTTCTATATCTGCTTGTATTAGAGTAGTGTAACATATTCTTGCTTTCGCTTAATCCTATACTTCTGCATAGCCTGTCCTTGCTACTCTGCTGTTACCTTTACCTCGCTATCCTACTGCTTAGTATAAGATGCTAGTGTTCCATCAAGGGCCCTACATTCTTGTCCGTCGCCATGCTATATTATCGGGTTGTGATCACTTGGGAGGTGATCACGGGCATATACTATATACTTTACACTATTACATTACCGTGGTACTGTTCGGAGATGGGGGCTGAAAGGACAGGTTGCTCCATCCCGGTAGAGGTGGGCCTGGGTTCCCGACGGCCCCCGATCACTTTGTGGCGGAGCGACAGGGCAGGTTGAGACCACCTAGGAGAGAGGTGGCCTGGCCTGGTCGGCGTCATGGATACTTAACACGCTTAACGAGATCTTGGTATTTGATCTGAGTCTGGCCATTTGGTTTATACGCACTAACCATCTACGTGGGAGTAGTTATGGGTATCCCGACGTCGTGGTATGAGCCGAAGCACTTCGTGACGCCAGCGACGGAGCGGGGCGCGCCGGATTGGACTGGTACGCCTGCTAGGCTAGGTCTGCTTCCGCCACCTCGCAACGTGCAGGTGTGCTATGGGCGATGGGCCTGCACCCTGGCGCTTAGGTTTAGACCGGCGTCTTGACCTCATGTTGTGCCTAGGTGGGGCTGCGGCGTGTTGATCTTCCGCGGCGGGCATGACCCAGAAAGTGTGTCCAGCCAAATGGGATCAAGCGTGTTGGGTTATGTGGTGCACCCTGCAGGAAGTTAATCTATTGAATAGTTGTGATCTTGATAACAGGACGACTTGGAGTTGTACCTTGACCTTATGACAACTAGAACCGGATACTTAATAAAACACACCCTTCCAAGTGCCAGATACAACCCGGTGGTCGCTCTCTCTCAGGGCATTGAGGAGGGGATCGCCGGGTAGGATTATTGCTATGTGATGCTACTTGGAGGACTTCAGTCTACTCTCTGCTACAAGCTGCAAGGCGGAGGCTGCTGAGCGTAGTCTTGACAGATTAGCTATCCCCTCTTATTCGGCATTCTGCAGTTCAGTCCACTGATATGGCCCTTTACACATATATCCATGCATATGTAGTGTAGCTCCTTGCTTGCGAGTACTTTGGATGAGTACTCACGGTTGCCTTGTTCCCCCTTTTTCCCCCTATCTCTACTCGATTGCTGCTGACCAGACGATGGAGCCCAGGAGCCAGACGCCACCGTCGATGACGACTACTACCCGGAGGTGCCTACTACTACGTGCAGCCCGCTGACGATGACCAGGAGTAGTTAGGAGGATCCTGAGCAGGAGGCCTGCGCCTCTTCGATCTGTATCGGTTTGTGCTAGCCATCTTATGGCAACTTGTTTAACTTATGTCTGTACTCAGATATTGTTGCTTCCGCTGACTCGTCTATGATCGAGCACTTGTATTCGAGCCCTCGAGGCCCCTGGCTTGTATTATGATGCTTGTATGACTTATTTATGTTTTAGAGTTGTGTTGTGATATCTTCCCGTGAGTCCCTGATCCTGATCGTACACATTTGCGTGCATGATTAGTGTACGATTGAATCGGGGGCGTCACACGATACAAGTGAGAAAATCTCATCTTAGTCAACACCTTGAACTTGTTGAAAACCTTTTTTGACAATTCGAGCTTTCTAGATAGTGTCACTACTATCAGCGTCCGTCTTCCTCTTGAAGATCCATTTATTCTTAATGGCTTGCCGATCATCGGGCAAGTCCACCAAAGTCCACACTTTGTTCTCGTATATGGATCCTATCTCAAACTTCATGCCCTCAAGCCATTTTGCGGAATCTGGGCTCATCATCGCTTCCTCATAGTTCGTAGGTTCGTCAAGGTCTAGTAACATGACTTTCAGAACAGGATTACCATACCACTCTGGTGCGGACCGACTCTGGTTGACCTACGAGGTTCGGTAGTAACTTGATCTGAAGTTTCATGATTATCATCATTAGCTTCCTCACTAATTAGGGTAGGAATCACTGGAACTGATTTCTGTGATGAACTACTTTCCAATTCGGGAGAAGGTACACTTACCTCTTCAAGTTCTACTTTCCTCCCACTCACTTCTTTCGAGAGAAACTCCTTCTCTAGAAAGTATCCATTTTTAGCAACGAATATCTTGCCTTCGGATCTGTGATAGAAGGTGTACCCAAAAGTTTCCTTTGGGTATCCTATGAAGACACATTTCTCCAATTTGGGTTCGAGCTTATCAGGTTGAACCTTTTTCACATAAGCATCGCCGCCCCAAACTAGAAGAAACGACAGCTTAGGTTTCTTGCCAAACCACAGTTCATATGTCGTCATCTCAACGGATTTAGATGGTGCCCTATTGATACGTCTCCGTCGTATCTACTTTTCTGAACACTTTTGCCCTTGTTTTGGACTCTAACTTGCATGATTTGAATGGAACTAACCCGGACTGATGCTGTTTTCAGCAGACTTTCCATGGTGTTATTTATGTGCAGAAACAAAAGTTCTCATAATGACCTGAAACTCCACGGAACATCTATTTGGAAAATAATAAAAATACTGGAAGAAAAATCTATGTCAGGGGGCCCACACCCTGTCCACGACGGTGGGGGGCGCGCCTGCCCCAGCGCCCCCCTGCCTCGTGGGCCCCCTGACGCTCCACCGACCTCAGCTCCAACTCCATATATTCACTTTTGGGGAGAAAAAACCCAGAGAGAAGGGTTCATCGCGTTTTACGATACGGAGCCGCTGCCAAGCCCTAAAACCTCTCGGGAGGGCTGATCTGGAGTCCGTTCGGGGCTCCGAAGAGGGGAATCCGTCGCCGTCGTCATCATCAACCATCCTCCATCACCAATTTCATGATGTTCACCGTCGTGCGTGAGTAATTCCATCGTAGGCTTGCTGGACGGTGATGGGTTGGATGAGATCTATCATGTAATCAAGTTTGTTTTGTTAGGATTTGATCCCTAGTATCCACTATGTTCTGAGATTGATGTTGCTATGACTTTGCTATGCTTAATGCTTGTCATTAGGGCCCGAGTGCCATGATTTTAGATCTGAACCTATTATGTTTTCATGAATATATGTGTGTTCTTGATCCTATCTTGCAAGTCTATAGTCACCTACTATGTGTTATGATCCGGCAACCCCGAAGTGACAATAATCGGGACCACTCCCGGTGATGACCATAGTTTGAGGAGTTCATGTATTCACTTTGTGCTAATGCTTTGTTCCAGTACTCTATTAAAAGGAGGCCTTAATATCCCTTAGTTTCCATTAGGACCCCGCTGCCACGGGAGGGTAGGACAAAAGATGTCATGCAAGTTCTTTTCCATAAGCACGTACGACTATATTCGGAATACATGCCTACATTACATTGATGAATTGGAGCTAGTTCTGTGTCACCCTATGTTATGACTGTTACATGATGAACCGCATCCGGCATAATTATCCATCACCGATCCAATGCCTACGAGCTTTTCCTATATTGGTTCTCGATTATTTACTTTTTCGTTGCTACTGTTACAATCACTACAAAACACCAAAAATATTACTTTTGCTTCCGTTACCTTTTATTACCGTTACCACTACTATCATATTACTTTGCTACTAAATACTTTGTTGCAGATATTAAGTTATCCAGGTGTGGCTGAATTGACAACTCAGTTGCTAATACTTGAGAATATTCTTTGGCTCCCCTTGTGTTGAATCAATAAATTTGGGTTGAATACTCTACCCTCGAAAACTGTTGCGATCCCCTATACTTGTGGGTTATTAGTCAACCATCAACAATTGATGCTTTTTCTTGATTTCTACCTTCGCCGATTTCAGCATCGCGACGAGCTTGGGAATCGTTTCCGTTATCCCTTGCATATTATAGTTCATCACGGAGTTCTAGTAACTTGGTGATAGTGACTAGAGAACTCTGTCAATCACTATCTTATCTGGATGATTAACTCCACTTGATTCAAGTGATTGTAGTACTCAGACATTCTGAGCACATGCTCGCTAGTTGAGCTATTCTCGTCCATCTTTTAGGCTAAGTACTTTGTCAGAGGTCTCATACCTCTCGACTAGGGCATGAGTCTGAAATACCAATTCCAGCTCTTGGAACATCTCATATGCTCTGTGGTGTTCAAAACGTTTCTGAAATCCCGGTTCTAAGCCGTAAAGCATGGTGCACTAAACTATCAAGTAGTCATCATACCGAGCTTTGTCAAACGTTCATAAAGTCTGTATCTGCTCCTGCAATAGGTCTGTCACTTAGTGGTGCATCAAGGACATAATTCTTCTGTGCAGCAATCAGGATAATCCTCATATCACGGACCAAGTCCGCATCATTTCTGCTATCTTCTTTCAACTTACTTTTCTCTAGGAACATATCAAAAAACAACCGGGGAGCTACCTCACGAGCTATTGATCTACAACATAGTTATGCAAATACTATCAGGACTAAGTTCATGATAAATTAAACTTCAATTAATCATATTACTTAAGAACTCCCACTTAGATAGACAACCCTCCAATCATCTATGTGATCACGTGATCCAAATCAACTAAACCATGTCCGATCATCACGTGAGATGGAGTAGTATTCAATGGTGAACATCACTATGTTGATCATATCTACTATATGATTCACGCTCGACCTTTCGGTCTTAGTGTTCCGAGGCCATATCTGCATATGCTAGGCTTGTCAATTTTAACCCGAGTATTCTGCGTGTGCAAAACTGGCTTGCACCCGTTGTATGTCAACGTAGAGCTATCACACCCGATCATCACGTGGTGTCTCGGCACGACGAACTGTTGCAATGGTGCATACTCAGGGAGAACACTTATACCTTGAAATTTAGGGAGAGATCATCTTATAATGCTACCGCCGTACTAAGCAAAATAAGATGCATAAAGGATAAACATCACATGCAATCAATATAAGTGATATGATATGGACATCATCATCTTGTGCCTTTGATCTCCATCTCCAAAGCACCGTCATGATCACCATCGTCATCGGCTTGACACCTTGATCTCCATCGAAGCATCGTTGTCGTCTCGCCAACTATTGCTTCTACGACTATCGCTACCGCTTAGTGATAAAGTAAAGCAATTACATGGCGATTGCATTTCATACAATAAAGCGACAACCATAAGGCTCCTACCAGTTGCAGATAACTGTTACAAAACATGATCATCTCATACAATAATTTATATATCATCACGTCTTGACCATATCACATCACAGCATGCCCTGCAAAAACAAGTTAGACGTCCTCTACTTGTTGTTGCAAATTTTACTGGCTGCTACGGGCTTAGCAAGAACCGTTCTTACCTACGCATCAAAAACCACAACGATTTTTCGTCAATGTGTTGTTTTAACCTTCAATAAGGACCGGGCGTAGTCACACTCGATTCAACTAAAGTTAGAGAAACAGACACCCACTAGCCACATGTGTGCGAAGCACGGCGGTAGAACCAGTCTCATGAATGTGGTCATGTAATGTCGGTCTGGGTCACTTCATCCAACAATACCGCCGAATCAAAGTATGACATGTTGGTAAGCAGTATGACTATTATCGCCCACAACTCTTTATGTTCTACTCATGCATATAACATCTACGCATAGACCTGGCTTGGATGCCACTGTTGGGGAACGCAGTATTTCAAATATTTTACCTATGATCACGCAAGATCTATCTATGTGATGCATAGGAATGAGCGGGAGAGTATGTCCACGTACCCTCGTAGACCGAAAGCGGAAGCGTTAAGTAATGTGGTTGATGTAGTCGAACGTCTTCGTGATCCAACCGATCAAGTACCGAATGCACGGCACCTCCGTGATCTGCACACGTTCAGCTCGGTGACGTCCCTCGAACTCTTGATCCAGCTGAGGCCGAGGGAGAGTTTCGTCAGCACGATGGCGTGATGACGGTGATGATGAAGTTACCGATGCAGGGCTTCGCCTAAGCACTACAACAATATGACCGAGGTGGAAATTTGTGGAGGGGGGCACCGCACACGGCTAAACAATCAACTTGTGTGTTTATGGGGTGTCCCCCTCCCTCGTATATAAAGGAGTGGAAGAGGGGGAGGCCGGCCTCCTATGGCGCGCCCCAAGGAGGGATTCTTACTCCTACTAGGAGTAGGTTTCCCCCCTTTACTAGTCCAACTAGGAGGGGGAAGGAAGGGAAGTGGGAGAGAAGGAAAGGGGGCCGGCCCCCTCCCCAATTAGGATTGGGCTTGGGGGGGCGCGCCTCCCACTTTTCTGCCTCCTCCTCTGATACGTCTCCAACGTATCTATAATTTTTTATTGTTCCATGCTATTATATTATGTGTTTTGGATGTTTATGGGCTTTACTATGCACTTTTATATTATTTTTGGGACTAACCTATTGACCCATAGCCCAATGCCAGTTCCTGTTTTTTCCCTTGTTTCAGTGTTTCGAAGAAAAGGAATATCAAACGGAGTCGAAACGGAATGAAATCTTCTGGAGAAGTTATTTTTGGAAGGAAAGCAACCCGGGAGACTTGGAGTCCACGTCAAGGAAGCAACAAGGAAAGCACGAGGAAGGGGGGCGCACCCACCCCCCCTAGGGCGCGCCCTCCACCCTCGTGGGCCCCTCGCGGCTCCCCTGACGTACTTCTTCCGCCTATATATCTCCATATACCCTAAAAACTTTAGGGAACATAATAGATCGGGAGTGCCGCCGCCGCAAGCCTCTGTAGCCACCAAAAACCAATCGGGGCCCTGTTCCGGCACCCGAAGGTCTGAGGTAAACTACTCACACTTCATCGGAGGGGCTATTGTGATGATGTAGAAGCCCTCCGTGGTGGATTCCCCCTCCGGCGGAGCTCCGGAACAGGCCCCAAGATGGGATCTCGTGAGTACAGAAGGTTGCGGCGGTGGAATTAGGTTTTTGGCTCCGTGATTCGATCGCTTGGGGTGCGTGGTATATATAGGAGGAAGGAGTACGTCGGTGGAGCAACATGGGGCCCACGAGGGTGGAGGGCGCGCATTGGGGGGTGGGCGCGCCCCCAACCTCGTTCCCACCTCCTTTCTTTCTTGACGTAGGGTCCAAGTCTCCTGGATCATATTAGGTGAGAAAATCACGTTCCCGAAGGTTTCGTTCCGTTTGGACTCCGTTTGATATTCCGTTTCTTTGAAACTCTGAAATAGGCAAAAAAAACAGCAATTCTGGGTTGGGCCTCCGGTTAATAGGTTAGTCCCAAAAATAATATAAAATTGGATAATAAAGCCCAATATTGTCCAAAACAGTAGATAATATAGCATGGAGCAATCAAAAATTATAGATACGTTGGAGACGTATCAGGCATCCCCAAGCTTAATTCCTGCTCGTCCTCGAGTAGGTAAATGATAAAAACAGAATTTTTGATGCGGAGTGCTACTTGGCATAATTTCAATGTAATTCTTCTTAATTGTGGTATGAATATTTCAGATCCGAGAGATTCAAGACAAAAGTTTAATATTGACATAAAAATAATAATACTTCAAGCATACTAACAAAGCAATCATGTCTTCTCAAAATAACATGGCCAAAGAAAGTTATCCCTACAAAATCATATAGTCTAGCTATGCTTTATCTTCACCACACAAAGTATGTAAATCATGCACAACCCCGATGACAAGCCAAGAAATTGTTTCATACTTTTGACATTCTCAAACTTTTTCAATCTTCACGCAATACATGAGCGTGAGCCATGGATATAGCACTATATGTGGAATAGAATGGTGGTTGTGGAGAAGACAAAAAGGGAGAAGATAGTCTCACATTAACTAGGCGTATCAATGGGCTATGGAGATGCCCATCAATAGATATCAATGTGAGTGAGTAGGGATTGCCATGCAATGGATGCACTAGACTTATAAGTATATGAAAGCTCAACAAAAGAAACTAAGTGGGTGTGCATCCAACTCGCTTCCTCACGAAGACCTAGGGCATTTTGAGGAAGCCCATCATTGGAATATACAAGCCAAGTTCTATAATGAAAAATTCCCACTAGTATATGAAAGTGACAAAATGAGAAACTCTCTATCATGAAGATCGTGGTGCTACTTTGAAGCACAAGTGTGGTAAAAGGATAGTAACATTGTCCCTTCTCTCTTTTTCTCTCATTTTTTTGTTTGGGCCTTTTCTCTCTTTTTTATGGCCTCTTTTTTTCGTCCCGAGTCTCATCCCGACTTGTGGGGGAATCATAGTCTCCATCATCCTTTTCCTCACTTGGGACAATGCTCTAAAAATGATGATCATCACACTTTTATTTTCTTACAACTCAACAATTACAACTCGATACTTAGAACAAAATATGACTCTATATGAATGCCTCCGGCGGTGTACCGGGATATGCAATGAATCAAGAGTGACATGTATGAAAGAATTATGAACGGTGGCTTTGCCACAAATACGATGTCAACTACATAATCATGCTAAGCAATATGACAATGATGGAGCGTGTCATAATAAACGGAACGGTGGAAAGTTGCATGGCAATATATCTCGGAATGGCTAAGGAAATGCCATGATAGGTAGGTATGGTGGCTGTTTTGAGGAAGGTATATGGTGGGTGTATGATTGTGACGCCCGGATAATTAAGCTAAAATCCCCATATTAATGGAGCCTAGTAATCACTATTACTGTTGTTAATCTCGCGATGATTCAAATCGTGTTCGAATTCAAATTCAAAATCAAATCAAACAATAAAAGTTTTCAATTGTCAAAACTAAAATGTTCTGGGTGTGGCAATTAAATCATAAGTGATATTGGTGGAGAAACCATATTTTTATAAAATAAGTAAATGCCCTGAAACTGTCAAAACATGGCAAAATAGTAATTTAAAATGCTTTTCTAATTTGTGAAAAATCAAAAACATTTCAAAAGCCTCCCAAACTTTTTGTGGCAGGGCTCAATTTTTTCTAGTATTTGTTTTGTCCACCTCCACATATTTGCAAAGTCATTTGGTGGCTTATTTAAATGCAATTGGAGGCTGTTAAAAGAAAACAGTATAAAAGAAAAGCAAAAGAAAAAGAAACCCCCGTGACTCCCACTGGGCCTAGCCTAGCAGACCCGACCCAGCCGGCCCACCTTGCCCTCTAGGTCGCTCCCCCCTCCCTTCCTGTTCCTCTGTCTTGGTCGCTACAGGGGCATGGCTGCCCCCGACCACCTCGCCGGCGACGCCCGGAGAGGATAAGGCCTCCACCGAGGCCTCCCCCCAGATATTTCTCCCGCATCCGCCGCATCCACTCGCCCACTTGCCCCTCTCTCCCTCCTCTCGCTCGCTCCATCTTCCCCACAACGGCCGAGCGCCATCGTCACCCTCGTCGCGTCGATCCCGCGGCCATGTGTCTCCCCGCGCCGAACCAACGTGTCCAGGAGGCGCGCCATCGTCAACTTTGTCGACTACACCAGCAGATCGGGCGTGGCGTTGCATCAACGACACGCGTCTTCTTCCTCCGCCACGGCCGTCCGGACGACGCCGCTCGATCCGCACCATCTCGGCAACCTCCGCCTCCCGACCTCGCCTACCTGCTTGTGGTGAGCTCCTATCCCGAATCCTGTCTCATTTGCGTCGATCCGTCGCCGTTTTGTTCTCCCCATGAGCCCGGCCGCCATGGGCGGTTTCGCATCCGCACGCCACATATGTAAGGCCGAGTCCGCGACGCCTCTGCCGCCAGCCCCGCCCTGCCATGCCCGTTTCTCCTGCCGCTTCGCCCGGCCGTGCGGCGCTATCCGTGTGCTCCCCGCCTCCCACCGGCCGCCCTTGCCCTGCGCCCGCCTCAACTGTCGCCTCCCGGCACCCGTCGCGCGCCTCCCGGCGCCCGACCTCCTACGCCCGCACCGTCCGCGCGTAGTTGTGTGCTGCCTGCTGTTGCGTTGCCGCTGCGGCTCCGCTTGCTGCGCTGCTGCTTGGCGCGCGTGGTGGTGCCCTTGCTGCTGCCCTCTGCTACTCTGTAATGCTGCTTCTGCTTTTGCTTTGCTGCTAGGGCTGCTGCTTCGCTGGTACTCCTGCCGCTGTTGCTGCTTCTTGCTGCTCACCGGCCGTCGTTCCTGCTGCTTGCCGCTTGCCGCCGTTGCCGCTGGCGCCTACTGCTCTGTTGTTGGTGCTACTGCTACCTGCTACCGTTGGAGCTGCTGTAACTGAATGGCCGGCCCTTGCGTATGTGCTGAATGCGTGTGTGTGTTCTGTACATCTGTGTGTGTGGCTGGCTTTTGGCACAGCCGTGTGTGGCCGGTCCTTTGCTAGCTTAGGGGCTAATCCCCAGTTAAACAAGCCCCTTTGTTAGACTAATTTATATTAGGCTTAGTTTTAGTTGTACC
Source organism: Aegilops longissima (assembly GCA_021605205.1). Classification (NCBI taxonomy): domain Eukaryota; kingdom Viridiplantae; phylum Streptophyta; class Magnoliopsida; order Poales; family Poaceae; genus Aegilops; species Aegilops longissima. The sequence continues at coordinate 742,921,489 of CM038682.1, forward strand.
CTATGACATGTGGGCCAGCCCCTATAAAAAAGAACGAAAAAGTAAAAAAATTAATTAATTAGTAATATAATTAATTAACATGCTTAATAACCTAATTAACTAGATTAGTTAATCTAATATTTGTTTAACTAAATTGTGTCTATGACAGTGGGATCCACACGTCAGTTTTGACCAGTCAACACCCTGTTGACTGCTGACATCACTCTGACCTCATGCTGACATCACCCTGACTTAGTTTTAGTTATTCCTTTTCTGTCGAATTTAATAATTAGAGATAATTTCATAATATTGTTTAGACTTCATAAATTCATAGAAAATAAACCGCAGCTCGGATGAAAATACTTTGTACATGAAAGTTGCTCAGAACGACGAGACGAATCCGAATATGCGGTCCGTTCGTCCGCCACACATCCCTAGCATAGCGATCATGCAACTTTTCCCCTCCGTTTCATCTGTCCGAAAATGCTAAACCTGGGGAAACATTCCCGGATGTTATCCCCCTTCGCCGGTAACGTGTAGCACCGTGTTAGAACACGTCTAGCTCTGCTGTTGTCCTGTTATGCTCTTGCTTGCTTTATATTTACTGTTTCTCCCCCCTCTTCTCTCCGGTAGACCCCGAGACTGCCGTTGATGCCGCTGTGATCAACTACGTCGACGACGACCCCTTCTTCTTGTCTGAGCAACCAGGCAAGCCCCCCCCTTTGATCATCCCGATATCGCCCATTCTATACTCTCATGCTTGCATTAGATTTTTCTACTGTTATTGTTTGCTCCTATTCTGATGCATAGCCTGCTTTTGTAACCTACTGTTGTACCTTACCTGCTTATCCTAAACTGCTTAGTATAGGTTGGTTAGTGATCCATCAGTGACCTCCACCTTGTCCTTATTGCCCCTGGTTCATCATCGACGACTCGAGCTACATGATCGACGACCAGAGCCCGACACTGCACATCACATCACGCCCCTTTAGTTGTTCGACTCTGCAGAGCTACTATCGAGTGTCGAGGGTGATCCCTCATAATGCACTCCTGATGATAATTCTGTAGTGTAGCTATTCGGTCGTGGTCATCGAGGGTGATTTCCTCCTTCACCATTCCCGATACGGCTCTGTCGTGCAACCCCTCAAGTGTGAACCTCGAGGGTGGTTCCTCTTACGTTCACCTTGATGATTACATCCAGTGGAATCCTCCGAGGGTGATTCCTTGGGTTTTCCCCTTGATGTTTGGACACACGGTTACCTTGACCTTACTTGAGACCTTTGGGAAAGTCGGGCGGGCCCGGAGAGCACCCGCAAGATGATTATGAGGCACGGCCGGGAAGTCAGGCAGCCCTCGTGTGGGCTGGGCTTGCCCTTGCCGTATTTCCTCGAGACGGGGCGACGGGGTCACATTATCGTGAGTCTCTGCTCGTCTCCGCGAGCTAACAATACACTATGGTTTGGGTATTTGTTCTGAATTGGCCTTTGGACTTTACGCATTAACCACCACACGAGAATAGTTATGGGCCTCGACGTCGTGGTATCAGCCGAAGCTTTGTCAGATGTCCAGTTCAGCATTGTGGCACGGTCGGATCGTGCCATCCACTACATGGGGGGTGCTGGTATCCACCCTGCACACAACGATCCGGAGTGCAACGGGCGATGGGCCCAGACCCCAGAGTGCTTAGGATGTAGACCGACGGGGACCTCTTTGCTGAGCCTAGGTCGGGTTGCGACGTGTTGATCTTCCGAGGCCGGGCATTGACCCCAGAAAGGTGTGTCCGGCCAGAGTGATCGAGCGTGTTGGAAAACGTGGTGCACCCCTGCAGGGAAGATCTTTATTCGAATACCGTGTCCACGGTAATGGACGTTCAGACTTATATCTTGATCTAATACAACTAGAAATGGATACCTAAGTTATATGGCTCCGGGATTGCTTTCTCGCAGGGAGTCGAGAAAGGATCTCTGGGCGTTATTGTTACAACATGCTTGTTAATTATAAACTACTATTCTTTACTCATCTAAATGCTGCAAGATGCTTGGAGCTGCTTGAAGATGCTAGTCTTCTATAGGCTAGGCCTTCCCCCCTATTCTGGCATTCTGCAGTTCAGTCCACAGATACAACCCTTCCATTTGATACCAATGCATACTTAGTATAGATCTTATGCTTGCGAGTACTTTGGATGAGTACTCACAGTTGCTTTGCTCCCCCCTTTCCCCTTCTTCCTTCTTTCCGGTTGATGCAACCAGTTGGTGGATCCCTGGAGCCAGATGCCACCGCCGACGGATACTACTACATGGAGGCCACCGAAGACCAGGAGTAGTTAGGAGGTCCCAGGCAGGAGGCCTTGCCTCTTCGATCGTGTTACTTTTGTGCTAGCCTTCTTAAGGCATCCTTGTTTAACTTATGTCTGTACTCATATATTGTTGCTTCCACTGACTCTTGTGTATCGAGCTTGTATTCGAGCCCCCGAGGCCCCTGGCTTGTAATATGAAGCTTGTATTATTTTAATTTGTGTCTAGAGTTGTGTTGTGATATCTTCCCGTGAGTCCCTGATCTTGGTCGTACATATTTGCGTGTACGATTAGTATACGGTCGAGTCGGGGGCGTCACAATGATACCGGCGAAAAGTGTGCGGTATTAGAGAGGCTAGCAATGGTGGAAGGAAGAAAAGTGCGTATAATCCATGGACTCAACATTAGTCATGAAGAACTCATATACTTATTGCAAAAATCTACAAGTTATCAAATCAAAGTATTATGCGCATGCTCCTAGGGGGATAGATTGGTAGGAAAATACCATCGCTCGTCCCCGACCGCCACTCATAAGGAAGATAATCAATAAATAAATCGTGCTCCGACTTCATCACATAACGGTTCACCATACGTGCATGCTACGGGAATCACAAACTTTAACACAAGTATTTCTCAAATTCACAACTACCCAACTAGCATGGCTCTAATATCACCATCTTCATATCTCAAACAATTATCAAGCATCAAACTATTCTTAGTATTCAACACACTCATAAGAAAGTTTTACAAATCTTGAATACCAAGCATATTAGGATTTTTAAGCAAATTACCATGCTATTTAAGACTCTCAAAATAACCTAAGTGAAGCTTGAGAGATCAATAGTTTCTATAAAACAAATCCATCACCGTGCTCTAAAAGATATAAGTGAAGTACTAGAGCAAAACTATATAGCTCAAAAGATATAAGTGAAGCATATAGAGTATTCTAACAAATTCCAAGTCATGTATGGCTCTCTCAAAAGGTGTGTACAGCAAGGATGATTCTGGTAAACTAAAAAGCAAAGACTCAAATCATACAAGACGCTCCAAGCAAAACACATATCATGTGGTGAATAAAAATATAGCTCCAAGTAAAGTTACCGATGGAAGTAGAATAAAGAGGGGATGCCTTTCGGGGCATCCCCAAGCTTTGGCTTTTTGGTGTCCTTAGATTATCTTGGGGTGCCATGGGCATCCCCAAGCTTAGGCTCTTGACACTCCTTGTTCCATAATCTATCAAAATCCTTTCACCCAAAACTTGAAAACTTCACAACACAAAACTCAACAGAAATCTCGTGAGCTCCGTTAGCGAAAGAAAACAAAAGACCACTTCAAGGTACTGTAATGAACTCATTCTTTATTTATATTGGTGTTAAACCTATTGTATTCCAACTTCTGTATGGTTTATAAACTATTTTACTAGCCATAGATTCATCAAAATAAGCAAACAACACACGAAAAACAGAATATGTCAAAAACAGAACAGTTTGTAGTAATCTGTAACTAACGCAAACTTCTGGAACTCCAAAAATTCAGCCAAAATAGGACGACCTAGAAATTTTGTTTATTGATCAGCAGCAATTGGAATCACTATTGTTTTCGTGAACAGAAAGTTTCTGGAAATTACAGCAAGATCAAATAACTATCATCCAAGAAGATCCTATAGGTTTAACTTGGCACAAACACTAACTAAAACATAAAAACACATCTAACCAGAGGCTAGATCTAAGATTTATTCCCAAACAGAAGCAAAAAGCAAAAAACTAAAAATAAAATTGGGTTGCCTCCCAACAAGCGCTATCGTTTAACGCCCCTAGCTAGGCATAAAAGCAAGGATAGATCTAGGTATTGCCATCTTTGGTAGGCAATCCATAAGTGGCTCTCATGATAGATTCATATGGTAATTTTATTTTCTTCCTAGGGAAGTGTTCCATGCCTTTCTTTAATGGAAATTGGAATCTAATATTCCCTTCCTTCATATCAATAATTGCACCAATCGTTCTAAGAAAAGGTCTACCAAGAATAATAGGACAAGAAGGATTGTAATCTATATCAAGAACAAGAAATTCTACGGGCACATAATTCCTATTTGTAACAATAAGAACATCATTAATTCTTCCCATAGGTTTCTTAATAGTGGAATCCGCAAGGTGCAAGTTTAGAGAGCAATCATCAAAATCGCGGAAATCTAGCAAATCACACAAAGTTTTGGGAATACTGGAAACACTAGCACCCAAATCACATAAAGCATAGAACTCATGATCCTTGATCTTAATTTTAATAGTAGGTTCCCACTCATCATAAAGTTTTCTAGGGATAGAAACTTCCAACTCAAGTTTTTCCTCATAAGATTGCATCAAGGCATCAATAATATGTTTAGTAAATGCTTTATTTTGACTATAAGCATGAGGAGAATTTAGCACGGATTGCAACAAGGAAATACAATCAATTATAGAGCAATTTTCATAATTAAATTCCTTGAAATCCAAATAGTGGGTTTAGCACCATCTAGGGTTTTGATTTATTCAATCCCACTTTTATCAAATTTAGCATCAAGATCTAAAAACTCCGAATTTTTGGAACGCCTTCTAGGTAAAGGTGGATCATATTCAGTCCCATCATTATCAAGATTCATATTGCAAAAAATAGATTTAATAGGGGACACATCAACAACTTTTAGATCTTCATCTTTATTTTCATAGAAATCCGGTTTAGCGGCCATCTTATTGACTAAGGTAGCCTGCTTATCCGAAATTTCAGCAGTCAACTTCTCAAGACGAGCAATTTGGGATGTTATACCATCAAATTCTTTAGACATATCATCGAGCTCTTTATTCATATAGCTCATAAAACTTTTTTGTTCCTTAAGCTCGTTTCTGAAGAAATTATTATGCTCAAATTGCAAAACCATAAAACTCCTGACGTTGCTTTCGATCTCTTCTAACCTTTTAAGGTGAGGATCACCAAATCTAGGTAGAGCCATCGTGACAAACTAGCAATCCAACACACGAGCAAACAAAAAGCAAGCGAGAAAGAGGCAAACGGAAAAAGAGAGGGCGAATAAAACGGCAAGGGTGAAGTGGGGGAGAGGAAAACGAGAGGTGAATGGCAAATAATGTAATGCGGGAGATAAGGGATTGTGATGGGTACTTGGTATGTTGACTTTTGCGTAGAATCCCCGGCAACGGCGTCAGAAATTCTTCTTGCTACCTCTTGAGCACTGCGTTGGATTTCCTTGAAGAGGAAAGGATGATGCAGCAAAGTAGCGTAAGTATTTCCCTCAGTTTTGAGAACTAAGGTATCATCCAAAGAGGAGGCTACGCCATGAGTCCCTCGTACCTACACAAAGCAAATAACTCTTCGCAACCAACGCGATTAGGGGTTGTCAATCCCTTCACGGTCACTTACGAGAGTGAGATCTGATAGAGATGATAGATAATATTTTTGGTATTTTTGTGATAAAGATGCAAAGTAAAATAAAAGCAAAGTAAAAAAAGCAAAGATAATAATAAAGCATAGGAACATTGATATGATGAAGATAGACCCGGGGCCATAGATTTCACTAGTGGCTTCTCTCAAGAGCATAAGTATTTTACGGTGGGTGAACGAATTACTGTTGAGCAATTGACAGAATTGAGCATAGTTATGAGAATGTCTAGGTATGATCATGTATATAGGCATCACGTCCGAGACAAGTAGACCAACTCCTGCCTGCATCTACTACTATTACTCCACTCATCGACCGCTATCCAGCATGCATCTAGAGTATTAAGTTCAAGAAAACAGAGTAACGCTGAAAGTGCAACTATCCCTAGGTGGTTTTGGAAATTCATAACAACATATAGCTCATTGAGATAATGCTATTCCAAGATGAACATTTCAGGAAAGCTCAATGAATGGCATGGCATGGATGATGAAAGTGGATCCCTCAAAATGCTAATGACAAAGGATTGGCTCAAGCTCAAGCTCAAGACTCTTCATTTTATATTTTAGTGATTCAAGATCACATTGAGTCTATAGGAAAAGCCAATACTATCAAGGAGGAATGAGGTGTTGCTTAATGAGCCTCTTGCTTCATGTGCTTAGTGATATGCTCCAAAACCCTCAGCTACTTTCTCACATCCACATATGACCTAAACCTAAAGCCAAAATCGGTCTCACCGAGATGGGGTTGTAATCTCTCAGTTTCCTTTTCATAACTTTTTGGTCTCACCGAAAAAGCGAATCGGTCCCACCGAGATTACAATGTAAACTCTCTGTTTCCCCTTTGTAACATTTCGGTCTCACCGAAAAGTGCAAATCGGTCCCACCGATTTTACCTGACCAACTCTCTGGTTAGCTAATTACCAAAATCGGTCTCACCGAGTTTGTGTAATCGGTCTCACCTAGATTATGTTATGCCCTAACCCTAACCATATCGGTCCTACCGAGATGCATGTCAGTCCCACCGAAAATCCTAACGGTCACTGGGTTTACTAAAATCGGTCTGACCGAGTTTGTTGATTCGGTCCCACCGAGATTGGTAAATTGTGTGTAACGGTTAGATTTTGTGTGGAGGCTATATATACCCCTCCACCTCCTCTTCATTCGTGGAGAGAGCCATCAGAATAAACCTACACTTCCAACTAACCATTTCTGAGAGAGAACCACCTACTCATGTGTTGAGGCCAAGATATTCCATTCCTACCATATGAATCTTGATCTCTAGCCTTCCCCAAGTTGCTTTCCACTCAAATCTTCTTTCCACCAGATTCAAATCCTATGATAGAGAGTTGAGTGTTGGGGAGACTATCATTTGAAGCACAAGAGCAAGGAGTTCATCATCAACACACCATTTGTTACTTCTTGGAGAGTGGTGTCTCCTAGATTGGCTAGGTGTCACTTGGGAGCCTCCGACAAGATTGTGGAGTTGAACCAAGGAGTTTGTAAGGGCAAGGAGATCGCCTACTTCGTGAAGATCTACCGCTAGTGAGGCAAGTCCTTCGTGGGCGATGGCCATGGTGGGATAGACAAGGTTGCTACTTCGTGGACCCTTCGTGGGTGGAGCCCTCCGTGGACTCGCACAACCGTTACCCTTCGTGGGTTGAAGTCTCCATCAACGTGGAGGTACGATAGCACCACCTATCGGAACCACACCAAAAACATCCGTGTCTCCAATTGCGTTTGAATCCTCCAAACCCTTCCCTTTACTTTCTTGCAAGTTGCATGCTTTAATTTCCGCTGCCAATATACTCTTTGCATGCTTGCTTGAATTGTGTGATGATTGCTTGACTTGTCCTCAGATAGCTAAAATCTGCCAAACACTAAAACTGGGAAAAGGCTATGTTTTTTATTGGTCAAGTAGTCTAATCACCCCCCTCTAGACATACTTCAAGGTCCTACAAGTGGTATCAGAGCCTTGGTCTCCATTTGCTTTGATTTCCATAGCTTTTGGTGGTCATAGCCTTGGTTTCACAACCTAGGAGAGTATGGCGTCTAGCGAGGGAAATTATCACCGTAGAGGTCCTTACTTTGATGGTACTAATTTTGCTAGTTGGAAGCATAAGATGAAAATGCATATTCTCGGACATAACCCCGCGTTTGGGCAATTATTTGTATTGTCTTGCAAGGTGAATTCTTTGGTGGGAGAGAGCCGAACCGTGAAGCTAATGCGGAAGAATTGAAGATGTTGCAATACAACGCTCAAGCTTGTGATATCATCTTCAACGGATTGTGCCCCGAAGAATTCAACAAAATCAGCCGTCTTGAGAATGCAAAGGAAATTTGGGATACTTTGATTGATATGCATGAAGGTACCGAATCCGTCAAGGAATCCAAGTTGGATGTGCTCCAAATTCAGCTTGACAAGTTCAAAATGAAGGATGGTGAAGGTGTCGCTGAAATGTACTCTAGGCTTGCACTTATCACAAATGAAATCGCCGGCTTAGGGAGTGAAGAGATGACCGACAGATTCATCATCAAGAAGATCCTAAGAGCATTGGATGGAAAGTATGATACCGTGTGCACATTGATTCAAATGATGCCAAACTACAAAGATCTCAAGCCAACGAAAATCATTGGAAGAATTGTTGCTCATGAGATGTCACTCAAGGATAAGGAGGAACTTCACAACAAGTCAAGTGGTGCTTACAAAGCCTCAAGTGAAGCCCCCACATCATCGAGTGAGAAACAAACCTTCAATGAAGAATTGAGCTTAATGGTGAAGAACTTCAACAAATTCTACTAGAGTAGAAGCAAAGAAAGAAGCTCCAAGTCAAGGTCTTACAATGACAAAAGATCGTCTAGTCGAGTGTAGCGACCCGACCTCAGATGGTCAAGTCTCTGTGTTTCAGTGTCATCTCTGGATCAGTAATGCTGACACACACACTACTCGAAGGATTTATAACAGAGTAGCAATCACACACTTATTACATCGAATGTCTCAAAAGAGAACTTATTACAATAATATGGCTTAAGGCCATCTAATACGATAACAGGGAAGGCTTGGAAGATAAAGTGAGTCCATCAACTCCAACGGCATAGCTGAGCTGCACGGCAACGACCTATCGAACCTTACTCCTCATCTGAAAAGTCTGCAACATAATACGTTGCAGCCCGAGAACGGGTCAGCACATGGAATATGCTGGCAATGTAACACAATAGAGCAATAACAGAATAATGCTACCACTACATGCATATTTGGCTGGTGGAAAGCTCTACGGTTACAGTTTTTGCAAAAAGCCAAATTTTTCCTACAACAAAGGAATAAATTTTAATTTAACTATCATGGTGGTTGAAACATCATTGAGAAGGTATAACCCCAACTCAATCCCAATTAAGGTAATTAACATCCCAGCAATATTAGTTAAGAGTGATGAGATACATGTGAATACTCAAGTACTAGATACTCGTAATTGTCCATAACCGGGACACGGCTAACCATGATTAGAATGTACACTCTGCGGAGGTTTATGACTTTTCCCCACAAGACTCGATCGCCTCCGTTGATTTCTCGCACTACACAGTGTTTGAGAAACGGATGACCGAGACACAGTCTTTCAGAAACATTAACTCTCTACTTCGGGTAGATCATACCAAACCTACAAAACCCACTACCTGCTGATCTACCTCTTCAAGAGCTTCACGTAACTTACTCAACTATGCTAGAGCCCATAATAGCTTGTGGCTGCACACGGAAGTTTCTAGCATGAATATTCTCACTTCCCTTTGAGCCTGGGTGGCGGTCCATAGGAAGATCACACGGGTACCCCGGGATTTCCAAAAAAACAGACAACACTGGGTTCCCCAGGTGCCTCAATCCACCCAGATGTGTATTAAAGTTGCCACCTTAAGTTGAACCATTAATTAACAATCTCACATCTGTCATGGATTCACTCAAACCCAAACCACGTCTATGAGCATAGCATGGCAATATAAGCAATACGTAGAAGTAACTCCCAAGGGTTTGAATGCAGGACAATAGGTTCTTACCTCATCATCTACTACCCAACCCACAAATTAATGACATCCTAACCATGCAATGTTTGAGGGTTGAAACTAATGCACAAAAACTGGGTGTGAAAAGAGTATGATCAAAGTGTTACTTGCCTTGCTGACGATCCGTGAATCCTAGAGACTCGTAGTAACACGCTTCGCACTCCGGGAATTCTATCGCAAGAAAACAATACATACATAAGCAACAAGCAAAGATGCATAAACGAAACTTCAACTGAAAGAGGCCGACCAGAAATTTCAAATTAAGAACTCCGGTTCGCAAAAAGAATCAAACCAAACGAAGCAACGAAACTCAAACAGCAAAAGAAATAAGATCCGTTTACTAATCTGAACTAGGGTCAAATTTTACAGAGACAAAAACTTGTTTGAGTTGGTTATTCGGAAAGAGGGTTTCGAGATGAAACTCCAGGCGCTAGAATCGCCTGATTCCGATAAACGAGCGAAAAGTTATACTAGTACGAACATCGGATCAGAAATCACGATCAGGAAAATCGCGGAATAAATCTGATAAAAAAAAGAAAAACGACGAACGGCTTAACGAGCGAGCGTTCGTTAGCGAAACTAAGCGACGAACACGTTCGTTAAAAGCGAACGAACGAATGAACGCCGCTAAGTAAATAAACCGGAGAATAAAACCGATCTATAAAAAAAGCGAACTAGGGTTTTTCTAAAAAAACCGAAGGGGTTTTTTAAAAAAACCGGGAGGCGGGTGGCTACCTCCGGCGAGGTCGTCCGGCGAGGCGGGCGGCTCAGCGAGGCTCGGCGAGGGCGCTGGGTGGCGGCGGAAGGGGCGGCGGCGGCGCTAGGGCGGCGGCGGCGCTAGGGCGGCGGGCGGCTAGGGGGCGGCGGCGCTAGGGCGGCGGCGACTTCGGCGGCGCGCGCTCGGGGCTCGGGCTCCGGCTCGGGCTCCGGGGCGGTGGTGGTGGCTAGAGGGGGGGTGGCGGCGTATATAAAGGGGGCGGGGGCGGCGACTTGGAGGAGGGGGCAAGGCGCGGCGGAGGCGGAGTCCCACTCGGACTCTGGTCCGAGTGCGGCGGCGGCGGCGGGCGGCTGGGCCCTAGGCCCAGTCGTGCGCGGGTCTCCTTTTTAAAAAAAACGTTCCGCCGAAACATAGAAAAATCCTAGAAAAATAAATAAAAATCTAAAAATACCAAAACAAGTTTTCTCCGTCTAAATGAAATATTTAGAACAAGATGAACTTTTCTTGGCCCCTAAAATGCAATTTTGAAAACATGCAACTTTTTCTAGGGCAAAATAAAATCAGATAAAAACCAAATAATGATTTTAACATTTTTCCTCCGATACTTCAATTATTTTGGAGAAGTCATATTATCTCCTCTCATTTATTATATCAAAATGAAATATTTTCCGGAGATAAAATAATTAAAATCAAAATCCTCGTCTTCATTATTTGATAAAATTCAAATATGAAAATTGGGAAAATCCTCAACTCTCTCCGAGGGTCCTTGAGCTGCTTAGGATTTCGAGGATTGCAAACGAAAATGCAATAAAATATGATATGCATGGATGACCTATGTATAACATTCCAAATTGAAAATTTGGGGTGTTACATCAAGAGTGCAATTGCTACAATTGTGGGAGACCCGGACACTATTCCAATGAGTGTACGGCACCATACAAAAGAAGAGAAGACTCTCCAAAAAGAAGAAGTAGAAGAGAAGAATCACCACCAAGAGAGAGGAGGAGTAGAGATGATCGTTATGAAAGAAGACCCTCACGGAGAAGCAAGGATTCGGAAAGGAAGGACAAGTCATCAAAGAGCTACACAAAACGAAGACATCAAGCTCATGTTGGTGAATGGGTATCCGGCTCCGACTCCGACCATCACTCCGAGAGAAGCTATCACTCCGACTCCGAATATACTCAAGATGAAGGTGTTGCCGGTCTAGCACTTGTGTCAACCAACTCCTATGACATATTTGAATCACCAAATGAAGGAATTGGTAGATGCTTCATGGCCAAAGGTCCTAAGGTAACACACCCCGAGTATATTGATTTTGATGTTGATGAAGATGACTTGCTAGGTGATGATGATTTACTTGTTGACAACTCTAGTTTTGAATACTATGATGAAACGTCAATTAATCATGCTAATCAAGTTGAAACGAATGACAATGATAAGGAGAAAATTGAGCGTCTAACTAAAGAACTAAACACTCTTAAGTTAGCTCATGAAACTATCTTTGAAGATCATCGAAAACTTTTAAGGGCTCATGAGAAGTTACGCTTTGAAAAGCTCAATCTTGAGCAAGAAAATAGCTTATTGAAGGGAATTATAGAGAAAGGTGTATACAAGAGCCTTGCCGGGAGTAAGCAATTCGAGGAGATTGTACGCAAGCAAGGAAGGCACCGGAAGAATCAAGGTGTTGGTTTTGAACGAAAGTTCAACGCCAATGGAGTTGAGTGGGAAGAAGATCAATACCCCAAGACGAAGTTTGTTCCTCAACAAGAGAAGTATGATCCTACTTCCTTCAAGGGAACACAAGCACAAGATGATCTTCCACCACAAGACCACAAGGGCAAGGACAAGCTTCAAGAAGAGATTGATGCATTTGAAGAAGCACCTAAGGTATCGGTCAAGTGGATTCCCAAGACTACGTCAAGTTCTACCTCATCAAGTACAACTACAACTCCAAGGATTCCCATCAAGATGATGTGGATCCAGAAGAAGAAGAACTAGAGAGTTCTTGAGGGTGACTCCACCAACATATTTCACTCATATCATTATGGCAAGGACAAGTGCAATCAACTTCCATATCTTTCACTAGTTCAAGGAGTCACAAACCCTCATGTTGGTAAGGCAAGGGACAAGGTAACCTAATGATTTCATGGACATCATTTTGTGTGTGCATCACTCTATGTCTATGGATATACTTGTTTGTTCCTTGTGGGACTAACCCATGTAGGTATTGAAAGTGCAACTCACTCCAAAGGATTGCTCCAAAAAGATCTACATCAACATTGAGCGTCCACATCTTCAAAACCTACATGAAGTCATCATCGACAAAACCCAAGGTTAGTTCATCCCTCTTAGGGGGGATCTCACATCTAGGGGGAGCTTAACTCTAAGAATTGAGTCAAAGGAACTCTAATGATGTGAACACATAAATGCTTTATGTAAAAGTGGTAACCCCACTTGAGCTTAAACGATGAGTATGACCTATGATCAAATGTTCTCATTTGACTCCTAAGTCAATATACTCATATATAGATGACCTAGTCATCGCCAATTGCTTGATAGATGCTAGAATTGGTTGTGAATGCTTTGTCACATATTTCTTTTGCCATCTTATTGTGTGAGCATGTTGGTTGCATACTTTACTCATTCGAGGACATCCACTTGTTGTTTTGATTGATTGGCTTATTTTTCTTTGGCCAAGTGGATGGACAAGAATGCCTAAGAACCTTCTTTAGCTATCTATGCTTTTCTCGTCTCAAACTCTGTTCATGATACATCACAAAATTTGATCAAGTCGATTCGAACCACTCGTGTTAGGAGCACTTTCGAGTCCCGATTAGTCATAGACTTAAACTTCCAAAACTTCTTTGTGATTTTCGGTCTGACCGATTCCTCCATTTCGGTCTTACCGAGATCACTTAGTCGATCTAGGTTTTCAATCTCGGTGCAACCGATTTGAACTCTTCGGTCACACCGAGTTGCAATAACTGTACACAGTTTTGCATCTCGGTGCCACCGAAGTTGTTCCACTTTCGGTCACACCGGCGTGGTCGGGCTATATATAGTCACGGGCAAAATTTGGAAATTTCTCCAAACCTCTTCGCCCGCGCAATAGCTCGCTCTGCCTCTGTGGTCTCGGATCGTCTCCTCGTCGCCACCGCCCCATCGCTGGTATCCGCCGCCGTCAACGGAAATCAACCCCGCCGTTGCTGCCGTAGCGAGTCTCCGCCGAACTAGGGTATGGACTCGATCACTGTGCTTTCCTCGTCCGATTCTCAGCACATTGTGTTCTTATTTATTCTTGCCACGATTGAAACACTCCTATCCAATCAATGCAATCCGTAGAATAGTTTTGATTTGAAAATTTAGGGTTAGGTTTCCACCGAAACCATCTCGGACCCACCGAGTTGAAAAACTCGGTCCCACCGATTTGGCTTATGCCATTGCACTAGTGAGACTCGGTCTGACCGAGAATTGCTAATCGGTGTGACCGATTTTAGGACTTTGTGAAACCCTAGCAGTCTCGGTGCCACCGAACTGTGACTCGGTCCAACCGAGTTCATCAGTTTAGGTTCCAAAACTGCTTCGGTATCACCGAGTTTGAAAATCGGTTGATCCGAAATGCTTTTTGTGGAAAACTAAAACTGAATTTTTGAGTCATTCTTTTGCAAAAATCTCTGCATTTTGTGATGCTCATCCACTCTACCTCATCTATAACTCTTCACAGGGTCAGCAGTCAGCATGTCAGACCAGAGTGACAGTCAGAACAGGTCAGAGGAACAGGTGAACATGAGTGACTAGTCCCTCCAGCTCTTCAGATGATGGCAGCAGGAGCACCCCAAGCAATCTGCCTAAAGCTGCCACCAGGCAAAGGAAGAAGAAAACCTCAGATTCAGAAGATGAGGATTATAAGGCAGAAGAGGAAGAAGCAACCTCCACGAATGTTGTGCTCAAAAAGGAGTATGGCTCAGCACATAGCTCAAAGCCTGGACTCAATAAGAAGGTTCCTGCCAAGAGGACACCAATGCCAAAAGTCAGAGCATCAACTCAAATTCCTGATAAGCCCGATCCCAAAGAGCCGCTTCTTCTGAAGGAAGAAAAGGAAAGAGAGGGTCAAGAAGACCACAGTCAGAGTTATTGGGAAGCCTTCCATGATGGAATAGGAAGAAGAGATAGCTGCACCAGCACCAAAGGCACCCAAGCTTATGGGTGATGCAATAAGATCAGGGGCTGCTACATCTAAGCCCAAGGAAGCACCCAAAGCTGCCCCCAAGGCCAAGTCTGCACCAAAGAGGAATACCAGGAGTATTCCAGCTACTGAGAAGAACAAGGCCCTAGTGCCTAAGGTTGCAGAAGAAGAAGATGAAGAAGGACAAGTTTTGAGGAAGCTCAAGCCAAAGATACCAGACCACAATGATGCCCATCCTGTGGCTGAGGATATGAAGAGCAGAAGAGACAATGGGTTGAGACTATGGAGGATGACAGATCCATATGCCTCAAGGAGAAGAACTGCTGTGGACTACAGATTCCACACCAAGGAACAACAGGACTTTTATGAGACTGTTCTGCTGGATAAGAAGCCCATAGTGTGTGACATGAGGTGGGTCGACTGGACCTACGTGAAGGAAAATGTAGAGCACTATCCTGGAGTGCAAGACAGTTTTGTTGTTGTTGGAGTTGCAGACTTTGTTGGGCAAAAGTTCACCAACTGGAACGATGAACTTATCATGCAGTTCTACTCCACATCACACTTTTATCCAGATGGCAGGATAGTGTGGATGTCTGAAGGTACAAGGTACCAGTCAACTGTTGAGGAGTGGGCAAAGCTGATAAATGCCCCAAAGGAGAATGAAGATGATCTTGATGTATATGCAAAGAAGAAAATGGGACACAATACCATGACTCACATGTACAAGGAGATCCCAGACGAAGCCCTAGAGACTTTCTCTTTTGGATCAGTTCACTTTCTTTTGTCAGGGCTGCCTACTATCAATACCATCTTAAGGCATACCCTACTGCCAAAGTCTGGTGACCACACATGATCAGAGGGCATGCAATCAACATGTTGCATTTGTTTGATGTGCCACAGAAATTCAAAGTCATGAGCCTTATGGTTGAAACCATTAAGAGGACTGCAGCTGATCAGAAAAGAAGTTGTGGATATGCCCCTCAGATCCAGGAGTTGATTAACTCAAAGATGGGCACAGGAAAATATCTATTGGATAAGGAACATTTTCCAATTTATCCAGACTTTGAGGACAATGAGGTTGTCATGAATGAGAATGATCCATCGTTAGTTCAAGCACAAGAGAAGAAGGAGAAGGCAAGGAAGGAGAAAGCTGCCAGGATGCCAACTCAAGAGGAGGCATCTGAGTATTTCTTGAAGAACAAGCAGGAGCAGCTCGGATACTTAATAGCATCAACCCTGAGGATTGAGAAGGGATTGGCCACCCTCACTCAAAATCAGGAGAGCTTGGAGAGAATCATAGAACAAAAGTTCTATAACTTAGATGTGAAAGTAACTGAGATTCAGTCTGCAGTGGAGGAACTACAAGATGACATGCAGGAGAGGAAGGGCAAAACAACAACTGATGCATTTTCCAGAGTGCCTAGAGCCCAGAGGTCATCTGTTGTGCCAGTTTCTGACACAAGAGCAACTTCATCTGCACCAGCTACAGCCTCAGTGCCACCAGCTCCAACACCTACATCAGCTCCAGCTCCATCTACTTCAACTGAAGCTTTCGTCCTCGGCGTTATCCGGACTCCACCACCACCTGAAGATCAAGCCTGAGAGTCGATCTAGCACTATGCATTTTCTATGAACTTTTTGGTAACTTGTTGCCAAAGGGGGATGTATAGATCATAGGCTTCGAGAGAGAGTGTTACTTTTGTTCTCTCTTGATTTGGTGGTTTTGGTTTTTCAAACTTGTTTGCTTTTGGTTGCTTGAGATACTATGCTATGTTTGTGAGACATTGATGATCATGTGTTTGATCATAAGCTACACTTATGCATGTTTGATGATATTATCTTATCTATCCTATGTGATCATTCAATGTGCTTGGTGATGAGTGCATGTATTCATTCCGTATCATTTTGAGCGCTCCACCAAGATGTATGTGACATGGAAGAGTAACCCATGAGCCTAATTCCTTGTGCATTTGCAGTCCAAAGAAAATATTAAAATATGCACAAATTTAGGGGAGCTCTTTCTTATCACATACTTCTCAAAGCGACGATGTTTTTCAATCTTATTATCATTTGTCGAAGCTTTGATCTATATGTTGTCATCAATTACCAAAAAGGGGGAGATTGAAAGTGCAACTATCCCTAGGTGGTTTTGGAAATTCATAACAACATATAGCTCATTGAGCTAATGCTATTCCAAGATGAACATTTCAGGAAAGCTCAATGAATGGCATGGCATGGATGATGAAAGTGGATCCCTCAAAATGCTAATGACAAAGGATTGGCTCAAGCTCAAGCTCAAGACTCTTCATTTTATATTTTAGTGATTCAAGATCACATTGAGTCTATAGGAAAAGCCAATACTATCAAGGAGGGATGAGGTGTTGCTTAATCAGCCTCTTGCTTCATGTGCTTAGTGATATGCTCCAAAACCCTCAGCTACTTTCTCACATCCACATATGACCTAAACCTAAAGCCAAAATCGGTCTTACCGATTCTTCCAATCTGGCGCCACCGATTCCATATGGCATAGCCACTGCCACAAACCCTAGGCAAATCGGTTCTACCGATAGGGATCTCGGTCTCACCGAGATGGGATTGTAATCTCTCTGTTTCCTTTTCGTAACTTTTTGGTCTCGTCGAAAGAGAGAATCGGTCCCACCGAGATTACAATGTAAACTCTCTGTTTCCCCTTTGTAACATTTCGGTCTCACCGAAAAGAGAAAATCGGTCCCACCGAGTTTACCTGACCAACTCTCTGGTTAGCTAATTACCAAAATCGGTCTCACCGAGTTTGTGTAATCGGTCTCACCTAGATTATGTTATGCCCTAACCCTAACCATATCGGTCCTACCGAGATGCATGTCAGTCCCACCGAAAACCCTAACGGTCACTAGGTTTACTAAAATCGGTCTGACCGAGTTTGTTGCTTCGGTCCCACCGAGATTGGTAAATTGTGTGTAACTGTTAGATTTTGTGTGGAGGCTATATATACCCCTCCACCTCCTCTTCATTCGTGGAGAGAGCCATCAGAATAAACCTACACTTCCAACTTACCATTTCTGAGACAAAACCACCTACTCATGTGTTGAGGCCAAGATATTCCATTCCTACCATATGAATCTTGATCTCTAGCCTTCCCCAAGTTGCTTTTCGCTCAAATCTTCTTTCCACCAGATTCAAATCCTATGAGAGAGAGTTGAGTGTTGGGGAGACTATCATTTGAAGCACAAGAGCAAGGAATTCATCATCAACACACCATTTGTTACTTCTTGGAGAGTGGTGTCTCCTAGATTGGCTAGGTGTCACTTGGGAGCCTCCGACAAGATTGTGGAGTTGAACCAAGGAGTTTGTAAGGGCAAGGAGATCGCCTACTTCGTGAGGATCTACCGCTAGTGAGGCAAGTCCTTCGTGGGCGACGGCCATGGTGGGATAGACAAGGTTGCTACTTCGTGGACCCTTCGTGGGTGGAGCCCTCTGTGGACTCGCGCAACCGTTACCCTTCGTGGGTTGAAGTCTCCATCAACGTGGAGGTACGATAGCACCACCTATCGGAACCACGCCAAAAACATCTGTGTCTCCAATTGCGTTTGAATCCTCCAAACCCTTCCCTTTACTTTCTTGCAAGTTGCATGCTTTAATTTCCGCTGCCAATATACTCTTTGCATGCTTGCTTGAATTGTGTGATGATTGCTTGACTTGTCCTAAGATAGCTAAAATCTGCCAAACACTAAAACTGGGAAAAGGCTAAGTTTTTTATTGGTCAAGTAGTCTAATCACCCCCCCTCTAGACATACTTCAAGGTCCTACAAACGCCTTAATCAAGATGACATGATGTAGAGGGATAAATTCATGCAATATGATAAAAACCCCAGCTTTTTATCCTCGATGGCAACAATACAATACGTGCCTTCCTGCCCCTATTGTCACTGGGAAAGGACACCGCAAGATTGAACCCAAAGCTAAGCACTTCTCCCATTGCAAGAAAAACCAATCTAGTAGGCCAAACCAAACTGATAATTCGAAGAGACTTGCAAAGATAACCAATCATACATAAAAGAATTCAGAGAAGATTCAAATATTGTTCATAGATAATCTTGATCATAAACCCACAATTCATTGGTCTCAACAAACACACCAAAAAAAGAAGATTACATCGAATAGATCTCCACGAGAGGGGGAGAACATTGTATTGAGATCCAAAAAGAGAGAAGAAGCCATCTAGCTACTAACTATGGACCCGAAGGTCTGAGGTAAACTACTCACACTTCATCGGAGGGGCTATGGTGATGATGTAGAAGCCTTCCGTGGTGGATGCCCCCTCGTGAACTCGAACAGGCCCCAAGATGGGATCTCGTGGGTCAGAAGGTTGCGGCGGTGGAATTAGGTTTTTGGCTCCGTATCTGATCGTTTGAGGGTACGTAGGTATATATAGGAGGAAGGAGTACGTCGGTGGAGCAACGTGGGGCCCACGAGGGTGGAGGGCGCGCATTGGGGGGGTGGGCGTGCCCCCTACCTCATTCCCACCTCCTTTCTTTCTTGACGTAGGGTCCAAGTCTCCTGGATCATATTCGGTGAGAAAATCACGTTCCTGAAGGTTTCGTTCCGTTTGGACTCCGATTGATATTCCGTTTCTTCGAAACTCTGAAATAGGCAAAAAAACAGCAATTCTGGGCTGGGCCTCCGGTTAATAGGTTAGTCCCAAAAATAATATAAAAGTAGATAATAAAGCCCAATATTGTCCAAAACAGTAGATAATATAGCATGGAGCAATCAAAAATTATAGATACGTTGGAGACGTATCACTCTCCATGACGAGGAGGGAGTAGTTCACCCTCGGGGCTGAGGGTATGTACCAGTAGCTATGTGTTTGATCTCTCTCTCGTGTTCCTTATTTGACACGATCTTGATGTATCGTGAGCTTTGCTATTATAGTTGGATCTTATGTTGCTTCTCCCCCTCTACTCTCTTGTAATGGATTGAGTTTTCCCTTTGAAGTAATCTTATCGGATTGAGTCTTTAATGATTTGAGAACACTTGATGTATGTCTTGCCATGCGTATCTGTGGTGACAATGGGATATCACGTGATTCACTTGATGTATGTTTTGGTGATCAACTTGCGGGTTCCACCCATGAACTTATGCATAGGGGTTGGCACATGTTTTCGTCTTGATTCTCCGATAGAAACTTTGGGGCACTCTTTGAGGTTCTATGTGTTGGTTGAATAGATGAATCTGAGATTTTGTGATGCATATCGTATAATCATACCCACGGATACTTGAGGTGACATTGGAGTATCTAGGTGACATTAAGGTTTTGGTTGATTTTTGTCTTAAGGTGTTATTCTAGTACGAACTCTAGGGCTGTTTGTGGCACTTATAGGAATAGCCCAACGGATTGATTGAAAAGAATAACTTTGAGGTGGTTTCATACCCTACCATAATCTCTTCGTTTGTTCTCCACTATTAGTGACTTTGGAGTGACTCTTTGTTGCATGTTGAGGGATAGTTATGTGATTCAATTATGTTATTATTGTTGAGAAAACTTGCACTAGTGAAAGTATGAACCCTAGGCCTTGTTTACTAGCATTGCAATACCGTTTACGCTCACTTTTACCACTTGTTACCTTGCTGTTTTTAAATTTTCAGATTACAAAAACCTATATCTACCATCCATATTGCACTTGTATCACCATCTCTTCGCCGAACTAGTGCATCTATACAATTTACCATTGTATTGGGTGTGTTGGGGACACAAGAGACTCTTTGTTATTTGGTTGCAGGGTTGCTTGAGAGAGACCATTTTCATTCTAAGCCTCCCACAGATTGATAAACCTTAGGTCATCCACTAGAGGGAAATTTGCTACTGTCCTACAAACCTCTGCACTTGGAGGCCCAACAACGTCTACAAGAAGAAGGTTGCGTAGTAGACATCATCCTCTCTTCCACTAAAGCCCATTAAGGCCCATTAACTCCCCTGGGGGTTCCGGTAACCCCCCGCTACTCTGAAAAATGCCCGAACTCATCCGAAACCTTTCCTGTGTCGAAACACTACAAGAAATATGTCAACTTGTGACCACCACTATTGGTCACTGAAAGGTCATGGTTTTTCATTTGCGACCTTTTTGTGACCAAAAAGAGAAGGTCAAAGCTGGCGGTCGTTAACTGACTATAGCGACCTTCTCTGTGAGAAGGTCGTAGACGTTTACGACCAAAACAGAAGGTCGTTGACCCATGACCTTTTGTTTTGGTCACTAGCTGTCTGCCCAGGCCACGTCGGATCCGACGTGGAAATCTGACGTGGCAAAACTACGACCAATTGAAAAGGTCACTGACAAGATTCAGCCCGGTCCGATTAGGTGTTTTACATGGGCCACGCCCACTAATTCAGCCTTTTTAATTATCATTTTTGTTGTCATTCTGGTTGGCTACATGGGCCTGGCCCAATATTTCAGCACTTCTCTTTCTGGGCTAAGGCCTTTCTGGCTCAATATTTTAGTTTTTTTCTTCAAAAAATGGGTCCAGTACTCAAATGGGTCCTGATTGTCTGGTTGTAGTACGTGGGTCCATGTTTTCAATTCATCAGTAAACGAATAAACAATATTCAAATCAGAGCAGACAGAAAGCACACATAATACTTCAAATAACAGCCAAAATAATTCTGTTACATCATATAACTTAGATACAATGCTAATCACAGCCACAAGCTCTACAAATGTAATCACAGCCACAAGCTCTACAAATGTAATCACAGCCACAAGCTCTACAAGTGCCTTTTGACAGCTTCAAGTCCCTTCATGGCGGCAGGAAGATGGTTCCTATCACCCTTCAGAGTGATGCAGCTGAACATGGCAGGGAAAAGGATTACCTGCAAAAGCCAAATTTATACAATATCAGCCTTTCAGTCATGCAGAATATCAGAGACACATGCTTCATCATTACAGGGCATGGAAACGTAAAATGCATTTCTTACAAAGGACGTACAATTGCAAATTTACTATCCACAAAATTAAATTAGAAAAAACAAATAAAACAGTGAAGTGTAAAAGATGTCAGCCTTAGTGTTTCTACTTCCTACAAATGACCGAGACCATGCTGTTTCAACCTTTTGTAGAACACACTATTCTATAACAGTATATATTGAGCATGCTAAAGTAGAAGCTTGAATTTATGGTTTTTATACTTCTACATTATACATCCTCAGTAATATAGACCAGTTTGTTAAACTTCAGAGGTTGAGATCAAGGCCTATCAACTACATCATATATATGATGCATCATAATTATTAGTTTTAAACACTACAGGACCAGAAAGTAGGTGCTGCTTCAAATTGAAAAACTTAACCATTCATCATTAAGATTAGTAATTTAATCTTACTAAACATAGGTATGTACAAACAACACTAGAATATAAAGTACTCCCTCCGTAAAGAAATATAAGAGCATTTAGATCACTATTCTACTATTCTAAACGCTCTTATAAATCTTTACAGAGGTAGTAACAAATATGTACTTGACATTTGCCCACAATGAATATCTCAATTCAAGCAAAAGATCTAACAAAGCATGAATGAGAAAGCAACACATAACAGAAACATTTACAATAGAAACATCTCAGTTGACGATCTTAGACGTGAATATGGATATAAGTGCACATCAACTGCTTTTGCATAAACATTTACAGGAGAAGGGATTCTCTCCTAAGATAGCAACCCAAAAAACAAAAAACATGATTAGGGAGCTGGTACATAAGAAAGGAATTCATGCATGAATGACATATACAACTAAAAAATCAGGATATGAAATATTATTAGAATTTCATATTAGAAGGCTGCAAGATAACGGTTGCTTCATATAAAGTAACTAGAATTAGCACCCAACAGCTAGATAGCATATGGTGCAGAAACTAGTTTCAACTAAATGGGTCGTCCAAATTGGAGGGTATCTGACTTCATTATCCAGAACATTATCCAGAAATATAGGAGTGTTGTGCACATCAAGATAAAATCCAAGACCAAGACACTTGGAGCAAGCAACTAACATAGTAACAAGCTTTGAATCATAAACTCATCCTTGTGGGGCAATAGCTCCTGGCAGCCTCTCATTCTAAATATATATGCTGATTTCGGTGTAGAAACTGAAAACTTAGTGCGTAAAGTGAATATACATGGCATCTTTGTGTCTAAAGTCCGAACTTTACTTTGTTTTAAGTGAAGAAACTGAAACATTGATCATATTCAGAGCAAAAACAGAATGTATGGTGTGTTCAAGTGCAAAAACTAAAGATTGACTTTTTCAAGTGCTACAAGTGAATGTACATGCTACATTTGTGTGCAAGACCATAGCATTAACTCTGTGTAAGTGCAAGTAATGAACATCTGCTCTCTTTATGAGAAAAAACTGAATATATGCTCTGTTTATGTGCAGAAACTGAATGAACCCAAAACAAAAGCTAGCCTGGTAGTTCAAGGTCTCAAGGAAATCATGTAATTTTTCAAATTACTTTCTCTCTGCCATTCTAGTGTTAGTAGTGCATTTCTGGACTTGTACTGAATCACTAGTTTTCACTAGCCTTTTGTGAATGTTGTTACTGAGAATCTTGAGAAATTGAATGTTCACAATGATGAAGGATAACGAGTCTGTGAAATTTACATGAGAACAATAATACCAATCAGGATGCTTCTACTCAGTGGTTGGTTAGCCTCTATTTATTTTCATACAACACCTATTTTCTCATGTAACATCAAATGGCATGGCACACAGACTGACGAATCTCATAACTATTGTGTTGAGCAGACACTCGCAGTGCCCAACACACGACAACGCTACACGGCCAGGACATAATCAGGGTTATCAAATGTGGCCCTCAAGTTACCAGGGGAGAACATCTTCCCTTCTCCAATGGTTGTAGTGTCCTTGACATGCTGCCATTTACCTGCAGCATTTGTAGGTGCTCGATCAATACACCATTACATATGCGTACATAACTTCAACTGGATACTTGATTCGGAACTGAAGTGAACCTTCATCGAGAAGAAGGAATTCGTGTGTTCTAGGGCAGTCCATGAGGGCAACGACGAAAGTGGTGCGAGGGCCGTAGATTCCCATGGCGGCGGCAACTTGGTCTCCACCGGTGACACCCGTCAGCTTGTCGCCGGGCCAGACTCCGAAGATGGTTCCCACGGTGAAGTTGGTGTCCACAATGCTGGAACCATCAAGGGGGTCGAACGCCACACTGAATCCGCCTGCGAGACGAGACAGAAAACCCGAGCCGATCAGAATTCCGAAAGCCAAAATTTCCTAGTTAGTTGTTTCTGCATCTCATATACGACAGCTAAAATGAGCTACGTAGCTACAGTACATGTAACTGCTGGTGAGTGGATGGTTCGTATCGCTGTAGTAGGACAGCATCTATGAGTAGAATCCACACAGAGAAGACACCATGGTTTAATGGTTACATCATGTACTGATATGTTGTTCCACACAGAGAATCAACACAGTGCTCGCGGAATGGGGAGGGGAGTTGCGCGTACCTGTCCGAAGGTCACCGGAGCGGAGGTCAGCGCGGAAGGCGCGGACGCTGGGGAGCGGAAGGAAGCGCGCTGGCTGAAGTCGTCGAGCAGCGCCCAGGGCGCTGTGCCCATGATGGTGGGTGAAGGCCACGTCGGCGTCGACGCCGTTGCCCCCGCACCAGCGGCGGCGCGGGGGAGGTGCTGGCCGAGTAGCCGCTCCGCCCCACCACCAGCACCGCTTGCTCTCCATCTCCGCCAACACCGCTGCTCGGCGCCGCTCCTCTCTGGCAGAGCGAGCAAGCTAGAGTAGGTCGGATCTTGGTGCGGGTGGATCTGATGGGCGGGATCGGAGACGACGGGTTTGGGCACGCGGAGCAGGTGGAGGACGGGGGTGGGATCGGGAGGAGGAAGCAGCGGGGAGGGGGCTCCGGTGGATCTGGCCGGCGACAGTGTTCGGAGGGCAGGGGGAGGGGGTGGAGGTGGCGCCGGCGACTGGTTCGTGGGGATCCAGATCATGGGGACAGTTAGGTGGAAATCCTAACCCTAGAAGAGAAGGAGGAGGGGGGACGCCATGGCCGTGCCTGGCCTAGTGGATATGGGGGATGAAGGCGAGGGGAGGGGGTCGGCGGTTGGTGGGGGCTGCGGTGGTGGGTGGGGATGGCGGCGGTGGTGGGTGGGGATGGCGGCGGTGGGAGATGAGGGAGACGAAGGCGGAGAGGAGACGAGGGAGAGGAGGGTGGGGATGGATCGGATCTGGAGAAAGGGTGGGTGGGTCGGTGGGTTAGGGTTTTGGTTTTTTCAGGAGAAGATCAACCGTTGGATGGGCGCGTGATGGATGGCTCGGATCGTGTCCAACTTGGTGATCCGCGTGGAGGTGGTTCCTCGCTTCTCATTGGCTGGCTGACTCACGCTCGAAAATCTAAATTTTGGACCCAAATCTCTGATTTTTTTTAAATGCCTACAAATATGTGTTGCAATATTGGACCATACCATTTTCCAAAAGGCGGCTGTTAGGTGCCGGTTAATCGACCTAAATTTGGGTCGGTCGCCTCGCAACCCTACGATGTTTTCGTGTGTAACCATTTGATTCACCCCCCACGTTATACTTTCTTCCCCATCTTGCTTTTTCTCCATCAGATAGAACACATAGTTGACCCTCCTGCCGTTGCGCCGTCGCGCACAACCGTAGTCTGTCGCCTCAACGTTGGCATCACCCCAACGTGCTCTAGTTGTAGCATTCGCCGGTTCTAGCACCTTCCCGAGGCTGCTCACCGTCAGGGATGAAGCATCCTCAATCAACAGTTCTAGCAACCCATCTTGCCGGTTCCAGCAAATTACTTTGCCACTTCTAGCACCTCCACCGCAAATTGCTCATTGCTAAGGATGCAGCATGCCAAATTCATTTTCCATTTTTCAATTGCCAAAAAAGAGTTTTTTTTAAATAATCTAGCAAATAATTGTCAAAATATTGGACCAAATAATTTTTCTAAAATACTAGGCCATATTTAATGCACAATTTACCAAATGGTTGGGTGTAAAAAGTTTTGATCCACCTCTGGTGAAAAAGACAAATTCCCGCCGATTCAGTTGGAAGCGGGTCAAATTTGAACTGCAGCTGCCTCATAGTTTGCTATTTATTTTTTCCAAAAATCATTTCTAGGTACATAAGTATCTATTTAATAAGAGAAACATCAAAAAAATTACAAGATTCAACCACTAGGTAGGAACGGTCAAGCCCGCCGTTTTGCCGCATTTTGAAACGGGCATAAAAAATTCAAAAAAAATCTAAAAATTGAAAAACCTTCGCATTGTGTCATTATATGTGACCAAGTTTCCAGGAAAAATAATAAACTTGTAATACGGTAATTATTTTAAAAAAGTGTTCTCAGAAATGAGCTATCATGCGTGAAGATTCATTGCTTTCAAGCCAAATGATCAATCTTATGGCCACATTCATGGCATAGTTTGTTCAAATGATCTAATATTGTGCAAAGGGGTGCATCTTGGAATGGCAAACAATGTTGACTAAGGAAGTTTTCATTTTCTTTGCACAGAAAATTCATTTTCCATTTTTCGAGTCCCCCAAATGAGGTTTTTTTTGTGAAGGACCTACCATATATTTGTTGAAAATTTGGACCAAATCATTTTTATAAAATACTAGTCCATATTTAATGCACAGTTGACCAAATGGTTGGGTGTAAAAAGTTTTGATCCACCTCTGGTGAAAAAGACAAATTCCCGCCGATTCAGTTGGAAGCGGGTCAAATTTGAACTGCAGCTGCCTCATAGTTTGCTATTTATTTTTTCCAAAAATCATTTCTAGGTACATAAGTATCTATTTAATCAGAGAAACATCAAAAAAAATCCAAGATTCAACCACTAGGTAGGAACGGTCAAGCCCGCCGTTTTGACCGCATTTCGAAACGGGCATAAAAATTTCAAAAAAATCAAAAAATTGGAAAACCTTCGCATTGTGTCATTATATGTGACCAAGTTTCCAGAAAAAATAATAAACTTGTAATACGGTAATTATTTTAAAAAAGTGTTCTCAGAAATGAGCTATCATGCGTGAAGATTCATGGCTTTCAAGCCAACTGATCAATCTTATGGCCACATTCATGGCATAGTTTGTTCAAATGATCTCATACTGTGCAAAAGGGTTCATCTTGGAATGGCAAACAATGTTGCCTAAGGAAGTTTTCATTTTCTTTGCACAGAAAATTCATTTTTCATTTTTAGAGTGCCCCAAATGAGGTTTTTTTGTGAAGGACCTACCATATAATTGTCAAAAAATTGGACCAAATCATTTTTATAAAATACTAGGCCATATTTAATGCACAATTGACCAAATGGTTGGGTGTAAAAAGTTTTGATCCACCTCTGGTGAAAAAGACAAATTCCCGCCGATTCAATTGGAAGCGGGTCAAATTTGAACTGCAGCTGCCTCATAGGTTGCTATTTATTTTTTCCAAAAATCATTTCTAGGTACATAAGTATCTATTTAATCAGAGAAACATAAAAAAATTCCAAGATTCAACCACTAGGTAGGAACGGTCAAGCCCGCCGTTTTGACCGCATTTTGAAACGGGCATAAACAATTCAAAAAAAATCAAAAAATTGGAAAACCTTCGCATTGTGTCATTATATGTGACCAAGTTTCCAAAAAAAATAATAAACTTGTAATACGGTAATTATTTTAAAAAAGTGTTCTCAGAAATGAGCTATCATGCGTGAAGATTCATGGCTTTCAAGCCAAATGATCAATCTTATGGCCACATTCATGGCATAGTTTGTTCAAATGATCTCATATGCACAAGGGTGCATCTTGGAATTCCAAACAATGTTGCCTAAGGAAGTTTTGAAGGAAATATGCCCTAGAGGCAATAATAAAGTTATTATTTATTTCCTTATATCATGATAAATGTTTATTATTCATGCTAGAATTGTATTAACCGGAAACATAATACATGTGTGAATATATAGACAAACAGTATGTCACTAGTATGCCTCTACTTGACTAGCTTGTTAATCAAAGATGGTTATGTTTCCTAACCATGAACAAGGAGTTGTTATTTGATTAACAAGGTCACATCATTGGTTGAATGATCTGATTGACATGACCCATTCCGTTAGCTTAACACTTGATCGTTTAGTATGTTAATGCTTTCTTCATGACCCATACATGTTCCTGTAACTATGAGATTATGCAACTCCGTTTACGGAGGAATACTTTGGTACTACCAAACGTCACAACGAATCGGGTGATTATAAAGGAGTACTACAGGTGTCACCAAAGGTACTTGTTGGGTTGGCGTATTTGAGATTAGGTTTTGTCACTCCGATCGTCGGAGAGGTATCTCTAGGCCTTCTCGGTAATACACATCACCTAAGCCTTGCAAGCATTACAACTAATGAGTTAGTTGTGAGATGATGTATTACGAACGAGTAAAGAGACTTACCGTAACGAGATTGAACTAGGTATTGGATACCGACGATCAAATCTCGGGTAAGTAACATACCGATGACAAAGGGAACAACGTATGTCGTTAGCGGTTTGACCGATAAAGATCTTCAGAGAATATGTAGGAACCAATATGGGCATCCAGGTTCCGCTATTGGTTATTGACCGAGAATGGTTCTAGGTCATGTCTACATAGTTCTCGAACCCGTAGGGTCCGCACGCTTAACGCTTCGATGACAGTTCATAATGAGTTTATAAGTATTGATGCACGAAGGTTGTTCGAGTCCGGATGTGATCACGGACATGACGAGGAGTCTCGAAATGGTCGAGACATAAAGATTGATATATTGGAAGCCTACATTTGGACATCGGAAATGTTCCGGGTGAAATCGGATTTTATCGAGTACCGGAGGTTACGGAACCCCGGGAGGTCAATGGGCCTTAATGGGCCATAGGAGAAGAGGAAGGGCAGCCCAAGGTGGGCTGCGCCCCCCCCTCTAGTCCGAATAGGACAAGGAAGGGGCGCCCCTTCCCCCTTCTCCCCTCCTCCAAACCTAGTCCAACTAGGAAAGGGGGGGGAGTCCTACTCCCGGTGGAGTAGGACTCCTCCTTGCGCGCCTCCTATAGGGC